>CM069441.1:155345068-156055989 GCA_035610835.1 Ophiura sarsii | reverse complement strand
GACTTTTCTTGGGATGGTGAAGAGATTTTGACGATCGATCAAGGCCCACATAAGTTCCTCGGTTCCTTTATAACATTCAAAAGTAAACCCGCCGTGATTTATGAGTACATCCGTGACATGATAAACCAAGGTCTTGACCGCATCGACAAATCTCTCATCAGAAATGAGTACAAGATGAGAGTCTATGCAAATTATTTCCTTCCATCCCTCCGTTTTCATCTTACCGTCAATGATATGTGCTCTACTCATCTTTCTGATCTTGATTCTTTGACCAACCGCTTTCTCAAGAAATGGTGTGGACTTCCTCATCCAGCCACACTGGCCTTTATTCACATGCCTAACGGTCTGGCCATCAAAAGGATAGCTGATTTATATTTAGAAAGTCACACTGTTGCTCACATATCTTCGCGTTTGAAAGGTGATGAGATAGTAAATCACTGCATAGACTCTCGTCTCGAGAGGGAGGGGGGATATCATTTGCCAAAAAGTCTGAGGACATCTTTCTGAAATCCAAGCAAAATGCTACCACTATCAAATCATGTCAAAATGCTGCAAAAAAGATTATGAAGGAAGATGTCTCCGACTATTGGCACACCCAGGTAAAACCCTTGCTGGTTCAAGGTAGATTTTTAGACTTATTGTGCACTGAAGCCAAATCATATTATTGGAAAGTGTTGATTATAACCTGCCAGTTGGCGTTTACAAATTTGTTGTCAATTCCTTATGTGACACCCTCAACAACAAAGTCAATCTGAAACGTTGGGGTAAATCCAATAATGACAAATGTAATCTTTGCAAGAACAGGGCTACCCTCCACCACATTCTCAATCATTGTTCTGTCTCTCTTGACCAGGGCAGGTGTACATGGCGCCACAATAACATTTTGCACTACATATGTAAGACGATGATGACCGGTTTCCAATCTCCAAAAGACCCTCAAATTTTGTGCGACCTCCCAGAATTCAAAAAAGGGGCTCCACCATTCCATCGGTTTGCACCGTCACGAACCTGATCCCCAATCTCTGCGTGTTCTGGGAGAATTCACGTAAACTGGTCATCATCGAACTCATAGTGCTAGACGGAGAGCCGCTATTGTTCCTATCGGAACAAATTGACAGTCAATCTGGTTATGATATTGTATTAGCCCATACCCTTGGCCTTCTGAAAACACTGGTCTTAAGTGCACCTAGCGGTGGGTCACGAGGTCAGAGGTCAATGACCTTTTATGCGCCTCTATTTCACATACATACATGTTTTAGGGCAGAGAACGTGATAACATTGTTCAATATTTCTCATTGTAGCATCATCTTAAAGATAATCGTATTCCCCACACGTTGGTATGTAAAACAATTGACATTAGTAACAAATGTTGCCAATATAGCCCAGGAAATTGAGAAAACACCGATTTTTTGGGTAAAATTGAAATTTTATTTTGTAAATGTCCCCTAGTTACGTAACCAATCATGATATTGAGTCGTGGCTTTTTCAAAAACTGTTATACATATTCCACTGTCATGTGTCAAAATATCAACAAAGTACCTATTATAATGTTGAATTTATGAATGTTCAAAGTCAATAATTATGTTTTCTATTTGAACGCATATTAACACCCCAAAATGCATACAGCGCACTCTCCCAATCATCATTCATTCGTCTCAGCACAGGGAACATTACGAGTTGTGCTCCAATGCACCAGATTTCTAGCTAGAATATATTGACCTTGACCTTTGTGTACATTTTTAAATAATAGGAATTATCTTTCTGTTCAAGGGCAGATTGTGACGTCAGGGTCAACATATTTTCGCGCACTAAGGAGGCTTATTATCTGTAGTATTAGAGTGCATTCCTTGTAATTGCTCTCGTCCGGAATTACGGGAGAATTTCGATGAAAGATTACCTTTAATAAGAAATCGTTATAGATATTTACTGAACGTGTGGCTGTTGTATATTCCACTGCTCCCAACTTCTACAGGAAAGTAGTTCACAGATCATCCATTATTTTTGCCATTATGTTCCCACTCCCTTAACACTTTTGCACCAGTGATTTGACATTTCGCCGGTAATAAATCATCTAAGGATGTGTGTATTTCCCACTATGTTGTTCAATTAAAAGACTGCAAATGACATAAGTATGCCCCAACCCCCAAGGGCATACACTAACCCTCATAACCCTGAAAGTGGACCACATAGTCAGCGGTTGACAACATTTTAGGTGATTTATTACCGGTGAAATGTCAAAATCACAGGTTCAAAGGTGTTAAGGGAGTGGGAACATAATGGCAGTATGCTGTGACTGTGGTATTGCATTTATGTTTCTTTGTGGCGAATGCGGCATTGGCAAGGTTATCTCTGATGGGATTGTCAATTCAATAATGATAAGATTTGAGTACGAGTTGATATCGGAATGCAATGAATATTTAGGATTGAGAGATCGTTTTGCTTTTGTTTGATTCATCGACATATGGTATTCAGTTCTGATTTGCTCTCAATGTTGGGTCGTGACGACGCAAATTGTACCTTACATTTTCTAGCGAAAAGCTGCAACAGTTCAATATGTTGAGCAGGTTGCACGCAGTTTCGGTGGTGGCTCAACTGCGGGGGCACAACTGGCACCGTTTCACATTTGTCTTGCCCCAGAGTCTCATATGGTGCCGAGAGTTGGTCATCACTGGTCATGGGTGGCATTAATCTGGAATGCCAGGAATTCTGGGGTCCATACATACAGGAACTTTTCTCATTATGTGCCAACTTGCACGACAGAGTGCCATCTCATTGCAGCCACTATTCTTGTTTTGCGTATCCGGGAAGTATAGATCAGCTGTCTTCCTCGTTTACTTAACCTGACTGCTGTGGCACTTCCTGTGCTGATCCGTCATGGCTTTAATCAATTTTTGATTCTACTTGATTTGGCTGTCTGACCTCTACCTATTTCATTAAGGATGCGATACCACTCTTTTTGCTCTACCTCTTTCACTCCATTACATCTGGACCTCCTCGTCCCTCCTCTTCTTCCCTAAGCACTCTTGGTACACTGTTTGAATTTTTATTTCCATTACCATTTCTGTGATGATCACATTAATGCAGTCAATTATGACTGTGTTCTCGTCCTCGTAAGATTAAGATCTACGATGATCCCTGACTCTATCCGTAGGCTTTTTTTCTTCTCTCTAACCATAACAGTTGCTCTTCTTCTGCATCCTGGACAATTGGTTGTTATTGTATTGCACTTAATCTCTCACTGGTGAATTCCACTTTCGAAAGTTATGTTATTAGAAACAATATTATAAGACTATATGTTACTAATCATCTCCCTTACTATCACTGTACATCATATTTACCTCTCCCTTGTCATCGATATTCAGATTCTCTGCATCTTATGGGGCCCTCACATGTATCCGTGTGAGCTGAGCGGCCCCTTACCGTGTGAAAAATGGGTGCGGACGGCGGCACACACGGTGGGCCGTTTCCCGTCCGTTGAACACGTTCAGGGGACTTCGCCGGCCACCGGAGTTTTGAACATGCTCAAAACTCCTGGCGGGTGAGTAAAAGCGGCGGCGAACGATGAGAGCCCGGTATGAAGACGGTATAAGGACGGTGCACCCGTTCGCACTCGTTTCGCACCCGTTTCGCACCCGTTTCGCGCCCATTCGCAGGGCGGTGATGGACAGTGGTGAACGTCGACCATCTTAGCGACGGGCTGCGAATGGCCGCATGCAGCCTAGTAGTAACCGTTCGCGGAACGGACTCTCAGCAGGCATGTTACAACTCTCTAAATGTAAAAGAGCTAAAACTCACTCTTTTGAGAGCTCTAGGAGGAACAGCTCTTTTTTTGGAGTGAAGTTCACTCTTTAAAAAGAGCCATTTTCACTCTAAAAAGAGTTAAACTCAATCTGAAAAAGAGTGGAAATCACTCTGAAAAGAGTGGAAATCACTCTTAAAAGAGTGGAAATCACTCTGAAAAGAGTGGAAATCACTCTGAAAAGAGTGGAAATCACTCTTAAAAGAGTGACAAATCACTCTGAAAAGAGTGACAAATCACTCTGAAAAGAGTAAACTTCACTTCTTAGAAGAGCCGTCCCTCCTAAAGCTCTCGAAAGAGTGAGATGATTTAGCACTTTTACATTTAGAGTATTATAGATGTTGGTCGTACGAATTCCGGAATGCAAATGAAGCGGCGAGCTTGAGCGCTTAGCTTGAAAAGGGCGGTTTGATGATGTAATCAAGACGTTTCGGCCGGTACCCAGGCGTTTCGACCGGTTGGGAACCGGTATGGAGGTGGTATGCACACGGTGAGGACACGGTGAGAACGGTAAGCTAGAACTGTATGAGGCCGGTGATCCCGGGACAAGGCCGGTGAGAACCCGGGACAGACCCGGTGTAGAACGGTATGGACCGAGGACCCGGTGAGGAGGTGTTATGCACCCCGTGAGAACGGTAAGCTAGAAATGTATGAGGACGGTGAGCCCGGTACACGGCCGGTGAGGACCCGGTAAAGACCCTGTATATAACGTTATGGACCCGGTGGCCACAACAACAAATGAATGCGCCCGTTGACATTTTTAGTGATTGTTTGGACTCTGTTGTTTTTCTATTAGACGGTAAGGTGGCCGCCTACCATTACCGCCCTGCGAACGGGCGCGAAACGGGTGTGCCGTCTTTATCCGTCCTCAAACCGGGCTCTCACCGTTTGCCGCCGCTTTTGCTCACCCGGCAGGACCCGGCAGGAATTTTGAACATGCTCAAAACTCCTGCCGGGTCCTGCCGGGCGCGGATGGCCGTCAATGTCCCCGGCAACGTGTTCAACGGACGGGAAACGGCCCACCGTGTGACATCACCGTGTGCCGCCGTCTGCACTAATTTGTCACACGGTAATGGGCCGGCCAGCTCACACGGATACATGTGAGGGCAAATGTATTTTACAGAGATTCCCGGAATGAGAGCGAAGCGGCGAGCTTGAGCGCTCAGCTTATACAGGGTAGTTTGATGACGTTATCAAGGCGGTTCGGTCGGTACCCAAGCGTTTCGGCCGGTGAGGACCTGGTGAGGAGGTGGTATGAGCCCGGTTCCAGGCCGATAAGGACCCGGTATAGAACAGTATGAACCCTGTGACAAAAAAAATAAAAATGCGGCCGTTGACATTTTTTGCTGATGGGTCACCGTGTTGGACTCTGTTGTTTTTCTATAAGACGGTAAGGGGCCGCCCAGCTCACACGGATACATGTGAGGGCCCCATAAGACAGTCGATGGTGGATATCTCTCTGCATCGTACCACAATAGATAATGTGTCTTTAATTTCATTCAGCTTCCACCCATTTTGATCTGGTGCAAGATCAACTGGGTTTGACATGGATACGTTCTTCCACATTATATAGCCACGTTGTTTGATCTCTCAACCTTCATTATTAGCACTGACTTGCCGGTAGTTAGCAAGATTGGTCAGACGCTTTGAGTCGTTCCAGTGGTTCTTTTTTCTTCTTTTTTTGAGAGTAGCTGGCTGCATTTACGCGTTTTAGTTTTGTCTGCGCGGCCCGTACATTGAACATACAAAGTACAAACTCCTTAAGCATGTTAAGCGTATCAGCTATATCCGTGGTGACTTGAACACATTTTCCAACAAGCCCAAATGCTTCAGTAAATTCGTCACTCTTTACCATTACGTCATATGGTCTAGCCTTTCATTTCGTAAGAAAAGCCGCCAAACAATCTGATCTGAACCCGTAAACGCGGGAAATCCGGGCAATGCTGAACAGACATCAATGGTCTTCGCCAACTGACTGATATTGACGGTCCTTCGGGTGTCATTGGATGATAATCCTGCAGCACCCATAGACAGGAAAGCAGAGAGAAGATTTGCATGGTACAAAAGCAGAATGAAGACAGTGGCCGTGTCACTTTCGCAGATCGTGAAGTTAGGATACCCTTGATTACGCTCCAAGCAGTACCGTGCATGAAAGATAACACGGGTATCCGCCTCCAAATGGTAACATGCCAATTCTTGGACTCTGTTGTTGACATTTTCCTGTCTTCTACCATGTATTTGAAACTTGTTTTCCCACACCATATGCGTCTCTTCAGTATGTCTGCATATCCTTTTGCCACGCTACAAATAGGAATTGTAGCAAAGCAGTCTTGAATGGGTAATAGAGGAAACAGGTATTGACGTCTGCGTTTCGTTTCTGATATGGGCCCTTGTCCCCCTTGATAATATGAACCTCCATGATCACTAAGAGAGGATCGCTCTGGGTCTTCGATTGTATAGGAGCTTCACATCAGTCACATATTAAATGGGCAACCCTGAAATTAGCACAGTTTCTCCATGATGACTCTGGCAACTCCGATAAATGTACGTGGGGATCATCAAAATATGGGCATCAAACTTGTGAAGACTATGTGCATTGTTTAACCTTTGCCTCCAGTGTTTTAATAATGGTGTACTTCTTTGTGTTGATCATTATACCGTTGTAATGGCACAATGACACATGTACCTTGTGTTAAGGGATATGTTAACACCATGTGCAAATCGATCTCTCTCTTGGTTGCAATTAACAACAACCGCCCAAAAAGATCCCTGGTACAACGAACTTCTGCCATTTTAAGATCATTCGTCTTGACTTTCATCTTGATTGAATCAGAAGTAAAATACGTTAAATGGAGCAAGTCAGTGCTAGTAAAGAAGATTCAAAGATCAAACAACTTGGCTTTAATTTGGAAGAACACATCCCTGGCAAACCTGGTTGATTGTGGACTATGATTAAGATGTAGAGATAATATCCACCATTGATTGTCTTAGATGCAGAAAATCTGAAAAGCGATGACGAGGAAGAGGTAGATAATTATGATGACAGTGATAGCTCTCATCTGAAAGAGATTAAAACAACAGCAAGAAAATATAACAACCGATTGTCCAGGATGCAGAAAGAAGAAGAACAACTGTTATGGGGGGGGGGGGGGGGGGGGGGGGGGGAAGAAGAAGAAGCCTATACGGATAGAGTAAGAGATCATCGAAGATCGAAGATCTTAATCTTACGAGGAAGAGATCACAAGATTCACTGCATTACTGTGATCACAAATGGGTAAGGGAATTTACAACTTACCAATCACTTATATTGAGAAACTGGAGGCAACCTGCACACGGTACAGAGATGGGCAGAAATAACCAGAAGCACTACAAAATGGTGTTTTGGTCGTCAAGAAGACGATACGGCCTACAACTGAAACGACTCGCAACCTCAGTGAAATATATGTAGTTAACCAAATACAATGGGGAAAAAGCACTCCAGCGATGGAAAAACACTGTACCGAGAGTGTTTAGGGAAGAAGTAGAAGAAGAGGAGGAGGTCCAGATGTAATGGAGTGAAAGAGGTAGAGCAAAAAGAGTGGTATCGCACCTATAATGAATGGGTTGAGGTCAGACAGCCAAATCAAGAATCAAAAACTGATTAAATACATGATCAAGAAAGAGCACAGGCAGTGCCCGAGCAGTCGGGTTATGTAAACGGGGAAGAAATGTTGAGCTACCACCTCAGGATACGTAAAACAAGGACAGTGGCCACAATGGGGTGGGACTCTTTCGTGCAAGTTGGCACATCATCATGATCATGGGAAAAGCTCCTGTATGTATGGACCCTAGAAATTTTGGCATTTCAGATTCCAGATTAAAGCCATCCATGAACAACTCTCGGTACCATCTAACCTAAGTCTCTGGAGTAAGACAAAGGTAAAACTGTGCCAATTGTGCAACCATTGAAACTGCACCCTGCTCCACATATTGAACTGTTGCAACTTTTCGCTAGAAACATTTAAAGGTACAATTTGCGTCGTCACGACCAAACATTGAGAGCAAATCAGAACTGAAAACCATATGTCAATGAAGCTAACAAAAACAAAACGATCTATATATACATCCAGTATCAAAAATTCATTTCTACCATAGCATTCCGATTTTAACTCGCACTCAAATCTCATCATCTTAAATTGACAGTCCCATCCATCAGAGGATAACCTTGCCAATGCCTCAAACATAAATACAAGACTTTATCACAGCAAACTGCAAAATTAATTAATGATCTGTGAACTACTTTCCTGTTATAGAAGTTTGGGAGCAGTGGAGTATACCACAACACATCCAGCAAATGTCTAACGATTTCTTATTGAAGGTAATCTTTCATCGAAATTCTCTCGTAATTTCCGGACGAGAGCGATCACAAGGATTCCACTCTTTTACTACAAATAATAAGACCCCTAGTGTACAAAGTTGTTGACCCCTGACGTCACAATCTGCCATTAAACAGAAAGATAATTCCTATTATTTAAAAATGAACACAAAAGTCAAGCTTAATATATTCTGGCTTGAAAACTGGTGCATATCGTTATGTTCCCTGCGCTGAGACGAATGAATGATGATTGGGAGAGTGCGCTGTATGCATTTTGGGGTGTTAAGAGTGAATTTTCTAAGTTGACAAACTTTTGGACACACATTTTTTAGATTTTGCCTAAAGTGTGGGAGGTGAAAGACATTTAGTAGTTATGTAAAAAATGGTATTAAAATATTAAGCAACTCTCTGTTGCCATGGTAACAAGCCTATCTTGTTATAGGTCATTTTAGGGGAAAATTCTCCTAATTATACTGATTTCAGCAACAAAAAAAGTAAAAGGTGGTACATTTTTTGCCCAAACTGACTTCATGAATGAGTTGCCCTATCTCTGGTCTAACAAACCAACCGATTTAGATAAGTCAGTGTTGCCATATTGATACCCTGTTGCCATGTTCAAATATCACATTTTGAGGAAGTTGAAAATGTCAGATATTACTAACCGACTTCGGGTTGCTACAGTTCCCCTCGAGGTGATTTTTTTCTTCTTTGTGCTTTGTTTTTATAACAAGGACCTAATATCCTTTGAGTTAAATCAAGAAAAAAAATGGGGAAACCCGGCACTTACGAATCACGTGACCTGAAGTCACATGATCCAATTTACGGGAAATTGCATGGCCGGGTATATATGGAGGGTTACCGTGCACCCCCAGGACTCCCCCAAACAACTTTTTTTACTTCCTTTCATTGTCCTAGAACATATTCAGTATGTTACCAGCATGATTTTAGTATGCTAATTGGTTATTCAAGATGGCGTCGAAAATGGCCGCCAAAAGGTCAAATTTCCTAAAATGACATTATATCAATCATAATCGGGATCAAAATGTACGGTGAAAATATAGTTTTAATAGTGGGACGTATGTATTAGACAACTAGGAACTCATATCGAGTACTTTTGCTTTGTTAACATACCTAAATCCAAGATGGCCGCCAACATGGCTGCCAAAAATGCTAAAATTTGGCATATATCAGCCCAAGATGTATGATCAGAGTATCGTTTTAACAATGGGATGTATGTGTTAGACCCTAGAAGCTGACATGCGGCATTTTTGCTTTGTTTAAAATCTTAAATCCAAAATGGCCGCCAGAATGATGGCCAAAATTGGTCAAAAGTCCATACAATGACATAATATTATCAAAATGAATGATGAAAATATAGTTTTTAACAATGGGATGTATTTATTATATCACTAGTAGTAACTCATATCCAGTATTTTTGCTTTGTTAACATATTTTAAATCCAAAATGGCTGCCAAAATGAGTCCCAAAATGGCTGCTAAAATTGTCAAATTCCATAAGATAAAGGATAATAACAACCAGAATGTATGATGAAAATATAGTTTTAACAATGGGATGTATGTATTGTATTAGACCACAAGTAACTCATATCCAGTATTTTTGCTTTGTTAACATACTTAAATCCAAAATAGCTACTAAATTGGGTCCCCAAATGGCTGCAAAAATGGTCAAATTCCATAAGATAAGATACTATCAACCAGAATGTACGATGAAAATATAGTTTTATCAACGGGATGTATGTATTAGACCACTAGTAACTACTATCCAGTATTTTTGCTTTGTAATAACATACTTTAAATCCAAAATGGCCGCCAGATTGATGGCCAAAATTTGTCAAAATTGACATAATATTAACCAAGATGTATGATGAAAATATAGTTTTTAACAATGAGATGTATGTATTATTTCACTAGTAACTCATATCCAGTATGTATGCTTTATTAACATACTTAGAATACAAAATGGCTGCCAAAATGGGTCCCAAAATGACTGCAAAAATGGTCAAATTCCATAAAATAGGATGATATTAACCAGAATGTACAATGAAAATATAGTTTTAACAATGGGATGTATGTATTAGACCACTAGTAACTACTATCCAGTATTTTTGCTTTGTAGTACTTTAAATCCAAAATTGCCGCCAAAATGGTCTTTATAAATGTAAAAATAGTCTATAAATGTGTATTTTGTATCACATTCACCAAATGATATGTTCTAATATGACACTAACAATAAATTAATACTGCTTCTCAGGTATTTTAACATTTGGCCGACATCTTAGATGTTTTAAAATACTCAAACTAGATACAGCCCCTAGGCTTTATCATATATTACAGTGAATGTTGTCCCATTAGATTTGGTGTATTGGTATTACATGTAGTATGGTCATTTACAATACAACGCAATTTGTTTAGGTCATTTAACATCAACTTAACCATTTGGCAGCCATTTTGGAAACTGAAACAGAATAAAAATTGTCACAGAGGTGGGTCTTGTTTTTACATACCAACGTGTGAAGAATACAATTAGCTTTAAGATAAGCCTACTAGGAGTAATTCTATCACGTTCTCTGTCCTAAAACATGAATGCAGGTGAAATAGAGGCGCCAAATAGGTCATTGACCTCTGACCTCGTGACCCACCACTAGGTGCACTTAAGACCAATGTTTTCAGAAGGCCAAGGGTATGAGCTAATACAATATCATAACCAGATTGACTGTCAATTTGTTCCGATAGGAACAATAGCGGCTCTCCGTCTATGCCCTTTGAACTCAATCTTGAGAAAGCGCACACAAGAAAATCTGATAAATACGCCGCTCTGGTTGCTAATATTCAGAACAATGATTTTGAGTGGGAGTTGGTCGCCCTCGAAATTGGTAGCCATGGTTACAGGCGCGTACGCAGGATTTTGTAAAGGGGGGTGTTTTAGAAATATTGATATAATTATTTCACTATCCATGCCTGCGCGAAGCGCTGGCCGGGACACGCTTGCGTGTCCCGGGGGGAGTTCGAGGGTGGTATCCCCCCTTGACGCCAGAAGTTGTTTGAAATTCACGGTTGAAAAGAACGCATTTCCTTGCATATTTTTGAACACTTATTGCAGGGTTTTTTTTATTTCAACGTTGGAATTTCTCACTAGTAACTCATGTGTTAACACCAAATGTTATTACTTTAGACTGAGTTCAACCCTAAAACATCATTATATAGGCCTACAGTAACTTGATTTACAGTCATTGGTTATACCGGCGATCTCATTGGTTCAATGTGTGTCACATGACACGGCAGTGGCAAAGCTAGGTTATTCATATTGGGGGGCGAGAAATGAAAATGACCCGACAAGATTTTGTGAGTGAAGAAATGCGCGCGAAGTGCGCAAATTTTTTCGAGTTTTGGCACCTATTTTTTTCCCGATATAACTACATTTTGACTCTAAACAATTAGCTTGTACCAAATAATCTTGCATTTTGGGAAGACATATGCGCGCGCGAACAAATTTCATCTGTGTACTTTGACCATGATTCCTTTGGTCAAATGAACCGACAGTGCCAATCTCAACCGACACGACCGACGTCAATATTGGTGTGAGGGGGGGTGGTGTTGCCCCCATCGTCCCCCTCTTCTGGCTACGCCACTGTGACACGGGTTATTCTCCCTTTCAAGTTTAACAGACTGACAGAAAAAAGCATCGATGCCTAAATAATCTCTTCAATTTAGTTTCTTTTAGTTTATCTATTTTTATCCTGTCTTTTCCCTTCTTATTCTCTGATTTTTCTATTCACCCGGCTTGGAGGGGGTGTTTAATAAACGTGATTAACCCTTTGAACCCTAGCTGTCTCCGCCTGTTTGTAACCCTCAAGAAAAAGGAACAGAACATTTTCGACTTGACATTTATTTGTGCTATGATTGAGGTACATTTCTGCTTTTAAACAAGCTCCTACTGCCAAACTATTCCATTTTTGAGACATTATCCGCGCGTAGCGCGCGATTTTTTTTCGTTTGTGTACTTTAAACCATCATAATTCCATGATTCCTCATGTCAAATAAACGGACAATGGCATGCCAATCTCAACCGACATACAGTCAATATTGGAGGGGCAATCCCGTGACCCCTCTGGTTACGCCACTGCCTCTCCCCCGTCTCCGTTGTCCGGGCCCCGCTCTTCCTTTCTCTTTTCCCTTCTCCTTTTCCTCTCCTTTCCCTTCTCTTTTCCCTTTCCTTTCCCTTCCCTCTCCTTTCCCCTTTTTATTTTTTTAGGACAGACCCAAGGGGGGTGTTTCACACCCAAAACACCCCCCCCCTGCGTACGCGCCTGCGTGGTTACATATCCCCTCACAATCTTGGTCGACTTAAATATATACTCAAACTGTGCAATAGCCCCACTACTTTTAAAATATTCCGGGACAACATCACCAAACTATCTATTCTTTCATCTTTCTCAATTTTCCATGCTCACATGGAACCCACATGGGACAATTATCCAAATCTAAACGTGCAATCATAATGGTTTACTGCAGGGCAGGTCCCTTTTATATGAATATCTATTTTTAATGTTTTAACATGTCTGTTTTGTTGTCATGTTGTGTTTAGTTTGTCCCCATTATCCCTGCGTTCGTCCACCAAAATGGAGAACTGATCTGGGAATTACATGTTTTCCTTTATTGTGTATCAATTCTGTATGTGTAACTTTTATGATGCTAATAAAGTGATGTGAAATAAATAATATAATACATCAAGATCATCGGTCTCTATTGTTGTTATATTGAGCCATCCTGACTTCCTAACAGGGGTAAAATGTAAGACATGCTCCGATTTTGACCGGATTTGTTTCATATTGTAGGCATTGATAAGACAAGAAAAAAAGTTAATCATTTTTTTGGGGTCAAAGGTCAACTAAGGGTCACTATACATGTAGGTCAAAAATGTTAATTTTCACTCCAGTCACTCAAAATGCTATTTTTTCAGGAGGAAATGACTGATGATTGTCAGAATTGGTCAAAAGATTCCTCGGATTGATGTTTATATAGGTTGCTCCGCGACTAAAAGTGACATGTCATATGGGGTCACTAAAGGTCATTGACCTAAACAGGGGTAAAATGTAAGACATACTCCGATTTTGACCGGATTTGTTTCATTTTGTAGGCATTGAAAAGACAAGAAAAAAAGTGAATCATTTTCTTGGGGTCAAAGGTCAACAAAGGGTCACTATAGGTCAAAATGTCAATTTTCACTCCAGTCACTCAAAAAGCTATTTATATTGGCTTCGCGAATCGAGCCAATATACTGTGCTCCGCAGATTTCTTTATATTGGCTTCGCGAAGCGAGCCAATATACTGTGCTCCCCAGATTTCTTTCTTTCTTTCTTCCAAACGCTCCTTTAAAATGCTACTTCTCCTACAGTTTACTTGTTACAATCACCATACTTGGTCAAATGATTCCTTATGACCATGTGCATATAGGGTTTCCTGCTATTAAAATTCACATGTCATATGGGGTCACTAGGGGTCATTGAACTTTACAGGCTTAAAAGTTAAGACATTGTCCGATTTGGACCAAACTTTGTCATCTTGTTTGGTTTGATGAGCCACGAAAATAAGTCAATCATTTGTATTAGGTCAAAGGTCAACAAGGGGTCACAAGAGGTCAAAATGTGAATATTCTTAAAAACGCTACTTCTCCTACAGTTTACATGTTACAATCGCCACAATTAGTCAATTGATTTCTTATGACCATGTGCATATAGGGTCTCCTGCTATTAAAATTCACATGTCATATGGGGTCACTAGGGGTCATTGAACTTTACAGGCATAAAAGTTAAGACATTGTCCCATTTGGATCAAACTTTGACATCTTGTTTGGTTTGATGAGCCAAGAAAATAAGTCAAACATTTGTATTATGTCAAAGGTCAACAAGGGGTCACTAGAGGTCAAAATGTGAATATCCTTAAAAACGCTACTTCTCTTACAGTTTACATGTTACAATCGCCACAATTAGTCAAATGATTCCTTATGACCATGTGCATATAGGGTCTCCTGCTATTAAAATTCACATGTCATATGGGGTCACTAGGGGTCATTGAACTTTACAGGCATAAAAGTTAAGACGTTGTCTGATTTGGACCAAACTTTGACATCTTGTTTGGTTTGATGAGCCAAGAAAATAAGTCAATCATTTAAATTAGGTCAAAGGTCAACAAGGGGTCACTAGAGGTCAAAATGTAAATATCCTTTTAAATTCTACTTCTCCTACAGTTTACATGTTACAATTGTCAGACTTGGTCAAATGATTCCTTATAACCATGTGCATATAGGGTGTACAACGATTAAAATTAGCATGTCATATCGGGTCACTAGGTTACAGGGGTAAAAGTTCAGACATAGTCCGATTTGGACCGGACTTGTTTTATCTTGTTTGGTTTGATGAGCCAAGAAAATAAGTCAAATAGTACAATTCGGTCAAAGGTCAACAAGGGGTCACTAGAGGTAAAAATGTGAATATTCAGTTATTTCACGTAAACAGCTATTAAAATGAACATGTCATATGGGGTCACAAGGGGTCAATGACCTCTTGTCAGATTTTAAACAAGAAAGCCAATCCGCGCTTCTTGAAGCGCAATGTGCTCTAGGTTTAAATTGTTACCGTCCTCGCTGGTACTGCCCGATTAGGCCCAAAAACAAAATAGTTGTGCCCTCATAAGCCTAAAATCAAATATTTACAAGAATCCTTCAAACCAGAATGAAGAGAGTGCTTGATGAAAACCAACCAAGGGAACAACCAGGATTCAGACAAGGTTTCTCAACCACTGACCATCTTCAGGCTTTAAGCCAGCTAATTGAAAAGGCCAATGAGTACCAAATAAAGCTCTGCGTCGGATTCATCGACTATGAAAAGGCGTTCGACTCAGTTGAGCATAGTGACCTCTTCCTAGCATTAAGGAAAATAGGAATAAATGAAGGATATGTTCAAATCCTAGAGGATATATACACTGACGCTACAGCGAGGATCCATATCGACGAGGACATCTCAAAACCTTTCAAAATCAGCAGAGGTGTGCGACAAGGCGACACAATCTCTCCAAAGATTTTCACTGCTGCAATGGAAGAGGTGTTCAAGAAGGTAGACATGAAAGAAAGAGGGATACTCATCGATGGAGAGCGGCTAACAGACCTCAGGTTTGCAGATGATGTGGCTTTACTAGCTAACTCAGTGAAGGAATTGGAGGCCCAACTAAACTGTCTGAATACGGAAAGCAGAAAAGTTGGTCTGAAAATGCACAAAGGAAAAACAAAATTCATGACAAATTTCCAAACAAAGGAGTCCATCGAAATTGACAAGGAACCGATAGAAAAGGTAGTAAGTTACAAATATCTTGGCAAGGAAATCAAAATGGAGAACAATACGAGAGAGGAAGTCTTGATAAAAATCAAGGCAGGCTGGAGCTGCTTCGGCAGAAACAAAACCATTCTCTGTGATAAAACCATACCAATAACATTAAGGACAAGGGTTTTCAATCAATGTGTGCTACCTACCATGACATACGGTGCCGAAACTTGGTCAACAACCAAAGAAACTGAACAGAAACTTCTAGTAGCGCAGCGAGCCATGGAAAGGAGGATGTTAAACATAACAATACGAGACAAACAAAAGAACACAACCATTCGTAATAAAACTAAAGTAAAAGACATCATTGAAAAAATCAAGGAAATGAAATGGAGATGGGCAGGACATATCGCGAGACAGAAAGATAATCGGTGGACAATAAGAACAACCGAGTGGCAACCCCGTACAGGCAAAAGGAGAAGAGGCAGGCAGAAACAAAGATGGAGAGACGAATTAACCGAATACAGAGGTACGACATGGACAAGAGAAGCACAAGACAGACACAGATGGAAGATGCTGAAAGAGGGCTTCAGCCTACAGAGGCTGAAAAAGCCTAGGTAAAGGTAAAGGTAAGCCTAAAATCGGGAAGGACGGCCGGCCGGATTTTTTCTTTTCTTTTTCAATTTACCAAATCAACGATTTTATACCTACTATTTCAGTCAACATGTGTGAAGATACTAAGGAAAACGCTTACTGGATGTGTTTTCAACCCAATGGTGAATATTTTAGTTTCTTGCCCATCTCTGTGCAATTTTCACAGATTGGAAATTCTTTAAAAAAATTTTTTTTAAAAATTACCCGGCCCACATTCTCGGAATTTTGACCCGGCCGGATGAGGGCAACACAACTATTTATTGTTGGCCTTAGGTAAACCTACATTGTAATACTCTCGACTTCGCTGGTATAACCTACATATTGTGATACTCTGACTTCGCTGGTACTGCCAGATTAGGTAAACATACATTGTGATACTCTGACTTGACAGCTGTCTGCCATATGATCCATCTGTCATGATAAAAAGGTCAAAGGTCAATAGTCAATATCCACGACTAATATATCAGTGATCTCCGATCACAAGTAATCTCCGATCACAAGTAATCTCCGATCACAAGTAATCTCCGATCACAAGTAATCTCCGATCACAAGTAATCTCCGATCACAAGTAATCTCCGATCACAAGTAATCTCCGATCACAAGTAATCTCCGATCACAAGTAATCTCCGATCACAAGTAATCTCCGATCACAAGTAATCTCCGATCACAAGTAATCTCCGATCACAAGTAATCTCCGATCACAAGTAATCTCCGATCACAAGTAATCTCCGATCACAAGTAATCTCCGATCACAAGTAATCTCCGATCACAAGTAATCTCCGATCACAAGTAATCTCCGATCACAAGTAATCTCCGATCACAAGTAATCTCCGATCACAAGTAATCTCCGATCACAAGTAATCTCCGATCACAAGTAATCTCCGATCACAAGTAATCTCCGATCACAAGTAATCTCCGATCACAAGTAATCTCCGATCACAAGTAATCTCCGATCACAAGTAATCTCCGATCACAAGTAATCTCCGATCACAAGTAATCTCCGATCACAAGTAATCTCCGATCACAAGTAATCTCCGATCACAAGTAATCTCCGATCACAAGTAATCTCCGATCACAAGTAATCTCCGATCACAAGTATTCTCCGATCACAAGTAATCTCCGATCACATGTAATCTCCGATCACATGTAATCTCCGATCACAAGTAATCTCCGATCACAAGTAATCTCCGATCACAAGTAATCTCCGATCACAAGTAATCTCCGATCACAAGTAATCTCCGATCACAAGTAATCTCCGATCACAAGTAATCTCCGATCACAAGTAATCTCCGATCACAAGTAATCTCCGATCACAAGTAATCTCCGATCACAAGTAATCTCCGATCACAAGTAATCTCCGATCACAAGTAATCTCCGATCACAAGTAATCTCCGATCACAAGTAATCTCCGATCACAAGTAATCTCCGATCACAAGTAATCTCCGATCACAAGTAATCTCCGATCACAAGTAATCTCCGATCACAAGTAATCTCCGATCACAAGTAATCTCCGATCACAAGTAATCTCCGATCACAAGTAATCTCCGATCACAAGTAATCTCCGATCACAAGTAATCTCCGATCACAAGTAATCTCTAGTTATATTAGTCGAGGAACGACTGAAATACTGTATTCTACCTGTTTCTTCTTATTCTTCTGTTATAAGACCTATAGCTTCGTAACCAATCGGCCGATTTTGACTAAATTTGGTCATAAGTACCCTTATGTGCACCACTACTCGGGGTCAAAATCTAAATGTTCACTCCTCGCACTCAAAATTGCTATTTTTGGGAGGAAATTACCGATGATTGTCAGAATAGGTCAAAAGAGTCCTTGTTTCCATGTACAAATAGGTTGTTCAGCGATTAAAAGTGACATGTCATATGAGGTCACTAGGGGTCATTGACCTAAACAGAGGTAAAATGTAAGACATGCTCCGATTTTCTCCGGATTTGTTACATCTTGTGCGCATTGATAAGCCAAGAAAACAAGATCAATCATGACTTTGGGGTCAAAGGTCACGAAGGGGTCATTAAGGGTCAAAAATATAATTTTTCACCGGTACCAGCTCTGATTTCGCTGGTACTGCCAGATTAGGTAAACCTACAATGTAATACTCTGACTTGAAAATTGCTTGCCATATGATCCGTCTGTCATATGATAAAAAGGTCAAAGGCCAACGCATCCTTGATCTATGATCACAATTTATCTCTAGTTTCTTCTTTCTTCTGTCGTGAGACCTATTATTAATCATTTGGCCGATTTTGACTATATTATTTAGTCATAAGTACCCTTATGTGCACCACTACTCAGGTTGTAAAGCATAATGGGTCAAAGGTCAGACAGGGGTCACAAGGGGTCAAAATGTGATTTTCACTTAAAACGCCCTTGTAATTTAGTAAAATGACCTAGGATCGTTAGATTTGGTCAATATATTCCTTTTGACCGTACGCATATATGATAGTTTGGTTTTTAAAATCAAACAATATTTGGGGTCACTAGGGGTCAAAATGTAAATTTTTACTCCTCGCACTCAAAATGCTATTTTTTCGGGAGGAAATAACCGATGATTGTCAGAATTGGTCAAAAGATTCCTCGGATCGATGTTCATATAGGTTGCGCGACTAACAGTAGAGGTCATTGACCTAAACAGGGGTAAAATGTTAGACATGCTCCTATTTTTGGGTCAAAGGTCAACAAGGGGTCACTTTAGGTCAAAATGTCAATTTTCACTCCAAATGCCATTTTTCAGGAGGAAATGTCTGATGATTGTCAGAATTGGTCAACAGATTCCTCGGATCGATGTTCATATAGTAGGTTGCTCCGCGATTAAAAGTGACATGTCATATGGGGTCACTAGAGGTCATTGACCTACACAGAGGTAAAATGTAGGAATGTTCCGATTTTGACCGGTCTTGTTTCATCTCTTAGGCATTGATATTGATAAGACAAGAAAAAAAGTCAATCATTATCTTGGGGTCAAAAGGTCAACAAGGGGTCACTATAGGTTAAAATGTCATTTTTCACTCCAGTCACTCAAAATGCTATTTTTTCAGGAGGAAACGACTGATGATTGTCAGAATTGGGCAAAAGATTCCTCGGATCGATGTTCATAACGGTTGCTCCGCGATCAAAAGTGACATGTCATATGGGGTCACTGGGGTCATTGACCTAAACAGGGGCAAAATGTAAGACATGCTCCGATTTTGACCGGATTTGTTTCATCTTGTGCGAGATCAGCCTTTTATACGCTAGATAAAACCAAAAAAGTTTGGTTGGCTCAGAAAAGGGGAGTCTAAATACAATATGTAATGAACTTCCAGTAAAATGGGCTGGAGTAAATGCAGAGGACAATTTTAAATCTCGGAATTGTATTCTCAACTAATATTGAGAGTATGGTAAATTTGAATTATGAACATGTCATGGAATCTATAAGAAAACTAATTTATCATTGGTCAAACAAAATCTCTATTGTGTTCCAAACTCACCTTCTGAATTTTAACTTGACCTGATCCTCCTGAAGAATTTATCAAGGAACTGAGCAGATTATTATATAAGTTTATCTGGAAAGGTGTAGATAAGGTAACGAGAAATCAAATGTCTGAGATATGATTTCTTTATGTACAAATCCAATAAAATGTGAATAAGATACTCACATTTAGTTACGTTTCACCGCTAAACTAGCAGCTTCGTCAGACTGGCAACTATGTCTGGTGGCAACAGGAATTAGGGATTTCCTGTTGCTGGGAACCGCCGTTGTAGAGGGCGTAGTTCCGACGAGTTGATCGTAGATGTTGTGCAATGTGTAAGACCCCTCATCTTAGTTGAGTGTGTTCTCCCCCCTTCTCCGAATCCAAATAGCTTCTTTAATCTTGTTATTCTGTCCGATTCGCGGTCTATAGTTGTGGCCTTGTCCCAATCGATGGTGTGATTTGTAGCCGCTACATGGTCGGTAATTGCTGATTTGTGTTGTACCGTAGTAGAGTCTTTCCTCGTGGAACGAGTGTATGGTTTCTTTTCAAATTTCTGAACCTCTTTCTTGTGTTTTTGTAAGCGGGTTCCGAAAGCACGCGCCAATGTATGATTTAGGGCAACCAGAGCAAGGGATCTCGTAGACAGTTTCAGCTTTTTGTTGGAGGTCTATCTTGTCCTTGGGGTGCACAAGTAAATTGCGTAATGTCTGGTGTAGTTTGAGACAAGTCGAAAAACCATGTTTTTTGTAGACTCTAGCGATGCGCTCAGAAACACCTGCCACATAGGGAACAACAACTAAACCCTTGCTAGGATTATCGATGTCCTTTTTCTTTTTGGTAGGCTCCTTCTTAGATTGCTTTATGCGTCTGTCTTTTTTCACTTTGTCAATGGTCCACTCAGGATAACCGCAAGTTGCAAGAGCTTTTTTGATGTGTTGCTCCTCCAGAACGCGATCTTCCTCCTCTGTCACAATTGACTCACTCCGGTCTAACAAAGTCCTGATCACTCCCAATTTCTGATGTAACGGATGATGAGATGAGAATTCGAGATATTGGTCGGTGTGGGTTTTACGGATGCTACCAGAAGGATCAGTTTGGTTGAGATGCTCTGTTAAATTATCCACTTCACCTTTGTGTATAATCTCAAGAATATCATCCACATACCGTCGTCACAAACGGGGACGACAATGTAAGGGTGCTGTAGAGATGGGTTGTTGTTCCAACCATTCCATGAAAATGTTGCAACCAATAGGGCTAAGTGGGCTACCCATAGCCATGCCAAAACATTGTCTGTAGATAATATCAGAGTATCGGAAGTAAGCTACCGTGGAAAGACAGCATTTTGCAAGGTCTAGAATATCGTCGATGCTAATGCGGGTTCTATTAACAAGATCTGTGTCTTGCTCAAGCCTAGCTCTGATGATCTGAAGTGTCATCTCAATTGGAGTGTTAGTGAACAGAGCGACAACATCGTGAGAGTTCAAAAGTTCATCTTCTTCTACAGTTACGTCCCGTAAGTCATCCGCTAAGCTTTTTGAATTTAGGACATGGTGTTCCGTTTTTCCAACGATGGGACCCAAAATCTCAGCAAGGGACTTGGCAACGTTGTATCCTATGGAACCAGTGAAATCCACTATGGGCCGCAATGGTGTGCCGTCCTTATGAATTTTGGGGCTGCCATATAAACGCGGGATGTATTCCGTGGTCGGGTAAAGGAATTGTTTGTCCTCTTTGCGGATTTTGCCTTGTTTTTCAAGTCTTTGAAGAATGGTGACAAGTTCCCTCTTGTGTTTTGGTGTAGGATCCTTGTCCAGTTTTTTGTAAGTCTTAGAATCGCTGAGCAAGGAGAGCATTTTCTCATGATAAGTAGATTTGTCAATGATGACTGTAGCTCTGCCTTTATCGGCACCAAGTACCATAACTTGTCATCCTTTAGTTGTTTGATAGCCTTTCTTTCCTCTTTATTGATGTTAGAAGGAGGAGGTTTGGCAGACTTTAGAACCCCAACTATTTCGGAACGCAATTGTACGGCCTCACTTTTAGGGAGTTTCCAACAAGCTTTCTCACATGAAACGATGTGATCAGTCTGACGAAGCTGCTAGTTTAGTGGTGAAACCTGAGACTAATATACCTAAAGAGATATAAGAAGCACGGTACTAACAGCTATTCATCGCTGTGCACAAGGTCCGATGCGGATATTGTTTAGTCAATCGCCAATCGATTATCATCATTCAGTTTAATTTGTAGCACGACCTCATTATTTGAGTAAAAAGCGGTCTATTTGAATTAGTATCTATTATCTACACGTTTATTACACTTTTTAAATAACCTGAACGCACTTTAGCATGGGATGGCTACCGACATACAGAACGTGATAGATTTCTAAAATGAATATACATTTATATCGCTATATTTTTGGCATTTCAGTAGAGATATGACAATTAAAACCTATTGGGTACATTCTTGGGCATATACACAATGTATTATGATAACAAGTTCATGGTAATGTGTTTATATTTAACATGAATTGAGAAACAAACGTTTTACTTTAATTCATAAACAAGTTCTTCAAAACATCACTTTTTTAGTTGAATTCATAATGAATCCAAATACAAACTATGACATTTGGTTATCACAATACATTGTTTATACGAGGGGCGTTCAATAAATACCCGCAACCATTGTTTTTCTCCACTCATGCGCGACGTATGCCAACTAGAATTAGGGTAATTTGAAATATGGGTCTTTATCTTTCCTCGCTATGCATGAATGAACAATATCGTTTGTGGGATTACGTAATGGCACATGCGTAAAATCAATACTCTCTGGACACTGCATGAAAAATAGCTGATCAGGGCGGAGAATATTTGCAAGCAATTTGATGCACAGTTACTTTTTCAAAATATCTCAAGAACCGATGCATGGAATAAGTTGCCGTTTGAAACAGTGATAGACCAGTACTATGTGCTCAACATTACTTATTTTCAGATGCAAATTATGGAGAAAAAACACTTATTATGTAACATTAAAACGTCATCTTCTTGTCATAGCTTAAAAGAAATTCTTAAATGAATAAACAGTCAAGGTCAAGGTATCCAACCGCAAGATTTGGCTTAAACCTCTTGTTCCTCATTGTTACATGTTATAGATTTAAACGGGAGATTATAAAGACAATATCTGAAACCGTTTTCTGCAGAGAAAATGTTAATACAATCAGGGACAATCAAATGGAGGGACTAGAAACGGCCTATGGTATCGTTACATCATTGTATTCAATTACAAAAAAAGAACAAAACATGCGTGTTGCGGGTTAGCTCTAGTAGTTGCGGTGTGTTTTTATTCAAGGAACTCAAAGGTTGCCCTATAATCTTTCGAAAAATGATCAAAATATAATTTTCCAAAAAACTTGGGCCTAGGTCAAACTGAATACAATTTATACGTGATTTGTTCAATGAATAACGTTCTAATGTTAATAATAATCGGTATATTTGTGAAAAATGTGATAATTTTAGATTTATAAAAAATGGGAAAACATGCTAGAACAAAGAAATTAATATTTTTCCTGGGAAGTTTAAACTATAGACATTTTGTTCCTATTGAATCCAATATCCAAATTAATCGGAAAATGATGTTCTTTGGTGATATATATTTGCATTTCTAGAGTATAGTAGTTCAGTAGGAATTGCACAGGTATGTAGTCAAGTAGATATCTTCACAATTATGACATGACCGTGAAGTAGGTACAAATGCAATTTTTATTGCTGAAAATGTTACATGAGGGGGAATGTCTAGATTCAGAATTTTTTTTAATGACGTCAAGCCACGCCCTTTTCGATAATGTTATATTTATGACAAATATAGTTGGTCTTATAAACAAAATATCATGTTTGGTATCAAATTTAAGCTGTTGACTCCTGGAATACATATAAAATTATATAATAAATACATACAAAAGTCAAAAGAGGTCAAACGTGATTAAAATGTATACATGTCATGTCACCTGTAATTTCATGTCACCTGTGATTTCATGTCACCTGTAATTTCATGTAACGTACATAAAACGCTATATCCTGCCTGTCTATTTCAAGATGTGATACTTCATCCATGGTACAAGTTAAACTGTCAATGCCTGTCTCCATACACATCAGGTGCTTGTTAGTAATATATTTGGAGTTAGAGGCACATCAGCATACTGATAATTTTTTCTTTTGAAAACGTTCAAATATTTAATACAAGTAGATTGAGACCATGGTCTTCATTATTTGTGGTTATTTTGTTTAATTAAAACCGTGCCTTGTTGAAGGCAACAGTATATAATACTTCACAATTCCACCCTCAGAACATAAGACACCCCTATACTGCAGTTACCGGTATTCTCATTATATTACTTCTCCACTGATTTTCTTAAGGAGATATGAATAGTTGCGTACAGGCATGTAAAAACAACATTAGGCCTCATTAATTTGGAAACACTGTGAGATAGCATAACATTGCGGGTAAAGTGATTCAAAATAAGCTGGAAATAGAAGCAAATACTTATATTTTGAAACTAACAACATTGAGAACAGCTAAGACACTAAAAATGCTTTAAAAAAACCGGTTGCGTCATTAGCCTGAATTTGAATCTATAGGCCGTGCTTTAATTTCATACCAAACACAAGATGTTTGTGTTGCAAATATATTTGTCATTATTATAACTGTCATTATTATGGCTTAAGACGTCAATAAAAAAAAAGTTGCCCAAGAGTACCATTTTGGCACCCGGTGGTGTGAAGCTAGACTTACTTATCCATGATTTTCAGCAATAAAATCACATTTGTACCCTACTTCACGGTCATGTCGAGCTTTCACCCGACTAAGGGTCCATCCGTATTGAGCAAGACACACAGCGACTCGTGCAGTGATTGCTGAGATTTGTACCAGTGCCCATTCATGAATGTATTGTGTATGCTTGCTCAACTGATGATATTTGTACCCCCGCAACACGCATACTTATATAATAGTACAATAGTTTCTTGTCCCTCCATTTGATTGTCCCTGATACAATGAAGCTCTTTTTACCCAATTTGAGTAAATTCACTATAACATTAAATTGAATTGTATTTTCAAATAGATGTTTACATTTTTGAACTTTGTATATGTATTGAAGTTCACCACAGTTCTTGTTTTCTTAAATTCAATTCCTTATCTGTAACTTTTACGTTGGTTGTAGTGATTGTTTAACATTTCTGCTCATTATGAGCGCTTTCTGACCACCATGCGTTCTACGCATGCGCAGATTTTTATTCCAAGTTTAACAATTCTCGATGTATTTATTGATACCCTGTTCTATACAATAACGAATCCTGCGTTTGCTGTGGTATTTCAGGAAATCCCAATTGTTTGCTATAACCAGCATTTTCATTTCTTTGGATTTTCGGCATTTTGGGGCTCACTGTCAAAGCCTAATGTTGACCAAGATAAGATGCAGTGTATTTCCAAAAGTTGTCTTTGACGGAACCTCTCCATTTAGGACCTTGTTGAACCTGAGACTAGTATACCTAGTCTCAGGTTGAACATGGTCTCTGGTTTCCCGATGCAAAATGTTAGACTTGCACACTTATCCGGAACAAAGTTCTGCTCATTTCAATACACGTGCTATCAAGCTAATTCAAAATTCCTGCCAAAGTGGCATGTTTTTCACTGTCCAAATATGGGTTATTTTATGCCAATGCTATTACGTAATTATGAATATTCAGTAAATCCAGATTGTGTTAAATGATAGATTAAGGTTCATACTTTATAATGTACCCACTTAGATTTCACTGCACATGGCAGGTATCAATGGGCGCTTCTTATCTCTTTAGATATATTAGTCTCAGGTGAAACGTAACTAAATTGTGAGTATCTTATTCACATTTTATTGTATTGGATTTGTTCATAAAGA
The DNA here is from genome assembly GCA_035610835.1 of Ophiura sarsii. Taxonomy (NCBI): domain Eukaryota; kingdom Metazoa; phylum Echinodermata; class Ophiuroidea; order Amphilepidida; family Ophiuridae; genus Ophiura; species Ophiura sarsii. The sequence goes on along the minus strand of CM069441.1, from coordinate 156,030,447 downwards.
AATCATATCTCAGATTTTCAATAACAATCCAGATGAACTTATTCAAAGAGAAATCAAATGATTCAGAATTATGAAAACGGTGGTTTACGGATGGTGGACATCTAATCTTACATCTATGCCCTGAAAGCTACATTGATCCGAAGACTGTTAAATTCGGGGGAATTATAGTGGATTAACCTTTTTTTACAAACTGGCAATAATTCATCATCTACTAGATATTGAAGGGGGTTCTTCTGATTTATTAAACTTCTATAAACAGTCAAAAATCCCAAATCTATTTTGGAAAGACGTTCATAATAAGGTTGTTGAAAGCCGCCAACCTACGAACAACATTGAATTCATGGAAAGTGTCTTATGGTATAACGATAATATTCGGGTTGGCAAAAAAAACAATATATTACTGTCATCAGTGGCGTACCGACCGGAGGGGGGGGGGGGGGGGCAAGTTGCTCCTCCTGGCTCCAAATACCGGGACGCTAAATTCGCATTAAAAAAAATAGGGCCTAGGCCGACTGCGAAATTTTGTGACCGTGCGAAATTTTGTGACCGTTCGAAATTTGTTGACAGTGCGAAATTTGTTGACCTTCAAACAGGCTCAACGTCCATTCAAGCCGTATAACTTCAAATTTATAACGCTCAACATTAAAGGTTCAAGAAGGTTATTTATGATTCTCTAATCTCGTCTAAAGAGGTCAAACGAAAATTTATAGATAAATGGGAAAGCAAGTTAGACATATCCTATAGTTTGAAAAAATTGTCGGTTATTTTTCTTATACCATTTAAATGTACCGTCGATACAAAACTAAGATACGGTAGTTCCAATTTCGCCTGACTCATAGAATTTATGATGAAATAATTATTTATTGAATTTGATCCATTATACCGTATTCGCAAAAAGATTTTGTCACGAATGTTTTATTATCTCCGTCACATCTTACCACTAAGTTGATCATGTTTCTAATATTGACTTTACAAATTCCCATTCATTGTTTATTTGTATTATTCTATTATGATAAGAGATAGCACGTTAAGTTAATATCGTTGTTTGCTTAATGTTTTCCTTCAAATTTTTGTTCAGAATATGTAGATGAGAAGTTGGCATTCATGCACATCAATTTTCCAATGTTTATTTTTTAACTATTAATAATTATTTCATAAAAACTATTAAAACAGTTTTTATTTTGCAACGCTAACAGTAGGGCCTACATGTGTATAATTATAGGTGAAATACGTGTAGGTTGTAAAGATTGGCAACATTTGAATCACCATGTACATATATATATTGTTCATTTTCGCACATATAATAGACGGAATTTAAAAATAAACGATGTAGTCGTAACCTGTTTATAGTTCCAGGTCTTCGGCTGATACAGTGTTCCTCTTTACTACCCGGTAAAGTACTGTAAGGGGGATCTTGTAGAATGGTGACTTTCCTTTAGTAGTACTTTGCTCAGGTTTTACCCTAACATACCCTAAACATTTGTAAAAATTGGCCTATGCAACGTGGGCTATAATCGAATACAGACCTGTTGGTACACGTTTGAGAGCCTCGTTGCAATCATTCGGCCAGCCCCCGACCCCCTGTCCAATATTGCGTGGAACCATTTCATCACCGCGATCACTCGATCGTTGGTACCCTTCACATTGATTAGTGGAGTGGGATAATGCGGAAGTGGATTTGTCAAGCTCTATAGGCCTACCCAAGGGTTTATTACAAAAATAACGCTTGAAAATTGTTCCCAAGATGCGGAATATTATTGGGGAAATGGGTGCAGTCTACAGCACCAAACATCAATTTTATCGGATTGTAGCTACAAATTAAGTGACGACCGTAATTCACTAAATGTTTGTACACACGAAATAACCAACTGAATTAAAGACAGTATTCAATACTCCGTTATAACTTGGTTGTTAAACTATCAAATATTTAATTCTGGCCTTTATCAGCATATGGTAAAGCGGAGCAGGTGCTGTGGGTAAAGGTTAACAGCATCCTACTGAATCATCAATGATAATAAAACTGTGTTTTCGAAATACTAGCAAGTATACAATCGGTTCAGGAGGTAAGTACTAACAGCTATACGTTTATAGTACTCTAATATTTCACTTGTTTATACTGTCAGTCTAACAAAGAAATGTAGTAAAAGATCAATGTTCATTATCTACACATATGTATTGTCTGATAATGTAGATATTTTGAATAGAGCAACATATTTCAGTGACATTACGTGATATGAGCTGTGTATCACTTTTTTTAAGCTCACACTGCAACGTAAGTTCAGGTGAGTCAAAATAGTCAGGTCCCGTTTTCAAAAAATCAAGAAAAATACTTATTGTACAAAATTGGGAATTGTTGTCATTGTTTATGAGAGAAGACATACTTCTTCATACCTGGTGATGTTTTCACGACAACATCATATTTCACGCCAGATTTACAACATATTTACGAAAAGACGCGTAATCCAAAGTGTTCCAAGTCTGGTGGTGGATGTTAACACTACTGTAATAAAGTGCTCAACAAAAGAAAGTCGTACACTTTGTTTAGGTCAATTAAAGTAACTTTTGATTTTTTTTTACTAAACAGGCTAGATAGACATTTGGATGAATCTTTAGGCACATTTTGATACCAAACATAACACCTAGCAACAAAGATAAACCATGATAAGCGCCATTTAAAGAAAATTAGTCACTTTTCAAAAGTCACATTTTCAATTACTACACGGGAGGAAAATGTGTGTGTGCGAGGTTCACCCCATGTGTGACACTGTTATTAACCAGGATTGACCGGCGGGCAATCGATGCGCTGGGTGTACACTTAGTGAGCGGGATATTTGATTCCGAACATAAAGGGCATTATGTGCTTGTTAACAATTGGTGTTTTCTTCCGCGTAGTGTATTGGAAATAATGTGACTTTTGAATGGTGCTAATCATGGTTTATCTTTGTTGTTAGGTGTTATGTTTGGTATCAAAATGTGCCTAAAAGATTCATCCAAATGTCTATGTAGCCTGTTTGGTAAAAAAATAGTCGAAAGTTACTTTAAATGACCTAAACAAAGTGTACGACTTTCTTTTGTTGAGCACTTTATTAGTTATTCATACAACACAACACATTGAATAACTGTTGCAATTTATACCAAAATAACATGTTTTTTTGTTGTTGAATCTCTGATAAATAAAACGATATTGCATGCAAAGTATTTACATATATTATAATATAACTCAGTATTGCACAAATATATTCATAAAATGGACTAGGCATATGCACTTTGCCTGGTAAGTTGCCAAAGCACAAACTGTTTAAAGATATAAGATCTGTTTTCTCATATCAGTTCGATTAAAATAATACGTTTCAAAATACTTTGGTCAACATTTTGTTAAAACTCAATAATGTTTGTTATAGGCTATATTGCACGAAAACTATCAAAAACATTAACCGCAAAGACAATAGAATCTCTTTTCCTATTGTAATTGCTGTGAATACCAACTTATTGACTTATTCAAAAGGTGCGCGTTAAATGTTAACGTCCCTTAGATAAGTTGGAACAGATTTTATTTCACAGAATTTGGAAAAATGCTCATATCTCCCGTTTCGAATAACCAATTTGAATGAAATAAAATTTAGGTTATAGCTAGTAAAGTCACCTTGCTAGGCAAGTCATTCAATATATTCATTTTAACATTTAAACTGGTTTAAAAATCGGTGAAATCGGAGCCTGACTATTTTGACTCACCCTGTAGTCTCGTGTCCAGACTCCATTTTACATGACAGAAAGCGGATGTGAAGGAGGCTACTGCGCGATGTACACTCTCAGTAGTAAAAAATACACAATGTTGAGCGAAAATCCCATGCGGTCCATGACAAGAAGTGTCAAGCACTTTGATGAAAACAGGCTGTGGCGACTATGTCCACTGTTACTAGGACCATATACTAGGGTCAATAACTCGGTATTATGTTGGCGCAGGGAAGTGTTTAATGTGCATACATCGGTGTGCACTCAAGCTGATCTCGTAGCAACCAGTGTGATGGCCTGAGCCCAGCGCACCTTATTCGGGTCCGGTAAAGCGAGCAAAACACTGCTATGGCGGACGACGGCATATTGGTCAGAAACTTCTAGAGCAGGAACAGGACTTGAGGACCTTATCCCGGCTGTTTGTAGGTAAAATGTGATATGATTTATAAATTTATAGTCCTGTAGAATAAAACAATAGTCTTATGGGAGTGAAGTAGTGACATATCTGGTCTGAGATCTACACGTAGGCCATATTTCCTATACCTATTGCGTATATAATAATCTTAAAAGCTTATACGCTAAGTAGTACAGGACTGTTACAGCTACTTCACTCCCTAAAGAATAAAAAATGTCTTAAAATAACTATCTATAATGTATAAACATATCACAATTTCCATATCCGGGATTAAGTCTTTAAGGCCTGCCATCCGCCATAGCTTAAATGTGCAAAGAATGTGCATAATGCTACAACAAAAGTGTAAATTGCCTACACAGCATTATTGGGTGAAGAAAATTTACCCAATTTATGTGTACCAAATTGACACAAGAGGTGGGTAAAATCTCTACATAACCCTGGTTGTGTAGAGGTGTTACACATACCTTTACCTTTACCTAGGCTTCGTCAACCTCTGTAGGCTGAAGCCCTCTTTCAGCATCTTCCATCAGTGTCTGTCCTGTGCTTCTCTTGTCCATGTCGTTCCTCTGTATTCAGCTAGCTCGTCTCTCCATCTTTGTTTCTGCCTGCCTCTTCTCCTTTTGCCTGTACGGGGTTGCCACTCGGTTGTTCTTATTGTCCACCGATTATCATTTTGTCTTGAGATATGTCCTTCCCATCTCCATTTCATTTCCTTGATTTTTTTGATGATGTCTTTTACCTCGGTTTTATTACGAATGGTAGTGTTCTTTTGTTTATATTTAACATCCCCCTTTCCATGGCTCGCTGCGCTACAAGAAGTTTCTGCTCAATTTCTTTGGTTGTTGACCAAGTTTCGGCACCGTACAGGGTGAGTCAAAAAAAAAAAGGTGTACTCTGATTTAAAAATAAATAAAAAATATTTCTGACCACAAAATTAAGGCAACCAATAATTTAATCAATTACGCCATTTATCTGCTATCATCGGCAAAAAACATCACGGCAATATATGGTTCCGTTTAGTAGATATGAATATTCCTGTAAAAGAACTGAATTTTGAAACCGAACAAATGTGTGATTTCACGCTCAATGAGCACTTAATAATGTGTACTAGGATTAACATGCAAAGGATTAAACAGTCTATTTATTGAAACAATTAAATAAATAATAGCCTTTTTCAGAATTTCTCTTCATTATTTAACATGAAATAAAGATCAAATATTATCACCACTTGTGAGTTAAAGTAATTTACAAGGATTTAAAAATGATCCATAGATTTCATAAACATGATAAACAAGACGAGGACGTGGAATAAAAATGGCCAAATGAGTGACTATCTGATATTGTATAAAATATACAATAAAGTATTTTGATAACAAATAATATTGCACCTATTTTTCATAAATATGTTCGATTAAAGGTAGATGTTCCGATTTTCAACTTGAAGTTTTCTATTCTACATGAAAGGTCATCCTTAAAACGTCGTGTCCCAAAATTTGAGATGCATAGCTATTATGGTTCTTATTTTAGACGCACAAGATGCTGTGAACTGTACCCATTGAGTAGTACACAAACTATATCGGTGGTAACCACCATTCGCGGTAATTCAACGCCATTTCGTCGATTTCTCTGTCATTATACCGAATTAGGCCGTCAAATTTCAGTATGATGATGAGAAAAATACGAGCTTTCATATGATATGAAAATCTCCGTATGTTTGAAATAATTCTGTGTTACGAAAATGTGATCGGGTCATCTACCTTTAAGTAATGTCCTCGATACAGTTAAAATATACGGTCAAAATATCGATGTCCACAGTAAGACTGTCTCTCTCTCTCTCTCTACATGGACATTCAATCTTGAAGACATTTTGTTTTCAGGTAAGTCCAGCAATAGGCAAATAATCAAGCAGCTCTTCCTTCTACGTGACCACCATTATTGTTAATACAAAGTCTCGCTCTGGTCTTCATGCTGGTGATGGCGCGCCTGGAGATACTTTTTCGACGCAAAGCTCTACATGCATTGTCAATACGTTGCCGTTTTTAGAACCTTTTGTCAGGACTGTAATTTGTTATTGCTTATAATACATGATGATATTGAATTTGAGCCTTCGAAGATGTTACCTTGTTCGGATATTAAAATTGCCACTTTTATTCAAATACGCGTAAACTGAGTTTCTCTTAAACAATTCTAACCAAATAAAATTATTATTAAAGCTAATTTAGATGACAAATGTTTCTTTTTAAAAATCCTTCAATTTGAATACATTTTGTTTTTACTCACCCTGTATGTCATGGTAGGTAGTACACATTGATTGTAAACCCTTGTCCTTAATGTTATTGGTATGGTTTTATTGGTATGGCATAGAATGGTGTTACACATAATTGGGTCAAAATAGGGAACATGGTCATTTTGGGGTTAACATTTACACAAAGATATTGTGTCAAAGTTCTAAACTTTGTTGGGTAAAATTTAGCTATTTGATGTGTAAAATGTTCACTATGTGTTGTGTAAGACTCTACACAACCACTGTTGTGTAAATTTTTACCCAACAAACAACCAAGTTCCCTTTTTACCATCGTGAAGTGTAGTATTGTATCCAACATTGCTTAATTTTTTCTAAGAGTGTATGGACTTTCCTATGAAATTCAATGATGTACTTCATCAAGTATACAAACTGTTGCAATTTGTGTAAAAATCATCTTTACAAAGTCGTCATCAGAAACAAATGAAATAGTTACAATATATTTTGCAAAATACCCAAACACACATTCTACAAAATGGACGGCATCAGTACTGTGATTTTAAACCACGTTATTCAATAATGTAAATACAGGTATAGAACATTGTGATTTAGAGGTATCACATTTATTCGTTTGGTTGATTGAGTGTATTCATTTTGTCTCTCGTTTTGTTGGTATAGAAGTCTTGGCGCTATGTCATCTGCCGTTTACTCTTTAGGGACATGGGATTATGTCGTATTCTCAATATTTCTAGTAATATCAGTTGTCATCGGACTCTATCATGGATTTGCGAAAGGTGGACAACGGTCTTCACAGCAGTAAGCACTTAATAAATATATCGATATGAAAATATTAATCAGGGAGTTAATGCATTCACGAACAGGAAGAGCCGTTAATGATTTCTGTTGTTTAATCAAATAACATTATTGTAACGGTAACATTAACACTACAGTAATAACAAAACAACCTGTTTCCTGGCTTTTGTTAAAACTATTATCAACGGTCTGAAAAAGGTTCTGTTTGCATTTATATGGGTAATTTTAGGATGTGCAAGTAGTATATCAAAAAGATTTGTACCGTGGTCTGATCAGTTTTTCAGAATTTTTTTTGATATGTTACGAACCATTTAGACCATTTTGCTTCTATATATGCAAGATTATTGAAGTTTCATCTTTTCTAAGAATTTTGATTTACGACAATCGAACATTTTTTTCAGAATTTACAAGCTTTTAAAGGAATATTGGTGTTTTTATCATTTTCATCGAAACGTTAGATCTGAAGCGCACAATTCAAAGTTCCTCCTGACTGCACTCATATATTCACTACTTATAAAGAGTTTGTGCAGTGAACCTATTAAATTTGCGTTGCTGCGAGTAAAACCATGATTACGTCGATCTTCATTTGAATGACAATAGCGGTCAGAAACAACAGCCAATTATCTTCAGATTATCAGATCAATAAGTTGACATAATTCCCTATTTATTAAAATCAAAAATATTGTATTTATCAGAGATTTTATATTTTTAATGCTTTTTGAAAATGGAACATATCAGAGTACAAATCATTTTGATACAGCCTGTACGTCTCTTTTGAGGTACAATTTTGAAGTGGTTCAGAGGCTCAAGTACAAGGTAAAGGGGTCGACGGTACTGATCATGTTTCTTTTTGCGCGAACGGTTAATGATTCCATTGGTTCAAAGGCAATAATGCCTGTTATATTCAGTTGTGTGTCGGTACACTAATAATTGCATCAATGTGAACATGTTTAGCCCGATGACGTCATATAGATCAGGCTAAAAGTGAGCTAGGTATCACTTGGAGGCATTCTATATCTCATGTGGTTTTTCTAGACCAGAATTTTATGAGGAATATGAATATCTTGGGTAAACAGCCCAAATCCTGAACGCACCCCCCTAACAGGGGTTCTTTCAGGGGGTCCCCCAAAAAATCAGAAAAATACCGTATGTTACACTTAAACTCAAATAATGTATGATCAGAGTATAGTTTTAAAATGGGATGTATGTATTAGATCACTAGAAACTCATATCTAGTATTTTTGCTTTGATAACATACTTAAAACCAAAATGGCTGCCAAATTAATGGTCGAAAGTTGTCAAAATTCGATAAAATAGCATAATATCAACCGAAATGTATGATAAAAATATACCTTCGACGATGGGATGTATGTGTTAGACCCCTAGTATCCAGTATTTTTGTTTTGTTAATATAGTTAACAATCCAAAATGGCTTCCAAAATGGGTCCCAAAATGGCTGCAAAGATTGTCAAACTTTCATAAAATCGGATAATATCAACCTAAATGTATGATGAAAATATAAGTTTTAATGATGATACACACGTACTATACCACTAGTAACTCATATCTATGATTTTTGCTTTGTTAACATACTTAAAAACCCAAAATTGCCCCAAAATGGCTCCCAAAATGACTGAACAAATTGTCGGAATTCCATAAAATGGGATAATATCAACCAAAATAGATAATGAAAGTATAGTTTTAATATTGGGATGTATATATGTATTAGACCACTGGTAACTCATATTCAGTATATTTGCATTGTAATAACATACTTTAAATACATTGAAGAATATATGGGAAACGGTATCGTCTAGCTTACGAAACTTTACGTTTCTTCTTCAGGACAAAATATACATAGAACTGAAAACGAAGTAAAACCATAGAAGGAATATGAAATAAATAGTCATATTCCTTCTATGGTTTTACTTCGTTTTCAGTTCTATGTATATTTTGTCCTGAAGAAGAAACGTAAAGTTTCGTAAGCTAGACGATACCGTTTCCCATCTATTCTTCAATATATTATTACTTCATGGGAATGCATCTTTCGAGATCCGGTATGATTATGACTGTTCGGCTGATTTACCTCACCATTATACTTTAAATACAAGATGGCTACCAAAATGGCCGCTGTAAGTGTAAAAAAATAGTCTACATGAGTGTATGATAATCCAAAATAGATATTGTAAGCGTGTATTACATCACATTCACCAAATAGTATGTTCTAAACTGCCTAACTATTGCTTTTAGATATAAGGCCCACCTTTGTGACAATTTTGATTCAGTATCACTTTCCAAAATGGCTGCCAGAATGGATAAATTGATGTTAAATTACCTAAAACAATTGTTTTGTATTTTGTAAATGACCATACTATGTAATACCAATACCCCTAAATATAAGGGGAAGCATTCACTATATGTCTATGATAAATCATAGGGGCTGTAGATCTAGTTTGAGTATTCTAAGATGGCTGCAAAAGGTTAAAATAACTGAAAACAGTATAAGTTTATTGTTAGTGTTACATTAGATATGACCAAATTATTATATCTACACTCTAAGAAAAAAGGGTTCTAGCGGGGGTTCTTGAAATGTTTCTCTAAAGAACCTTTAAAGGTTCTAAAAAGGTTTGTTAGGGGTTCTTTAACATCGCAAAAGGTCCTATGTTTCCAGAAAGAAACCTTATTTGGGGGAAAGGGGGTTCTTGGTAGACTTATCGCAAATGCTGAAGTTTGCATACGTACATCTTAACCCTAACCCCCTGAGTGCTAAAAAATGCTAATCCAAAGTCCCTCTCCAAACGCATGCGCCGTCGGTTTTCGATGACGTAGTCAACCGAGCCTATGTAATGAGTGCGGTATACTGCACGAATGTGTAGCTGAGGGCCGTGGCTTAGTGATTGGAAGGTGGGGCTTGAGAACGGAGGGTCCCCGGATCGAATCCCGGCAGGTTCCCGGAGATTTAGTTGGTGTTTTTTCCTCGAAAATTGTGATCCCGGTCAAAAATCCTAAACCGGGGTTAGGGTTAATAAATGAGTTCGCAATTTAATAATTGTTTTGTAACCCGTTAATAAACGGTACTGTGTAAAATGTTTACTTTCAACTTTATTTCTTTATTGATATGATTATAACCAAGTATAATCAATGACTTTAGACTTTGACTTGCTGACTTTTATTAATTTTAACACCATTAATTCTGTATTTTGTAAATATTATCTAGTCAGATTCACAGTCTGTTTGTTCACCATTTAATAGAACCTTAAGGCATGCATTTCACAGAGGGTTCTTGATGGAACCTTATCTGAATCTGGGTTCAAAAGTTTGCGAGCTTATAACTAAAAAACTAGGAATTGTGGATAATTGATATTTAAGGATATAAAACAAAATATACCTGACCTTAACTGGTTAAACTCTGTTATTAATACAATATACACTTTTTTAGATACATAGATTTTAATAGAGCGTGGTCAAAACCCATTTGTCCCACTTTCCAAGGAACTTTTCAAGTGTGTTGTAATTGCGCATTGTTGTGACTTTATCAAAGTTTTGCCTTTGCATTCATTCTTTACAAAGACTTGGGCAGTAAACAAAATTATCATGGTCATATTGCAATAATACAAGTTCATTATTTGCATAAAAATTAAAACGAAATGTTCTTTGTTATAGTCCGTGTTATTGTTAAGTTCTTTCGGAGAATAAACCCCATGCCGGGAATACTGCACATATCGCACAGTTTCATGCAACGCACGGATGTTTATTCCTTAAATCGGGACAAATGGGTTCTGACCACGTTTACATTGGATTGGTCTCCGAATCAATCCAATAAAGGTCAGGTATATTTCGTTTGATATCCTTAAATATATATAAACTGTCCATGTTTCCTACTTATTTCGTTATAAGCTCGCAAACTTTTGAACCCAGTTTTTTGGGACACGCTGTACATACATCCCATTATTAAAACAATATATTCATCATACATTTAGGTTGATATTATCCCATTTAATGGAATTTGAAAATTTTTGCAGAAATTGTGGGGGCCACTTTGGCAGCCATTTTGGATCGTTAACTATGTTAACAAAGCAAAGGTACTAGATATGAGTTATTAGAGGTCTAACACATACATCCCATCGTTAAAAGTATATATCATTTCGGTTGGTATTATGCTATTTTATGGAATTTTTACCACTTTTGCCATTTGTGGCCATTAATTTGGGGGCCATTTTGGTTTCAATATGTTAACAAAGCAAAATACTAGATATGAGTATTTAGTGGTCTAACACATACATCCCATTGTTAAAACTATACTCTGATCATCTATTATTTGAGTTTAGGTGTAACATACGGAATTTGTCTGATTTTTTTTGGGACCCCCCCTGAATGAACCCCCTGTTATGGGGGTGCGTTCAGGGTTTGGGCTGTCTACCCAAGATATTCATATTCCCCATGAAATTCTGATCTAGAAAAACCACATGAGATAAAAGAACGCCTCCAAGTGATACCTAGCTCACTTTTAGCCTGGTCTATAAATACGTCAACTGCTCATGTAATTGCGTTAACGCAAAGACGACGTTTTTAATTTCGCCAACTCAGTGGCGTAACAGCCGGGGGGCAGGGGGGCACAGTGCCCCCCCCTGAAGGTGCTCAGCAGGAAATTCAAACCTACCCACCAGGAAAAATGGGAGGAAGGGAAAAGAGGTAAAGAAGGGGGAGGGGTAAAGAAAATTTCGCAGTACAAAAAGCACAAACAGTCATCTAATTGTTGACTGTTGTACTTTTTGTACTGCGAAATTTTGTGACCGTGCGAAATTTTGTGACCGTGCGAAATTGTCCAATCCTACCCCCCCCCCCCCCCCCCCCCCCCCCCCCCCCCCCCCCCCCCCCCCCACCCCACTTACGTGAAATTCACGAGGTGACTGACTGGGAAACAAATTGGGGCAACCTTTTACGAAAAATTCCGGGACGGAATTATTCTAACCAGGATTTTTTTGGCTGTGCCCCCCTTGACGGTTCATTAATTTAGTTACGTCATGTTGGACCATGTGCTAATTACAATGCTCAATTTACGTCTCATTTGTTCATTGTTTATTGATCTAATTCAGAAAGGGAGATCGATAATCAATATTGAAACAACGAGATAACTTATGAACTGTAGATTGGTATTACTTCACATGCTTTCGATGTTTGTACAAAAAGTTCAAATGTACAATTCATCATCACTTGCAAATGAACTTGTTTAACAGATACGTTATGAGTCGTGATCACGCTAGCATCCAATACTTTTAGTTTTGGATAAAGGTATATTAATGTATCTTGTTTTTTTAGTAGGCATATCCAATTACCCAAGGTGCGAAATCCACAGTTAATTGCAGACCTAAGTTCCTTTTTAGTGATGACCCTTAAGTCTGTTGTATTTTATGAAATAATATTGCCCATTAAAGTGCATACAGAATCATTTGTCATGAGCTTTACAAGGTATATTCTGTTTCTCAATACGCAGTTTGTATTGCACACAAGATTCGGACAATTGCTTGTCATGCTTATTGCTCATAATTGCTTATAAATTTCCAACAAGTTAATTCTACATTTTGTGTATTAAACCCATTTAGACTATAGGCCGTGCATGTTTTATTCCTTCAGAAAACAAATCTAGCACTCTCCATGTAGGGCACAGATGAAATGTGGCTTAAAATGAAGCTAATATATGCCTGATCAATATTTTACCTTATCCCACGTTCGTAGGTTGCACGTTATGACCCTAGACCTCGATTTAGGGTCAAAGGTCACATGTGTTTCAATGGGAAGTCAAAAACTAAATTTAACATGGTAAAAAAACTAAAAAATGAGCTATTGACTATAAAAAGTATGTTATATTGTTGGAATAAGTGTTTTAAACAAAAAAGTCAATCACAACTTCGATCGTAGATCAATGGTTTTTGAACTGTGACCTTTTGAAAATTACAAGTTGGCCAAAATAGACCATTTTTGTCATATATTCGCAAAATTGGCACAAAAATGACATGTTATCATCATTAAACAAATATTTTGACTCATTATGAATTGATAAACCATGTTATAATGTTGGTTTATAGATGAACTTTACATTACAACCCATTTCAAAAGTCAATGGTGTCCGCATGCCATGGCAAACAGCTTTAATATCCTTCAAATTCATTGAAAATGGGTCAAATCTGAGTCAAATTTAAAGGATTTGAAGGATATTAAAAAACTAAATTTAACATGGTAAAAAAACTAAAAAATGAGCTATTGACTATAAAAAGTATGTTATATTGTTGGGATAAGTGTTTTTTACCATGTTAAATTTAGTTTTTGACTTCCCATTGAAACACATGTGACCTTTGACCCTAAATCGAGGTCTAGGGTCATAACGTGCAACCTACGAACGTGGGATAAGGTAAAATATTGATCAGGCATATATTAGCTTCATTTTAAGCCACATTTCATCTGTGCCCTAGAGGTGGACTACAAGAGTGAAAGATACAGAGCAACGTCCCAGTGTCTAATTGTATATATCTTTCTCTAAAGAATCGAAAATATTGAGTTGAAAATAGCAAAATGTAGACCTATATTCCCTGCCTATATTAAGCGTTAACATGATATTATTTGAAATTGCAATATTTTAAGGTAATATTTAGCTTTTCCACAAACTAAAATGTAGTTGATGGTTGATTTGCTCGTAGATACCTGCTTGCTGACAGAAATGTGTTTAGTATACCCGTTGCTATGACGTTATTAGCCTCGTTCCTATCACCTATTACGCTACTTGGGGATCCAGCGGAAACCTATGTCAATGGTGGACAATACCTCGCTATTCTTTTCAGCAATCTCCTTCTGTATCCTACCATCGCCTTAGTATTCGTGCCTGTGTTCTATCCGTTAGGTATTACAAGTGTTTATGAAGTAGGTATTCACATTTGTTTTGTTTAAAAACGTTTACAAGGTGTTATATAAGATACAACCAGAGAATAATATAACGCTCCCATTAAAATAAATCAAGATTTGTACTTTACATTGTGTTACCAACTCTATGTTCGATTTGTCCTCAGATGCTCATTGTGTAAACGTGTGTTGGTTATTCGAATATTAAATTGTTGTTGAAAAATATGAAATTAAAAACCCCAAACAAGTTTGTCTCGCGCGTAGCTTTTAAAATCCTAATTTTCTTGAACTTGATGGCGTGGACCAAGTTGTGACTGTATGCCATTTAATTCAACAAGAAACATTATTTGAGAGATATTGAACCAGACACTCGCCATTCTTATATAATTACGATGGTCTGAAATGTATTGGCATACAGGGTGAGTCAGAAAAAAGTATACTCAATATCAAATAATTATTAAAACTATTTGTTATCAGAATATGTGGTAACCAATGTTTGCGGATATAAATGCACTCATTCACTATCATCAGCAAAAAGAATCATGACATTTCATGGTACCGTTCACCAGATATGACTATTTTGGTAAATTTCCTACATTTTAAAACAGACACAATATTAAATATTTCATTCATTAATGCTTGATATTAATGAACAAGTGGATTAATGTATGGTACACAATAGCTTACTAATAAAGACAAATCAAACATTCTCAGTTACTTTTTCAAACATTAAATGCGAAATAATGACAAAACAATGTCATTATTACACGAATTTAGAAGCAACAACAACAACAATTTTGGCTTTTGTGGTAGTCGGACACAGAGCGTGGACCGTTTTCAATAGTGGAATTCAATAGATCTTATAAGCATGATAAGTGAAAATATCGCAAATCTTGATCGGTTCATAAAATATTCACTTTCACGCAAATGAGCATAACATATGTTTACCACAACCAATTTCAACCAACTAAAATTCTTTAGAAAGCCAATAAGATAACCCGTCTTCCTTATCAAATAGTCTGTGAAATATTGCACAGATTTTAAGATATAAAATGCCAAAGTTGGGTACACCTTTTTTTGACTCACCCTGTACGTATCGTTCGACGATCTTGATTCAGTTTGATTTCATACGAGAACAGCCATCCAATATTCCAGCCTTAAAAATTTGGAAACATAAATTGGATACAAACAGAAACAACTTATGCAATTAATCGATCACTTGCTTCATTAACACTCTTAGAACCGTTTCATCTTATAATTAATTTTAATCAGTACCTGGACTTACGATTTGGGGTTGCCATTCGGATATTTGGTGCTATAGTATTCTTTTTACAAACAATGCTTTACATGGCAATCGTGTCCTACTCACCAGCACTGGCTATAGAAACAGGTACGTATTATCAGTATATTAATCCGATCGTTATGTATTAATTAACCGTATATGACTGATTTGATAATCAACCATTGGGAAATCTTGCATATTCATCCATTCCAAATTGTCATTTCCCAACAAGCCAGGTTGATGTTGCAGATATTATTTTCGAATTCTGAAACATTTCCGATGATGTTTTTGTCAGAATTAGAGATTAGTGTTGGCGATGAGTTGACCATACGTCCGTTGATAAACCCCGTCCGGCCCAACTATTGTATTAAGGCACCGGTATATGGGGAAATGTTCATGGTTCGCATTTCCTACAACAGCATTTTTTGTGGTTTGAGGGATATATTATACATAGAATAGAGAGACACCCGATAAACTACCATTTTATCTTTTATATATCACTTTTTTATACATCTCATTTTCATATCCTACGTTTATCTGTAAATTGAATAGTGACAGACTTGGAAGTATGGAAGACAATTCTCATCACAGGAATCTTGAGCACTGTGTATACAGCAATGGTAAGAACATTTAGTGTGCAGATCACACACATCAGCGATCACACACATCAGCGATCTGGACTCTTAAATAATAATAATAACAATGTGGCCATGTGTTTTGAACTCACCACCCAAAAAGGGTGGTGGCGTTGCATTTTTGGTGACGAATCATCGATCTCTCTCTATTAACTCAACAACTAAATGTGGAGCTATGGTTGAGGTGTCATGTGAAAGCCTATTTATCTAGCTACTTTGTGTTAATAAATCAGGTATTTCTATAAATGTTTGGCCGAGATATGATTGATTATGTTGTGAAAGTCAGGGGTGGTGGCGGTGGCGGCGGCGGCGGTGGCGGCGGCGCTGTGTGCAATCTCTATGGGGAATATAGAAAATGTTCCCAATTCTACGTTCAATTTACTATAACTCCTCATTCCTGTATGGTACAAACATGATTTTGCTCTCATTGTATAGATTATTTTATATTCTATAAGATTCTGTTTCAACAAATGTGACAACTATTGTGCAACAATTGTAATCATGAATCGATTGCGTTGTCCTTGGCTTTTTCCCTATTCGCTACACAGTGAACTTGCCCTAATTCATCGGTTTTACATACATGACTTTAACAAAAGAAAAATTTAACCGATGATAGCAAAATTATACATTTTTGGAAAGCTCTCAAATAGGGGAATTCAAAAATGCCGTTTAGATCAGGATAGGGTGCATACCAAAAAAAATATACTTGTAAACTCTAATAATTATGAAATTTAAACGTTTGTGCTCATTTACTTCTCGATATAGTATATTTCAACACGTTTACCATTAACAACTATTATGTTCTGATGGGTAATTGCATGAGGAACTTAAATATGCACAGTAAAATTATGATTGGGATAGGTATTAAAATATTATTGAGCTTAAATCAAAATATGAAGATTTTTTTGTTGTTGAACATTCTTAATCACAACATGTTACCATTAGGTCTTATCTAAATTCCAATAGCATATTTGGATTCCTTGTGAGATTACCGTTCAGAAAATATATACTTTATATGGGGTAGAACAAATAGTTATTGCGATATGCTAATTCGAATCTCAGATGGTGTAAAATGTAAAAATCTGGACATGCAACGGTACAGGTGGCGAGTTCAAAACACACGGCCATGTGGATTTATAATGCGCACAAATTCACTACAAATGGTGCTCGAGGCGCTATACAAAAAAATAACTTATATTACAACATACATTTTAAAGTACAACTTAATCTACAATCATTTAACTAAATACAACTTAATAGTATAATAATTATGTCAATAATGATATCATAATTTGTGACATACACAACAAATTAAATCTACAAATACATGTTTACACCCTCGAGTATCATCATTTTATTTTATTTTATTGTAAAATTGGTCGCATCTGCTCTTATTGACAGATAACAACAACATTACTGCAAAATGTCGTGCAATTTTGGCTCTTCAACCTGTCATGAATTCCGAACCCCAGGTCGTGTGGAGTTTTCGAGCCATCCATTGTAAAACTCTTTTCATCCGCTTATCTATCCCTGTAGGACTTGTTATCACTGAGTACATACTATAGGCGTGTTTGGAAAATGTGAAGATCATCAAACCCGATAGTTTTTAACAATTTCGACCACTAAATTCACAAATACTCTTACTTACACATACGGCCGAGTGCACCAAACTAGCGTAACTTAATAGGGAGGTAAGCTACCTCCCTAGTAGGTATGCTCTAACTGTAGCGTAACTTACTAACGATGTAAATTCTTAGAGCATAACTGGCGAGTAATACCAGCATAGTAACTAGCGAGGTAAATATCCACATTAATCAGCATCGTCCCCTTACAAAATGGTTTAAAATGGCAAAAATGTCACGATCAAAATCCGTTCGTTTTAAATAAATGGATCAATGGTTAAATAATAAAAATATCACAATTCTAGCGTCAAATCTCTGTGGCGTGCAACTGTGGTCCTGGCTTTTGTAAATGTAAAATGTAGTTCCCATTATTTTCTCTATTTTTTCTTTTCTTCAAAAAATGATTTTAATGACTTTAGTGACTTTAATGAAATCATTTATGTCAATTTCTATGAACTACGGTATTGACATTAATCAATCGATTTATTAAATGTGCTATGCCTATGTATTTTTATTTTGTATTCATCTTTTTATTTACTTTATTTAAATATTCATTCAGGCATATTTATTTATGAATTTGTTTGTTTATTTGATTTCATGTTGTTATTTAATTAATTAATTAAATAATTATTGGTTGTTTGATTGGTTGATTGGTTGGATTGTTTGAACTAATTTTTACAACTGTGTTGCATGATTGTGGATAGTTTTAAAATATTTTATAATAAATTGGTCTTAAATGTATCATTGAGTATAATTATTATCATCAAATCAATCAAATCAAATCAAATTTATTTCCATAAAAACAACACTACATCAAAAATGTAAAACTTAAAAACAACAAAAGCGTATGGAGGAGTAGGCTGAAAAGCCAGTAAGGCCTGTAAATAGCCTACCCCTTTAATACAATACAATACAGTACATGTTACATATTTAATACATGAATAAAACAAAATCTGACAGCGACTTAAACAAGACAAGACAAACAAGAACGATCTTGAGTCTGGTGAGGTATAAGATTTAGCGTAAATTACCCGCCAGTTACTACACTGCAAAATCAAGTGTTAAAGATGAACGTGTTCTGAACGTGTTCAGATGTTAAAATCTTTATGTTAGTGTTATTAAAATAACGCAAATGTTTACTTATTAACATTCAAATGTTACATTATCAACACAACTGTTAAGACATTGTTATAGAAGTGTTTATGCAGCATTACTGGTGTTAACCATAACGCTCTAGTGTTAATATTTAAACGTTAGTGTTCGACCACTCTGTTGAACATGATGATGAATAAGCACATGGCGTTCTAAACGTGTTATTAGTTAACATGTTCAAACGTTACTATTACTATGGTAGTGTTAAAACAAGAACACCAATGTCGATTTATAACGTTTAGTGTCAAAGATGAACGTGTTCTGAAAAATCAAGTGTTAATATTTGAACACTTTGATTAACACCTTAGAGTAGCACTTAATTAACACGTTCATGTGTTAATGATGAACACGTTCAAGTGTTTATCATTAACACATGAACATGTTCATGAGTATCATCAGCGTTAACATAACTGTGCTGCCAGGCAATAACGTCTATGTTAATACTTCAACATTAATGTTATGTATTAACATGTTCATATGTTAATAATATTTAACACTGTTGACACGTTAATAAGAAGTAACACTTAATTAACACTTCATTGCGTTAATAACTTATTTTATTAATGCTACTGTTCACATTTTAACATGCTATTTAACGCAAGCATTAAAAACCATACACATCAATGTTACAACAATTGTTGAATGCCACTGTTCAATCCATAAACAACATTTTTAACACCACTGTTCAGACAATGAATACCAGTTTTATATTTACATATCGATGTTAGAACAATACTATTAGCCAAGAATTTGTAAACACCACTGTTCAGATAATGAACACCCGTGTTATATCAATGTTAGAACAATACCTAACGGCCAAGAATTTACACTACAGAATGTTGGCTTGAAAACATGTATTCTTGCATTTTACCCATGGAAACATCATTTATTACAAATATGCAAAGGCAAGAGTCATGATACCACTTTGCAATGTTGTGTATTAAAGACCAAAATGACTGTTTGTGCCGTCTGTTGGGAGATACTTCAGGGATATCGCTAGCTAGGATCGTGACGTATGCGCAGCTCAGATAATAATAATTTATATAGCGCTCTTATATACATAGGAAGGTTTCACAGCGCTTTACAACTATAACAGATAAAAGCTGTGCTGTGCATACGTCACAAATTTAACAATGTCCCTAAAGTATCTCCCAATTGCTCCTAGACACTAAGATTACAAAGAAAAATGACGCACACGCAAAGATAACATGTGGAGCGTTAATCCCGCCACATACCGGAAATTCATTTATTTTAGATTTATAAATGGACAAATCTCACTCCTGCCAAATGGAGTTGATAGATGCACTTTTATAGTGCACTTTGTGATATTTTGTCAAATTACGTATTACGTAATAACTGGACCTGAAAGGTCACATAAATCAATTGCCTGAAAGGTCACATTAATACATTAATCAATTGTGTCAATAAATTTATAGTCCATATTAACACATTATGTATTTTGCACATTTAAAATGTACTTAATGAAATTCTATTGTGTCTATAAAATTAATGTTCGTAGTGACACATAGAATTATATTGTCTCAATTGCTCAATTGTTATCCGTAGAAAACACAATTGTAAAGTTCATTATCTGACATCAAATTACCAAATTTACTCAAATAATGACAAATGAAAATATTGGACGAATATATATATAATATTTTCCCACGCCATAGCGGTATTCATAAACAGAGATCAAGATTAAATTTATCTGAGCGCCCGGAGGAGCGAACTTTTCCCAACCACCCCAAATTAAGAAATCTCGGGGAATCTAACTTGACCTACAAGGCTGACACCTGTTTATTAATAAAGCCAGGAAAGCTGACAGCAAATCTCCCAACCACTCTTCTACTGAAAGTAGAAGAGGAAATTTAATAAACATTTGTCAAATGTGTATTGTCTCTGAAAAGCAAATATTAAATGAACATAAAAGAATGATGTGACTCGGGTGATCCAAAAAGGTGTATACCAAACTGCCAAACAAGGGCCTATGAGGGGACTTGCCCAGACCCCCCCCCCCCCCCCGGCGAAAGAGCATAAAGAATTTAATTTAAAGAATTTAATTTAATTTTGCAAATTTAATCAGAAGGGGTGGAAAAGGTAAACGCCTGAAATTTAATCAGAAGGGGTAGTAAAGGTCAACGCCTGTGGAAACGCATTGAAATAAAGAAGGGCCATTTGCAGAGATTGTCTCAAAACATCATTGCCTTTGGGAGACATGTGCAGCCCATCATATCTGTACAGCGACTTATCTGAAGGGTGGATAACTTTATAATGACGGACCACATGTGCCTTACCTATAGACCTGCAAACTTTGAAAGCGTACTTGTTAAGTGTGATGACGCATGACTTGCCACCACCAGCCTTGGACTCATCATGATAGTAACGCCTGAGCAATATATCTGACCAAATGATTCGTGTGTGGGGTAAAAGATTACGTACCATGGTCAGAGAATCAAGAACGCGTTGTCTTATGTCAAATATGGGGGCAGTGTGCAAATCACAAGTACCTGCATGCATTATAATAGTGGAGGGAAATGGATGATGACACAAGTTATACTGTAACATCTCAACCGCTCTACTTAGCTTGGCACCACCCTCACCAATCCAAAACGTTGCACCACCACCTTTAAGTTGTGTTTTGTAATTGCCGGCCCAATCAACAAAGCTGTCGCCAATGATCCAAGTGCGACCTGTGCAATAAAATTTGTTTTATGAAAAAGAAGAAAAAAAAAGGAAAACACAAGCAAAACAAAAAGGGGAAGAAAAAAGCAAAAAATAAATAAATAAATAATTTAAGTAAAATAGCATATATTTTGATATAAAAATAAGGAATACCAGACGACCTGCCTACAAGGACCAAGCATTTGAGTGAATAATACGATGTGGCCTGATGTAAAGCATCACAGCTGACGATTGCCAACGCCCCATTGATTTAATGGAATCCACAGGAATACCTCCAACAGCGGCAGCTGTAGCCGCCCCAATCCTGAAGCTATGAGGGGAAAAATTCCTGTGTTCTAAGCCTATTGAACTGATACCTTTCTTTAATAAGCTGGCGAACTGATAACGTGTGAGGGGGGATGAGCAAAAATGAATAAACAGAGGGCCCTCACCAATCGGTCTGATGCATAAGTACTCTGACATAGCTTTGACAGGACATAACACGTCACTGCTACCTTGTTCAAAACGAAGAGTTACGGACTCCCCTCTTTGGTCAGTTTTAGAAAACCTTATCACCACATCCATGAAACCCTTATTGATAGTAACGTCCTTGCGGTTCAAAATGCGAGATAAGTCAGAGTTTTTGGAAATAGCTGTGAATTCACCCACCCTCAAAAAACCAAAAAATGCTAAAAGAAAAGCTGCCCTAAATAATGACACCTCAAACATTGAGGTACAAATACCTTGCAATGATTGACACACTTGTCTCAAAATAGGAATGGTGATGGGAAGTCTACTGTCGGGTAGCCCATTTGAACGCCGGGAACCCTCCCTAAGTTTTGAAACCACAAAATTGTCTGTAGGGTCTGCCCAACCATTAACTTTGTGAGCAAATGCGACTGATGCTAAATAGGTGCCAATTGTGGAAGGAGCTTTCCCTTCAATTGACAAATGAGAGATGAAAGCAATGATGTGAGGAGTTGGAGCGGGTCATGCGCAGGTAACACCATGACGCGAGCGAAAAAGATCAAAACTTTCAACTCCGCGGCGATAGGTCGCAAGAGAGCTCCTGGCCATAGACGCATGAATTAGCCTTTGAGCTTCGACCTCTAAAGGGTCCAAAGAAATTCCGGAACTAGAGCGCCCACCGGCGACGAACCTGGCGCAGCTTCCCAAAAGCGATCCATCTGAAAGCGGGATAATGCATCAGCAATGTTATTATTTACGCCTGGAATGTGACGCGCTGAAAAAGCAACATTGAATTTGAGACATTGAAGAACAAAAAATCGAACTAACTTCATGATCTCGGGGCATTTTGATGATTGTTTATTGATTATAGCTACAACAGCTGCATTATCAGATCGTATAATCACGCGCTTTCCTTTCAATAACACTCCCCAAACAACTATTGCAACAACTACAGGGAAAAACTCTAGCCAAGCAATGGAACGCTTTGCCAATTTGCATTTTGCAGGCCAGTGACCTTGAAACCAGTCACCACGAAAAAAAAACCCGAAACCTATCTCACCACTTGCATCAGTAAAAAATTGTAAATCGCGGTCTTCGCACCAAAACTGCTCTGGGATAATCGCACTACCGTTGAAACTGCGCAAAAAAATTAGCCACATTTTCAAATCGAAAAGAGCCCCTTTTGTAATACGAATTTTATGCCAAGGTTGTTTGGCGCCACATGACAAATCTATGAGACGGCGCAAAAATGCCCGACCAGGGTTAACCGCCTTACATACAAAAGAAAGAGATCCTATAACTGATTGAAGTTCGCGAAGCGTGACTTTGGATGAATTATGTACAGACTGAACCTTATTAGTGATTTTAACCAATTTATCCGCAGGGATTGACACCACTTGGCGAACAGAATCGATCTCAAGGCCTAAATACACTAATTTAGTGGTAGGGGCAACCGACTTATCTTTGGCTAATGGAACGCCTAACTCCCTACACACCTTATTGAAACTGTTAACTATGTGTTGACATGACAACCCACCCTCAGAAGCGGAAACGAAAATGAAATCGTCACAATAATGACTTATATTATCTGAGCCCGACTCCCTTTTTCCTGCCCACTCAAGAAAGGTAGAAAAAGTTTCAAAATAAAATGGAGAACATGATGCCCCCATCGGAAGGGATTTGTCAACAACAAAATAATTGCCAAGTTTAATCCCGAGGAGTTCAAAATCACAAGGTGAAATAGGTAATAGTCGAAAAGCTGACTCAACATCCGCCTTCGCCATCAAGGCGCCCTTCCCATTTCTTGACACTAGTTTAACCGCATCATCAAAAGTTGCATAACGGACTGTGCACAATGACTTGTTAATACCATCATTAATAGAACCGCCCTCAGGGTGAGATAAATGTTGAATTAACCGAAATTTTCCAACAACTGATTTCGGAACCAAACCTATTGGTGAAACAATGAGATTGGGATAAGGACTGGTATTAAAGGGGCCCGCCATCCGCCTGAGGTTAACCTCCTTCAATAATTTATCTTGGGCCGCTAAAGGTTTAAGATCTATTGATTTCAAATTTGGGCCCACCCTTGGATGTCTCTCACCCTCAAAACCCAACTTAAAACCCTTTGAAAAACCCTCCCTGATTATGTTAGCAGCCTTTTTGTTTGGATAAATAGCTAATAGAGGCTGTAAGGAGTCAATGTTGACAGGAGTAGGATAAGGACAACAAAGACAATTAAAGGTGCCAGAACCTACAAATTGATTAATCCGTAACTTTTTACAAGCATTAAAGTGTACAACACTATTTTTTGCCACCTCTTTTGCATGATGATGCCCCGTGCCCCCCGGTACTGCACAATTGGCAAACATGGTTGAATTTGCAAGGGGAACGGGAGCAGCCACCTTTTCTGTTGAACGCAAAGCATGACCCATTTGTGCGCTGACCCGACCCCCCTCTACCAGAGCCACGAAAAGACTGACCACCCCGATTTGCCCTAGCAGTATTTAGAGGTACAAATGGAGCTGGGACTGCAATATAAAGATTCCACAATTCACCATCCATTGAAGCCCAAGATTTGTGAGGTCGCATTTGTTTGCGTAAGCGAAATTGAGTGTCATATTGCCTCCAACCATAACCTTGGAATCTAGCAGCGGCGGTTCTGATAATCTGGCCATATTTCAAAAGATCTTGGGTGTGAGCGGGATGAGCAGCCAAATAAACTGCCGCATAGATAAAGAAGGCATTAGTCCATGAATGTATGGATGAAATTTTTTGATGATTTTTTGCCTGACTCATCACCAATTGGCCCATATTATTTATCTCCAAGACAGGAGATTCAAGTGGACTGGAAATAGCCTCCCCTTTATCAAGTAAGAGGCCAAAATCAATGTACTCACCCTTGACAATTCTATCACGCAATTGTTGTGGAAGGCATTCGCCCAAGGGGCTGCATATGGATGTTAATGCATGAGGGGTAGGATACTCGGGTACACTGAAACTGGACATGTTATTGTTACCCATACTTAGCCCATAACCATTATTATCAGGTGTACATGACTGACCTGCATTCGAGCGATTGAACGTGTTATTATTCATACTACTAGAAGAATTATTGGGCATGGAATTGATATTATTATTATCAGTAGATTGGGAAGTGCAAGAAGTAGGTTGTAAACCAACTCCACCGGCCAAAACCCTCCCAAAATTATTTAAACAATTCTCACCCGCATTTCCTTGTAGTAGATGGTCGGCATTAGAATGTTGTACCACACCGTGTCTAAGCGGAGCATAGCCACTGCCAGAAGGACCTGCATTTTGCGCTGCATTTTGTACTCGAAATCCGCCACCAACAACACCACGTCCACTGCCACTGCCAGAAAAAGAATCCAAATTCACCTCCTGATTCGGCGCTGACCTCTGAACCTGCTGGTTAACTTGATTGGGCACATTGGGCGGATGATTGATAACAGACTCTGCCACTTGTCTTTGGTCATCGCCAGCGATTTCAAGTTGCAAGGCGTCCTCCTCGTCTACTCCGACGTCCAATACGTCATCATTAAAAACCTCGCGTACTGGGACAGCGACGCTTTGGTGTCTTTGTTGTCTTCCTCCTCGCCCAATATTTGCGCCTCTTCCCCGGCCACGGTTACGGACGCGGCTCCGGCCACGGGCCTGTTGTACAGGGGCGATATGCGGAGGCGGAGGTTGATTTATGATGTTATGATTTTGGTTTGTTGATACTGACGACGGTCCTGGTAACAAATCGTTCATAGCCCTCGCCTGGGCGCGAGTTTGGCGTTCGTGACCTTGATCGGTAGCCTTTCTTTTAGTTGGCCTTCTCTTAGGGGCCATCGTGTTTATATAGGCAGAAAGTAGAACAGGCCAATAGAAAAACGATCAGATAATTAAAATAAATCTACTCACACAGATCGGAAAATAACAGTATATATAGTGCGGTAATTCAATAGAAGATGAAGAAGATTTGAAGAGTTGAAAAACCTGTAGATCCTACACGTAACAGCTGAAAGCCGGTGCTAAAATTGTACAGGTAAAACACTGTAACAATTGACGCGAATCGCGAAATCCGATGAGTAGAGAGAGAATTTTTGGAGATGTTTCCCGGTATGAAACAGAAAACGAATGACTAGAAAATGGAGAACAAGGGGAAGGTCAAAAATGCTTTGACCCGCTTGACTAAACAACAAAGCAAATTTCGCGGTATGGCAAATCCCATCACGGGATTGGTCAACCTGAGGCAGTAAAATCGAGGGCGTCTAGAAAGCCAGGAAAACAAACTGGCAATCCAAATCCTAGTGCATGAGCAACACAGAATTATTTGGACAAGCCAAATAATTCTTTTAGTACCCTTGCGAAAAATCTTCTCACTCTTCTGCTAGGTCTAAACATGAGTTCACAAATTGCTTCTTGATAATGAAGCTGAAATATGGTGGATAAGTGTGAATAAATAACCCCTTTCATATAATGTGGCGTTTTGAGAGATTAAAACACTTATGAAAGAAAAAAACGCCTGGCTACTCAGAGTTTCCCCCTTCAATATCATTATTACTTTTCAAGATCGTATACAATTTTGTTTGCATAAATTCACACAAAATAGGAAAAACGCTTGGCTACCCACAAAAGTTATTGATGTGAATGGTGGATAGTATTGGCTAGTCGTGGATGAACAAAATATTTTTTTTAATTTCAAATAATGACCAGCTATAAAGAAAGAAGAGACTAGTTCTTTTAATTGAAAAATAAAGATGACCAAAATTTCTATGGGTAGCCAAGCGTTTCCCCAATTTATAAACGTTTTAATTTCTCAAACAGCTCTTCGTGTGCCGAGTGATACAAAAAATGTATACTATTACTATGGTAGTGTTAAACAAGAACACCAATGTCGATTTATAACGTTTAGTGTTAAAGATGAACGTGTTCTGAACGTGTTCAGATGTTAAAATCTTTATGTTAGTGTTATTAAAATAACGCAAATGTTTACTTATTAACATTCAAATGTTACATTATCAACACAACTGTTAAGACATTGTTATAGAAGTGTTTATGCAGCATTACTGGTGTTAACCATAACGCTCTAGTGTTAATATTTAAACGTTAGTGTTCGACCACTCTGTTGAACATGATGATGAATAAGCACATGGCGTTCTAAACGTGTTATTAGTTAACATGTTCAAACGTTAATATTACTATGGTAGTGTTAAAACAAATTATGTTACCTGGGCTGTAATCGCTAATTTGCATATTTTACCTGGCCTTACATGAGTCGAGTAAATTGTGGAAATAGCTCATTAGCATAATTTTAATGGTACAAAAATTAGCACCGGTGCTCGTTTGTAACCTTTAAATTATGGTAATGAGCTAATTTGCACCTTTTATTTATTTAAACCTATTTAAAAAAAAAAATTAAGTCGATACATACATTTAACAGCTTTTAACACCATAGAAAGTATTTTGCTCTGTATACGTAAGTTCTCATATGTATAGCTAAAGGCAAGTCATTGTTCACTAATGCCATGTACATTGAGCAAGAACATAGTACACATGAAAAGGTCAATGCCCGCCCCCTCCCTCTATAATACCACTACCGTTCCCTGGTTGCCATGGTGTAACTAACCGAATTTGATGAAAGTTTTTTACACGTTTGGGATAAAATGTGAACAGTAGCATTAATAAAATAAGTTATTAACGCAATGAAGTGTTAATTAAGTGTTACTTCTTATTAACGTGTCAAAGTGTTAAATATTATTAACATATGAACATGTTAATACATAACATTAATGTTGAAGTATTAACATAGACGTTATTGCCTGGCAGCACAGTTATGATAACGCTGATGATACTCATGAACATGTTCATGTGTTAATGATGAACACTTGAACGTGTTCATAATTAACACATGAACGTGTTAATTAAGTGTTACTCTAAGGTGTTAATAAAAGTGTTCACATATTAACACTTGATTTTGCAGTGTAGCCTATAGTAGCTTACCCGGTTTGGTGCTCTCCAAAATTGTGGGTTACGACTCAGTTACTAGCGAGGTAGCGCTATTCTTCAGCCATTGGTGCACTCGGCCGATATGTTTGATTGTAATTCTGACTTTTCTATAGTATTGGTAATGTACTATGAAAAGTACAACTTCATACATTGCTCAGTTTTTCGGGGAATTTAAGATTTGTAAGTATGGTTATCCCAACAGAAATCTTATTTACTAGTCGAGACTACGCAACATTACTTCCTTAGTGTCTTATTATGCACTTATCAACTGCATCCCCGGCCCGGGGGACCCGGGGATAGCGGGGATTAGGGCCGGGACGTACACATTGCCAATGTACGTCCAAATATAGACTAGACCGAAGTATTTGAGTGACATGGCACTTTACATAGAAGAAAACTCTAAAAGAATTATACAAATACAATTATAACAACTTTAAAACTTTCTGCTGCATTATGTCCTGATATTACAGGGTGGCCTTGCTGGTGTCATCTGGACTGATGTATTTATGTTCATTGTTATAGTACTTTCTGCTGCATTATGTCCTGATATTACAGGGTGGCCTTGCTGGTGTCATCTGGACTGATGTATTTATGTTCATTGTTATATTCGGTACGATCATCACCATCTTCATCATGGGCTGTATGAAGTCAGGGGGATTTCTATATGTTTGGGAATTCAACATAGCTGAAGGACGAATGGATGTTTTCTCGTACGTTTTACGTAAAATGGATCTTAAGTTTACCTCGCTTTAATTTAACCTCTCAGCTTAAACCTCACCCGTCCCGACGTTCTATTATTGACGCTAGTATACAATGTAGTTATACACAGCTTATAATATCTTTACCACCGCTGCTTAAATATAAGGCTAAGCGCAGCATAAAACGTCACACAAGAAGAATATTTTTTCATAAGAAATCTTTCTGAGTCTGACTGAGAGAATCTCATGCATGTAAAGACACTCATGCAATCCGTAATTTGATGTCGAAACGTATGGCGGTATAACATGTTATTGTAAAGAGGTCTGAAGGCTACATCAAGTATTGTACATAGCGTCATAGCGATGATAGCGGAGGGTTAAATAGGGGTAATCGCAAGCAAACCGCTGACAGTGATTGGAATTTCAATCGGTATGATTTTTACGGAATAAAGCTAATCTGTTTTAACAATATATATAATACAATAGAACGTGCGTAAGTCGAATATGTATAGCGTACAGCGAGCTTTCTGTGAACTACGCCTGCGCTACGATGTTATTATTACGCATTTTAACTAGCCTATCCAAATGTTGGTTACGGTAAAGAATTTCGCGGGCGGGCTTGTTCTGAACTTTTCTATCGGCGACTTAAAGGGTGCTGTCAATTTTGTCTCCTTTCAGTTTTCCAAAAGACTTAACTGCTCACATGTCATTTATGTCATGTTTAATGGGCGGTTGGATAAACTCTTTAGCTCAATGGGCAGTGAGTCAAACATCCGTGCAGAGATTTCTAGCTGCTAGGAGTTTAAAAGACGCGCAAATGTAAGTTTGATATCAAATACATCTTGTATGTGAAATAGACATCATTCGGTGTATAGACCATTCAAATCGAAAACTTTGGAAAAAAGGGCACGTGGACTACGTGCGTACACCGCGTAATGAAGCGGTTGATCGTACACACGGGTTATTAAAAACATCGGTTGAAAAAACACGTTTGTTTTTCTGTTGATGAATGTTATGAGTCATCAAACTGGTGGCAAAAGCACTCGGCTAATCTGAGAGCATTCGGAACCGATCGAATATTTTCGGAAAACTTTGATTTGAAATAAGTCTATAGAACATTACTTATCGAAGCACACAATAAATGATGTGTCGTACAATTTACCCGGGCATTCACCCAATTATACTCGAAATGAAAATGCCGATATAAAAATAAAGGAGTTATAATTATGTGCTTAGGCCAGGACTTTTAATATGTTTAACATGAGTAAGGCGCACACCGAAAAATGCTTCCTGATTCTTCCTAAAATACGATATTAAATAAAATGGATATGTTTAACTTTCAGATCCGTCTGGCTAAATTTGCCCTTCACAACATTTATAAAGTTCACATCATGTTTTCTCGGTTTAATGATGTACACATTCTACTATGGTGGTAAGTTATAAAACCGGTCTTGCAATTTGCCAACAATTTCCACGCCGGAGGTGTGAATCCACTGCTATCAAATGGATTCCTCATGTATCCCTGGGTGTATCACATTGGTTTAACATGGCTCCTAAATACGTAAATAACAATTTCATATAGAATGTATGCGCAAATTCGGGAGTCATTGTATAGGAGGGTCTTTCAATAAATTCTACCTCCTACCTCATAACTTTGCTATAATATAAGCCACAATCAAGGAAAATAATAGTTGGCACACTTGATACAATTTAATACAACTATCCCTGTGCTGACAATAGAGAACCGACTTGGGACATAGCACTCTTTAATAGCACGCAGAGGTCTCCCCCTCTCTCTCATCCCCCCCCCCCCCCCCCCCCCCCCCCCCCCCCCCCATCAATCAATGTTGAGAGAGCTGCCAAAGCTTCTGATGACATGTGGCTCGGATCAACATTGCCTCGGGGGAGAGGGGCACTTTTTTCCTTAATTGGGACAAAGTGTGCCAATTTTTTTTCTCCTTGATTGCAGTCTTATGAAATATTCCACAAGTATAGCTTTGTATCTCAGCTGCAAATACATAGTTAATCGGTTTGAGTAATGCATGTACTTTTCTGGAGATGAAGTGAACTGAATGTCCATTTAGTGTGACGGAAACGAGTGAAAAACAGCAAACTATCTCAAATGTGTTTACCATTTCGGCATTTCTAAGAATTAAAACCTACCAATCGGTCAAGTAAAACAGTTCTCTAAATTTCAGATATATCTTTTACAAACTATAAACAATAAAAGTGACTGATTTTATATGACAAATATACCGTCTGATTAGCCAAAACCAGATCAGGACAACCATTAAGCTTAATCCTCCCATATACATGATATAGGGAACACTGCAAAAGTCATATTTGCTTTTCATAAAAACTAACAGATCTTCAATATAGAGGCACAAATGGAGGGTTCCAAGTCTCTCGAAGAGAGGATTTTTATTATTGACTATCTGATTGACTATTCTGAAGGTTGCACAAAAATAAACTCATAAAATGACTACCATGCTAAAGATTTAACATACGAGGCAATACAAGGGGTAGAATTGTAACAACAATTTTGACTGATTAGCAGTATTTCAGTATGCTAAAGGCATACCAATACATTCGAGTTGATATTATACTATTGCAAGCCAACGAGAGTTAATATTTATTATATACAATCTTACATGATAATACCATAATATTTAGATATATCCATTGTTTTCCATATTCAGTATCAAAATCGTGCTGTTATATCCAACCATACAATACAGAGAAAAAACAATAAATATGTATAGATTTTTAGGGTAATTTCCGTTTCCGTTATGCAAAATCTCTCTCTGGCTTTGACCAAATCAGAACCAAAGGGAAACAGATATAAATTATTATTTACTAAAACTGTGTAGCCCTAAATCAGAGCTATAATCATGACAAATGTCATGAGGCTGACATTTATATTGGCGATGTTATGAGGTAGGAGGTAGAACTTATTGAACGAACACTTTTTTGGTAATATTCTAGGTTCTATCCACGAAAGGTATTGTACCGATAGATCACATGAATCAGTAAATATGAAATACTGTGAATTATTCAAATGTTGAGTCATGAGGTGTGATGATAAAGAATAATTAGTTCCACTAGTCATCAAATCATGCCCCAGGCGGTATGGTCAAATTTATTTATAAACCACTGTGCTAAGAAATAAATCTGTTCTATGTGAACATTTTTGTCACCAATTTCTAACATGCATGACATAAATTGCCCGCTTAGGAGCGCTATTAATTCGGTCTGGTAAACCTATTTTTATCAATTACTACGAGATGATTGCCCAGTGCGCGTGTACAACCAGGCAATCATATTTAAATTCGGGGCGTGTACGAGCGGTACTACTTGCTAACTGCATGGGTGAGTTTCCATTATGTTGCTGCCGGTTGGTTGCACACTAGAATTATGTCAGATAGCAACCAGCTTTGATGCCGGTTTCTAGGGCACCAATTTACATGAATTTATAACGCTGCTAAGCGGGCCTTGCAGCCTAATGAACATTTTGTTATCGTCGCATAACGTATGGGTTATATTTCAGGTGGAACCTTTTCTACTCAAGTGCCAACCACTACATTTGCCTTAGGTAATTATCATAACCAAATAATGGATTTTCTTAATATCAACTCCAATGATAAAACATAACTATTAGTCCCATCCATAAAATATATCACATATTGTTTACTTCTTATTCGGCACGATGCGCTGCTTTCGTGCACACATATATGCACTATGTCCTGCTGGCACGCACGGCGCTTCGAAGTAAATGCAGAACGCAAAATAACGCGATCGCGCGTGATGAACCAAGCGAAATTAGGTAGACTGTTGTATTTGACCAGTTATTGTATGATCCTTATTTCGTGACCTATTTGTAACCATTTTGCCAATCACTGAGTCTGTTTCTGTTACCCTCACGTATGATATATCCTTTTGACAATCACTGAGTCGGGCACTGAGTCTGTTTCTGTTACTCTTATGAATTTTTTATCCTTTTGAAAGACGACGGTTTAACCGAAGATGCCGGATCGCGTACACCACCTAATTATACCAGTCCAGACCAGGTAAACTACAATATCTTACAATTTAGCTCACTAATATTTTACCCTGAATAAGCCATAATTGAACCTGTGGAAGATTTGTTTAAGTAACATCAAGCAGTACGTAGGACTTTCAAAACAATAGTATATGGTTGACAATGTATGCAATATCTAGTCATTTTTTCTTCTTTTCAGTTAAATTCCATACAAATAAATAAATAAATAAATATATCTGTAGAGTTTTAACCATACGTGGTCATTGTTTTGGTTATATACAGATATTGATATACTTCATTAGTCAACAGTTTGGTTATATACCAGGATACCAAGGCTTGTTTATCGCCTGTCTTTTTGCTGGTGCACTAAGGTAGGTCATAAATTAAGCAATATAGTATGAATCTAAGGGGACATATCCAAACTCTCAAGTGATTTTATAGCGTTTTTATACCGATTTTACCCCGGTATTAAAACGGTATTTTGTTCTATTGTTAAAAGCATCGGAAAAAGATCAGTGATTAACTAGAGCCGCCTCTCTCCCCTCTCTACTTATCTGGCGTTAACAATAGAACGATTGTAGTACTCTCGATGGCTCAATTAGTGAAGCAGACAGATGAAAGCGCGAGGAAGGTTGTGTTATTAAGCTGACCAGTGCTCTAGTTAATCACCGATCTTTTTCCGATGCTTTTAACAATAGAAAAAAATACCGTTTTAATACCGTGGTAAAATCGGTATAAAAACGCTATAAAATCACTTGAGAGTTTGGATATGGCCCCTAAGGCTTGTTTATCGCCTGTTTGTTTGCTGATGCTCCCGTCAACTGGATAGCAATATATCAAGTCATATCCTCTCTGTTTCCTTGTGCTCCCAGGTTAGTAAACCCATTTGGAAATATAACAAGTCCTAGGTTAGTTTTCAGTTTAGTTTAGCAATTTACCATTTACGTTTCTTTGCACTGGTTATCCGGATATCTGCACATTCAATACATACAAATGTGGGCAACCGAATCTGGCACATGCACAATATGTGTTTATCAACTGCTGTAGAAGAAACTAAGTATTATGAATGCAATCTTAGCCTTTGTATGCTGATTCAAAAACACTTGATTTTATACGCTGATAAATGTATTAAAATCTCTACCAACAGCACCTTGGACTCTGGTCTCAACGCAATGGCAGCCGTTACACTCGTGGATGTTATCAAGCCTTATAGAAAATGGAGAAGACGAAGAACTGCAAAGACCAACGATATTTCATTTTCCTCTGAGGCGGTTCTTGGCAAATATAAGTCCACTGTACCGTCAGATGGAGAATGGGCTTCATCTAATACCCAATCATTAAATGACAAAGAGATCCAAGATAATCAGAGTAACAAAGGCGCACGAGCATTAAGTGACAAAAAGATCCAAGATAATCAGAGTAACAAGGGCGCACCAAAATTAAGTGACAACAAGATCCAAGATAATCAGAGTAACAAGGGCGCACAAGAATTAAGTGACAAAAAGATCCAAGATAACCAGAATAACAAGGGCGTTGCTGATGACTTTGACGAAAGCTACGACATCATTATCATTAAGATATTAAGTAAGTTTAGGATGGTTCATCAAATACCCATGTGTACATTTTGATTATTGTTTTAGTTTAAAGCAGATGCTCAAAATGAAAACATTATAGGCTTCTGGTAGGACGGGGTTCAGATTTTGAAATGAAAATTTTAAGAGACAGGTTTCGAATAATAATACAAATTAAACTAATATTGCTTTTGAATTTTCGTCTGCATTGGCAATTTACAATAACTTAAATAAACTGTGCTAGGCCTATTCAAATTTATGGTGACATATCACCTCAATTAGTCCATATATTCCAAAGGCCAAATATGTATGAAAAGTGACCCAACAAATGGGAAATCGTAATATATGGATTGAATCCTGAGTAGATGTAGGTATGGATTGAACCCTGAGCAGATGTAGGTAGATCACGGGTTCCGGCAACGTACCCGGCAACCGATGATCCACTTCTGTTCCTACTTGGCATTGTGTCCGCTTTGGGTAGTTATGACCTGACATGATCCGGAAAAAGAGATCCAGTAAACATGGTAGAAACACACCGAATCATTGACTTACGCATTAACGAAATTGTCTAAACTCATTTACGAGCCTACTCTTTGAATAAAGCAATTTAGTCAAAGAAAGGAAACTTATATTGAAATCAAATTATCAAATAATCCCGCTTGAAATGTCAATATTAATACATATTTAAAGACCGTTATATTCTACCATTTGAACAAACAAACAAACATAGGCTACACCGCGGAAGCTCGAATTTATTAACTTGATCGTTTTAATTTCATTTGATCAATTTTCAGCTGTTTTCTACGGAGCTCTAACTATTGGTTTAGCATTCGCAGCTACCAAAATGGGCACACTAGTATCAATGGCATTTACCATATTTGGCGCTATAGGATCACCACTGGTGGCTGTATTCACACTTGGAATATTGTGGAAAAGAGCAAATCAAATGTAATAATGCATGGCATTTATAAAAAGTATTCAAGAAGTAAAATCCAAGCCCAATGCTGTCCGCATATAACTCGATAGAGATGATTTATATACATATTATATAAATCAGTACCACCATTATGTTCCCATCCCTTAACACTTTTGGACCGGTGATTTTAACATTTCGCCGGTAATAAATCATCTAAGATTTTGTCAATCGCTGACTTTGTGGTCAATTTTCAGGGTTATGAAGGTTAGTTTATGCCCTTGGGGCATAATTATGTCCTTTGCAGTTTTTAATTGGACCACATAGTGGGAAATAGACACATCCTTAGATGATTAATTACCGGCGAAATGTCGAATCACTGGTCCAAAACTGTTAAGGGACTGGGAACAGGCTTCTTTCCGTCAAGCCAGAATTATCATAGCAAACAGTTTTAGGTATCGAATACGGCGATCGTTCCAATATTTTAACCTTGGCTGTACGAAGTTTGCCTTAGAAAAATCAGAATGAGTTTCATCGTCTATTATACAACGCATGAAAATATTGGCATCATTTCATTAGCTTTCATTGGTTGATACCATGTCACGTGACATTGGATATTTCTGCCATTTCCCCGAATATTCACAGGCGGTCCAAAAGTTACTATTGATCGCTCATGCCGTCATTAGCAGGCAATAGTATATTTCGGTAGCCCCCGGTTGACAGATCACCATCCGGTTCGATCTTTGACATGAAACTGAGCAGTATTTACACCATAGATTCCTCCATAAAGCTTTTTCTATGTTTTAGTAATAGTTGTTCCATGAGTGCTCGTAGAGCACGAATGGAACATTTTACATGTATGCGACCCAAAATGATACATGGCTATAGACTCCACTCTGTCATTAACTGTTATAATTATACCAACAGACTGGTATTGTGACATGTTGATTACAATATGCCATGTTCGTAAAAGTAGTAGGCTTACAGTCTTCAGATCAACCTCGGGGCAAGGAGTTTCACCCCATTTCCATCATAAGCAGTCCATATTTGTATATTGTTTTGAGAAATATCAAGTAGATTCTTTATGTTGCAAATATGGAGTAAATTCACAGCATGAAGGTAACTCGCGTCCCTGCCTCGTTCTACCATCATATTTACATCGGGTACGTTAAATTCATATTAAAACCACTGTTATTTAAAATACGGTATCAGTCCTGATGTCATAGCCGGCCACACTTCTAACAATGGCTCGACCAATAAAGTTTACAACTTTCTACTAAATATATGATATCATTATTTATATAATATTGAATGGCTTGTTTTCGAGTGATACAGAAATGTACGGTGTTGCACGAGCTGTACAAATATCCGAAAACAAGCCATTCAATATTATTATTATTATTAATTATATCAGGCTATTACCCGTAAATATAGTAAAATTCACCGTCTGCCTGTCTTAATTCAGCGTAGAATAGAACCGTTCAAGAACTGCTTCTAAAGTAAGCTTATCCGGCAACTCTTTATCTGCTTGGCCCTTTTCTTGTAGATACGCTCGGAAAAATGTTGACCGCGTTTCCTTTTGATTTTATTGTGTTGGCGGAATCTTAATATCGCAAAAGCTCGTTATATAAAGTCCTCATCGCTTTAAAGAATCAAATCTCTCGGGCATCTGTTTCGCCATTTTTGCAAGGCTTGTTGTGCCTTTTTTAAGCCTGCTTCATTGAGCCGATAACAAGTATACATATTATATGGTGCGTACGGCGCTACTGTATAGATGGATATTCGTTGTAAATAAATATTAGTATGAGACTAGGTCAGCCGATTGAACATTATTTTTATTGTACCGTTAAAAAGCCTGATATAAATAATAATATATGTGATGTTATATTTATATCTACTTGCAAATAGAACAATTTATTTGTAATCAGATGCTATTTACCTCTAACAAAATCACAAATTGTCATCTTGCTATAAATGTCCGTCTTTATCAGAGGAACATTGATTGGTGTGGTGATTGGATCAGCGCTTGGAATATGGATAGCAGTTGGGGCCACCGTTAACAGTGATGATCTCGAGAATTCCCTAGGATTGTACAGGGTAAGCTTATAGAACTATCTAAATTCATACCAAAGTATACTACAATCAAGGAAAAAAAAGGTTGGCACACTTTGTCCTAATTACGGAAAAACCCCGCCCCTCTCCCCGGAGGCAATATTGATCCGAGTCATGTTACCAAAGCCTTGGCAGTTCTCCCCAACATTGATTGATGGGGGTGGGGAAGGATTTAAGAAAAGGGGAGACTTTTGCTTTCTATTAAAAAGTGCTATGTCCCTAGTCTGATCTCGATTGCGAGCACAGGGATAGTTGTAATAAGTTGCGTCAAGTGTGCCAACTATTATTTTCCTTGATTTTAGTTGATATCGTCATACCGTCGTACGACGTGCTGCGTTACATGATGCTACATGTACTACTTAAAAAGCAAATGAAAAAGTAAGAGCGATTTCATATTAATTTATCTCATTGTGTCTGTGGGGACTCAGTGCTTTGTTTTGCGTTAGGAAACACTGATCCTCAGTGAATTTTATGAATAAAAAAATAGCTGCAGGACGACACGACCAAGAATTTACAAAAAAGTAGTCCGTCAATCATCTATTTGATTTTGGACGCTTATTTATTTGAAGTTGTTTAGAGAATTATAAATATATTCATTTGATTAACACTGTTCATGATCAAATACGACAAAGAAAACATTCGTTTTTATGTCATTTTTTCTTTTATTGACATTGATTTTGAAGTTATCGGTTATGTGGTACGGAACGTTCACAATGTTGGCAACGGTTGTGGTAGCGGTACCGTGTAGCGAGATAGTTCGCCTAGTATTTCCGGACGAGAGAAATAAAAAAGTAGATCCTTTACTTTTGATCCCATATCTGAGGTAAGTTAATTAGATTTCCACGTAAGATTGTTTTCAGTTTCAAAGAGCAATTTTGCCGTGTCTCCCTGAGTGATCGAGTGGTTCAAATCTTAATAGAAATCTCCATGCAGACTTTGCTTCTAAATCTCTTATTTCACCTTGTGTGCTTTTGAGTGTAATAATCGTGGATATCTATAATATATATCTATTTCAAAGTCTATCTCAAGGATTACTGAACCAGTACTAGGCATTTTGTACTTATGTCAATGCATTTCTCATGGTGATTCCAAATATGGTATTGACATTCAAAAATGCTCTCATTTTGGAAACATTTTGTGAAATTTTGGAATGTCGTCTGCAGACGCCTGCCAGTGGAAATGGTTAAAAATTCCAAATATTGCATACCAAAATTAACATTTACGTTGGAACATTACCTCGAGTTCTTCGTTGATTAAACGTCATCCAACAACTCCCCCATACCTTAAGTACAGTAACAAAGCGTTGTTGATTTGAGATAAACTCACTGTTCATACGCAAATTACTATGATAGCGAACCTTATTTGGAAACCGCAAAATTGTAAACAAACAAAAATGTTCGCAAAATCTGTTCATTTTTTCGGCGTATAAATGCATTTCGCCATGCAATCCTTAAAGTTAGCAAATAGTTTTATATACCGAAATGTAGCTATATCCCGGAGGAAAATATTTTTGGCGAGGGCCATGTAACGATTCAGTCCTAAAGCCACAATTTTAGCCGAACCGTCGCTACCTGAGCACAAGAGAATCGCCATTTTTGCATCATCGCGGTGAAATGTGTTCGCTTTGATCTATACATGGACCGTATCACTATTGAAACGGAGGGGTGTGTTTTGATTTGATACAAATATTCTATAAACATGTATCAAAATGTGTTGTGTAAATGAAACGCATTCTTGATTTAATTTTTCTCTGAATGTTAAAGGTGGTGTGTGAATAAAATGCTATTTACAAAATATTTTTAATTTCACAATTACTTGCGAAATAATTTGTCTTCTCTAATGTTTACCTTTTGTAACCCAGCCCATTCTGAAGTTCCCTCGCCCATTTACGGGGAACGGACGATGTCCAAATAAGGACCTAATTATAATAAACGTACACTTTTTTTCTCGATTTTTAAAGAGCAGCTATTTTTTTATGTCAAATTAAGCCTATTAAAACAAGTTTTTTACTTGTTTTCATTAATGATCCAAAACGATATTCATATTTGAATGATGTAAATATGTTTGGTCGTTGTTGAACAGGGTTCAACAAGGTCTTCGTCGTTGTTTATCTTGAATCGACAACGGTAAGACGGGTTTATTTTGCTCGAAATAAACCCGTCTTACCGTTGTCGATTCAAGATAAACAACTCCGAAACCTTATTGAACCCCTAAGTAATATACATTTTCAAATTCTTTTTTTAACATGAGTGAGTACGGACTGGAGCTGATATGGTACTTCACAATGTGAAATTAAAATTTTAAAAAACATAGTCCAATAAATCACTGGAGTCAGTTGTTTTTCTTGCTTTCAAAAAGACTGGTAAAAAACATCCCATACAGTCACAACCTGGCTCACACCATCATTTTCAAAAGTTCAAGAAAAAAATGGAGAAAAAAGAGTAATGCGGTAAAATGCACATTTTAAAAGCTACGTGCGTTGTCTTATGAGACAAACTTGTCTTCTTTATTTGGCCTATGTAAAATTGACACGTGTTTTTTTAATTTTTTTTAAATTTATTGTAGGGGAAATGATTCGGCAACGAATGACGATCCGACATTGACTGTTTACCACGATACTCATCTATTATAGTTCAAACTTCAAAGTAGCTATTTTCAGCTCACTCTACCTTAACGCTTTCCACGCGGCCATTATTGTTACCATACACAAAACAGATTTTCAGAAACCTTTCATAATTTTCAAAGTCTATCTCAAAGATTACTGACCAAACACTAGGCATGTTTGTACTTATTTCAATGCATTTCTCATGGTGATTCCAAATATGGTAATGAAATACGGTAATTTTGACATTTTTGAAACATTTTGTGACATTTTGGAATGTCGTCTGCAGCTGCCTGCCGCGTGGAAAGTGTTAACAATCTTGCCGATGATCTTATTATAAGATAATCAGTGTAATCAGAGGATACCAGCAATTGCTTGTATACAGTTTAAGTAATCATGGAAGTACTGTCTATTAATACCATGTTTTAATCAATCGCAGTCTGTAAATCCGATCCTGATTTCAATTTGTGCGTTTTGAAGGATGAATATTATATTTTTACAAGTTTATGTTATATAATCTCTGTAGACCATGCAGACATGTAGCAAAATCCACTCTCAAACCTTCCTTTGCTCTCGGTGGTCACGAAATCACCATTTATGAGTGACCCTACTAAGATATTGACTAAGTAATTTGATAATGACTCGTATCCCCTTGCTACTTATAATTAGTGTCTTTTAATAATTAACTTTTAAGTTATTCCCATGGCATTCCCGACGGTTTTTCTACTGTCAGTAGGTAACATTTCGTCAAAATGTAGTAGGAAAATAGAATTGGTTCGATTCCTGCCCCGTTACGGCGTGAAGCAATCGATGAATAAATCACACATGTCACTGAACTTCATATTATTTTCTTTATTCTAATTACACATTATTTTGTATCAATTCAAGTGCATAAATAAAATAAACACATTTCACAAATTCCTCACTATAAAAATGGTGAATTGTATAGATACTAACAAACAAAGAACACTCAAATTCAAAAGATTTTGGTCGCTTTTTAAGGCATTGAAAGTTTACAATATCTTATTGAATTTGTTCGTTTGAATGTACCTTTGATATTATGAATGATTCTTACATGCATATAGTGGGTGTGGTTTTGAATGACAACCGTCAATTATAGGACACCAATAATATGTAGTTTTGGGCGGGGCTTAATTCATACCTTCAAGTTGTACCATATTTGTGTCGTCGACACCAAATATCAGGTTTATGGTATAACCAATACATTATGAGACCAACATACATTATGTAATCACTATGTATGATGAATCGGTCAATCGTTAGTATATTTTATTCATACAAAGAAAATGTTTGCATCTACGACATGGTGGTAAATAGACAGGGGGTACTAATTAAATGTGTCGACCCTTTGATCTATAATCAGTCAGGGCAAACTGCCAAAAACGGCAACCTGTGAAATGTTTCCGAATCTGGAAACATATTGCCAAACCAGGCAAAATTGCAAGGGGGTATTTTTGTGGATTGAAAAACTACTTTTGCATGTTCAGTTAAGTGGTTACTTAATTTAATCAAGTCAAAATCATAACCATATCATAAAACATCAATTGCGAAATTTGTGGTATTCATTTTTGCGACTTTGAGCCTGCAATATACTCGCGAAATGAAATAGATCACAAAATTAAGTAGTTTTGTGCCTCTGTCGTCTTTATTTTAAGATTGGGAATCACGTTTTATTTCATGAATCATGCTCAGAAAATAATTTTCAAAGTTTTGACCAAGGCTCATACATTTTGCCAGTGAAGTTTTAAACCAAAAGGCTTAATTAATTAATTGATTAAGTGGCTAATGAATTATCTTATTAATCAAAAGATATTTAATTTTGATATTTCATTATATAACATTGATGTAAGTCATGTTCGAATAAAAAATAATAAAAGCAAATATTGAAATGACCATCATAAATTCATCAATCTTCAAACCGACATAGCCTTTAAACATTTCAATAGCAAATAAATGTTAAAAAATCAGCCAAAATCAATGATAAATCGCAAATCTTCAATCGTGACATAAATTGCCCGCTTAGGAGCGCTATTAATTCGGTCTGGTAAACCTATTTTTATCAATTACTACGAGAGGATTGCCCTGTGCGCGTGTACAACCAGGCAATCATATTTAAATTCGGGGCGTGTACGAGCGATACTACTTGCTAACTGCATGGGTTAGTTTCCATTATGTTGCAGCTGGTTGGTTGCACACGAGAATTATGTCATATAGCAACCAGCTTTGATGAAAGGCGAATATTTAAATTTGGTGACGGTTTTTAGGGCATATAGCGCTGCTAAGCGGGCCTTGTAGCATAATGTCCACCCGACACCTTAAAACTTTATTATTGTGATTTTTATAATATTGATCATGTTTAATAGTATACAAACATGTATTTGTTATCATGGTTATATTCGCAAAAACTGTCTCACTGACGCTGGTGGTCATAAATTGTATATGTACATTAAGCTAGCGGCAAAGATATATGAAATAACAAGTTTAAATTACCTGCAGGGGCCGGGGAATTCTCTTTGTCGGGCTCATTGGAGACTGCAACACGACTCTCTGCTTAAAAGTGGGGTGACGGGGATGAGACGCAACCTGAAATCTAATATCTAGAATTCATGGGATGATAATAATTATAATAACATGTGTATATTATTACGGGAGGATAGGAAGATACATGGAGTTGTGTATGCTGCCTTATGAGGGGAATTATGGCAGGTTGTATGTAGATAATTATGTGGGTTATTATAATGGAAATACTCTAAATATGAGTTGTGAAAAAGCTATGTGTAGCTGGTATGGGGCTGGTATAGGTGGGTTTTATGGATCGGGTCAGGCCGTTTGCTGAACACACTTTTCTGAACCCGCTTTTCTGAACCCACCTGAACCCACTTTTTATTTGAGTTTTGTAATGGGGCAACAAGTACAACTAATATACTTGAAGTTAAACCCTATTTTTAACGCATTTTATGCCCAGCCTCGTTCGTGCAATGTGTGAAATAATGTCAGTATTGCGGAGTAAATGCTAACAGTACGTGTTTACGCCAGGGTCTCCCTTACGCA
The DNA here is from genome assembly GCA_035610835.1 of Ophiura sarsii. Taxonomy (NCBI): domain Eukaryota; kingdom Metazoa; phylum Echinodermata; class Ophiuroidea; order Amphilepidida; family Ophiuridae; genus Ophiura; species Ophiura sarsii. The sequence goes on along the minus strand of CM069441.1, from coordinate 155,987,506 downwards.
AGACACTCACGTGAAACCGGACACCAGCAACGATACCATATACATATGAGCCACGTGCAATTGAACGCCTTATATTACTTGTTGGTGATTTTGCAGAGGGTCATGAACACTGATCAAGTGCGTAAATCGAAATAGAATTAGGATGAAGCCCCACTCATTATCGCTTCAAATAAATGGATAAATGAATAAATGAATAGATAAATGATTTAATTTTTCAGTAAATGAATAGTTAAATATATATATTAATAAATAAACAAATTAATAACTTTATTAACAAGAAATATACATTTCATTAATTGAATTGAATTGTTAATTAAACCAAACAAATGATAGCTGGGGCTGTGTGTTCAGCTATTAAAAGCTAAACCAACCCCCGGTGAGATTTAATACAAAGTGTTTTAGTACATTGTATCAGTGAGCTCTTTTGCCACAATGTACTAGCTTCATACAGTGTAGCTCCTCGTGTGTATGTCCGATTACGACGTTGCGACAGAGGGAAAATCAAAATCCTTGACCACATTGACAAGTAGGAACAGGTGGCATAACATTTGCTGGTTGGGTTAAGGCTGTTTTCTTTCCAACGACCGAATTGGAGACTATACGCTGCGCACGCGGCTCGATATCATGTTCATAATTTATTATTTTTCTCCAACGTATATGATACAGATTGACAGATTTGGGTTCATATTATATTAATACATTAAAGATATAAAGGTATAATATTAATGCCGTCTTGTGTCTCTTTTCTGGTTCGATGATTGAAGGGATGGGCCTGGATACATCTCTATAAGTGGTGACGGGCGTTGGTCTCTCGGTGCTGCCTGGTATGGTGCCGGGCGTTGGTTCCTCGGTGCTGCCTGGTATGGTGCATTCCGTTTTCTGGATGAGACTCTGTTGATGTATTGCCTTGGTTCTCGTTGCTACTTTCCGGTTGATTTCTCTTTCTAGTATTTCTTTAGCCAGCTCCAACTCCTGTGGTTGGCCCTCCATCTGAATTCTCTTCCTTGCTTTCTGCTCAGCCTGGTTGCATTCGGTTATACATGTTGGGATTACGTTGTTGATGAGGTTTTTCAGTAATATAGATACCACCTTGTTGTTGTTCTCGCTATGTTACCAATATCTACCTGGGCAATTACTGAGAAGGAAATTTCTCCTCCTAATGAAGGCAGGTGACGGCTGGCATTAAGTGAGTCAGGGATTTTTGATTTGCCGTCTATGACAGCTTTGAATTGTGCCTGTCTAGTCTCCAAACTCGCTCCCCGGGAGTAGTTGCGCTCTACCGTCTTGATAGGCTTGATACAAATTTGAAAGTGAGGGGAAAGAAGAATTGACAGTTTAGTGACATCGTTGCTCGTTTGTTCTGAGGGTATGATTTGAGAATCGTTGATTTGAATTGAATTGGATGGACTATGGGGGAAGCGCTGAACAATCAGACGCCCTTAGGGAGGTAGTGATGAAGATTTGATAGGATAAGAAACCTCGGTGAGATCCATGCCGTCAAAGCCGTCATTGTTGGAATCGGAGCTGTGAATTCTTCTCTGATGTCTCTGGTAGTTTTCTTGGATTTGCGGCTGAGGCTGAGCTTGGTGTGGCGAGTAGACACGGTGTTGGTAGTTGAGTAGACACGGCGGGAATGATTTGAGCGATAGGATTGTGGGGCTGCATTATGTAGTTATTGCGGACGTGGTAGAAAAAGGGTACGGTGTAATATTTTCGGTGGGAAGGTTGGCGGGAACAATGTAGCGGGTTTTGCCGATGGGATTTATAACGTAAGTACGGACTCGGACGTCGTAGAAAATAATTTTGGCAATTTCGTATTTTTTTTGGTGGCGAGTGTGGGATCGGTTTCGGGATATGGGTATGTTTTGGAAGTATTATATGGAGACGGGAGATGGTTATCGAAAGTACTTTGTTTTTAAAGAGATGTTATGATCATGCCTACCTAGGCGTCTATATCACTTGGCGTGAGTTCATTGATTGATACAAATAGATTAGTAAAAGTTGAGTTGAGATATTTGATCTCACATTTTGAGCTACGCATAAGGTCGTTGTAACTAACCGGTCAAATCGCAAAACATTTGACGGAACAAATGACGTTCGCATTGAAATCGCAAGGAAAAAGAATTGCTGCTGATTTAGCCTTTTAGGCTAAAAAAAGACATACCTCAAAATGTGTCGCGATTTGATTTTTTGGATACGATTTCACATTTTGAGCTACGTATTATGTCGGTGTAACGAGCCGGTCAAACCGCAACACATTTGACGAAACAAATGACTTTCGCATTGAAATCGCAAGGGAAAACAATTTTTTGCCGATTTAGCCTACAAAATGACGGATACCATAAAATGTGCCCCGATTTGATTTTTTGTATATGATTTTACATTTTGAGCTACGTATAAGGTCGTTGTAAGTAACCGGTCAAACCGCAACACATTTGACGGAACAAATGACGTTCGCATTGAAATCGCAAAGGAAAAACTAAATTGCTGCCGATTTAGCCTCAAATATGACGGATGCTCTAAAATGTGGTCCGATTTGATTTTTTGGATACGGTTTCATATTTTGAGCTACGTATAAGGTCGGTGTAACGAACCGGTCAAACCGTAACACATTTGACGAAACAAATGATGTTCGCATTGAAATCACAAGGATTTTGTTTTTCACTGCTAATTTAGGATCAAAAATTACAAATACCCTAAATTAAAATGTGCCTCGGTTTGCTTTTTTGGACATGTTTTCACATTTTGAGCTACGTATAAGTTCAGTGTAACCCGTCAAACGATTAAATTATTTTGTTGAAAATATATGAAGCAAATCTAGTTAGGATTCTTCTCTTTGTACAAACCCAACCTCATAAACCATACAGAGCTAATATATATACAGCAGCATCCCACGGACCTCCCACTAGGGATGATAAGCAGTATTCTGAAAGAGGAAACCGTCAATAAGATTTATGTTTTGTTTCTCGAAAAATTAGAAAAATCAATACACTTGCGCAAATGTTGATATGCTCACAATGGATGCACGTCGCATGATGTTGACATAGATACAGAAAAAACATCCAACCGAAGCCATATTCGTTGCCTGCTACACTGCTTTGATATAATTTGTCACCACAACAATCTAACAACTCTTTGTAGTAAACACGTGCAGAAACACCAAAGACATCAAATTTGAATAAATCGTCCCCTTAAAACCAGAACTGTCTATGTCCATTTTATTAGTTTACCATAATATTAGTTAATCTACCCTTCATCTATGACACAAGTGTCTTTGTCCAATCTAAGAAAATAGAGGGCTCCCTAGGAATTCCAATAATGTATATGTCCATTTCTTTTTAAAATCTTAGTGCCAACACTGTCTATGTGCCACGTCTATGTCCATTAACCAATTTTTTGTTTCGGCCAAAAACTGACTATGTCCAGCATGTTCTTGGACTAGCACTAACAAACAGTCTGCATTGCGTAAGCAACTGATTGAAGCACGATATTACTGAAGTAAAATTGTATTTTTTCTGACTTACGACGTAGATTGATCACCATGGCTGTTACGATTGTCACATTCTTCAACCAGAACTGGTTATGTCCATTTTCTTTCGACCACCCGTTTTTTTTTAGTATGATGCTCATAAATCACTTTTAACAAAGTATGAGTAAAGATTTAGACTTTATTTGAATTTTCTGATTTTTCAGCTTCAATTGAACTTTCAAACTTCTAAAAATGCAATTGTTGGACTTTTTTTCGACCACCCGGGGGTCTTTGAGTATGATGCTCATAAATCACTTTTAACAAAGTATTAGTAAAGATTTAGACTTTATTTGAATTTTCTGATTTTTCAGCTTCAATTGATCTTTCAAACGCGTTTTTCTAAAAATGCAATTGATGAACATAGGCAGTTCTGGTTTTAAGGGGACGAAATATTACCATCGTACTTTTCATGATAAAAGACACATATCGCTAACACTGGGGTACATTACAATAACAAATAAGCAAACACACGAAACACATCACCAACAATGCGGCAGTCATCGAATCTGGTTCCGCTGGGACCCTACTGTACTAAGTACCAACCACAAACCATGTCTACCAAAACCGCACAACCACAAAAACCATGAAACCCAATAACTGCCAAATCCGATAACCGCGAAACTCGCGAAACGCTCCTTGATGGAATAATAATGCAGTTCTTGCCTTATAAGAAAGGGAATTAAAGTAATCATGCTATACAAGTTATCCAGGTAATGTATTACTTATACGCGCAGATTGTTTGTTTAAATTCGGGTTGATAGATTGTCTTTCTCCAAGCAAGATACTTCATTTATTTCATCTCCTAGCTGCAACACATTACAACATAGATTAATAAATAGACACGATTACAGAAAAACATAAGAAATACATGATACTTGACATGATAGTTACATATAAAATACGCAATACAATCAAATGTCAAAATTACAATATTGATATTATTATCCCCATGTGTGTTCTCATGCAAAAAAATTGATCAGATAACCATTAATACCAATTAAGTTGAGTTGAAGCATGACTATACTTCGACCATGTCTACAAATGTTGGGATATAGACATGAGGTGAGGGGTTGCATCGGATATATTTGCCTCTCTCCCCACAATCTCTGCCTCCCCCAGTCGATCACATGTTTTTGTCCATTACATGGTCGGTGATAGCCGATTTGTTGGATAAGGAACTCTCGAGCTGCTCCCGTGCTAACCGATGTCACCGCTCTCTCTGACTGAGTATATGGGTTGTTCCATTTTGAGATATAGAAAAATTATTTGAATGTTTTTCTAAGTATTTCTTTATTTCCTAGGAACGCTGTGGCGTTCTGTGGATCCGAAAGGGTTTTAAACGCTTCCCGAATTTTCTACCATGCCGTTTAATCAGCTCAACAGTCCTGATGAACTTTTACAAGAGGCTAGTTTCACAATTTGCCATATCTCAATTATTAGATGACCAATGTAAAAGAAATAGAACTTCATAGCTTAAATTGTTTGTAGATGGCATACCGGTATATTACAGCGTAGAGACGTAGATATACTAAAAGTGAAATAAAGAATTAGCTTACCCATACAGTACAACAATACAGCAAGATATCCCGGATTCCACAGTAATGCCTGATATATCAACCATTTAACATGACATTCACACTGAGTGAGACGTCACACAGGTCCGGGACACAAGTCTGGTCTCTTGAGAATTCTAATTAACAAAGGCTTATTGTTATTTCTATTGATCTCTTTGGTGAGTAACTTGTGCATTATACCCTTAAAATTGAAAGTGCACTTACTATTTTTAAACACCGCCATTAATTCCTTACTGTACTTAATGAGGCGTGATCAGAGTAAAAATAGGAATAGAATAGTTGACTTAATGGGTTGAATAAATAAATAACCAACTATAGTTATAATTTACTTTTCTAGCCATTGTCTTCAATGCTGATAAATGAATTCTTGCAAGAAAATACTAGAACTAATTAGAAAAAACAATCAATATTTTGTTATGAAAATACTAGGGTGGTCAAAAATTGCATTTTCGATCAAAATCTTCAGAAATGTGTAGGCCTATGGTGCAACCTTTATATTAACAAGAAGTTACAAGTAGAAAGTAGCCATAGCAGCGAAGTAAATGTGTACCCAGGGGCTTTCTTTTAATCAAATAATGTTCCATATACCTCTCGAAAGTATAGGCCCTTGGCGGTGAAATATGCATTAGCGCTTAGACATGTTAGAAAAAAAGTGATTGTGTCTTCATGCGTCATCTTTTTCAGTTATCATTGTGTATTGCATTATAACAATAACGCTTCTTGTAATGCTTAAAAGCATATTTCAAAAGGTAATCTAATCTATTCCTTCTTGTGTGACTAAAGCCCATATTTTCCCGCAATAACCAGTTACAGTACAATGGTATAATTTGTATTGAAAATATTCAATTTCTTAGTACCGAAGTTTAGAAAGAAAAAGTTGTACACGATATTGTTCTTAAGTTTACATTTGCATTCAATTTCAAGATCATGTGAACACAACCGTTTTTAAGGGGGTGGAAGATTTCCTATATATGAACTCCCGCCCCCCCCCCCCCCCAACTCAACACAAAAGTTGGTAACTGTCAGCTTCATTATATGAAATATTAGTTGTCCTAATCATAATACTGGAACCTTGATGTAACACCAGGGATTATACAAAATAATGCTACACGATCATATAATATTCAAATATCAGTTTTTTTAATCAATATACACATATCCTCATAAATTACATACAGCTATATCGACATAGATCATTAAATCAATCGGTATTTTTCTGTTGTTATGAGCATATTATCAGTTAATATCTTAATAAATTCACCCTCATGTAAGGACTATATTATATGTGCAATCCAATAGTATCTAAATAGATCATCAAATTATTATTCACTGGAGTTACGATGATCGAGATAACATCTTTGTTTCGCAGCAGTTAATCAATCCTTCTGTAAACATGGTAAAGGACCATGTCCATGTCGTATGTTACATATACGTACAAATCAATATTACCCGTACAATTCATCAGATCAACATTTAACATTTTCATACATCAGCGTAAATCAGCGTGGACATTCAGAGTTTATATCATTATCGAAATACCGTATCCTCGTAGACAGACGATGATGTGGCGACGTTGGTGATGTTACTTCTCCATGTGAATGAAACGCTTTCCCGCGATTACCAGATTCAGTAATTTGCGATGTCCGATTAATGATTGTCTTTTCGCGTTAAACACCTGATAGTTACGGTAGTAGTAGTTAGTAGAATAATTCGTAATGGTAGCGGGGCGCTCTCGTATTTGGAATCCAAACCTTGAACGTGTGATGCCAGGACCGGACCCAGATTGAAGGTCTATAAAATAAAGTAACACAACCCAAAATACATGTCCAATACTTATAATAACGTACAGGCTGTCCCAAAATGATTATTACCCATCGATGCACAAAGTTCAATCATTTTTGTCCTCATCAAAATCGATGGGATTAGGTCCGTTGTTTTTACATCATCTTTGTCATACCGGATTTATCAAACTCAAGATACACTCCATTATGTAATAAATGGTGAATTTCACCTTTTTGACAAAGTGCTAACAAATGTGTGTGCTATTACAGCTTGTTTGAAAGAAACTTGTGTATTCTCATAATCTCTTGTTTAGTCCCTATAATCGTGTGTGTCTTTCTGTTGTAACTGTTATTAGTTATGGGTGTTTAAATCATTAATAATTCTTCTCCTTAATTCAATTTAACGGGTAAAAGAAGTTTGTCACACTTGAGTGACCCCATGCATTGTTTTATTTGACAAGTATTTAGGGACTTCTAAATGAAGTGGTATTTGGTGATTCACCATTGGCTTAGATTTCATTTTCACATTGGAAGAATGGATTTCGTGAGGTTAAACACTAAGGGACTATATCATTTTTACCAAGTTTGTAGTAGATTGCATCCCCAATATCAAACAGAACATTACGGTTCTGTTCCCTCTATATTCTGAGCTTTTTTTGACCACGGATATGCCATGGTATCCAGGGTTGTAAATCATGATTCCTTTTCCCAACTCTTTGACTTATTGCACCAACTGTTAGTGCCTACAGCGCTTTGGGTACCTGCTCTGGCCCTTTGGACAACCAGATTTTGACTAAGGGTGTTTTGTAGCAAGGCCGTCACTAGTGGGGTCATTGTCAAATTTAATGAATCCAGTTTTTTCTTTATATTCGTGAATTAAAGTACAAAAATGAATACATTATATAAAGATAGCACAGTCTGCTTTTTGAACGAGCGGAATTGGTTGGATATAACTTTTTTTTATTTTCTTTTTTTTCTTTTTTTTCTTTTTAGATTTAACATGAATTTTTATTTGCCAAACGAAAGCGCCAACACATGACAATCCTTAAATACCTTATCATACATTATTTTATGTAATAAATATACAATTAAAAGAAGGATACTAATGTGGGATAAGAGAAAAGAAAGATGAAAGATAGACATGGCTACACTTTAAAATCAAGCATAGCCAAATATGATGCAAATGACATAAAGACCACTTTCATAGACATGCAAATGACAGAGCTTAAGTTTTATTTTACACCATTGATTTCAATCATGTTTATACATTCTCCCCCAATGTAATTGTGGGGAAAACCCTTCAATCATTTTAATATTATTTATATAAACAACAATCACTTAATTTGATGACATTTTGAGACAATAACAAACGAATGTCTCGTAAATACAACGCTGTATCTGGTTACCATGGTAATATTAAATTCATAAATACCTATTCAACATTTATTTTAGATTCAGCTTTCTGAAAATGGTTTACGACTTATTATTTTATGTTATAACGGGTTTGATTTAAATTTCTATTTTGTTTTTCTTAAGGGGGTGTGGACCAACAGCATAGCCTCCGTAAAACTACCGTAACCTCTTCATTATTCATTCAATCTATATAAAAGTATACATTTTTTTTCAGAAAAGGGTTCAATGAATCCAACCATGATCATGAAATTGACCATTTTGGAGAAAATTATAAAAAAACACGTTTTTTGACCCATTTTAGGTTTGGAAAAGATAACTAAAAATGTTTTTGTGTCAAATGTTGTCATACTAGTTTAATTATATTCCTGATAACATTCCCTAGGAAGCTTCTTTTTTTTTTTTATATCTTATTTATTTTTTGAATTATAGATAAAAAATAAATAAGATATTAAAAAAAAATGTATAGGCCTACTTTTACATAGATTAAATGAATAATGAAGAAGTTATGGCAGTTTTACGGAGGCTACACCTAAGGGTCCACACCCCCTTAAACTAATGTCAATATCGACTATTTAGCGAAATATTTTATTAAACCTGTGCCTCAATATATTTGTCTAAAACGTCGTCTTTACGGATGGAATCTCGAAGAATGGTCTACGTTTGTTATTTAAAAACGTAAGGACAGTTCTTGATGTGTGCATTCATAGTAGTCTCATTCTAAAGCTAATTGTATTCCCAACACGTTTTGGTATGTAAAAACATTGATATTCTTGAGAATTGCAAATTTTGTCATACTAGTTTTATTATAATCCTTTTTTTTTATTATTATTTTTTTTTATTAAGTACCCATTCATTTTATTTTTCATTCATCTATATTCTATACATAGTTATATAACATAATAATAATATATCAAACATACTGGTTACAAATATGAAAAAAACATGACTCCACCAGCGAACAGCATGTACCAACAATTACCATATTTGCAAGATAGATGGCTAATGATCATCAATGGCACATGACCTTCGCAGTTGAGTTGACAAGCAAAGCAATATATAATATGGGCTGTCATGTACATGTGTTCTACAAGAAGAATATCAGAACCTACTATTTACTCTGTGCTATGTATAATAATATAATAATCGGGATTTATATATGTAGGCTTTTGCCAATCTTATGCCACACATTTTCACTGTGTCTCAAGATAGTAATTCTCCATTTTAATTCGTATAGAAACCATTTAAATGCATCAACGTTTTTATTATCAGTGATCTTCATATGTCTGGATCTATACAGAGTGAACGACGCCAGACTAAGCATTCTATTTAGCATTACATTCAATACATTTTGATTATCTGGTTTATAACCAAGCACAATGATTTTTAACGATATCCCTGGACATGGAATATTGTTAGAAATAATAAATCTTTTAAAATGAACCCAAAAGCTTTTTGACAAAGGACAGGCAATAAATGAATGTAGATAATCATCTGATGTGTTGCACTCAAAACAATTGGGTGAGTTCGCCTTATTCCATTTATATAAATTAGCTTTGGTAGCGATGATTCTATATAATAATTTGTAATTGAACTCTGCCAATTTTCTCTCTTTTTCTAGAATAGTTTTCATAGTCCAAATATCGTCCCATTTTGGTGACGTAGACAGTTCCTGTGCCCATCTTTTCTGAATTATTGGCACGACTGTAAACTTTTTAACTACATGAACGTAAATATACCTTGATTGCCAATACATTATATTTACACGTTTTTTATTTACATATATACACGAGGTTTTTAAACGAGTACTTATTTCAATAGGCATATTGTTGGCGTTAATTAAAGCCAACTAATTCTTTGGAATTGATTTGAAAATAATAAAAAGCTCTGCAATCCAGTTGTGCTTATTTTTAAGCTTGTCAAGTATGTAGTGGAAATGATACCATCATTATTTATAAGATCATTGATATATATTATATCACTATCAATCCAGTGTTTGAAATACAAGGTCTTGCCATTGTGCATGATCAGGTCATTTCCCCATATAATATGACTTTTGACCCTTAATGAGTCGTTGATTGGTAAGTTTCTATAATCATTATCTAGATTATGCCATGCTTTTACCAGATCTGAATAAAATTTTGGTAGACCAATTAACGATGGGGCATTCTTTGCTTCCACAAAATTCATATTTAAGATTAAAAAGTTTGGACCATGAGCATTTAAATAGCGTTTAAAAAGGCATTTACATTTACTATCATCATCATACATATAACGTTTTAACCATATACATTTCAAAGCTATACACTGAGATTTAAAATCACACATTTTTATTCTTCCCATATTATAATTTCGAATGAGAGTCTTTCTCTTTATTTTCTCCGGTTTTTTTATTCCATAAGAAATTGAAAATAATTGAGTGAAATTTTCGTGAAATTTTCAGGAACGGGTAGACAAGACATTAAAAATGTTAAATTGGATATACCAAGACATTTTATAATACTGTAGTTGCTTTACCATACAGCGTTAGCTTTCTTCTATACCATGAGTTCAAGATTCGAATTAGTCGATCTTTTTTCTCTTGCCAAATGCTCTTGTAACATTCTATCATATTGTGTCCAAAATAAACACCAAGAGACTTAACATTTTCAGTTGGCCATTTTACAGAGTTATGTTTTACAAAGTGACCAAATGCTAAACCTTGAGTTTTTTCAACATTAATTTTTGGTCCTGCAAAATATCCAAATGTATTAATGATTTTCAACATGCTATCAAGAGATTCTTTCGTTGAGCAGAAAAGAGTTGTATCGTCAGCAAATTGGCTAATACGAGCTTCACATTTTTCTTCGTCATTGTCATCAATGACAATACCTGAGATAGTATTATCCTTATGTTCAAAGCTAAGACTTCGGAGACTACAACAAACAAGAGTGCTGATAACGGGCAGCCCTGACGCAAACCTCTGCTCAATTTAAAGAACTTTGATTTCCAACCAAGATTTAAAACAGAACTCTCAATATTATTATACATTACTGTAATCCAATTGATAAACGATGGTCCAAAATTAAACCTCTGTAATGTTTGAACTATAAAGTTCCATTCGACGGTGTCGAAAGCTTTTTCGAAATCTACAAACAAAATCGCAGCCGATTTATTCTCATTTATACATAAATTAATAACATCATCAATTAATCTTATATTTGTACCTATATATCTACCTTTTATGTAACCAGTTTGATCTGTATGTATGATTTTACTTATAACTTTCTTCAAACGATTTGCCAATACCACTGACATGATTTTGTAGTCAGTGTTCAACAGACTTATTGTGCGCCAGTTTTTTAATTGCAGTTTGTCGCCTTTTTTGTAAATTAAACTGATAATTGCTCTTCTTTGAGTGGGTGACATGTGACCTTTTTCGAAGCAGCAATTTAATGCGTTAATCACTAAGGTACTTATGCAATTCCAGAACACTTTATAAAACTCTGCTGGAATACCATCGCAACCTGGACTTTTACCTGGTCTTAGTTGATCTACTGCTTCTTTACATTCATTATGCGTCAATAAACCTTCACATTTACCTTGTTCGTCATCGGTTAAAATCTTAGGAAATGTTGTATTTTTCAGATACTCTTTAATATTATCACTATCAACATTAGCACTTGTATACAGATTGGTGTAAAACCTTTCCTCTTCCTTCATAATGTCTGATTGCTTAGTAAGCAAGGAATCGTCAGGTAGTTTGAGTTTTGTGATATACTTTTTTGTTGCGTGAAACTTTTCGAGACCAAGAAAATACGCACTACTTTTTTCTCCCTCTTCGTACCATCTTGTTCGAGATCTCACTATTTGCCCTTTTACTGTATTTTCATACATCTTGTCTAGTATACCGTTTACTCTATCAATTTTATTTACAACACTTATATCGGGAAAGCGGATAGCATTTAGGCCTTTTAAATAAGACACTAAATTCTTCTCAACCTGACGTTTTTGTTGCTGTTTTGTCACGCAATATCTAACCGAGAATTCTCTTATTTGGACCTTACAATATTCCCATAGTAAGTGGTCATCATTTATAGATTCTGCTTTTTCATTAACAGAATGGATGATATCTTGTATACCTTTTACATATGCAACATCATTTAAAACTGATGTATTTAATTTCCAATTACCTGGCCCTCTTTTCTCAGTATTGATTTGGAATTTCAAGGAAACAGCTTGGTGATCCGAGCGCACACTCGGTCTTATATCACATGAATTGACAACATCTACAAGATTTTTACTTACAAGAATGAAATCGATTCTTGTTCTTACAAGTGGTGTTTTCTGTCTATATGTGTATTGTCTTTTTGATGGATTGAATGTCCTCCAAATATCTAGAAGGTTACGTTTATTTATTTCTGCATTAAGATATGTTGCATCTTTATTGACACACATTATTCCACCTTCTTTGTCTTCTGCTTGATTCAAGCAGGTGTTAAAGTCACCACCTAGGACAAGAGCGTGATCATCTGGAACATGTTGATCAATTTTCTTGAACATTTTTGTGTAAAAGTTATACCTTTCTTTCATATTATTCGGAGCATATATTCATAAGGGTAGTCAATAACTGTGTTTATCATCAACATTCTACCATTTTCATCAGAGTGTGTGTCGTTTACTTTTATATTTGCGGAGGATTTAATTAATATTGAGACACCTCTGGCATTTGATGCACCACATGAATGATATGAAACACCATCAGGCCAATCGTATATATCATGATTTACAATGAGTTCATTTGTACATTTCCATTTTGATTGCAAAACCAATTGTAAATTTGCAGTCTTTTTGCACGGTCTTTGAGACCGTTAACATTAAGAGTTATAACATGTATCATGAGTAATAAGATAAGTGAGGACAATTACTACTGTAATAAATATACTGTTCATTCATTGTTCGTTTGTTTATGTCCTTGCGTCAAACTCACTGCTGTCTGTTCCATAATCATAGGGCGCGTTTGTGTTTGCTGAGTTCTCCCGTTGGCGTTTTCTGTCTGGTGTGCGATTTGGTTTTTTTCTAGATCTGAGCTTACGGCGATTGCTTGATTTGTTTGATTTGCGTGATTTTGAACTTGCGCGATTTTCGACTGTATCAACTGTGCCATTGGCGATGGCTGGAATTTCATCTTCTTCTGATTTACACGGTGATTTTGACCATGCGCGATTTGCGTCGATATTAGTGGTATTATCACTGGCGATAGCAGGGTCTTCATCCCCATCTGAGCACACTGAGCGCGTGTCCTCCGGAGGATTTGTTGACGGTGCTTTGTGTTGAGTAGCAGTTGCCCGAGCAGTTGTTGATGCGTTTGATTCGGCTGAGCGAGTTTCTTCATTCAGTGTACTGCTGCGTTCAATATCGGTACGTTGTTGATCCGCGATATAATTGCATCGGGGGTCGCCTCGCTTATGCCCCGTTTTGAAACAGTCAAAGCACAAGGTGCACTGATTTGGGGTATGCCCAGTCTGGTTACAGACGGTGCATGTCACGGACTCGTTTTGTTCTCTGTACCCAGTGGCGTAGCCAGGTTTTTCTCAGTGGGGGGGCAAAGGGGGGGCCGGGAGTTTTGGTGGGGGGGCAACAACCAAATTGAGGATTGAATTTCCTTGTGTTGTGAATAGGTTAGTCCCAAATTATTTCAACTGACATTTCCCACAGGGGGGGCAACAGGGGGGGCAGAGAACCCCACAGGGGGGGCAGCTGCCCCCCCTTGCCCCCCCTTGGCTACGCCACTGTCTGTACCTGATGCTAGCAGTAAAACCTGCTAGTGGCAGCTGTTTTGGTATTGGGTTATTAGGGTTGGGGTCCATATACAAGAACCGGCGGCCAGTTTTAAATCTTGTGAGTTTGCCATGATCATCACGGGCCAGCTCATTCCTAATCTGTCCAATTACTGCTGAGTTCTTTTCTTTGCATATTGCTTCAAAGTCAGCAAATATCTGCTCATTGGACACACCCAGCTGGCAATTTTACGGTTTTTAAACGTTAAAAACACGTTTCAAGTTGGTGAAAAAAACGTTTTAATTTTACGTATTAAAAACGTATATGTGTGGAGTTTTTTATGGGTTTTAATAACGTTTCCATGTAACGTTTTGAAAACGTTAATATAACGTAAAAATAACCATATTCAAATTATTTAGTCTTGCAAGATGTATCAAATACGTTTTAAAAACATGTTTTAAACGATGTTTAATACGTTTTAAAAACGTTTCACAAACACGAAACCTAATTAAACCCAATTAAAAACGTTTTGAAAACCTATATTAGGTAATTGCTAATTAATTGATAATTAACTGGCAATTTAAAGAACAATTCAATCATCTGGCTTTTTATTAACATTCTCCAACAAAATTCTTCATGTGTTTGTGAAGTAATATTCTTATTTGCCATTTAATTATGAAATGATGCATGTTGCAGATCGAATATCTTTATGAAAGAAAATAAATATACAATCCATAGTGTTACCAAACCAATATAACCCAGGTAAGTGCGCATGCGTGGAATTGCCCACGTTTTTAAAAAACGTTTTTAAAACGTTTCGTAAAAAACGAAACTTATGGTCCAGGACCATTATAGTTGGTTTAATTTAGGTTGTAATATAACGTTCTATAAACGTTTTGATTTCGTTTCAATCATGTGTTCGTGTATAAGTATTGTGACAACATTAATTTAACGTTTTTATAACGTTTTGATAAAACGATTTGCAATAAAAAAAAACATGCTTTGAAAATGTAACGTTTTTAGGACGTTTTAAAAAAACGTTTCACAAAAACAAAACCTAATAAAACCCAATTCAAAACGTTTTGAAAACGTTTTGTGTTTACTGGGCACTGAGGGGGATTCCCCCTATCATCACCTTTGTTGCTTCCCTATTATTTTGAGTCAGGAAGGGGTTTCTGTCATACAGATGTACGTGCTGATCACGTATGGTTATCCCTGTTGCCAAAAGCTGGATGCGTGTTCGTACATCACTTTTGTCTGAGAAATATATTCTCCATAGCCCTCGTATGATTTGGGAGCCATCAATATGGTTGATGCCCGCTATTTTCTCTGCTGCAATACACACTTCGTATACAGAGAGAAAGCCTGTATCGATAACATCAGATTGTTTGAAATAGACCGGCAGGTTTGGTACAGGTTCCCCCGGTTTTGTCCCGGGTTTAGTGCTGAATTTTGCAGCAATGTTACTAGTATCTATGTGATGGTGAGGCGGTAAAAACTACGTAGCTCTATGTGCTTACAACTTACGTAGCCTGTACAGATCGTTGAGATGTGTCGACGCTGACTAGCTTTCTGTCGTAAATGATGGAGTCGCAGAAATCAGTAAATTTTGGCAGGTTTTGTAGCAGGTTTTTGAGACACCGTCGCGTGCAACGGACAGCTCGTCTCCTTGGATATAACTTGACTTATGATATTAGAAAATATTTCATGTTCACAATATGTCATACTCAGTTGCTGTCTATAAATAGCTTCCAAACTTCAATAATAATTTAGGCGAGCAGCAGCAAGCCCAAAATGTTAAGTTGATCATTTGTTATGTTATAAAAATTATACTTTAAACTTCAATTTGTTATAAAATTAGTGCTGATTCAGATTTTGTGAAATAAAATGTTCAAATTTCGAGAAAAATCACGATTATACTATTGCAGGTTTTAGTTTTTAAAATGAGCCCAATTAGGACATTGAAAACCATCATGTGGCAACACTCTCATGCCTTGGTCAAGGGAGGAAGCCGGCAAGCAATGTCCACAGCATATGGGCTTGTCCGTGGACGGTGTAATGTAGGTCTGCCAATTCCTGGTTGAAATGACACACAGCGCCCAAATTGTATGGTCTGAGCATGTTAAGCGAGGTTGTATAAAGAATTTCTAGCTTTGAACTTCAATTTGTTATAAAGATTAGTACTTAGTATTTCAGATTTTATAAAATAAAATGTTCAAATTTTGAGGAGGTGTCGATATAGCATTTCTAGATTAGACTTTTAGTTTCAAGTATTAGCCCAATTTGGGCTACATTGAACATGTTAAATGCTAAACAAAACGTGTCAAGGCTGTATGCCTGTATTGGCTAGACAAAGTCAGGATTCATGTCAATCTTGGCCTGTCATTATAGTCAAAAAACTTAATTCCAAAGTGGCTCAAATTATAAAGGCGATGGAACCATAATGAGTCTAAGCCCCGCTAATTACCCATGACCACATCTTTACCTGTTTAAATGTCCCTCAAGTTTAGCCTCAAAACTAGCTCATTATAGAAACAAAGATTGGGGTCGCTCATGCGTGACGATCCATTTTTACTCTTCAAATTGAATCAAAATGACCAAGTATTAATGGTTTGAACAACAATTTAACACAATGTCGTTTAAAAAAGAAAGGAATCAAAGATATTAGCAGACAATTAAGATAATGTATATAGTTTCTTTCAAACAAGCTGTTTAAAAACACATTTTTTGCACTTTGCTAAAAAGGTGAAATCACCATGTCTTACACAATGGAGTGTAACTTCATTAAAATAAGTCCGATATTCATGATCTAAAATTCTAATAAAAGGGTACAGTATAGCGAATATGATAGAAAAACAACGGATCTAATCTCATTGATTTTGATGATGAACATTTTTATTGAACTTTGGGCATCGATGAGTACTAATCATTTTAGGACTGCCTGTATAAAATTATATATCCTGCACACATCTATTTAATTTGTATAACAATAATTCTATCATAAAACATCACAGTAATCGCTGGCTCAATACAATACAATACAGAAAGCATTAATTGCGCCATTTCCAAAAGGCTCAGAGCGCTTACAAGATAAAACCTTAAAATTACAACTTAAACTACAAAATGTGAGTGTAACATGAGCATAGTACGTACAATATATTATAGCAATTACAAAATAGATTAGAAACAAAATATAAACAGAAAAACTGTTTAAGGGAACAAATGAGTTTTAAGAGCTTTTTTGAACACACTTGTAGATGATGATTGTCTATTATACAGATAGGTAGCTTATTCCACTCTTTTGACGCACTCTTTTGAAAGTTCTATCACCAGCTAGAACTCTAGTGATAGGGTCATTTAGTTTGGTTCAATCAATGTTATCCGTTTTATTCTCACATGTATAATACAGTCCGATTATAAACAGGCATCCATTTAACGAGATCCAAAATTGATTTAAAGATATAAAACAAAAACATCTGATACGGATCGGTGCAAATCTCCACTTGTAAATGTCAATGTTTACAGTTTTGCGATTAATCGTATGTACGGCTTATACATTTCTATGGTGATTCCGAAACCGGAAAGTGGAGAGACGTCTTTTATACAATATTTTAATACTAGTTATTGAACATGGACTAAAATGCATGGTAGAATTCACTTGAATAATATTCGCATTTCATAACAATTAATACGGAAATACTTAATTAAATACACAATAGTTTATTCATAGTTTATAGCTTACCATTCATATATCGTAGATGAATGACCAATGGCAATATACAATGTTAAAGGAACACAAAGTAGTGTTGAAGATTTTTTTAAATTTTTAATTCACTTCATAATTCAAGATGAACGTTAAAAATTACCATTAATGTTGTTTCTACTCACAAAACTTGACTAAAACAATACCATCGCTATTTATTGAACCTTTTCTTAAAAACGCCCTCTATGTAAATATGGTTCGCGTTATGTATCACGCGGGACACTGTTTGACCTAAAATGCTGATCGCGGCTCGATTCGAATTTTTGAATCGACGTTTTGTTGTACACAGAGGGCTGATTTTTCTTAATCCTTATAGGTGTAAGTTCATACATGTAATACAATGGTAAAAATAAACCAATCCCAGTTTTTATCATAATTGAGGGCGCAGCCTCCAACACATCTCTTAGTGTCCCTTTAATGGTTGGTGTATATCTTCGCATCTCTATCTCTTCTTCCTACCGATTAACCCTTTAATCGTCTGCCTATGGAATTGTATAAAATGTGTCTAAGCTACCTTTTGCTTAATCATGGGATGGAAAAACACATCTGGTGTGTGGCAAAGTGTTTTGAGCCGATAAAATCCATCACGTCTTAGGTCGTTTGTTTTGATAAGACCATGATAGTGCGCCCCCTATAAAACCTTCACCTGTGAATTTGCGCATAGTAGACGAGGAACTTTGCCCTCGAGATACTTATCCCATAGTTATATAGTCTCTGTGCCTATGCAGGCTTTTGAATTTTGCGCGGTATCATGCCCGATCGCGTTGCTAGCAACCGTTACTAAGAATAACCCGTCGTATCGGTACGCGGGATGACGGTAATACGATGTTATATGTCGCGTGCATAGTACACAGTAATGAGAATTATTATTACCCTAAAATACGACCGTGACAGTAACCATGACTGTTCTTCATTTTTTCACCCCTTTGCAAGGATTTTTAAACAATTTTTAAACCCCTTTTGGCAAACACGAGGATAAAATTGGGGTGAAAAATACACCCTTTTTTGGTTTTCAATGACTATCATTTCAAACAAACCTTTTTAAAGACACTTTATACATACAAATGTATATAAATCTAAATAAATCTAAATATAGATAAAAACTTGTTGCTCCCAACAGTAACAGGCGTGTATGGTCCTTTGTTATAAAGTGGTGTACTCCAAATGGTGTATTTGGGTTGTTACCATGTTCTAATCAAATGATTAAATCCATACTGTGATGTGTTTTGTTTTTTCCTCTTCTTAAAATACCGCTTTTTCGAATTTCGCAGAGACTAATTCATGAAATATCGACTATTTATCATGATTTCGCTGTCCTCGCTGACAATCGAAAATATACCCTTGTTCCGCGATTTTTAGAACAGTCATGGTTACCAACTTTTGTGTTGAGTTGGAGGGGGCCGAGAAGCTCCTTTGCTGAAGAATCTTTCCGGTGAAATTTACCACACCATTATTGGGGTCAATAGGGGCACCATCAATGAAAAAGGAACGGAAACATTGTATACACTCTAAAAACGAGGGATACAATAACGACTTTATAAAAGGGGAAAATGATGCAAATTTGTTTTCCTAATTTGTCTCCAACAAAACCCTGAAACACACCTGATTGTTTAATCACATGTAAAACATGTCACTTTACTTACATCTGTTATAAAAAATGAACACTTACTGTCAATTTGTATTTTAGTGCTTTCAGCTTAAAGTACATTTTCACATAGGTTTATTCAGGGCTAGTTATTGCGACATTCCTGACAAATCGCGACACTACCGGTCAGTTGTATGACGCACTATACAACCCCTGGGAGAGGTGCGTCATGTGTGCGTCACTTACAACCACATTCTTGACGCAGAGTAGGCCGCGTACGCCATGGGCAGCCTTTTATTTGGTCCGTCACAATATTGACGAATGGGTGCGTTAATATCAGTCACTTTTACTTGTTGTTCCACGGACTACTTCTTCATTTGGAGATCGCGCATTTTCGGTTGCTGCACCAACTCTCTGGAACTCACTACCTTATAATTTAAGATGCTGTGATTCACTTGACTCTTTTAAGAACTTGTTAAAAACAAGATTATTTGACTCACTTTATAATTGATTTCTTTGTATTATACATATGTACATGTATATGCACATCATCCTTGTTTATGTATTTTTCATGTTAATTTGTATTTTTGTTTTATATGTTTGCGCCTCGGAATAGTTTTACCTAGATTGACGGCGCATTATAAATGCCATTATTATTATTATTATTACTTATAAGGTAAGTCATGCATACAACAAAATAAGAACATTGTATTTTACATGTAGGCCCTACTCACCCCTCCCGAAGTGCACAAATCACTATTCCAATACTCTCACCGCGTTTTCAGTGCAAAATTGCGTGCGAAAATCCCAAATGACCCTAATATCCATACCGGAAATACCCCGGGGAATGGAACTCACGTATATGGAACTGGTATGTGCTAATCTTAAAGAAAACGTTTTACACTTTTTAAAAAAAGTATTTTCTTATATATTGCAATCCAGTTCAGTAACAGTGCTATATATGAAGGTGTAAAGGTGTAGACTTTTTGTAGTCTGTAGTCTGTTGTAGACAATGGGCATTCTCTACGTTAGTTCCATTGGTGAAGGGGTAGTTCTTTGGAATAGGTTATATTAGAGTCAAAGTTATAGTAGGCCAGTAGCAACCTACGTTTAAAGCTCTTTTCAGAGCCATCATCTCGGTTCAGTGGAAAAGGGGCAATCCATCAGAACGGCTCTTTTCAGAGCCGCCAATCTAGCACAAGTAGGAAAGAGGCAGCTACTCTAAAATCATCGGGCAAGGACCAGCCCAAATGATGATAACAATAGAGACGGGGCAATATCTATGTTTTGCTTAATATTATAATAATTCGGTCCTGAAGAAGTCAGAGCTAATCCTGACGAAAGCTTGACAGCGAACCCATTAAACTCTTAACGAATACCCGTAGTAAAGCCTATCTTACAACTAGCTAATGAATATTCATGAGGTACATTATTGATCCATGGAGTAGCAGCAATCTTATGATATTTATTCAATAGCACAAGTCATGCTATGTACTGAACGTCATGCACCAACTGTAATGAGGTTAACATGGCCGGTCTGGCTGCATGGATAACATATATTGTTATAATAATTTGATACGTACCTTTTTTAAATTGTGAAAAGGAAAATAAAGAATATCTTTGTTTTCCTCAATGTGCACAGCATGATGAACCTTAGTCAATAAATACAGATGGCACAACCTGTTATTTTGGGGTTAACATCTTTAACACTTTCCACGCGGCAGGCGTCTGCAGACGACATTCCAAAAGTTCACAAATTGTTTCAAAAAAGTCAACATTATTGAATTTCATCTCCATTTTTGGGATCACCATGAGAAATGCATTGGAATAAGTACAAACATGCCTAGTATTGGTTCAGTAATCCTTGAGATAGGCTTTGACAATTTGGAAAGGTTTCTGACAAATCTGTTTTGTATATGGTAAAACTATTAGCCGCATGGAACGTGTTAACATGTTTAATGCATTAAAACTTAAAGTCAAATGGATTACTCTCGGTTTTCGATACCTTACTTATTTATCACTCTAACAAATTAAAGAACCCTTTTTTGTCCTGCCAGGAGAACCCTTAAAGGTTCTTTAAAGAACCAAAAACAGTTCCCCAAACGTGGTACAGAACCATTTTTTGTTGATACAGAACCATTTTTGGTTCTATGAAGAACCTTGTTTGGTTCTTCAATTTTCAAGAACCTTTTTTGAAGGTTCAAGAGAGAGGTTCTTTATAGAACCTTCAAAAAAGGTTCTTGAAAATTGAAGAACCCCAAAAGGTTCTTCATAGAACCAAAAATGGTTCTGTATCAACCAAAAATGGTTCTGTATCACGATTGGGGAACTGTTTTTGGTTCTTTAAAGAACCTTTAAGGGTTCTCCTGGCAGGACAACTTTAGAACCATTTTTTCTAAGGGTGATGCTATCAATTTTATGTTCTGGCATCGTGTTGGTTATTTGAAGAAGGTTAGAAAGTGTTATATTGAGAGAAAGTCTCATAGACCTGCAGCAGCATTAGTTGTTAGTAACGGCCACCTCTATTGTCGACGCCACAGAAGTGTCCTCAACCGCGTTCATACTCCCTCTGCAAATCAATAACTTCAATTTTTTCCGAAACTTCTGCACCATCAAACAATATATGATGGGATTTGTGCACATATTGATCAACACTAAAGCACTCAGAAAATAGTGTGTGCGCGATTCAAAACTGTACTCATACCCTAGGTTGTAATAAAAGTACCCAATTTCAGTCGGTGTCCAAGTAACGACATAGCTGATAACGACGACAAACATGGTTTTAACGACGTTCTTTTTGGCGCGTGAAAATGTAGCCACTTCTCCGCCACCAGGCTGCATCTTTTGACGCTTACGTAATTCCTGCGCGATCTTAGTATATGAAAAGAGCATAACAGATGTTGGTATCAGCAAATCTATCATGATTATGATTAAACCAGCTACTTGCTGTACTCGCAGATTTGGCCACAGAGGATAGCAATCCGGTTTATCGGAATGCATAATAGCAACCCAGTATGTATTATACACAGCACCGATAAACCACATCGGGATGCAAAGTAATTTAGTGGTTTTTTTCGTAAATATTTTCTGATGCTTTAGAGGACGACAAATTGCAAAAAAGCGTTCAATAGTTATAAGTCCGAGGTTAAAAGTCGACGACGAATATAATGCCCACATAAGGAACTCAGTAGCCCAAAGACGACAAAGAATCGAAAACCAAGGTTCTTGTAGGGAGGCAATGCCTGGTCCAATTCGAAGAAGAAGTAAAAATAACGATGCTACTAAATCAATCATTGACTGGTTGATAATAAGAATGTTGGTTATTGGTCCAAATATCTGCCCCGAAAAAAATAGAACTAGACATACCATACCATTACCCAACACACCGATGACACTGATGACTCCATACAGAGCGTAGAGGAAGCCGTCAGAAACAGAAGACAAATCATTGTCATCATCTGCAAGGTAGTCGGAGTCTCCAGTGCTATTTGCCATCATATCAAGAATCCTTGTTCACAAATATGTTATATATTTTCTATCGATCAACTTAGAGCCATGAACATGATGTAGGAACACTTCATATAATATACCCGTATATGTATGTGCAAGACGGTTAATTTCTCTAGGCATCCAATGACACGTTGTTGAATGTAGTTATTACTTTGTTTCAAACTATGCACTACATGCAGCTATGGTTTAGTTTGGTCAGTATGTACAATACAATGTTTTTCTCCGTGAAAAATTGCAATAGGTTTTTAGTCAAATCCGTGAAATAACAATGATTGGTTTTTGAAGATGTCATTCCTGATTGCTGCTGGTTTCTAATGGTATCTAGAGTTTGCTTACACATTTACAAGATGTTAAGGCGCAATGCAGACACGGCTGAAATAAGACCCTGTCTTCTTCTGTTGTTACAGATAAGTGCTCTAATGTATAGATTCCCTATGGAGATATTCTAAAAAGGAAATTAGCATTTATTGTCATGGCTCGTTCGAGGCGTGTCTTGACCACTGATTTGATCAATTTAGTTGTAAATTTGATTAAAGATGGCGTGACATAAGAGGTTGCTTAAAATATAACGTCAATAACTAATGACAAATGGCGGTTGCGGAAACAGAAATGGACAAGAAAGTCATAACAGGTGTGTTAGCAGTCTCTCAACGATGGAAACAGACATCTTATTTGGTTATTATCTGTAAATTGTTTAAAATGAGAAGGAAAGAACAATATAATAAATTGAGCATACGAGACTAGATTGGTATTAACGGCAATTTAGTTTCAATTAAATATCGACCTTTTACCACACATATGGAGTAGATTGATGGTAATTACATTTGCGTTATTTTATCAGCAACCAATAATAAGATACTGTCAACTGTATAAATATAGAATCCAGAGGTTGGCACAGGCTTGCACAGGCGACGGTCATTTTAATGTGGATATTACGAGATCCTCGTGGATTTGTTTACATTAATGTTCCGAGTGGGTATGGTATTAGTGTTATTAGCATAGTTTCGAAAATATGCTAACATTTAGAATTAGAATATCAGGCGGAACTGCCACATTCACGATGGGTGCCTAAGCTGCCACGGTAGCTTAGTGGCTCTATTATATATCTGATATATCAAGTGTATCATAACGAAATATCGTCACAACGCACTGTAAATTGAGTGTTTTGATCCTTGACACAAGACATATTTAATTACTAAAAATGTTTCTAAACATCTATAAACATGATAAACATGTTTAGAACACTAGTTAGTCCATACTTTCTAAACATATTTAAAAAAGCTAAACATTTAGAATGTTTAACATGCATCTTTAGACACCACTTTTTAAGACATGTGTATCACTTCAATGTTTAGAATTCATACATGTTTATCTTAAAAGTTGATAATTTTTTTATATTCTAAACATGTTCCACAGTGCATGTAAGCAGGCTGTATCGGTGGTATGTGCCGCCCTCAAGACGCCCCCCCCCCCCCTTTAAGGCCATTTTGTTCGTTCAAGAGACCCCATTCCAAGTCCAGAGTCAGCTCCAAAACAGCTGAAATTGTATATTTGTCTGGGACATTTATCCAAACATATGGTAGACCTAGGGCCTAGGCCTACATTTGTAGTTTCTTAGACCCTGGTTTTTCACAATTTCAGTTCCAAAGACGCTGTTGTTTTTCATGATCATGATGATTCTAGCTCCGTCCGGAGCCCCCAATTTTTGAAATATCGGTGGCACTTACATACCTAAAACAGATTTGTTTTCTTTTCAAATCATGTAAAATCAACTGTTTTTTGGCCGAAAATCTGTCGACAATTTTTTTTCGCCAATTTAAAAAAAATAATTGGCCGAAAATCTGTCGACAACTTTGTTTCACAATTTTTGCAGATTTTGGTGACATTTAAAAAGAATTAAAACCCGACCGACCGACCGACCGACCGACCGACCGACCCTACTTGACAGGTCCGTCCGCCCGTAAAACAGGATTTTTCGTTCGTCACCTAAGCGGTAAATTAGCAAAAACACAAACAGAACTAACACGGCGTGACCTACGTTAACCGCTCCTTATATTATAAGTAGGACGTAAATATTTGAGGTACTCCCACAGATAAGAGAAGTATGCGAACACATAAATAACCCAATAAAAAAACAATAATTATGACATTAAAAAACTTTGACGTGTTTATCGTCATCATTTCCGCTAGAATATAGATACTCGTCGTCCCCTTTTTGTATAGTGCGACTCACCTGATGTCTTCAAATTCATGAACACTACTGTTTCGAATTCATGATATGAATTTCCCAATTCGCACCAAATACACTGATGATTCGCCATTTGGCTATTTGCGTGAACTTTGCATTGTCCAAACCAAAGGTGGTCAAATCTACAGGTCCAATATTTTGCGTTGTAAAAAAATGTTTTTATCGAAAACCCTGGTGGTTTGGTACATTTTTTAACTTTTTGAATCTTTTTAACTGCCTGATCAACACGTCGTATCTGTTTGTATTTCCTGGTTTTATGTGTGCTTATATTTGTTGATGTATAATGTTTTTGTGTTTTATGCTATGTTAAGCGCTTAATGACTTCTGTTTTAAGCGCTTAATAAATGTATTTTATTATTATTAATAAAATCTGTAGCCGGTACTCAAACACAGAGGAATTTGTCTTCAGTTAGAATTATTATTATCAATTCTTCAATTTCAGTACTAAAATCAATCCACTTGCTAGAATATAATTTTATCAAGGGTTTTGTAATTAAGATACGAAAACCTTATTATCTTATTTTGATCTAAAGTCCCTGTCTTTTTCTGTTTGATCGAAACCAACAAACAATGCATTTAAATACGCATACATACTTGTTACGTTAATTGCGGAATCAAAGTCCAGATACAGTAGTATCAGAGCAATAGTAAATAACAATGCAGAACAAACCCATTAATTGGTTACACTGGTTTAAAAGGAAGTAGTTCACCTTTATCAATTGAAGTGATATATTATAAATTATAGGAACTAGGTGAAATTCTCCTGATGCTTTCACCAGGAAGATATCGCCGCAAGAGGAAATAATTGGAATAAGAATCGGCTTATTTTAATTTAGCCATCTGTGTTAATCTTATTACGTTACGGAATTCTTTACAATGGCAATGACACGAAACCGGACACGAATAACTTTCGGGTGCTCATTCTCTTTATCGGACTGGTCAGCAAGACTTAGATGGAATCATTTAAGTGTGTTTCATGTAATCTTTGTAATTCTCAGTTTGTTAAATATTGTACCAATAGATACTCTTGATGACGCAACTGTTATTTCAACAACAATAGATGTGACAACGGCAGAATCTACTACAGGTAAGTCAATATGATCATTTCCCCATAGCGTTGATTGTCGTCCCGTGGCTGTCAAGGGGAAATACTTGGGAATCTTCCTTGAAACCCATTCACATAGGAGCACCTAAACATGATTTAAATTTGAAGAGATTTGTTCAATATCTTTATTATGATCTTGGTAGTAACATTTAGGGGGTTCAAAGGGGTACCACTAATCATTTAATTATTGCAATCGCCGATTGTAACACATTTGATCTAAAAAGGAACGTAATGTTGAGAGATAAAATAATACAAACGATGCTTTTGGATAGTTAAAATGAACTACTTAAAAGTAGTTATTGGTTTACAGTGGTCTTAATTGTTGGTTCGTTAAAATCCTTTAAAGCTGTAGCGCAGCTTATCCTGAAGTTTGTGCATGACGTCCACATCAGTTAATCGCATCCCATGACATGCATGATAAGCAAAGGGGGCATCAAGGTGCACACGAACAAAACCCATGAAATACAGTGATCTTGAAACAGTTGTTCCAAACGATGGACGGAAACATTTTCAACCTGCAAGTGTCGGTACCGATTCATTCGTGTTGCAATAATTCCCTTTCACGAAACTATTATTTGCATAGCATGTGTCACCGTTATAAAGGCCACTCCCGTCAACAATCCCACCATAAAATTGAGTCAAGTAGTGTAACTCCAGTCTTAACGAAAACAGAAATTAATGTTCTTATCCAGTGTGAATCAGCAAAGTGATGCTTGAGCTCTGCAGAAAGAGATATCTTGTATACATTTAAATATATGGGCGATTCCACGGTAACTCGCGAAATTTGAATGAAGTTGTTATCTTTCGTATTGTAATACCTAAGATCCAAGGCTAGATCCCCATGCTAACGTGAACGATCAGCTCATGTTAATGTTAGACCTCTGCACATACCGGCAAAACCTTTGTACTAAAACTAACCAGTCTACAATTGATTGGTCCCTACTGTAAGCAGGTTATACTAAGGTTTATTACTAGAATAATAACAATAATTCAAGTTCTGTTGTTTGGTTTTTGTTGTTGTAAAATTGCAAAATGTCGGTAACAAGTGTTACGGTAATACGCGTTACACTTTGTCCAGCCTTTACTAGCATTTGATTCTTTATTTAAAGTTTATATTTAAAAAATCTTGACTTTGACAATTGAACTAACATATTCACCATAAATAGTGATAAAGAACGCTTACAAAATTGAGGTTTTAATGTAGCACGTTTTCCTGATTATGATTTCGGTATCAAGCGTTACGATATTTTGATGGCTTATTGTGAAGTGGTGGTTATGAATTTATCTAATTGTTTACTATTTTAACATACAGCCTTACTAGTAGTAGTAGGAGTGGCATAATTTAAAACCAAATCATTTTTTGAAATATATTTTAACAAAAATTCCATTAAAATGGAAAGGTGGTGGTCAAAAGGAAATTGCGATATAAGGCAAATAGAAAGAGCAAAAATAGCAACATTTGTAAATACGGCTTTTAGTTGCTCAAGTTATGTGGCAAAAGAAGCAATCGCATAGATGATAATTGTGCAAGATTCTTGCATGGCATTACTGGAAAGCAATATAAATTACAGCCATAGTTTAGTGATAAACACGGTTTTGGCAGCAAAAATAAAATTAATAAACAAAATACTGAAACAAATAAACAAAGCAAATAGATAAATAAATAAAAATGATTAAATAAATAAATGAATAATTATGCAAATAAGTAATATTATAAATAAATAAATAAATAAATAAATAAATAAATAAATAAATATAGAAATAAATAGGTTTATAAATGAATAATAAATTTAACCTTAAATTTAAGTTTTAAATATATGTCATATGTATTCAATTTATTTGATCAATAAATAAATAAATATAGAAATAAATAGATGAGTAAATTTTTTTTTTTTAAATACATTTAAATAAATAGTTCAATAGTTTTGTTAATAAATAATAATATAAATCGAAAATAAATAAATAAATAAACTAATGAATCAATACATAAATACACTCATAAATTAAAAATTAAAATATTAAAAATTGCTTTTAAAACAAACAAATTAAACAAATAAACATGAGAAAACATTAATAAATAAAAATGATTAAATAAATAAATGAATAATTATGTAAATAAATAATAATATAAATAGTAAATAAATAAATAAATACACATTCATTGGATAGCCTAGAGTTGTCCTGTCGCTCCGCTCACTCGTTGGACACTGGATTGGGACAGTCAGAGATGGGGTATGCTAGCTTCATGATTGGGGTAACCGAGGATCTAAATTTAGATCTAATCAATACTGCATAGCATACAGATACTGATTGTCCAAGATAAACCTTGACCCCAACCCCTGGCCAGACATTTGTTGTTTACTCTACAACTTATATTTTGACCTTCATTAAAGGCATATTATGTGATCTTTTCCAGATAGCGCCCTCTATTCATTATTTTTTTTAGAAAGTAGATTTTCTTGCAGATTTACATTTCTGATCATAAATCATACATACATTCCAAGTTACAGAGCGATACGATTCCTAATTACCTCAAAATCATGGTTTTAGAGTGAATTTAGAGTAAAAATATAAACTGTCCGACAGTTTATTTTCACTCTAAAATCATGATTTTGAAGTAATTAAGAATCGTATCGCCCTGTAACTTGGAATGTATGCATGATTTATGATCAGAAATGTAAATCTGCAAGAAAATCTGCTTTCTATTTTTTTTTCGATGTTGAGGGCGTTCCCTGGAAAGTTCACATAATATACCTTTAATATACAGTTACTGTGCACTGGTTACACTTGGACCAATGAAAATAACGCTATCAAAAAATGCCAATACTATGACCATGTTCCATTGCGATTTCTTTAAATTACGATTAGAATTATATTCAATTTAATATGGCCAATATTCTTTAGTAAAACTACGGTTGAAGTAGAATTTATTTGTTTATAAAAGATAATTTAGACAATTTGCCAATATACTAAAAATAAAATGGCAGCCTCCATGTATAGGTAGAAAAACCTAAATGTGCAACATTTTGCATTCCATGCTAATAGGTGGGCGGGCTTTGGCCTGCCACCCAAAAAGAGTTGCACCGGTAGCGCGTTACGATTCTGAAAGTAAGAGAAGTAGATTTCGTTCACAGAATAACAATAGCCAAATGGTGTAACATTTTTTCCTTAAGCCTTGCATGCGCTTTGAACGATATAAGGGTAAAATTAAATATCTGGGAGCGGTTTTCAATACTTGTGTAGCGTCTCGCTTCTAGGATGACCCCATAAAATTTCTCACACGTTGGAACGTTAAATTATTTCATCCTAAAACCGTTGGGGTTGGATAACCATCTCCACTTGTCAGTATCATCTTTTGAATTTAATCCGTTGCTAAGCGTTCGTCCCATTCACTTGATCATCACGTAACCTCGTACGCATAATTCAACCTTGAATATTCGAAAACATGCCCGTGTCCGGCTATCTAAATGACCCTTATGGATTAGAAATACAAATGCATTACCCGAACGCACAAACAACACTGATTGACCACACCGTTTCCGTTTTGACGATTAGTATATTTATCTGATAAGGTATCTTTCAATCGTAATTACAAAGTTTACTTTTCTGTTTTCTGTTTGAAGATGAAAAATAAAATATATTTTAAGTCCATGGTTTTGTAATCTGTGTGACACAACCAAGATTCTGGAGTAATGAGGTGAACATTTTCGTATCAAATAAATGTGGAAACTTAGATCTGAAATAGATCAGACTGTTTTACCCCAATCTCTGGAGTCAGCTTGCTGGCGACAACTAACTCAGGCCCAATGCATGTTCAAGATGCAATAACAGTTTAACAAAGTGGTGTAAAACAGTCCTCAAAATAAGTAACTGACCAGGTCATAAATATGCTCTCAACTCCAAAACTGTAACTCCTACGTAAAAATATTAGGCAATAAAGTTGTAAGGATATTTCTTGTCTTTAATTTGAGATATAACACGTGAAGATTGAATGAATATTAACTCAGTTATGTGCCCTAAACGAAAACAAAGTCCGTTTTTCATGTTAACATTTCGTTCGTCTACACGCAGCCTAGGGCTAGTAACAGGCAGATTATTGATTAACTTGTAGCAACAACTCACGTGCTCACTGGTCGATAGTAACACGGGGATTGGGGGGATGCATCAATTGATCAATGCAACCCATACACATACCTGTCACACTGTCCCGCGTGTTCAATTCCCAAGTGTTAAAATGTAAACTGCACTTTGTTTGATCCTTTCAATGTCGCATTCTTAATTATTAACCGATCTCAATGAATAATGTATCAACTTAAAGAAGAGAAATTTTTGTATGTAGGAGCTATAGTTTTGGAGTTAAGAGTATATTTATTACCTGGTCAGTTACTTATTTTGAGGACTGTATATTGATAATACAATGTCTTGGATATATGTAATCCATTTCTTAGGCTGGGAATGGGATGTATATATACATCTAGTGGAAACTATGAGTTTCGTTAAGATATGCTCGTAGCCCGTAGCTCGTTATGCTTTTCAGTATACATTTTACAAATGTTATTTTATAGATTCATCTCTGTGTCCTGTCGGTTACGTTCTTGGATATGCTGGTAATTGCTATAGATTCTCTACGGACGAAGATTGGTGGGTTTATAGCAGAAGTAGATGTTCAAATGTACCTGACAGTGATTTAGTGATAATCAATGACCAAATGGAATTAGATTATATATTGACAAATATTATATCAGTGGCACCAAACAACACCTGGTGGATCGGTGAGTATTCTCTTATACAATATTATTACATTGACTCAAAGAAGATCAAAATCCAATAACAATGTATCAAATTCTTGTGGATTTATAGTGGCATACGGTATATAAACACTTCAAAAGAAGTAAGTTCCCCTTTAGGGGTTCCCTTATATTTCCAAAACAATACATTGGAATGAAATGGGATTTTCAGTCAAATGATTATGGGCTTCATAACAATACTTGACCAAAATTTCAAATCAACAGGTTCTGTCATGCTCAAGTGAGCACGTATTGAATGGTGGAATGACCCATTTTAAAAGTTGCTAAATTTCTGGTACAACAAGAGTTGGACTTCCATATCGAGTAACGCGCCTCATCAACACTATGAGAAATCGATGTCGTCAATTGATACACCAACGTGGTGGATACACACACTACTAAACATTATTTAACAACTTTTAAAATGGGACATTCTGTCATTCAATACAAGCTCACTCAAGCATGACAGAACCTGGTGATTTGAAATTTTGGTCAAGTATTGGTAAGAACCTCATAACAATTTGACAGAAAACCCATTTCAACCCAATGTATATTCTTGAAAATATAAGGGAAACCTTAAAGGGGAACTTACTTCTTTTGAAGTGTTTAGTATCATTTGGTTTGTAAGATTATGTCCCTTCTATTGAGTCTTGATATTTGTGACCCAACGCGAGTAAATTGAATGAGATATGAATATTTAGTTATTTATATTATGGTAATATGTAAGTTAAGGAACAATTTGGTACCAAAGTCGATGATATATCACATTCGTAACCAAAGTTACGGATTATTGAAAATCACTTTGTCTTAAAACATCAAATACAAATCGTCTAAGTTATGGACATTTAAAGTTTTAGTTTGTTTAAAACATCAATGGATTAAATGAAAGTTAAATACCTCAAAATGTAGTTTAACTCTTTGTTTTCATGAATTTGAGTCTCTGTCTGGATACTAAATGTATTAAAGATCAGAAGTAAGACTTGTTATGAATTTGACTGATTATGACCTTGTCCCACATTTTGTGCTTTTTAAAAATCAAATTCGCTACTTTGTGCCTCATTTACTCATGTTAGGTCACATTTTTAAATATTCAATATTTCGTCAGGTTTCTATGATGTTTCCGAAGAGAGTTCATGGCGATGGGTGGATTGTAATAACACAAATAGTTGGCAAGATGCTTTATGGGGACCATTACAACCTGATAATGATGGTGAACAAGACTGCGCCGTTGTAGACCAATATGGACAACTGTACGATGAATTGTGTGATCAGAGCAACTATTTTATATGTGAAATATCACCGAAAGGTAAACATTTTGTTCTATATGTTCTTTTGCTATAACCATAACATGGCTAACAAAATATGGTGATTTCCTTGCATTTTTGAAACTTCAAAATACCTCGTTGATTAAAATGTATTATTATTTATACCAGGCTTTTTAACGGTACAATAAAACTGTGTATTCAATATTGTTTAACCAAAGTACCCGGATGCATCCAATATTCTAAAAATATTGCCGTCCAATATTTTTTAGTCTCATACCCATTATTGGTTCGTTACGAATATTCGTCTATACTATTGTATACAAAGGAGCTCACGCAACTTTAGCGTTTATTAAGCATGCAGTCGAGACTAATTTTCGCTGATTGCATGGGTTTCGCAAATACGTGTTATCGGCTTAATGAAGCAGGCTTACGTGGGGAACCACTACGAAAGTTTGCAAAATGTCGGAACCGCAGCAGATCGGGAGATTCGCTTCTCTCTAAGTGATGATGATTTTAACGAACTTTTGCTGAACGAAGATTCAGCAAATACAATTAAACCAACACGCAACGCGCGCAACACTCGCTATAAAAAATATTGCACTCGTCTCCGACTCGTGCAATATTTTGTATAGCTCGTGCAATATTTTTTTGTATCACCCTCAAAGCCATCCAATATTATATAAATATCGATGTTAGACGCAAAGGTTATTACGTGATACATTATTTATACTGATGTTACGATGTATGCATTCTATTCGGACATCCATTTAAGTCTCAAAGAGAAATCACGTTTCATCTTCAAGTCTCATATGTTTTCGAAGAAATATAAATATAAACATGTCCATGCATCCATCGGAAATGTTTTAGAAGTACCATTTACGTCACAATTCACCATTACTCCAAACCCATTATAATTACCACGCTTTCTAAAATCTGCCATTCAATATTTGTATAGGTTTTACAGAAAACGACACAAACGCAAGGAATATAAATGCCGAGGCCATATCGGGCAATTCTGTACGTGTAGAATGGGACATATCGCCGTATAACTGTGATCTTATTGGTTACATTATTAGATATCAAAATGTAGAAAATCCCAATGAATCAGGTAAGCACTAGGTCAGTTAAGGCAAAAGGATGCTCGCAAATGAAGTTAAATTTACGATTTTAATCGTTTTGAAAAGCGTTAAATATTAATTATTGTTAAAACACTGTCTTGTTATTTTCAGCAAACTCTATTTTGTATTTTGCAATACTTGTTGTTAACATTTTAGCAATTTGTTCAAAATTACAGCGATATATTTTAAGTTATTCATTTATATAGCATTATAATTTTAGCATTCAGCTTTGACATTATATAGTTTAGATTTAGAGATCATTTTATTTACGCTACAGGATTTCAAAACGTTTACGGCGGGAGTAGAAATAGCAGTACTTTGACTGGTTTAAAAACAACAACATCATATGCGATTAGTGTTGCAGGATTGACAACTACTAAAGAACTCGAAATGGTCGGACCAGTATTAGTGGATACTTGTAAGTCACCTAACCTGATTACACTACGTTACACTGACACCTAACCTGATTACACTACGTTACACTGACACCTAACCTGATTACACTACGTTACACTGACACCTAACCTGATTACACTACGTTACACTGACACCTAACCTGATTACACTACGTTACACTGACACCTAACCTGATTACACTACGTTACACTGACACCTAACCTGATTACACTAGTCATTTTCATATTTCAATACATCGCCCTAAACATTGCAATGAGTTTATTTTTTCATTGAGGATGGGTTTATTCACGAGACGTAGGGGTCTAATTTCTTTTTTACTATTTATAAAGTGTGTCCCCAAAGTTTCGATACCTTTTTAAAGCAAAATGTACCTCTTTAAAATATATTTTAATATGTACGTAAAATTGAAAACAAATTTGATTTGAGGAAACTCGTTGAAATATTTAGATGCACATAACTCATAATACCATACAATTGTACAAATTACAAGACACATGGTGTACGTCTCTATAATCAGGTGCTGTATTTATATTTTGCAAAAGGTTTCCATATATTACATTTAGTGCACAACATTACTAATGTTCATAAAATGATTATTTCAAAAGAATCGCTGTGCAAAACCATTTTTCTCTTCACTACGCTTATAGATTTATGCTGCGAATATTTTACTAGAGATATACAGCTTTTGGGACTTCCTGTAGGATGTCAATGACCGAAGCGAATTCATGAACAAATAAATTAAAAATCCAAAATGAGCTTAATAAGAACATAATGTTATTGCACACATTACAGTGCTCTGTCCTGAAGATTTTGAACAAGGACCCAATGGAAGATGCTATTATTTCTCTCGAGGTGACACTTATTGGGATTCGGCAAGAGGAGGGTGTCAAAGTGTGACAGATACTGATCTGCTTATTTTAGACGATGTAGAAGAAGTTGACTTTATTCGCAACAGAACTGCTGCTATTGATTCAAATGCCACATGGTGGATTGGATATTACGATGTGTCGGTCGAGGGTGTTTGGAAATGGGTGGATTGCGGAAGTTCTGAAGCCTGGCATGATGACCTATGGGGACTAGGACAACCTGATAATGATGGTGAACAGGATTGTGCTATATTGGGTTACAATGGTGAATTGTTTGATCAAGTTTGTGATGAATACAACCATCGATATATTTGTGAAGTTACCCCGAAAGGTAATTATTAACATATTAACGTTATTACGACTACTAAAAGATTAGTTAGAGGTTCTAGTATATACCTGATTCTTTGGATATAAAATTTTGAAACTGGTTATTGGTGAAACATCAATTGTACCACTTGTAACCTATTATATATATCCACTTTACAGAATTCCTAAGTAACGACACAAATGCAAGAAATGTCAAAGCTGAGGCATTACATTCTACTAGCATTATGGTTACGTGGGAAGTCTCACCGTACAACTGTGACGTATTCGGTTACCGTGTGCATTATTATGAAGTCGACAATCCTGATCAAAAAGGTAAAACGATATCTTTTATCAATTTTATTTTTATCAACCATTTAATATTCATAGCAACACATTTACATAATTTCATAAGAAATCTGACATTTCTTTTTTCTATTTGTTTCAATAATCATTCGAAAGCAAAGTATTTTAATAGTATTTGATACCCTAATCAGTTGTTTGTATCTTTAATATCTATAAACTTTAGGTTCAGTAAGTGTATTTGGCGGCAATGCAACAAGTGCAGTGATTAATGGTCTACAAGGTGAAAAAAGCTATGCCGTCAGCGTAGCGGGATTGACTATTGACAAAGAACTTGAAAAGGTTGGACCTATTTTTGTGGATACATGTAAGTCTCTTTCTAGAAAGTAATATCCAGAGTATACAGGCCTATTTGTTATCAAACATTACGATTTGATATAAATTCCGATAATTCGACCATAGGTATGAATCAACGTTGAGAAGTGATGTGACTTGATGTGACTATGTCACTTTCTACGAATATATTAGGCGATAGATAAATCACATAGCGATTAATATACAGTTTCAATTCAATGACGCATTATTGAAAATATGATAAGCATCTTAATACTTGTTATATATATACATGATTTATGCTTTCAATCGTTGCAGTGCTTTGTCCTGAAGATTTTGAACAAGGACCCAATGGAAGATGCTATTATTTCTCTCGAGGTGACACTTATTGGGATTCGGCAAGAGGAGGGTGTCAAAGTGTGACAGATACTGATCTGCTTATTTTAGACGATGTAGAAGAATTTGACTTTATTCGCAACAGAACTGCTGCTATTGATTCAAATGCCACATGGTGGATTGGATATTACGATGTGTCGGTCGAGGGTGTTTGGAAATGGGTGGATTGCGGAAGTTCTGAAGCCTGGCATGATGACCTATGGGGACTAGGACAACCTGATAATGATGGTGAACAGGATTGTGCTATATTGGGTTACAATGGTGAATTGTTTGATCAAGTTTGTGATGAATACAACCATCGATATATTTGTGAAGTTACCCCGAAAGGTAATTATTAACATATTAACGTTATTACGACTACTAAAAGATTAGTTAGAGGTTCTAGTATATACCTGATTCTTTGGATATAAAATTTTGAAACTGGTTATTGGTGAAACATCAATTGTACCACTTGTAACCTATTATATATATCCACTTTACAGAATTCCTAAGTAACGACACAAATGCAAGAAATGTCAAAGCTGAGGCATTACATTCTACTAGCATTATGGTTACGTGGGAAGTCTCACCGTACAACTGTGACGTATTCGGTTACCGTGTGCATTATTATGAAGTCGACAATCCTGATCAAAAAGGTAAAACGATATCTTTTATCAATTTTATTTTTATCAACCATTTAATATTCATAGCAACACATTTACATAATTTCATAAGAAATCTGACATTTCTTTTTTCTATTTGTTTCAATAATCATTCGAAAGCAAAGTATTTTAATAGTATTTGATACCCTAATCAGTTGTTTGTATCTTTAATATCTATAAACTTTAGGTTCAGTAAGTGTATTTGGCGGCAATGCAACAAGTGCAGTGATTAATGGTCTACAAGGTGAAAAAAGCTATGCCGTCAGCGTAGCGGGATTGACTATTGACAAAGAACTTGAAAAGGTTGGACCTATTTTTGTGGATACATGTAAGTCTCTTTCTAGAAAGTAATATCCAGAGTATACAGGCCTATTTGTTATCAAACATTACGATTTGATATAAATTCCGATAATTCGACCATAGGTATGAATCAACGTTGAGAAGTGATGTGACTTGATGTGACTATGTCACTTTCTACGAATATATTAGGCGATAGATAAATCACATAGCGATTAATATACAGTTTCAATTCAATGACGCATTATTGAAAATATGATAAGCATCTTAATACTTGTTATATATATACATGATTTATGCTTTCAATCGTTGCAGTGCTTTGTCCTGAAGATTTTGAACAAGGACCCAATGGAAGATGCTATTATTTCTCTCGAGGTGACACTTATTGGGATTCGGCAAGAGGAGGGTGTCAAAGTGTGACAGATACTGATCTGCTTATTTTAGACGATGTAGAAGAATTTGACTTTATTCGCAACAGAACTGCTGCTATTGATTCAAATGCCACATGGTGGATTGGATATTACGATGTGTCGGTCGAGGGTGTTTGGAAATGGGTGGATTGCGGAAGTTCTGAAGCCTGGCA
This sequence comes from Ophiura sarsii, assembly GCA_035610835.1. NCBI lineage: Eukaryota > Metazoa > Echinodermata > Ophiuroidea > Amphilepidida > Ophiuridae > Ophiura > Ophiura sarsii. The sequence goes on along the minus strand of CM069441.1, from coordinate 155,949,932 downwards.
TGATGACCTATGGGGACTAGGACAACCTGATAATGATGGTGAACAGGATTGTGCTATATTGGGTTACAATAGTGAATTGTTTGATCAAGTTTGTGATGAATACAACCATCGATATATTTGTGAAGTTACCCCGAAAGGTAATTATTAACATATTAACGTTATTACGACTACTAAAAGATTAGTTAGAGGTTCTAGTATATACCTGATTCTTTGGATATAAAGTTTTGAAACTGGTTATTGGTGAAACATCAATTGTACCACTTGTAACCTATTATATATATCCACTTTACAGAATTCCTAAGTAACGACACAAATGCAAGAAATGTCAAAGCTGAGGCATTACATTCTACTAGCATTATGGTTACGTGGGAAGTCTCACCGTACAACTGTGACGTATTCGGTTACCGTGTGCATTATTATGAAGTCGACAATCCTGATCAAAAAGGTAAAACGATATCTTTTATCAATTTTATTTTTATCAACCATTTAATATTCATAGCAACACATTTACATAATTTCATAAGAAATCTGACATTTCTTTTTTCTATTTGTTTCAATAATCATTCGAAAACAAAGTATTTTAATAGTATTTGATACCCTAATCAGTTGTTTGTATCTTAAATATCTATAAACTTTAGGTTCAGTAAGTGTATTTGGCGGCAATGCAACAAGTGCAGTGATTAATGGTCTACAAGGTGAAAAAAGCTATGCCGTCAGCGTAGCGGGATTGACTATTGACAAGGAACTTGAAAAGGTTGGACCTATTTTTGTGGATACATGTAAGTCTCTTTCTAGAAAGTAATATCCAGAGTATACAGGCCTATTTGTTATCAAACATTACGATTTGATATAAATTCCGATAATTCGACCATAGGTATGAATCAACGTTGAGAAGTGATGTGACTTGATGTGACTATGTCACTTTCTACGAATATATTAGGCGATAGATAAATCACATAGCGATTAATATACAGTTTCAATTCAATGACGCATTATTGAAAATATGATAAGCATCTTAATACTTGTTATATATAGACATGATTTATGCTTTCAATCGTTGCAGTGCTTTGTCCTGAAGATTTTGAACAAGGACCCAATGGAAGATGCTATTATTTCTCTCGAGGTGACACTTATTGGGATTCGGCAAGAGGAGGGTGTCAAAGTGTGACAGATACTGATCTGCTTATTTTAGACGATGTAGAAGAATTTGACTTTATTCGCAACAAAACTGCTGCTATTGATTCAAATGCCACATGGTGGATTGGATATTACGATGTGTCGGTCGAGGGTGTTTGGAAATGGGTGGATTGCGGAAGTTCTGAAGCCTGGCATGATGACCTATGGGGACTAGGACAACCTGATAATGATGGTGAACAGGATTGTGCTATATTGGGTTACAATGGTGAATTGTTTGATCAAGTTTGTGATGAATACAACCATCGATATATTTGTGAAGTTACCCCGAAAGGTAATTATTAACATATTAACGTTATTATGACTACTAAAAGATTAGTTAGAGGTTCTAGTATATACCTGATTCTTTGGATATAAAGTTTTGAAACTGGTTATTGGTGAAACATCAATTGTACCACTTGTAACCTATTATATATATCCACTTTACAGAATTCCTAAGTAACGACACAAATGCAAGAAATGTCAAAGCTGAGGCATTACATTCTACTAGCATTATGGTTACGTGGGAAGTCTCACCGTACAACTGTGACGTATTCAGTTACCGTGTGCATTATTATGAAGTCGACAATCCTGATCAAAAAGGTAAAACGATATCTTTTATCAATTTTATTTTTATCAACCATTCAATATTCATAGCAACACATTTACATAATTTCATAAGAAATCTGACATTTCTTTTTTCTGTTTGTTTCAATAATCATTCGAAAACAAAGTATTTTAATAGTATTTGATACCCTAATAAGTTGTTTGTATCTTTAATATCTATAAACTTAAGGTTCAGTAAGTGTATTTGGCGGCAATGCAACAAGTGCAGTGATTAATGGTCTACAAGGTGAAAAAAGCTATGCCGTCAGCGTAGCGGGATTGACTATTGACAAAGAACTTGAAAAGGTTGGACCTATTTTTGTGGATACATGTAAGTCTCTTTCTAGAAAGTAATATCCAGAGTATACAAGCCTATTTGTTATCAAACATTACGATTTGATATAAATTCCGATAATTCGACCATAGGTATGAATCAACGTTGAGAAGTGATGTGACTTGATGTGACTATGTCACTTTCTACGAATATATTAGGCGATAGATAAATCACATAGCGATTAATATACAGTTTCAATTCAATGACGTTGAAAATATGATAAGCATCTTAATACTTGTTATATATAGACATGATTTATGCTTTCAATCGTTGCAGTGCTTTGTCCTGAAGATTTTGAACAAGGACCCAATAGAAGATGCTATTATTTCTCTCGAGGTGACACTTATTGGGATTCGGCAAGAGGAGGGTGTCAAAGTGTGACAGATACTGATCTGCTTATTTTAGACGATGTAGAAGAAGTTGACTTTATTCGCAACAGAACTGCTGCTATTGATTCAAATGCCACATGGTGGATTGGATATTACGATGTGTCGGTCGAGGGTGTTTGGAAATGGGTGGATTGCGGAAGTTCTGAAGCCTGGCATGATGACCTATGGGGACTAGGACAACCTGATAATGATGGTGAACAGGATTGTGCTATATTGGGTTACAATGGTGAATTGTTTGATCAAGTTTGTGATGAATACAACCATCGATATATTTGTGAAGTTACCCCGAAAGGTAATTATTAACATATTAACGTTATTACGACTACTAAAAGATTAGTTAGAGGTTCTAGTATATACCTGATTCTTTGGATATAAAGTTTTGAAACTGGTTATTGGTGAAACATCAATTGTACCATTTGTAACCTATTATATATATCCACTTTACAGAATTCCTAAGTAACGACACTAATGCAAGAAATGTCAAAGCTGAGGCATTACATTCTACTAGCATTATGGTTACGTGGGAAGTCTCACCGTACAACTGTGACGTATTCGGTTACCGTGTGCATTATTATGAAGTCGACAATCCTGATCAAAAGGGTAAAACGATATCGTTTATCAATTTTATTTTTATCAACCATTTAATATTCATAGCAACACATTTACATAATTTCATAAGAAATCTGACATTTCTTTTTTCTATTTGTTTCAATAATCATTCGAAAACAAAGTATTTTAATAGTATTTGATACCCTAATCAGTTGTTTGTATCTTTAATATCTATAAACCTTAGGTTCAGTAAGTGTATTTGGCGGCAATGCAACAAGTGCAGTGATTAATGGTCTACAAGGTGAAAAAAGCTATGCCGTCAGCGTAGCGGGATTGACTATTGACAAAGAACTTGAAAAGGTTGGACCTATTTTTGTGGATACATGTAAGTCTCTTTCTAGAAAGTAATATCCAGAGTATACAGGCCTATTTGTTATCAAACATTACGATTTGATATCAATTCCGATAATTCGACCATAGGTATGAATCAACGTTGAGAAGTGATGTGACTTGATGTGACTATGTCACTTTCTACGAATATATTAGGCGATAGATAAATCACATAGCGATTAATATACAGTTTCAATTCAATGACGCATTATTAAAAATATGATAAGCATCTTAATACTTGTTATATATAGACATGATTTATGCTTTCAATCGTTGCAGTGCTTTGTCCTGAAGATTTTGAACAAGGACCCAATGGAAGATGCTATTATTTCTCTCGAGGTGACACTTATTGGGATTCGGCAAGAGGAGGGTGTCAAAGTGTGACAGATACTGATCTGCTTATTTTAGACGATGTAGAAGAAGTTGACTTTATTCGCAACAGAACTGCTGCTATTGATTCAAATGCCACATGGTGGATTGGATATTACGATGTGTCGGTCGAGGGTGTTTGGAAATGGGTGGATTGCGGAAGTTCTGAAGCCTGGCATGATGACCTATGGGGACTAGGACAACCTGATAATGATGGTGAACAGGATTGTGCTATATTGGGTTACAATGGTGAATTGTTTGATCAAGTTTGTGATGAATACAACCATCGATATATTTGTGAAGTTACCCCGAAAGGTAATTATTAACATATTAACGTTATTACGACTACTAAAAGATTAGTTAGAGGTTCTAGTATATACCTGATTCTTTGGATATAAAGTTTTGAAACTGGTTATTGGTGAAACATCAATTGTACCACTTGTAACCTATTATATATATCCACTTTACAGAATTCCTAAGTAACGACACTAATGCAAGAAATGTCAAAGCTGAGGCATTACATTCTACTAGCATTATGGTTACGTGGGAAGTCTCACCGTACAACTGTGACGTATTCGGTTACCGTGTGCATTATTATGAAGTCGACAATCCTGATCAAAAAGGTAAAACGATATCTTTTATCAATTTTATTTTTATCAACCATTTAATATTCATAGCAACACATTTACATAATTTCATAAGAAATCTGACATTTCTTTTTTCTATTTGTTTCAATAATCATTCGAAAACAAAGTATTTTAATAGTATTTGATACCCTAATCAGTTGTTTGTATCTTTAATATCTATAAACTTTAGGTTCAGTAAGTGTATTTGGCGGCAATGCAACAAGTGCAGTGATTAATGGTCTACAAGGTGAAAAAAGCTATGCCGTCAGCGTAGCGGGATTGACTATTGACAAAGAACTTGAAAAGGTTGGACCTATTTTTGTGGATACATGTAAGTCTCTTTCTAGAAAGTAATATCCAGAGTATACAGGCCTATTTGTTATCAAACATTACGATTTGATATAAATTCCGATAATTCGACCATAGGTATGAATCAACGTTGAGAAGTGATGTGACTTGATGTGACTATGTCACTTTCTACGAATATATTAGGCGATAGATAAATCACATAGCGATTAATATACAGTTTCAATTCAATGACGCATTATTGAAAATATGATAAGCATCTTAATACTTGTTATATATAGACATGATTTATGCTTTCAATCGTTGCAGTGCTTTGTCCTGAAGATTTTGAACAAGGACCCAATGGAAGATGCTATTATTTCTCTCGAGGTGACACTTATTGGGATTCGGCAAGAGGAGGGTGTCAAAGTGTGACAGATACTGATCTGCTTATTTTAGACGATGTAGAAGAAGTTGACTTTATTCGCAACAGAACTGCTGCTATTGATTCAAATGCCACATGGTGGATTGGATATTACGATGTGTCGGTCGAGGGTGTTTGGAAATGGGTGGATTGCGGAAGTTCTGAAGCCTGGCATGATGACCTATGGGGACTAGGACAACCTGATAATGATGGTGAACAGGATTGTGCTATATTGGGTTACAATGGTGAATTGTTTGATCAAGTTTGTGATGAATACAACCATCGATATATTTGTGAAGTTACCCCGAAAGGTAATTATTAACATATTAACGTTATTACGACTGCTAAAAGATTAGTTAGAGGTTCTAGTATATACCTGATTCTTTGGATATAAAGTTTTGAAACTGGTTATTGGTGAAACATCAATTGTACCACTTGTAACCTATTATATATATCCACTTTACAGAATTCCTAAGTAACGACACTAATGCAAGAAATGTCAAAGCTGAGGCATTACATTCTACTAGCATTATGGTTACGTGGGAAGTCTCACCGTACAACTGTGACGTATTCGGTTACCGTGTGCATTATTATGAAGTCGACAATCCTGATCAAAAAGGTAAAACGATATCTTTTATCAATTTTATTTTTATCAACCATTTAATATTCATAGCAACACATTTACATAATTTCATAAGAAATCTGACATTTCTTTTTTCTATTTGTTTCAATAATCATTCGAAAACAAAGTATTTTAATAGTATTTGATACCCTAATTAGTTGTTTGTATCTTTAATATCTATAAACTTTAGGTTCAGTAAGTGTATTTGGCGGCAATGCAACAAGTGCAGTGATTAATGGTCTACAAGGTGAAAAAAGCTATGCCGTCAGCGTAGCGGGATTGACTATTGACAAAGAACTTGAAAAGGTTGGACCTATTTTTGTGGATACATGTAAGTCTCTTTCTAGAAAGTAATATCCAGAGTATACAGGCCTATTTGTTATCAAACATTACGATTTGATATCAATTCCGATAATTCGACCATAGGTATGAATCAACGTTGAGAAGTGATGTGACTTGATGTGACTATGTCACTTTCTACGAATATATTAGGCGATAGATAAATCACATAGCGATTAATATACAGTTTCAATTCAATGACGCATTATTGAAAATATGATAAGCATCTTAATACTTGTTATATATAGACATGATTTATGCTTTCAATCGTTGCAGTGCTTTGTCCTGAAGATTTTGAACAAGGACCCAATGGAAGATGCTATTATTTCTCTCGAGGTGACACTTATTGGGATTCGGCAAGAGGAGGGTGTCAAAGTGTGACAGATACTGATCTGCTTATTTTAGACGATGTAGAAGAAGTTGACTTTATTCGCAACAGAACTGCTGCTATTGATTCAAATGCCACATGGTGGATTGGATATTACGATGTGTCGGTCGAGGGTGTTTGGAAATGGGTGGATTGCGGAAGTTCTGAAGCCTGGCATGATGACCTATGGGGACTAGGACAACCTGATAATGATGGTGAACAGGATTGTGCTATATTGGGTTACAATGGTGAATTGTTTGATCAAGTTTGTGATGAATACAACCATCGATATATTTGTGAAGTTACCCCGAAAGGTAATTATTAACATATTAACGTTATTACGACTACTAAAAGATTAGTTAGAGGTTCTAGTATATACCTGATTCTTTGGATATAAAGTTTTGAAACTGGTTATTGATGAAACATCAATTGTACCACTTGTAACCTATTATATATATCCACTTTACAGAATTCCTAAGTAACGACACTAATGCAAGAAATGTCAAAGCTGAGGCATTACATTCTACTAGCATTATGGTTACGTGGGAAGTCTCACCGTACAACTGTGACGTATTCGGTTACCGTGTGCATTATTATGAAGTCGACAATCCTGATCAAAAAGGTAAAACGATATCTTTTATCAATTTTATTTTTATCAACCATTTAATATTCATAGCAACACATTTACATAATTTCATAAGAAATCTGACATTTCTTTTTTCTATTTGTTTCAATAATCATTCGAAAACAAAGTATTTTAATAGTATTTGATACCCTAATCAGTTGTTTGTATCTTTAATATCTATAAACTTTAGGTTCAGTAAGTGTATTTGGCGGCAATGCAACAAGTGCAGTGATTAATGGTCTACAAGGTGAAAAAAGCTATGCCGTCAGCGTAGCGGGATTGACTATTGACAAAGAACTTGAAAAGGTTGGACCTATTTTTGTGGATACATGTAAGTCTCTTTCTAGAAAGTAATATCCAGAGTATACAGGCCTATTTGTTATCAAACATTACGATTTGATATAAATTCCGATAATTCGACCATAGGTATGAATCAACGTTGAGAAGTGATGTGACTTGATGTGACTATGTCATTTTCTACGAATATATTAGGCGATAGATAAATCACATAGCGATTAATATACAGTTTCAATTCAATGACGCATTATTTAAAATATGATAAGCATCTTAATACTTGTTATATATATAGACATGATTTATGCTTTCAATCGTTGCAGTGCTTTGTCCTGAAGATTTTGAACAAGGACCCAATGGAAGATGCTATTATTTCTCTCGAGGTGACACTTATTGGGATTCGGCAAGAGGAGGGTGTCAAAGTGTGACAGATACTGATCTGCTTATTTTAGACGATGTAGAAGAAGTTGACTTTATTCGCAACAGAACTGCTGTTATTGATTCAAATGCCACATGGTGGATTGGATATTACGATGTGTCGGTCGAGGGTGTTTGGAAATGGGTGGATTGCGGAAGTTCTGAAGCCTGGCATGATGACCTATGGGGACTAGGACAACCTGATAATGATGGTGAACAGGATTGTGCTATATTGGGTTACAATGGTGAATTGTTTGATCAAGTTTGTGATGAATACAACCATCGATATATTTGTGAAGTTACCCCGAAAGGTAATTATTAACATATTAACGTTATTACGACTACTAAAAGATTAGTTAGAGGTTCTAGTATATACCTGATTCTTTGGATATAAAGTTTTGAAACTGGTTATTGATGAAACATCAATTGTACCACTTGTAACCTATTATATATATCCACTTTACAGAATTCCTAAGTAACGACACTAATGCAAGAAATGTCAAAGCTGAGGCATTACATTCTACTAGCATTATGGTTACGTGGGAAGTCTCACCGTACAACTGTGACGTATTCGGTTACCGTGTGCATTATTATGAAGTCGACAATCCTGATCAAAAAGGTAAAACGATATCTTTTATCAATTTTATTTTTATCAACCATTTAATATTCATAGCAACACATTTACATAATTTCATCAGAAATCTGACATTTCTTTTTTCTATTTGTTTCAATAATCATTCGAAAACAAAGTATTTTAATAGTATTTGATACCCTAATCAGTTGTTTGTATCTTTAATATCTATAAACTTTAGGTTCAGTAAGTGTATTTGGCGGCAATGCAACAAGTGCAGTGATTAATGGTCTACAAGGTGAAAAAAGCTATGCCGTCAGCGTAGCGGGATTGACTATTGACAAAGAACTTGAAAAGGTTGGACCTATTTTTGTGGATACATGTAAGTCTCTTTCTAGAAAGTAATATCCAGAGTATACAGGCCTATTTGTTATCAAACATTACGATTTGATATCAATTCCGATAATTCGACCATAGGTATGAATCAACGTTGAGAAGTGATGTGACTTGATGTGACTATGTCACTTTCTACGAATATATTAGGCGATAGATAAATCACATAGCGATTAATATACAGTTTCAATTCAATGACGCATTATTGAAAATATGATAAGCATCTTAATACTTGTTATATATAGACATGATTTATGCTTTCAATCGTTGCAGTGCTTTGTCCTGAAGATTTTGAACAAGGACCCAATGGAAGATGCTATTATTTCTCTCGAGGTGACACTTATTGGGATTCGGCAAGAGGAGGGTGTCAAAGTGTGACAGATACTGATCTGCTTATTTTAGACGATGTAGAAGAAGTTGACTTTATTCGCAACAGAACTGCTGCTATTGATTCAAATGCCACATGGTGGATTGGATATTACGATGTGTCGGTCGAGGGTGTTTGGAAATGGGTGGATTGCGGAAGTTCTGAAGCCTGGCATGATGACCTATGGGGACTAGGACAACCTGATAATGATGGTGAACAGGATTGTGCTATATTGGGTTACAATGGTGAATTGTTTGATCAAGTTTGTGATGAATACAACCATCGATATATTTGTGAAGTTACCCCGAAAGGTAATTATTAACATATTAACGTTATTACGACTACTAAAAGATTAGTTAGAGGTTCTAGTATATACCTGATTCTTTGGATATAAAGTTTTGAAACTGGTTATTGATGAAACATCAATTGTACCACTTGTAACCTATTATATATATCCACTTTACAGAATTCCTAAGTAACGACACTAATGCAAGAAATGTCAAAGCTGAGGCATTACATTCTACTAGCATTATGGTTACGTGGGAAGTCTCACCGTACAACTGTGACGTATTCGGTTACCGTGTGCATTATTATGAAGTCGACAATCCTGATCAAAAAGGTAAAACGATATCTTTTATCAATTTTATTTTTATCAACCATTTAATATTCATAGCAACACATTTACATAATTTCATCAGAAATCTGACATTTCTTTTTTCTATTTGTTTCAATAATCATTCGAAAACAAAGTATTTTAATAGTATTTGATACCCTAATCAGTTGTTTGTATCTTTAATATCTATAAACTTTAGGTTCAGTAAGTGTATTTGGCGGCAATGCAACAAGTGCAGTGATTAATGGTCTACAAGGTGAAAAAAGCTATGCCGTCAGCGTAGCGGGATTGACTATTGACAAAGAACTTGAAAAGGTTGGACCTATTTTTGTGGATACATGTAAGTCTCTTTCTAGAAAGTAATATCCAGAGTATACAGGCCTATTTGTTATCAAACATTACGATTTGATATCAATTCCGATAATTCGACCATAGGTATGAATCAACGTTGAGAAGTGATGTGACTTGATGTGACTATGTCACTTTCTACGAATATATTAGGCGATAGATAAATCACATAGCGATTAATATACAGTTTCAATTCAATGACGCATTATTGAAAATATGATAAGCATCTTAATACTTGTTATATATAGACATGATTTATGCTTTCAATCGTTGCAGTGCTTTGTCCTGAAGATTTTGAACAAGGACCCAATGGAAGATGCTATTATTTCTCTCGAGGTGACACTTATTGGGATTCGGCAAGAGGAGGGTGTCAAAGTGTGACAGATACTGATCTGCTTATTTTAGACGATGTAGAAGAAGTTGACTTTATTCGCAACAGAACTGCTGCTATTGATTCAAATGCCACATGGTGGATTGGATATTACGATGTGTCGGTCGAGGGTGTTTGGAAATGGGTGGATTGCGGAAGTTCTGAAGCCTGGCTTGATGACCTATGGGGACTAGGACAACCTGATAATGATGGTGAACAGGATTGTGCTATATTGGGTTACAATGGTGAATTGTTTGATCAAGTCTGTGATGAATACAACCATCGATATATTTGTGAAGTTACCCCGAAAGGTAATTATTAACATATTAACGTTATTACGACTACTAAAAGATTAGTTAGAGGTTCTAGTATATACCTGATTCTTTGGATATAAAGTTTTGAAACTGGTTATTGATGAAACATCAATTGTACCACTTGTAACCTATTATATATATCCACTTTACAGAATTCCTAAGTAACGACACTAATGCAAGAAATGTCAAAGCTGAGGCATTACATTCTACTAGCATTATGGTTACGTGGGAAGTCTCACCGTACAACTGTGACGTATTCGGTTACCGTGTGCATTATTATGAAGTCGACAATCCTGATCAAAAAGGTAAAACGATATCTTTTATCAATTTTATTTTTATCAACCATTTAATATTCATAGCAACACATTTACATAATTTCATAAGAAATCTGACATTTCTTTTTTCTATTTGTTTCAATAATCATTCGAAAACAAAGTATTTTAATAGTATTTGATACCCTAATCAGTTGTTTGTATCTTTAATATCTATAAACTTTAGGTTCAGTAAGTGTATTTGGCGGCAATGCAACAAGTGCAGTGATTAATGGTCTACAAGGTGAAAAAAGCTATGCCGTCAGCGTAGCGGGATTGACTATTGACAAAGAACTTGAAAAGGTCGGACCTATTTTTGTGGATACATGTAAGTCTCTTTCTAGAAAGTAATATCCAGAGTATACAGACCTATTTGTTATCAAACATTACGATTTGATATAAATTCCGATAATTCGACCATAGGTATGAATCAACGTTGAGAAGTGATGTGACTTGATGTGACTATGTCACTTTCTACGAATATATTAGGCGATAGATAAATCACATAGCGATTAATATACAGTTTCAATTCAATGACGCATTATTGAAAATATGATAAGCATCTTAATACTTGTTATATATAGACATGATTTATGCTTTCAATCGTTGCAGTGCTTTGTCCTGAAGATTTTGAACAAGGACCCAATGGAAGATGCTATTATTTCTCTCGAGGTGACACTTATTGGGATTCGGCAAGAGGAGGGTGTCAAAGTGTGACAGATACTGATCTGCTTATTTTAGACGATGTAGAAGAAGTTGATTTTATTCGCAACAGAACTGCTGCTATTGATTCAAATGCCACATGGTGGATTGGATATTACGATGTGTCGGTCGAGGGTGTTTGGAAATGGGTGGATTGCGGAAGTTCTGAAGCCTGGCATGATGACCTATGGGGACTAGGACAACCTGATAATGATGGTGAACAGGATTGTGCTATATTGGGTTACAATGGTGAATTGTTTGATCAAGTTTGTGATGAATACAACCATCGATATATTTGTGAAGTTACCCCGAAAGGTAATTATTAACATATTAACGTTATTACGACTACTTAAAGATTAGTTAGAGGTTCTAGGATATACCTGATTCTTTGGATATAAAGTTTTGAAACTGGTTATTGGTGAAACATCAATTGTACCACTTGTAACCTATTATATATATCCACTTTACAGAATTCCTAAGTAACGACACTAATGCAAGAAATGTCAAAGCTGAGGCATTACATTCTACTAGCATTATGGTTACGTGGGAAGTCTCACCGTACAACTGTGACGTATTCGGTTACCGTGTGCATTATTATGAAGTCGACAATCCTGATCAAAAAGGTAAAACGATATCTTTTATCAATTTTATTTTTATCAACCATTTAATATTCATAGCAACACATTTACATAATTTCATAAGAAATCTGACATTTCTTTTTTCTATTTGTTTCAATAATCATTCGAAAACAAAGTATTTTAATAGTATTTGATACCCTAATCAGTTGTTTGTATCTTAAATATCTATAAACTTTAGGTTCAGTAAGTGTATTTGGCGGCAATGCAACAAGTGCAGTGATTAATAGTCTACAAGGTGAAAAAAGCTATGCCGTCAGCGTAGCGGGATTGACTATTGACAAAGAACTTGAAAAGGTTGGACCTATTTTTGTGGATACATGTAAGTCTCTTTCTAGAAAGTAATATCCAGAGTATACAGGCCTATTTGTTATCAAACATTACGATTTGATATAAATTCCGATAATTCGACCATAGGTATAAATCAACGTTGAGAAGTGATGTGACTTGATGTGACTATGTCACTTTCTACGAATATATTAGGCGATAGATAAATCACATAGCGATTAATATACAGTTTCAATTCAATGACGCATTATTGAAAATATAATAAACATCTTAATACTTGTTATATATAGACATGATTTATGCTTTCAATCGTTGCAGTGCTTTGTCCTGAAGATTTTGAACAAGGACCCAATGGAAGATGCTATTATTTCTCTCGAGGTGACACTTATTGGGATTCGGCAAGAGGAGGGTGTCAAAGTGTGACAGATACTGATCTGCTTATTTTAGACGATGTAGAAGAAGTTGACTTTATTCGCAACAGAACTGCTGCTATTGATTCAAATGCCACATGGTGGATTGGATATTACGATGTGTCGGTCGAGGGTGTTTGGAAATGGGTGGATTGCGGAAGTTCTGAAGCCTGGCATGATGACCTATGGGGACTAGGACAACCTGATAATGATGGTGAACAGGATTGTGCTATATTGGGTTACAATGGTGAATTGTTTGATCAAGTTTGTGATGAATACAACCATCGATATATTTGTGAAGTTACCCCGAAAGGTAATTATTAACATATTAACGTTATTACGACTACTAAAAGATTAGTTAGAGGTTCTAGTATATACCTGATTCTTTGGATATAAAGTTTTGAAACTGGTTATTGGTGTAACATCAATTGTACCACTTGTAACCTATTATATATATCCACTTTACAGAATTCCTAAGTAACGACACTAATGCAAGAAATGTCAAAGCTGAGGCATTACATTCTACTAGCATTATGGTTACGTGGGAAGTCTCACCGTACAACTGTGACGTATTCGGTTACCGTGTGCATTATTATGAAGTCGACAATCCTGATCAAAAAGGTAAAACGATATCTTTTATCAATTTTATTTTTATCAACCATTTAATATTCATAGCAACACATTTACATAATTTCATAAGAAATCTGACATTTCTTTTTTCTATTTGTTTCAATAATCATTCGAAAACAAAGTATTTTAATAGTATTTGATACCCTAATCAGTTGTTTGTATCTTTAATATATATAAACTTTAGGTTCAGTAAGTGTATTTGGCGGCAATGCAACAAGTGCGGTGATTAATGGTCTACAAGGTGAAAAAAGCTATGCCGTCAGCGTAGCGGGATTGACTATTGACAAAGAACTTGAAAAAGTTGGACCTATTTTTGTGGATACATGTAAGTCTCTTTCTAGAAAGTAATATCCAGAGTATACAGGCCTATTTGTTATCAAACATTACGATTTGATATCAATTCCGATAATTCGACCATAGGTATGAATCAACGTTGAGAAGTGATGTGACTTGATGTGACTATGTCACTTTCTACGAATATATTAGGCGATAGATAAATCACATAGCGATTAATATACAGTTTCAATTCAATGACGCATTATTTAAAATATGATAAGCATCTTAATACTTGTTATATATAGACATGATTTATGCTTTCAATCGTTGCAGTGCTTTGTCCTGAAGATTTTGAACAAGGACCCAATGGAAGATGCTATTATTTCTCTCGAGGTGACACTTATTGGGATTCGGCAAGAGGAGGGTGTCAAAGTGTGACAGATACTGATCTGCTTATTTTAGACGATGTAGAAGAATTTGACTTTATTCGCAACAGAACTGCTGTTATTGATTCAAATGCCACATGGTGGATTGGATATTACGATGTGTCGGTCGAGGGTGTTTGGAAATGGGTGGATTGCGGCAGTTCTGAAGCCTGGCATGATGACCTATGGGGACTAGGACAACCTGATAATGATGGTGAACAGGATTGTGCTATATTGGGTTACAATGGTGAATTGTTTGATCAAGTTTGTGATGAATACAACCATCGATATATTTGTGAAGTTACCCCGAAAGGTAATTATTAACATATTAACGTTATTACGACTACTAAAAGATTAGTTAGAGGTTCTAGTATATACCTGATTCTTTGGATATAAAGTTTTGAAACTGGTTATTGGTGTAACATCAATTGTACCACTTGTAACCTATTATATATATCCACTTTACAGAATTCCTAAGTAACGACACTAATGCAAGAAATGTCAAAGCTGAGGCATTACATTCTACTAGCATTATGGTTACGTGGGAAGTCTCACCGTACAACTGTGACGTATTCGGTTACCGTGTGCATTATTATGAAGTCGACAATACTGATCAAAAAGGTAAAACGATATCTTTTATCAATTTTATTTTTATCAACCATTTAATATTCATAGCAACACATTTACATAATTTCATAAGAAATCTGACATTTCTTTTTTCTATTTGTTTCAATAATCATTCGAAAACAAAGTATTTTAATAGTATTTGATACCCTAATCAGTTGTTTGTATCTTTAATATCTATAAACTTTAGGTTCAGTAAGTGTATTTGGCGGCAATGCAACAAGTGCAGTGATTAATGGTCTACAAGGTGAAAAAAGCTATGCTGTCAGCGTAGCGGGATTGACTATTGACAAAGAACTTGAAAAGGTTGGACCTATTTTTGTGGATACATGTAAGTCTCTTTCTAGAAATTAATATCCAGAGTATACAGGCCTATTTGTTATCAAACATGAGGATTTGATATAAATTCCGATAATTCGACCATAGGTATGAATCAACGTTGAGAAGTGATGTGACTAGATTTGACTATGTCACTTTCTACGAATATGTTAGGCGATAGATAAATCACATAATTTCGGCCGAGTGCACCAATGACGGGTAGCTGAAGAATAGCGCTACCTCGCTAGTAACTGAGGCGTAACCCAACATTTTGAGAGCGCCAATGCCGGGTAAGGTACTAGGCTAGTAACTGGCGGGTAATTTACGCTAAATGTTATACCTGACCGGACCCAAGAGTAAGTTGGGGCATAACATTTTATGCCACAAGTCAGTCGATTCTAGCAGTAGCGTAAATGTTAACATTTGAAACCGCAGCTACTATCGTCCATGCTCTTATAACTTCTCGTATTGACAATGGCAATTCTCTTCTTTTTGGCATCACTGATCACTTACTTCACAAACTACAACTCGCTCAAAATGCAGCTGCTCGCATTCTCACTAAGACCAGGAAATTTGATCATATCACTCCAATTTTGAAAGATCTCCACTGGCTTCCTGTTCGCGAAAGGATTCATTTCAAACTTCTTCTTTTAACTTGGAAAGCTTTGCATGGCACTTCACCAACTTATATTGCTAATCTTCTTGTTCCATATCATCCAAA
This sequence comes from Ophiura sarsii, assembly GCA_035610835.1. Lineage (NCBI taxonomy): Eukaryota > Metazoa > Echinodermata > Ophiuroidea > Amphilepidida > Ophiuridae > Ophiura > Ophiura sarsii. The sequence goes on along the minus strand of CM069441.1, from coordinate 155,933,807 downwards.
ACGTACTCTCCGGTCATCTGATAAACTTTTACTTGTTGTTCCACGGACTACTTCTTCATTTGGAGATCGCGCATTTTCGGTTGCTGCACCAACTCTCTGGAACTCACTACCTTATAATTTAAGATGCTGTGATTCACTTGACTCTTTTAAGAACTTGTTAAAAACAAGATTATTTGACTCAGTTTATAATTGATTTCTTTGTATTATATACATGTACATGTATATGCAAATCATCCTTGTTTATGTATTTTTCATGTTAATTTGTATTTTTGTTTTATATGTTGCGCCTCGGAATAGTTTTACCTAGATTGACGGCGCATTATAAATGCCATTATTATTATTATTATTATTGTGAACATTGGAGGGGATGATTCGCTGATGCTGAAAGACCAATTTCGCTTGCATGCCCAGGGGATGTATATTTGAAGTGGAATGTGACCCCTCATAAGCTGAAATATTTTATATTTTGAAAATCCATTCATGCAATTTGGGGATTTTTTTAGTCAACATTTAGATCAACTCCTTTTGCCCATTCAAACACTAATCGCACCGACTTTGGGTCATATTTTGACCAAAATGTACTATAATTGTCCAAGGATCTTAAATGACTAAATAAATAAACTTATTATTGTTTTTATTAATTAAAACTGAAGTTTCAACATTATTGTGAATGGAAGGGTATAACTAGAAGAAAAAAATAAAAGTATATCGTGCAGTGCGTGGTCTGGGAATCGAACCGGGGTCCTGCGGTTAACAGGCGAAGGACAAGGTATCCATGCCACGGAAGTATGAGTGTAAAGAGGTGTGTTATAATTGTATATAATTGTTTGCATCGGGTGCTTGTGTTTGTCATTAAAATTGTGCTTTTTGGTGCAATATTTGTGTGTGCCCCTCGCCCAAAATATGTTTGTAATGTCTTGATAGTCCTTATTTTTGAAAAAGTGTTGAACAAATTCGAAATTTTTGGCCAAAGAAATACCGTCATTTTTGTTCGGAACGCAAGCCGACTCAACGTGATTATTTATGTTAATTATGTACACTCACCTATGACCTAGCGAGTGACGACACATTTTAAATATTACGGAGGACCACTCACGTCAGTATTTTACAGTAACCTATAGGTTAACACTTCGCATATGCGCCAATTAATTTTGTAAGGGGACGATGCTGATTAATGTGGATATTTACCTCGCTAGTTACTATTCTGTTGTTATTCGCCAGTTGTGCTCTAAGAATTACATCGTTAGTAAGTTACGCTACAGTTACAGCATAACTACTAGGGAGGTAGCTTACCTCCCTATTAAGTTACCCGTCATTGGTGCACTCGGCCGAATAATGACGATTAATATACAGTTTCAATGACGCATTATTGAAAATATGATAAACATCTTTTAAGAATCTTTTTTAAATACTTGTTATATATAGACATGATTTATGCTTTCAATTGTTGCAGTGCTGTGTCCTGAAGATTTTGAACAAGGACCCAATGGTAGATGCTATTATTTTTCTCGAAGTGACACTTATTGGTATTCTGCAAGAGGAGGATGTCAAAGTGTGACAGATACTGATCTGCTTATTTTAGACGATGCAGAAGAGGTTGACTTTATTCGCAACAGAACTGCTGCTATTGATTCAAATGCCACATGGTGGATTGGATATTACGATGTGTCGGTCGAAGGTGTTTGGAAATGGGTGGATTGCGGAAGTTCTGAAGCCTGGCATGATGACCTATGGGGACCAGGTCAACCTGATAATGATGGTGAACAGGATTGTGCTATATTGGGTTTGAATGGTGAATTGTTTGATCAAGTTTGTGATGAAAACAACCATCGCTATATTTGTGAAGTTAACCCGAAAGGTAATTTCAATTTAATACTCTATTCATGATAAGAAATCGAAGCAGATATTAAAAGTAATATTTTGCAATTAACATAAATTGTTATTTGTTATCATCTTTTAGTCATTCTTATAAATGGTAACTTCATTATCCTTATTTTCAGATTTTCAAAGGAATGAGACCAATGTAAGAAATGTTGCCGGTGAAGCTTTATCACCACGTAGTATTGAGGTCAAGTGGGATGTTTCCAAATACAATTGTGATATATTTGGCTATATTGTGCATTTTTATCGTCTGGATATTCCAGAGAATAAGGGTAAGGAGCTTCTTTGTATATCGGGGTGTGTATGATTACATGCCAAGTCTACTCGGAATGAAAGCAAATATAGATTATATTTGACACGTTTAATAAGTGTGCTTGTAGTTTGGGTACTTATTACCCAAAGAGATTTGGGTACTTACTTATTACCCAAAGAGATGTTTCACTTTCAATTGTTTTGTCAGTACCGAATGAAGCATAGTTCGATCATTAATCAAAGCCTCATTGCCTCCAAATTACTGCACTATAACACACACACAATGTCATGTCAAACTAAGAATACACAATAAGTGCGTTCGGTTCATTTAGTGTTCAATTTTATGATGTCTCCAGAGTAATATATGGCATAAGCAACAAACACATACCCATCGAATTGGGACCAATGCGCAGGTTTCCATGTCCGGCAATATTTAACGTATCTAAATGTTATGATAACATTTGAATAATGCGGAATGATCTCATTGGAAACGTCTCGAGGTCACAGTAATGATCTCGCAACGCCGCCTCATGTTTCAAATATCAACATTAATGATCGTATATATCTTGCTTGTTTGCAGATTCTGTAACGGTATTAGGTGGGGATACTCAAAGCGTGGTGTTAATGGATCTCCAGGTATCCACTATGTATGTTATCAGTGTAGCTGGTCTATCAATAGATGAGGAACTTGACAAAGTTGGACCTATTTTTGTGGAAACACCAATTGGTATGTTGTTGAGTCTATTTTTCATAAAAGATTACTGTGTCGATGATCAGTGTTTTATATAATAGTTGCTAATTATATTATTGTTAGTTTAGAGATTTCATAATAATGTTGAATTAATCGATACATGTTGAGACCCATATATGCTGGAAACAGAATGTTGCGTCAAAGAAGGGAAACGTTTTTGTGACACGGAAGCGAGTCAAAACAGAAAGTTGGTATACGGAGTTGTTATTTTAATCTCATTCCACAACCTATGAATCATCTCCGTTGTCGACGTAAAGATGGTAGACTTTGAACAAGCCTCCTGGATGCACATGAACGATTGAAGTCCGTGGAATGAGACATTTCTTGATAGTGGGGGTTACCCCTTACCACTCCTACTTGAAATGTCTAGAGTATGAACAGATTTTGATGCAATCAAAACTCCAACAAAACACAACATCGTGATTCTTATACATAATATATAGCATCTTCGTTATTCTATACAATGTAATGTTCTCAATTAATGTAACTGTATAAGACTTCTATTTCGTATTTCATCCACATATCCCCAGATCCATGTGGACCGCGGGAAATAACAGAAGACACAAACATTACAAGTTCTGGTTACCCATCACCATATCCAGATGATCAACAATGCCAGTGGTATATTACCTTCCCAGAAGACACGTTTGTACTTCTTCAGTTTGTAGTCTTTGAAACAGAGAGAGGATATGATATTTTGACAGTAGGTGAAGGATTAGATATATCCCCTGATACAGCCGTTCTATACTTATCGGGATCAAAAACAATTCATGAGGATATTCCTGAGAAATATTTGAGTAGTGAATCGATGGTTTGGATGACATTTGATAGTTCGTTACACCCTTCATCACAAAAAGGATTTGTAATTCAAGTAACGATGGTAGACATGGGTAAGTGTGACGTAAAAGATGTGTCATAATGTGGAATGAAATCGTCGGTAAATCAAACGGAAACTTCCTAACACAATTATATATCTTTATCAACGCTGCTGATACTATAGCGACTAATAAAATAAAAGGCTCGGTTCACAATTTATTCATATTGCTATTTTCTTCATAATTTAACAATTCTAATGGTAACAGTCCTCAAAAAAAAGTATGTAGCGTAACAAAATTTAGGATTGATTTTCAATGAAATACCGTTAAACTTCATCTATAAGCACTCATTGACTAATAGTTAATAAGCAGAGAATAGATAAAAAGGTATGAGCGCCCTCTATTGATCTAGAGAAATTATCACGAATTTGTTTAGTGTATTCGATATTCAATAATATAAAGTTGTATTACTCTCTAAATAATTTCATGGACAGACGAATTGCTCAATTGGTAAAGCGCCCGGTAAAGCGTCAACTTCAGTATCACGAGGTTGGTGGATCAATTTTCAACTACACCTTTTGCAATTTCTTTTGAAATCCAAGTAATATAGAAATTAATGCAAACTTGAATGTAAAATGATTACTCAATTATACTAGCTTTATTGTTATTTTTCAAAAAACAAGCGCATAATTAATTTGATTGTATAAAGTAATGATCTTAATAGTCCAACCTTTTTATAAGCTAAAACACATTTATACTACAAATTAACCACAGCAAAATGTATTCATTGGCTTATTTTAAATGTTTCACACAGTAATCTTAAACGTTTCCTTCATCATGATTTAAGGGCAAATTATGATGATGCATATTAGGTTGGTAGATCAAGTTCAGCAACAAAATGAAAGTAACTATGCAAACCACTATAATCCTGGTCTCACAATGAATGAATAGGTGAATGAATGGATGGCTATTAAATCAATTTATTTCCAATAAGATAGAGGGCCGTCCATTTATACCGACCCATCAATCATACATGTAGTTATAAAACAGTATCTGACACAGCAGTCTCGTTTAGATCAATTGGTTAAGCCGGCAGTTAGGGCAATTGTGATAGCGGGTTCCAGATGACAATTCCTGGTTCGAATCTCACTTCAAGACTTCTTCTTTTGGAAAGGTCATAATTTTCAAATTCTTGACAGTGTTTTATTTTTATCATGAATGAACAAGGAATCTATCTTTTTCGTTGGTTTTTTTATATATATATTTTTTTTAATGAAACAAAATTTAATCAAACTGGACACGCAAGCCATGGCCAGTCAATAACGTTTTGACTGTTTGCCTGTTGATTCGAAACGCGATATTACACGTTTGTGCCATACCTATTCTTGGAGAAACACAAAGCACAAAACAAATAAAACAAAACTGAGTGGAAATAATAAAAGAAATCACGCGAAGGACTTATTTACGGCACCATCCATCTTTTTAAGTCTGTTTAAGTTTTTCGGAACTATAATACACACGTTTGATGGATTGCCTTTAAATTGCACGCCTAATGAACATGTCATAGTTTGAGCAGCTCACGTGGTATTGAAGATCATGCATTACATTCATGTAAATGGTAGTATAGTGGCCACGTGTTATTGATTTATAACGGATTAGTTTTAGAATTACGAAACTGTGTCTATATCACTAAAGAAGTCCTCTGCCCCAAATTCGATAGACATGCTACATGCTTGTATCGATCTGTGAACCATATACATGTACATGTACATGTATGTTTCTCTATAAACTCAATCAGGAATTGTCATCTAGAACCAACAATGGCCAAAACCATAAGTAGCAGAACTGAAAAGCAGTGAATTGTAATCAACGTATTGTCTCATTGTACTCCATCCATGCATGTCTTCACAAAAATACTAAGTCGTTGAGGTTGATTTAAATGTTTGTACTATTTATAAACGATTGTGATAACATTAAAATTAAAATAAAAAATAGTAGAAAGAGAGGGAAAAAAAGGGAAAACCCACATTAAAGACAAAGATAGATTCACTATTTATTCATGGTAAAAACAAAGTTAAGAATTTGATATACACCGTAAATATTTATAAACTTTCCAAAAGAAGAAGTCTTGAAGTGAGATTCGAACCAGGAATTGTCATCTGGAACCTGCGATCACAATTGCCCTAACTGCCGGCTTAACCAATTGATCTAAACGAGACTGCTGTGTCAGATACTGTTTTATAACTACATGTATGATTGATGGGTCGGTATAAATGGACGGCCCTCTATCTTATTGGAAATAAATTGATTTAATAGCCATCCATTCATTCATCTATTCATTCATTGTGAGACCAGGATTATAGTGGTTTGCATAGTTACTTTCATTTTGTTGCTGAACTTGATCTACCAACCTAATATGCATCATCATAATTTGCCCTTAAATCATGATGAAGGAAACGTTTAAGATTACTGTGTGAAACATTTAAAATAAGCCAATGAATACATTTTGCTGTGGTTAATTTGTAGTATAAATGTGTTTTAGCTTATAAAAAGGTTGGACTATTAAGATCATTACTTTATACAATCAAATTAATTATGCGCTTGTTTTTTGAAAAATAACAATAAAGCTAGTATAATTGAGTAATCATTTTACATTCAAGTTTGCATTAATTTCTATATTACTTGGATTTCAAAAGAAATTGCAAAAGGTGTAGTTGAGAATTGATCCACCAACCTCGTGATACTGAAGTTGACGCTTTACCGGGCGCTTTACCAATTGAGCAATTCGTCTGTCCATGAAATTATTTAGAGAGTAATACAACTTTATATTATTGAATATCGAATACACTAAACAAATTCGTGATAATTTCTCTAGATCAATAGAGGGCGCTCATACCTTTTTATCTATTCTCTGCTTATTAACTATTAGTCAATGAGTGCTTATAGATGAAGTTTAACGGTATGTCTCGTGTATTAGACATGTTAGAAGAGCAAGCATAGAAGGCTTCGTTAATGGTCAAGATCAGCCGATCATTCCGGGTCTGTATATTATATACAAACATCATTCTAGGCGTCAGGTGGTCCAAGGACTTCCATTAGTTGTTTGAGATTTGAGATCCAAGATGGGTTATTAGTTCATTTTAATATGCGAATAATTTAATTGATTGTGTTACTAGCCTTATCTGTTAGATCGTGCTCTAAGAAATTGATAATGGTCTTGGTAAAATGTTTATGACAAGTAATTTTAAACCATTGCCGAAACTTTATTATGTGAAATATTATAGGTCCATCGGATCCTGAGAGGGTTTACGTTGAACTGAGTGGTACATTTGGAGAATTTATGTCACCAGGTTATCCAGATAATTATAGGAACAACGAAGTAAGTATCGAAATCTTACAAGTTCACAGTTGTCACACCGATACTCGGGTCAACACTCCAAACATGCATCTTAAAGCCAGTTTCTTCTTCAATTTGTTTTTCTTCAGAAACTGAAAATTTGCAATCAATACGTCTTGACACACCATTTTTGGACAGTACAAATGTATGGTTCACAAGGGACGGGAATTTAAGATTCAATTTTAAACACCATGTACAACTCAGGCATGTAGCCAATGTTTGCATTGTCAAATTAACTGAAAAGGTAGTCTTCTTTGACAACTATTCTCTCTTCATTTCATATACCCTTGACTCTTTCTAATTTTGGCTTTTCTATTTTATTTGATCGACATTACCGTAAACTGTTTTATTTTATAAGGACATTACCTGGACAATATCAGTAACCAAACCGTATGTCGTAAGCATCACCATTACCCACATCAACATAGAGGAAAATGTAGATGTTATCGTGATAGGCTCAGGAATAGCTGATAACAATGTACTAGAAACACTGACTGGATACTATGACCACTTTGGGCCAATCACAAGCCTGGAAAGTCAGCTGTGGGTAAGATTGATGACTGATGAGACCGTTACTGGGCCGGGATTTACGGTGTCATGGCAACAGATTGAAGGTGACGAAGGTAAGGAAGATCAGTAGTTCATACACAGCGCTTCAATCTTGAATTTGTTACCCGACTTATATTCACCAAAGATGATAGAGTAGTTTACCATAATTATCATACGAGAAAGTTTTTTTGGTGAGGAAAATCAGACACTTTGAGGATATTTCGAAAAGTGCTCTCGGTGTGCTATCCACAACATTATTGCATGAAATTACCTTTAATACTTCGATTACATTAATTTACCCTAACCCCAAATCCCACACATCCGTACATCTTCAATTAATAAATCAAACACTTCATTAATTTCCAAGAATGGTACAATAGACTGACTATAACAGCACTGGAAACAAATGATTTGTCAGAATAAAACATACATAATTATACATAATCAATCAAATGTGGTAATATTCAAACTATTGCTTTATTTCCTAAGGTAATCAATGTGGTACAACCGAAATAGACTTACCAAGCGGTACCATCACAAGCCCACTGTATCCAGATCCATATCCTAATAATCAGAACTGTATATGGATAATAACATTACCTAATGCCAATGCTGTTGTACGGGTCGAGTTTGCTGTATTTGAGACTGAAGCTGGGTAAGCTGGGTTGTTTGTGTTCAGGCCCGTAAGAAGGGGGGGCGATGGTGGCGATCGCCCCCCCCTTTGAAAATCTTCCCCGGAAAATTTGTACACAGATGAAAAAAATTCGCACGCTACGCGCGCATTTGTCTACACAAAATGCAATATTCTTTGCTACAAGCTTGTTTAGAGCCAAAATGTACCTCGATCGTGCAAAAAATAGGTGCAAATTCGAAAATGTTCGCGAGCTACGCGCGCATATTTGACTCACAACTTTTTTTGTTTGTTATTGGGGTTTTTTGGTTTAAAAACAAACAAAAATATTTCGGTGCTTATTTATAATAATCATCATGACAAGTATAACCAGTGTATAGCATCTGTGTAGATCCACTCATGTTTTAAGCATTTTGACTTCAATTCCCTTCTTCTTTTTCGTCTTGTTTCGTTAAAGTTCAGATTTCATTAACATTTACTGAAGATCGACCAATAATTGTAGTATTTGCAATTGTTCAACGTATGTCCGTACTTCACTTTCAAAGCATTCCTTTTAACTGTATTTTGAATTGTTTAGAAGAAGATGTTTCAATTTTAATTGCTGTCAGTGGTATTTAGGCTTCCATAGAAGCTAGAATAGCAATCGTCATCTTTGCACGTAATTTCATGTTTGTAGCTCGACAAATATCAGTTGTAAAAACATTGTTCTGAAATAGCTCAGCAGTATCATAAACAAATTCTGAAATAGCTATCAGCAGAAGCCTAGATATATTATGGTCTAACTATGATTTAACTGGTTACAGATTATAATATAATGTACATGTCATTGACGTATTACCATGGAACTATAGTTTGCTTCATGACATAAAGTGGATTCATATTAACATAATAATTGCCTTAAGTGTTTCGATACTTCTCTTCGATACTTTCACAGGCATGATTTTCTACTGATAGGCTATGGCAGTACGGTAGATGATAATATCATAGTTAGTATGAGTGGCACTAACAATTCACCCGTCACAGGACCTACCAATGAGATGTGGATGCGATTTTATTCGGATGGGTCAATTACTGCTGCAGGATTTAGGGCTAATTTCTGGAGTCAAGGTATGGTATGCTTAATTGTCTTAATTAATCAAAATCACTCAGTCCAAATAGCCACGGATATTATTAATAAAATTGCAACAATATCGTAGACACATCAACAGTTAATATTCATTTTGTTTTACAGGTGGCACGGTAGCGACGACACCCGAACCCAACAACGAGGAGAGTGTCGTTATTATTGCGGAAGATCTATTTGTTGGATGGGTAAGAAATAAGGGGCAATTTCTTGATACTAGGATGTTTAATATGTTGTTATTATGTTATATTACTATGTACAGATGAATGAAAAATAAAAATAATGGAAAAAAAGGAAAAAAAGAAATAAGGGGCTAGTTGACACATTAGACAAGTGCATTTAATTTACGAGGCAAAATTACAAAACTTGTAGAATGAAGTAGGTGGAAACAGAATGGGCTCTTCTCTCTAAATATACGTGGAACTGGGTATACATACGCTGAATTGATAGGCCATTATTAATACATTTTTACTTAAACTTGGATTACATTGTTCATTCTTAAATCTTACCAAAGCTACACCCTTATCGTATGATAACAAACTGTAAAATGTCAATTTAATTGAGGGCGGTATTGCTTTTTGAAGGAGACAAATATATCGTTAAATAAGATTAAACACATGGTATTGCTATTTTTACAGTTTAATGTTGAAAGACAGGAATCCTTAGCGGAAGCCATCGCTGAAACATTGAATATATACTGTGAAACGGAAGAGGAGAATTGTGGATTAGAGATCACCCCATTTGCATTGGACGTATTCAGGTTAGTACAGACAGTGGTGACTAGGATTAGATATCACCACATTTGTATTGGGCGTATTCAGGTTAGTACAGACGGTGGTGACTAGGATTACAGATCAATACATTTGCATTGGACGTATTCAGGTTAGTACAGACGGTGGTGACTAGGACTTAGAGATCACCACATTTGCATTGGACGTATTCAGGTTAGTACAGACGGTGGTCACTAGGATTAGAGATCACACAATTTGCATTGGACGTATTCAGGTTAGTACAGACGGTGGTGTCTAGGATTAGAGATCACACAATTTGCATTGGACGTATTCAGGTTAGTACAAACGGTGGTGATTAGGATTAGAGATCACCCAATTTGCATTGGACGTATTCAGGTTAGTACAGACGGTGGTGTCTAGGATTAGAGATCACACAATTTGCATTGGACGTATTTAGGTTAGTACAAACGGTGGTGATTAGGATTAGAGATCACCCAATTTGCATTGGACGTATTCAGGTTAGTACAGACGGTGGTGTCTAGGATTAGAGATCACACAATTTGCATTGGACGTATTCAGGTTAGTACAGACGGTGGTGTCTAGGATTAGAGATCACACAATTTGCATTGGACGTATTCAGGTTAGTACAGACGGTGGTGTCTAGGATTAGAGATCACACAATTTGCATTGGACGTATTCAGGTTAGTACAGACGGTGGTGTCTAGGATTAGAGATCACACAATTTGCATTGGACGTATTTAGGTTAGTACAAACGGTGGTGATTAGGATTAGAGATCACCCAATTTGCATTGGACGTATTCAGGTTAGTACAGACGGTGGTGTCTAGGATTAGAGATCACACAATTTGCATTGGACGTATTCAGGTTAGTACAGACGGTGGTGTCTAGGATTAGAGATCACACAATTTGCATTGGACGTATTCAGGTTAGTACAGACGGTGGTCACTAGGATTAGAGATCACACAATTTGCATTGGACGTATTCAGGTTAGTACAGACGGTGGTGTCTAGGATTAGAGATCACACAATTTGCATTGGACTTATTCAGGTTAGTACAGACGGTGGTGATTAGGATTAGAGATCACCCAATTTGCATTGGACGTATTCAGGTTAGTACAGACGGTGGTGTCTAGGATTAGAGATCACACAATTTGCATTGGACGTATTCAGGTTAGTACAGACGGTGGTGTCTAGGATTAGAGATCACACAATTTGCATTGGACGTATTCAGGTTAGTACAGACGGTGGTCACTAGGATTAGAGATCACACAATTTGCATTGGACGTATTCAGGTTAGTACAGACGGTGGTGTCTAGGATTAGAGATCACACAATTTGCATTGGACTTATTCAGGTTAGTACAGACGGTGGTGATTAGGATTAGAGATCACCCAATTTGCATTGGACGTATTCAGGTTAGTACAGACGGTGGTGTCTAGGATTAGAGATCACACAATTTGCATTGGACTTATTCAGGTTAGTACAGACGGTGGTGATTAGGATTAGAGATCACCCAATTTGCATTGGACGTATTCAGGTTAGTACAGACGGTGGTGTCTAGGATTAGAGATCACACAATTTGCATTGGACTTATTCAGGTTAGTACAGACGGTGGTGATTAGGATTAGAGATCACCCAATTTGCATTGGACGTATTCAGGTTAGTACAGACGGTGGTGTCTAGGATTAGAGATCACACAATTTGCATTGGACTTATTCAGGTTAGTACAGACGGTGGTGATTAGGATTAGAGATCACCCAATTTGCATTGGACGTATTCAGGTTAGTACAGACGGTGGTGTCTAGGATTAGAGATCACACAATTTGCATTGGACTTATTCAGGTTAGTACAGACGGTGGTCACTAGGATTAGAGATCACCCAATTTGCATTGGACGTATTCAGGTTAGTACAGACGGTGGTGTCTAGGATTAGAGATCACACAATTTGCATTGGACTTATTCAGGTTAGTACAGACGGTGGTGATTAGGATTAGAGATCACCCAATTTGCATTGGACGTATTCAGGTTAGTACAGACGGTGGTGTCTAGGATTAGAGATCACACAATTTGCATTGGACGTATTCAGGTTAGTACAGACGGTGGTGTCTAGGATTAGAGATCACCCAATTTGCATTGGACGTATTCAGGTTAGTACAGACGGTGGTGATTAGGATTAGAGATCACCCAATTTGCATTGGACGTATTCAGGTTAGTACAGACGGTGGTGTCTAGGATTAGAGATCACACAATTTGCATTGGACTTATTCAGGTTAGTACAGACGGTGGTGATTAGGATTAGAGATCACCCAATTTGCATTGGACGTATTCAGGTTAGTACAGACGGTGGTGTCTAGGATTAGAGATCACACAATTTGCATTGGACTTATTCAGGTTAGTACAGACGGTGGTGATTAGGATTAGAGATCACCCAATTTGCATTGGACGTATTCAGGTTAGTACAGACGGTGGTGTCTAGGATTAGAGATCACACAATTTGCATTGGACTTATTCAGGTTAGTACAGACGGTGGTCACTAGGATTAGAGATCACCCAATTTGCATTGGACGTATTCAGGTTAGTACAGACGGTGGTGTCTAGGATTAGAGATCACACAATTTGCATTGGACTTATTCAGGTTAGTACAGACGGTGGTGATTAGGATTAGAGATCACCCAATTTGCATTGGACGTATTCAGGTTAGTACAGACGGTGGTGTCTAGGATTAGAGATCACACAATTTGCATTGGACTTATTCAGGTTAGTACAGACGGTGGTGATTAGGATTAGAGATCACCCAATTTGCATTGGACGTATTCAGGTTAGTACAGACGGTGGTGTCTAGGATTAGAGATCACACAATTTGCATTGGACTTATTCAGGTTAGTACAGACGGTGGTGATTAGGATTAGAGATCACCCAATTTGCATTGGACGTATTCAGGTTAGTACAGACGGTGGTGTCTAGGATTAGAGATCACACAATTTGCATTGGACTTATTCAGGTTAGTACAGACGGTGGTCACTAGGATTAGAGATCACCCAATTTGCATTGGACGTATTCAGGTTAGTACAGACGGTGGTGTCTAGGATTAGAGATCACACAATTTGCATTGGACTTATTCAGGTTAGTACAGACGGTGGTGATTAGGATTAGAGATCACCCAATTTGCATTGGACGTATTCAGGTTAGTACAGACGGTGGTGTCTAGGATTAGAGATCACCCAATTTGCATTGGACGTATTCAGGTTAGTACAGACGGTGGTGTCTAGGATTAGAGATCACCCAATTTGCATTGGACGTATTCAGGTTAGTACAGACGGTGGTGATTAGGATTAGAGATCACCCAATTTGCATTGGACGTATTCAGGTTAGTACAGACGGTGGTGTCTAGGATTAGAGATCACCCAATTTGCATTGGACTTATTCAGGTTAGTACAGACGGTGGTGATTAGGATTAGAGATCACCCAATTTGCATTGGACGTATTCAGGTTAGTACAGACGGTGGTGTCTAGGATTAGAGATCACCCAATTTGCATTGGACGTATTCAGGTTAGTACAGACGGTGGTGTCTAGGATTAGAGATCACCCAATTTGCATTGGACGTATTCAGGTTAGTACAGACGGTGGTGATTAGGATTAGAGATCACCCAATTTGCATTGGACGTATTCAGGTTAGTACAGACGGTGGTGTCTAGGATTAGAGATCACCCAATTTGCATTGGACGTATTCAGGTTAGTACAGACGGTGGTGATTAGGATTAGAGATCACCCAATTTGCATTGGACGTATTCAGGTTAGTACAGACGGTGGTGTCTAGGATTAGAGATCACCCAATTTGCATTGGACGTATTCAGGTTAGTACAGACGGTGGTGATTAGGATTAGAGATCACCCAATTTGCATTGGACGTATTCAGGTTAGTACAGACGGTGGTGATTAGGATTAGAGATCACCCAATTTGCATTGGACGTATTCAGGTTAGTACAGACGGTGGTGTCTAGGATTAGAGATCACACAATTTGCATTGGACTTATTCAGGTTAGTACAGACGGTGGTGATTAGGATTAGAGATCACCCAATTTGCATTGGACGTATTCAGGTTAGTACAGACGGTGGTGATTAGGATTAGAGATCACCCAATTTGCATTGGACGTATTCAGGTTAGTACAGACGGTGGTGTCTAGGATTAGAGATCACACAATTTGCATTGGACGTATTCAGGTTAGTACAGACGGTGGTGTCTAGGATTAGAGATCACACAATTTGCATTGGACTTATTCAGGTTAGTACAGACGGTGGTGATTAGGATTAGAGATCACCCAATTTGCATTGGACGTATTCAGGTTAGTACAGACGGTGGTGATTAGGATTAGAGATCACCCAATTTGCATTGGACGTATTCAGGTTAGTACAGACGGTGGTGTCTAGGATTAGAGATCACACAATTTGCATTGGACTTATTCAGGTTAGTACAGACGGTGGTGATTAGGATTAGAGATCACCCAATTTGCATTGGACGTATTCAGGTTAGTACAGACGGTGGTGATTAGGATTAGAGATCACCCAATTTGCATTGGACTTATTCAGGTTAGTACAGACGGTGGTGATTAGGATTAGAGATCACCCAATTTGCATTGGACGTATTCAGGTTAGTACAGACGGTGGTGATTAGGATTAGAGATCACCCAATTTGCATTGGACTTATTCAGGTTAGTACAGACGGTGGTGATTAGGATTAGAGATCACCCAATTTGCATTGGACGTATTCAGGTTAGTACAGACGGTGGTGTCTAGGATTAGAGATCACACAATTTGCATTGGACTTATTCAGGTTAGTACAGACGGTGGTGATTAGGATTAGAGATCACCCAATTTGCATTGGACGTATTCAGGTTAGTACAGACGGTGGTGATTAGGATTAGAGATCACCCAATTTGCATTGGACGTATTCAGGTTAGTACAGACGGTGGTGTCTAGGATTAGAGATCACACAATTTGCATTGGACTTATTCAGGTTAGTACAGACGGTGGTGATTAGGATTAGAGATCACCCAATTTGCATTGGACGTATTCAGGTTAGTACAGACGGTGGTGATTAGGATTAGAGATCACCCAATTTGCATTGGACGTATTCAGGTTAGTACAGACGGTGGTGTCTAGGATTAGAGATCACACAATTTGCATTGGACTTATTCAGGTTAGTACAGACGGTGGTGATTAGGATTAGAGATCACCCAATTTGCATTGGACGTATTCAGGTTAGTACAGACGGTGGTGATTAGGATTAGAGATCACCCAATTTGCATTGGACGTATTCAGGTTAGTACAGACGGTGGTGTCTAGGATTAGAGATCACACAATTTGCATTGGACTTATTCAGGTTAGTACAGACGGTGGTGATTAGGATTAGAGATCACCCAATTTGCATTGGACGTATTCAGGTTAGTACAGACGGTGGTGATTAGGATTAGAGATCACCCAATTTGCATTGGACGTATTCAGGTTAGTACAGACGGTGGTGTCTAGGATTAGAGATCACACAATTTGCATTGGACTTATTCAGGTTAGTACAGACGGTGGTGATTAGGATTAGAGATCACCCAATTTGCATTGGACGTATTCAGGTTAGTACAGACGGTGGTGTCTAGGATTAGAGATCACCCAATTTGCATTGGACGTATTCAGGTTAGTACAGACGGTGGTGTCTAGGATTAGAGATCACCCAATTTGCATTGGACGTATTCAGGTTAGTACAGACGGTGGTGATTAGGATTAGAGATCACCCAATTTGCATTGGACGTATTCAGGTTAGTACAGACGGTGGTGTCTAGGATTAGAGATCACCCAATTTGCATTGGACGTATTCAGGTTAGTACAGACGGTGGTGTCTAGGATTAGAGATCACCCAATTTGCATTGGACGTATTCAGGTTAGTACAGACGGTGGTGATTAGGATTAGAGATCACACAATTTGCATTGGACGTATTCAGGTTAGTACAGACGGTGGTGTCTAGGATTAGAGATCACCCAATTTGCATTGGACGTATTCAGGTTAGTACAGACGGTGGTGTCTAGGATTAGAGATCACCCAATTTGCATTGGACGTATTCAGGTTAGTACAGACGGTGGTGTCTAGGATTAGAGATCACCCAATTTGCATTGGACGTATTCAGGTTAGTACAGACGGTGGTGATTAGGATTAGAGATCACGCAATTTGTATCGGACGTATTCAGAGCTAGTCACGCCTTTTTTGGTTGAGGAAATATGTTAATTTTAAGATGATGTTTCAGATTTGGGTTTGCAGATTTGTATATTACTTTGTAAATAAATGAGATACCCATGACATGGTCATGGTATCCACATAGTTATACATTATTTATAATCATGATGTTAACATCAATCGATAAGTGGATCTAACTTTTATTGTCCACACAGTATGTCAGATATCTCGTACACAAACTTCCAAAACATCGCTGAAGATCTGCACATTACTGCATGGGTACGAAACCCAACGGCTAGCCCAGGCACCCCTAACGCCCTGGACCAAGATATCCTACTGGTGGCGCTTACAACGGAAGAACAACGACTGGAAGAGTCTTTAGGTCCATCAGTTGATTTGAGCATCACATTACCAGAACCTGGGCCTGTAACAAAGGGACCTGTAACAGGTGGTCCGGATCTTGAGGTGTGGACTATAGCTGTGATAGCTGCAGGTGGATTCATTGTCTTAATCGTTATTATTGTTTGTATATGTGTATGGTAAGTTATCTCTCTATTAAAAGTTCTTAATACTCTAGGATAGTGTTTTTCATACATGGCTCTACAACACTCTTCTTTCTATCCCCTAGTTTGGTCAGTACTATGCCCGTTAACGTATTTAATGATGCATACAAGCTACTTGATGTCGCAGCACGAACTCAATCGCGTTCTCTGCGTTGGGTACGGTAGGGTGAAGCAGAATGCCTTCCTCGGGAATTTCTCTTCCCCTCCTTCTGCCCTTTGGGTGCTGAAGCCTTGTCTTTTGCTTTACCATGGTTGTTATGTTGTTCAGTAGTCAAGCCCCGAAAACGGACAGAACACGCAGGAGGCTCTTTGCACGGATCCGCCATTTGCTTTGCGACGAGAGCCTCCTAACTGGAATCAATTGCATCATTGCACATGTCTCACCATATGCTCATAGCACTACCAGTCAAATGTGTAGAGAATCTCCTTGCAAATGGCGCACCATGCATAGGACGAATAGGGTGATTGCACGGAGGGTAATTAGTTCATTTCAAATTATCCTCCAGAAGAAGACATGCGTGGATATGGAGTACAATAAACCAATACCATCACCTGTTAAACTGATATTTATCCAAGTGAGACTTGAAAGTAGGAACGCAATGGGTTGCACTAAGAGCGCAATGAATACGCGATAAGCGGGATAGGAACATACTAAGAGCTACCTTGTTTCAAAGATTTGATAATTGTGGACAGTTTTCCGCACTCTTCCTGCATGTTATTCATATGTTGATACTTTTTCAGCGCAATGCAAACACTGGCTTGATCGCAGCAGAGTATAAACAAGAGCGGCGCTCAAGGGTGACTATGGGGACCCTCTCCAGTCCTAGCCAATGTCCACTGCGTCACCAATCGGTTCAGAGACCTTAATGCGTTTGGCTTGGCGCTTTGATACTTTTTGATAATTTTCCAGCGCAATGCAAGCATGGCAAGCGCAAGGCCTGGTACCAAGGAGGGGAATTCGATCTACACCAAGCAGTCTATGCAAAAAATCGTAAAGGTCTATCAGGAATAGTAAAACAAATACAACATGGTTTATATCGGAAACGTCGAGAAGTAGTCGCATTCATCCAACACCCCGGAACCAGTAATTCACACTACTTCCATACCATGTTATATTTGTATAATGTTTTATTTGTATAAAGTCTTATTATGATATTCAAGATTTTGCAGTAATTATTCCACTA
Source organism: Ophiura sarsii (assembly GCA_035610835.1). NCBI lineage: Eukaryota > Metazoa > Echinodermata > Ophiuroidea > Amphilepidida > Ophiuridae > Ophiura > Ophiura sarsii. The sequence goes on along the minus strand of CM069441.1, from coordinate 155,915,691 downwards.
AACTTTTATTTAGAATACTGTTATTCACTTTGCTTTATGTGTGTTTTCAGCGCTAGGAATAGAAAAGGTTCAAGCAATTTTAACGTAAAACAGCAGTCAGGTAAGTTTGAATGGCCAAATAGTCATAACACACAGCGCCAATCAGATTTCAAATGACAAGTGCGAGAAAATGAAAGTTGATTTTAAGGTAGACATTGTGCAGTGTAGAGGCTTATTCAGTGAGGTGTTGGAGGCTGAGCCCTCAAATTTGATAAAAACTGAGATTTGTACATTTTTACAATTGCATTACATGTATGAACTTACGATTGTAAGGATTCAGAATCAGACAAAACGTCTATTCAAATATGCTGTCCTAGGGCTATGCAAGAATTTCAAACTAATACTATAGCTGGAGAGCGTAAGCATCGACAATATTGTTAAACCGATCATTATCTGAATATGTTTAGTATCATAGTATCAGCATGATCAGTAGCGGGTTGTGAAATTAAATAATTGGAACGCGATGTAATTAATAATCCTTGCTCATGTTTGTTACACCCTCAAGGTGATTCCTTTATTGATGATTCATTTGATGACTATGATGAGGAGGAGGAAAATGGTAATGAAGGAGTCAAGAAAAATAACAACAAACCAGTACATATGGACGTATTCCGACCTGTGTCATATATGGAAAGCGGTACAAGGTAAGAGCTCACGACCAATTAATGTTTGGTAAATAGCCATTGTTTTAAATTCAGATACTTTACATCAAAAAAGCAACACACGAAATGGATTGCGTGAATAGATTGATGCCGTAATTCTATAATTGACGGTTGACCTGTGCGATAGATTTGTAGGCCTACGACACGTAACGGGTGACAAGTGTAAATACCGGTTTCGCGCTGTCAGACTACCACGAATGGGAGTACGAGGCATTTCGTACTTTCATGGACCAAACGTCGATCAGAAAAGCTTTAAAGCTCTCTTCAGGCTCAAAATTCTAAACATTATGGATGTTAACATACGCCGTATTCAAAGGTAATGGATTCTAATGCTGTTGAGAGCACGTGTATAAAGCATAATTGAGAATTTGATTGTTTCGGAGAGTTATTTTCCTTAGGTATATTTGCCTTATCCCTGTCCCTGACAATGCTAAAATAGTTAAAATTACCTTTTTATGCATTCATATCTTTTCAGTAATGAAGCATTTGATCAGCAGGACCTCACAGAGATGTAACTGTTTCATCGGTCTACTGCTTTGTTGTCCTGTACATCACTAAATGGTTTAAGCAGAAATACAAGTCACGTTTGGCTGGTATGATTGTGTTGGACATTGTCATGATTGTAGAGGCGTAACACATGTCCCCGGCTACATGTATAGGCTCCGGCTCCATCCCTCCGTAGATGCTGGAGCTCCTCCTGATCCACAATGTTGTACAGTGTGATTGTAATGTGCGAACATAACAGCTTCCCATAGTTCTTATCAAACGTTCAAACAAATTCTTATGGACATCGAACCGTCTGATCGTAACATGACAATTGGATCTCTTTTCTGTAGGTTCCGAAGAGACAACATCCACTATCTGATCGGATATTGATGTTTTAACACATTCCGTTACATGTAAATTATATGATAGTTGACTCTTTGTAGTAATAATATGACCTATTTTCGACACCCTATATGTGTTATGCACATTATATCTCGAAACTTGCAGTGTGAAGGGTATATTATTATTCCTAATTGATATTTGTGTGTATGTATAATGCCTTGGGATGAAACTACGATAGTGTATTAGGAATTATACATAAGCCAGTGTTCTGGATATCATTAGCTTTTCCCTAATACATCCTATGCTTGCATGTATTAAGCTACATTACACATCTTTAAAGAATATTTTACTAAGTTTATATATTTATGAGTTATAGCCCCGGTTATAGCCTACTTTTTCATAGAAGCGGAGAAATCATAGTCGACAAACAATGCACTACGATTTAAAAATATGGTAACAAAATCAGAATAACATGTGTATCAAGTTGAACGGGTTCCCTTACAATACAAACATGCAGTTTTGAGCTTTGGGTTTGACAAACTTAATGCTGATCATTAGTGGATTCATCAATATCACTGAGGAGGACTGTTTTTCATTTTTCAAGATTCGGTTAACTTTTCACTACTGATCACTGTTTTGAACAAATTTTAAACAACCTATTCTTGGATTGGATGAAAAAAAGTTACACGAATCCAGCAAATTACTTTGTATGTCGACAAACGTTTTCAATAGTATCATGGACTACTACACTCAGAGAAAAAACCGGAGTGTAACGTCACACCTTTAAAGATGACACTTTAGTGTCGAAAGACACCTCATGGGGAGTCATATTCCCCATTTCGATAGCTCTTGAGAATTCAGTATACTACTTGTGACACCTTTATGGCGTAACTACAAGTTTTGAGAATGCAAAGGTTTCAAAAAAACTAATTCGGGTATCACATTACACCCAAAGGGTGACCTTTGATTTTCTCCGTGCTGTTTCTGTGAAACTCCAACACCCCAAAGGTGCCATCGTAGCTCATCGTTGGTCGAATGTGACACTCATGGTTGGCACTCATGACACCCTCGAATGTATATTCACCATTAACACCATTGAATGTATATTTGTTAGATTTGATAGTCATAATTTTTCTCACTAAAAGTTTAAGACGGCACTACCTTAGGGGTCGTCCAAAATTATCGCCATTTTCACTTACTTTTTACCCCCCTCCCCCCTTGAGTTACGTACGCAATAAATGGCGAAATTTTTGTAATTTTGTAATTAAAAAAAAAATCCCGCCTCTCAAGATCGCCATTTAAGTTACGTACGGTTGGGGTATATTTTGACCCCCTCCCCCCTGTTACGTACGCTTTGTACGTAACTGAAAATGGCGAAAATTATGGACGACCCCTTAGGGAAGTGATTGTTCACAGATTATTTTTCTAACCAAATGTTTAAGACGGCACTACCTTAGGGAAGTGATAGTTCACAAATTAAATGCACATATGTTGTATAAGACGACAATACCTTAGGGAAGTGATTGTTCACAAATTAAATGCACATATGTTGTATAAAACACCCTAAAATGGATCCTCGAGCAAACATCCAAAGGTGTCAATTGTAAATTGACACCCTAAAGGTGTCACCTTAACACCACTGAATGTGTCATTTGACACCTGCAGAAATGGGTCTTCAGGCGAACATCCGAAGGTGTCAAAAGCAAATCGACACCCTGAAGGCGTCACCTTAACACCACTGAACATGCTGAAGGTGTCATTTGACAACCGTATAATGGGTCATCAGGCGAACATCCAAAGGTATCAAGCGTAAATCGACACCCTCTAGGTGACATTGGCACACTTTAAAGGTGTCTTCCTGTCACCTTTGGATGTTTGCCTGATGACCCAAATCTTAACACCACTTCTGGTGTCAAATGACACCCAATTTTCTTTTCAGTGTACTTGATTATGCATTATGGGATATAATAAGTTTGTTACAATTTTACATAGTGCATTGTTTGCCAACTATGATTTCTCCTCTTTTGTCAATAGTATATCGTAGAAAACGTGTGCAGGATCGTGGAATTGAAATGATTTTTCATTTTTAGCTGTTCACCATGTTGAATAATAGATTAAATCACAACATTTAAAGGCAAATTATGCGATATTTTCATGGAGTGCCCTCTAACTGTGATTTTTTTCAAAATGTTTCACTCTTGTCAAATCACATACTTTACTTACTTTTACAGTGTTTCCGGTTACGACCAAAACTGTACAAATGAACACAATGCTTTATGATGACATGCGAATGATTTTAATAGTAGTTTTGAATGTGTTTTAACTGTTTTTCTTTGTTGTTCATAAACAAGTAACATAACTATTAATGTTACGTTTGTTACATGACTTATAGAATCCTAAAATAGTCAAGGCACACTTCTACACAATTTAACAAAATAAGTTTAGATTTATGCCTAAACGAGTTTTGGCACACATGTATGTGTGCACAGCAACACTAGAACGGGCTACAACTACGCAGGTGTTGTAATGCTTGAATGAGCACACATTGAATGGAGGAATACCTCAATTCAAAAGTTGCTAAATGATGTATTGAAGGAGGGTGGTTAAGCAACTTGAACCAGGGTCTTTGCTTGAACACCGCATAATTGTTGTGCTACTTGAATAAATGAGCACACATTGACTGGAGGAATACCTCATTTCAAAAGGTGAACAATTAGGTGTTCAAGCAAAGACCCTGGATAATATTGCATTTGACCGGTGATTGCTAGTACAAATGAGCCACCAGATGCTTATTCATGCAACAAATGGATATATAATAACATGATTAATTGTGATTAAGCCATCTTAGAGATGGCGAATTTGACTGAATGGAAAGCGTACATATGCTGCACGTTGTACAAGTACAATATTAATGTATTTATCAACCAATCTATTTTGTACCATAATAATTGTTATTGTATTGTTAGTAGAGATAGTATTATCATTAACTTATTTCTACTTTTAAGTGTTTTTATTTGTATTATTGTATTTATGACATATTTTTTTCTTCAGGCAGTCATGTCTGTGATGGAAAGTGAAGAGACATTGGACCGTCCAGGAGTTTATACAAATACTACATGTATGTGGTATGCTTGTTATCCTTTGTACTGACTACCGGTCTATCAAGGGTGAGGGGATAGGCTCCTATAACCAGTACCAAGGGAAAACAGTATGCCCTATTATAACATCGATAGAAACCTTGTAGTATTTGTTTTTTATGTATACACATTGAAAGAAGTATCGCACCACTGCTTTTTTTATTGAAAAGTGCAAATTTCGCCTCGAATTTTGCCACCATGGTGTGATATTAAGGATCATTTGTTTGCGTGAGCTGTCCAACAAAATTGTATGCAATAAAAGGGCCACATTTTAGATGTGACATAATCGATGTAATGTTTTTCAAGGCCAAGGGAAAATGCATATTTTTGTCCAAAAGCATGCATGAAACAAGTTTGGGTATAACGCGATATTGAATAGACTTTAAAAACTTTAAATAGTCATTATATTAGTCCTGTATTTGCTGCAAGATATGTTCCATTTAGACGTTATAGGCTACAATGCAGTGAATGAGTCCAAACATGCCATTTTTTTGTTGCTCATAAATTCAGCATACACGAAGAGTTCACCATTGATTTTTGTTTTTGTTTATTTGACCTAGGTCAACACTTCCGCAATATTGCTTTTGTCATTTGAACTTATTTAAAATTTGACCTATTTGGACCTTTGCCCTCATAACCGTTTGGTGTACGAAAAAGGGAGTTTTTTGATGTTTGAGGACAATCGGGCAACTTTTGAAATTTGACCCCAGATGACCTTTGAAGACTTGAATGTGTTACCAAGGATTACAACTATAGAGATTAATCATCGGGCCTCTCAATATCACGTTATACCCAAATTGATTATTGCATTGCCTTTAAAAACATTACATCGATTACGTCACAAACTCAAATGTGGCCCTTTTATTACATAATAGCCGGCTGGTTGGAACAGCTTGGTAAAATATTTCGGGGATTATAGGTCGCTGATTAGAACAGCTTGGATGGGGCCTATTATAAGATCAGCTTGGTTAATACTAATAGAACCAGGCGAGGGAGTATCAAACACTATAATTTCGCGGATACTTTATTTTTGCGAATTTAAAATTACTGCTATTTTAGCAGGCATTTAATTTCGCGAACCTGGAAATATTACTGTTACTTTCAATGCAAAATTGTCAGTTTTGCGGGTATTTAATTTTGCGAAATCCACATCCCTCGCAAAATTAAATGATTTTACAGTATATATCCGGTCTACCTTTATGTTGTAGAGGTGCTCAAAAAATATGTCAATCCAAAATTGAACTTCATTCCTGATTTTGCTTTATGAAATTATTATACAGGTTGCCATGACGCTGGGTATTGTCACAGTTAATCATCCATTTATAATCATTTTTTTGGTTAACAAAATCATCGATTACTGAAAAAGTATGACTGTTTCAGGGTAAACATTTGCATGGTCACAGAATAGAGGGATTTGATATCACTAGCAATTCATTAAAAAAAAATTAATAAGAACATACACGTGAGGTCTACGGTTGGATAAAATACAGATTATATATCTGAGAACCATATGAATAAATACAAACATTCTAAACCTCATTAAGTATAATTTGGCCACTGGTATAGCCGTTTATTATTTCTACTTCTTCACTTTTCATCATTATTCTCATCTTCTAATTTTGCAATGTCTACAAACAGTTGTGACATTACTCTCCCTTGTTCAAGACGTGTGGCTTACAATGTAATTTTTCAGTACAATAATAATCTGACATGTTATGACATTATGTATTTTAAAAGAGATGTTACATTGTATATCAAATCCTATCCACAGCATTTGAGTGGACTATACATGTATTAACTAAATATTTGTACTATAACCTGGAATCAAAACTGTGTGCACATTCCACTCATTCTTTGGAAATAAACAATAGCATTTTGTTATCAATTGCGATTGCAGTAAGAAATTATTTTGTACAACACTGGGATTCATGGTTGCAGGGGTGTGGACTGTGAGAGCCCACAAATAAAAAAAAGAGGAAAAACAGCGTAAAATTGGGTAGAAATGCCAAATTATGGGCTTAAAAGAAAAGAAAATGCTGTCATTTTGGCATAAGAAAAGTTTTAAAAAAAGAGGAAATCATCTAAAAGAGGAACTCTCACACCTGGTTGGTTAAATTTACAATAATGGTCTTGAAAATGGAATGACATTACTCTTCAAATTCAACGAACAAATGTTAGTCTTTTGTTGATTACTGGGAATTATATTCAACAACATTTTATAAATTATATTTCAACAAGTCAAGGGCTCAGAACCACAAGGCCTTATCTCCATTTTGACCATTTTGAGGAAAAGACCATTGAAGATTTTAAAACACATTGGGTAGATGGAGATGAGGCCTTTTTGATACTGGCTATAACTTTGAAAGGGTTGTGTTATGGAGATAAGGCTGTTACTGGAAAGAGGATTTCTTTCTGAGAAATTTGATACCAAAATCTGAATTTTGAAAAAATTGAGATGAGGCCTTGTGTTTCTGAGCCCTCAAGTATAGCCTGTTCAGCCATACCCTGCATGCAATGATGTCCATTACAATACATTTTTAAAGAGCTATGAATGCACATTTAATAAAAATATATGATACATCAAAATAATCCCATTATAATGATTAATTAAAGTATGATTTGGACCTAGCTCAATTTTCGAAAATTAACCAACATTTCACAAACCAGTTGAGAATATTCTTAGAAATTACATGCTCAATCTATTTATAGAACTCCATTACTTTTCAAGTGCATGTACTGCCCACCGAAACAGGGCTGGCAACTATGCAATATAACAACGACAGATAATTGCCATAAGGAGGCTAATTTAATAAGGTTGGGTTGAAGATACTGGTAAATCCCCTACCATCTCTATAAAAATAGGATGATAAAGGCCTATCATAATCTTCATGTAACATTACGAACACATTGAATGTTAAAAAGGGGCATTGAGAGATACGTCTGGGAGTGCACCCTCAATATTTTTGCACCTACGTAATACTTAGGCATATAATAACTACCATCTGAAACCGTTTACCTTAATTCACCGTCTATCATGTAAAATTTCACAATTTGGTCATTTTTATGTGATCACATCAAACTATCAGCATCACTCACCAAATAACTTGCTTCAACCAAATTTCAATTTAGCGCCATTATTCAACAAAGTTTCCCCATAAATCATTGCACTTCAGGGTTCCTACGTACATTATCTATTGAAACAATTCATTTATTCCAAATTTAATTTTCTCGGCAATCTCTCAATGCCCCTTTAATAGCCAGTTACATTCAATATTTCCACAGTGCATACTTTGTGCTTGATTTGTTGGAATCTCATAAATGTTCAGGTTATATTTATATGGACACAGTCTTTTAGGTCTCTTGCACAGTGATTAGAGTAAAATAGTATTGTACAACTACATTTAGTTTATGTATGCAATAAAGATTGATGATTGGTACATCAATCGAACTTTGATACATTGTATCAAACCAAATAATATAATGTAAAATGAATACAAATTTTCGTACATATTTCAATTATATATACATAGCAAATTATATATAAATCACATCAGACTCTGTGAAAATCATAGCATATTATTTACATATCAAATCATTTCATATTCAAGTCAAATTATATAAAAATCATTTCAAATTAAAGAATGTGAAGACGAATATTTTATTCTGTGGACCTATGTAAGTGATTCTCATTTTTAAAGTGATTCACATTTTAAATGAAGAAAGAATGGATTATGGAAAGCCAGCGGGATCACTGTACATGATGGAGATAGAACAGTCAGATTTAGCTCCTCTTTAACACCGCTTTAAAGAGACTGATTTAACAGGATATCATAAAAATACATTAAAAAGAATAGTACAGGGTGGGGTGTCCCAAAAGTTTGGATACCTTTTTAAGCTTTATATCGCCATTAAAATATCTGGAAGGCAAAAACCTTTGTTGATACCAAACTTCCAATAACAGCTATCTGTGTTGCCAAAGTAGAGAAGGAAGTTTGTGGAACTCTATTAATTATGCTTTTTATTAAGGCGTAATTATAGTAATGCTATGTAATGAATTGAAGGGAACAAGAGAGAGAGAGAGAGGAATTGAAGAGAAAGGTTTGCCAAGGGGATTTTTTTGACATTTTAGATTGAAATTAAGAACAAAATAATTCTACAGTTTTTCTAAATATATATATATTTAGAAAAACTGTAGAATTATTTTGATACCAGGCCCCTTAGTATACATAATACATGTATACCACAAGTTGAAAGCCATTATAGTAGATTTATAAACATTGGCCGATGGGCTATTGATTTGGACCTATTCCATGTATCGTTAGAGGAACTACTATGAACCAATCATGACGATATATTGGCATCGTTTAGATGCTATTAGTTTCGCTGGGATATAAATGGTCTTCAAAGCGTTGATGTAGTAACATACCCAAATATCATGCGATTTAAACTACCCAAGCACATATCAGGCTATATAACTCGACCACATTTAAGAAAGTGACACAAATTGATCATCATTCATCATAGAGGGGTAATCCATCTTGTATAGCTGAGGATTAAATTCAAATGAGGCAAGCACAAGAAAAACTTGGTCACTGTTCTGAATATGAACTACCTACGAAGAGAATCAAGACATAGGAAAGCATAGAACCATGAGTCAATGATCAGATTAAAATATTTATTACATTTTGTGCACTGTATATTGTTCTTTCTTCAGCTTGATACTGCAAATTATTTCCCAAAAATTATTAAGCTTTAAAAGGGTATCAACACTTTTGGGTCACTCTGTACTTCTTGTATGTAACAGATAATACCCCAACCCTGCCAACTGTCAAATTATAATAATAACATTGTATATATATTTGTTTAAGAAATTCATGATCACATACAATAAGTACATCAACATGTCGTTAAATCATTGCCACCAGCATTGAGAAATAACAACAAAAAATGCTGCTTTTGATATCACATTACACCATCTAGTCTTTATTTCTCTGTGACAAAATCATAGGCATGGTGAGAAGGGGAACATGATTGTATTCTTTCATTGTTTGTGTATTCCTGATTTCAGCTCCAAACAATCAACTCTAGCTTTAGGTCAGTGATTAATGATAATAGCCCAAAATTCTGGGGTCCGTATGCACAAAAGAGTTAGACCGGGTCTAAAGTTAGACCTGGTCTAAGTGGATTTTAGTTTTTGTGAAAGCACACCTTTAATTACATTTCCTTCTCAAATAAGCTAACAATTTGTAAAGATTAGGATGCAAAGTTCAAAAATAGCACAAAATATCTCATGAAAATGCAGAGGAAAACAGATTTTGAGGCATGAATAAATTTCACTTAGACCAGGTCTAACTTTAGACCCGGTCTAACCCTTTTGTGCATACGGACCTGGGAAATTGCATTTAAAGTTATGAATGAATGGATGTAAAATTTAAAGTAAGAATAAAATCTTAAAAATACCTATAAAATGCCTAAAATAGAGGGGAAATACAAAACTAGAAAATGCAACAAACAAACATATAAAATCTGGTTTAAACTGGAAAGCAGTAGAACATGCAGACTATACGAATCTGAGATACTGTGTATAACACCATGTCTACAATATAAAGCTATTTAGGTATAGTATAACATCACAGATTTGGCATTCTCCACAACGCTTGACCGCTCAGCATATGCAGTAGCATTTGTCACAGCTATACATGTATGTATGCGTGTCATGTATTGGCTCCAATATGTGTAAACCCTAATTATATGCATGTCTAGAGCATGAAAGATTTGGAGCTTTGTGTTGTGGAGTATGTTTAGAATTAAAATGGAATACAAATGCTGTTTACAATTTCAAAAATAATACTATACCATAACTAGTCAAATGAGTATTATGATACCCAGTGAATAATAACAAGCTGTAATTTGAATACACCTATAAAAGGTTAACAAATGCCAATATGAATATATTTTACAATCTTATAATACATTATTGCTGTTCATTCAAACTAGTCTAACTCTAACATCTAACAAATTTCCATCTGGGTTGTAGTGATTAATGTAAATAAAGTTAAGTTGTGTATTACTAAACCATGATTAACACTGCCAGTTTACAAAAATATGTTCACCTGACTATACTGAATCCAATGATGAATGCTGTGGATAATAAAACTTGGGTTTTATTATCAAATCAAATCAAATCAAATTTATTTCCATAAAAACAACACTACATCAAAAATGTAAAACTTAAAAACAACAAAAGTGTATGGAGGAGTAGGCTGAAAAGCCAATAAGACCTGCAATTATTCCATGTGTGAAATTATCAAATGTATGAAACACATGTAATGAACCAGACATGCATTTTTAATTAATTTACCGTATCCTGTACAGTGACATAAGAGCTTATTCCAGCGATACAAGCAGCTACAAGTATATTGATCTGGAATACGCCCTTATACATGTATCTCTGAACAAAGATGGAATCTGGTCACAATCATGAACCAACGTTTATGTCATAAGAAAAAATTGTATGTATGATAAAAAGGAAAAAGATAAAAGCTTAAGTAAGAATAGAAAACAATCAATTGGCAGTGGTTGTCGACATACATTTTTTTAAAAATAAATATGAAATAAAAAATAAAAAAAATAATCAAATGTAAAAATAAAAGCACCAAACATAATACATAAAAGATGAACATATTCTAAAAATTGTGAATTCCCAAATTGTATCATTACATGTAATTTTTTAAAATCTATTGAAGTATTAACTTAATTTGTGCGCATAAATAAAGCCAGAGGAAAAGTTCCACTATTTTGAATGGCAACTAATATAGTCGCCGGCAGAGAAGTTCAGCGCTGGCCATACGTGTGCGTAATGAGCGTGTGGGCGGTAACATTTTTGACGCCATAGATTCAATCTGGCCAATCGGATGCGCCCATTGGATAGCTCAAAGGTGTTCAGTTCTTTGCAGCTGACTATACACTACAGTTTTATAATGAATGAACTGCACATGTACTTCAAATATTTGCTCACACATTTATTCTGTGCATGAATATATAATGTGAGAAAATAATTTTGTTCTTTTTGTAACATGTTACCAGAGTTTTAAACATATGAATAACGGTCTAATACGTACTTGGCTCTACCACATGATATTAAGTACATACATGTACATTTCAAAATAAACAAAATCATACAATTTTTTTTTTAAAAAGCTTAAAAAACTTGAACGAAATCAATGTTTATAAATACTGTGGTCACTTCTAGGCCACATGAATGATGGATAAATATTTTATATATAATTGGGTTTGATGCATTGCATGTTCCTATTAGGAGTTGTAATATTTACTAGTCTCTCTGTGCACATAATTTTATGAGTTTATATGTAGAGCTATTTGATGCATAGCAACATTTTAATTTGTTGAATGTAACCTATAGCCTATGTACTCTTATTTAGTGTCTAACCGATCAGCTCATGTCAACCGATCACCGATCATTTCCTCTTTGATCGGCCGATCCGATCCGATCACCTATTAAATGCGCAAGTGAACTGCAATGCCTAAATGAGTAAATAACAGTACATTTCTCTCGTGTGTGTTGCCGTACATAGTGTAAATATAGTGGCATTTGTGTACTTAGCAAAGCAGATTATAACGAGAGAAAAACAAGTTCAAATTTTGTAAATAAAAAATATAATTTTTTACTCTTTTTATTTATCGTGTTTACCTGGTCCATGTCTCTAAGAACACCTGTCAATCAAGTGTCAAGTCATTGTTTACATTTTACAAACATTGCGATTGCGAGTGGCTTGCCCAGTACGACCGACCATGTGCGATGTGTGTTGAAGCTTTGCACACGGCACGCTGGGTATTCCCACAATTCTTTCTTTCATCGCCTAGCCAATGACAAGCCTTGTTTAATAACGTCTTTGGTGGTCATGACATGGGTATTTCCCGTAATAAAAACGAAAACAAAACATTGAACGTACATTCGCTGAATCCCGCTGATCGAACTAATCTGAAAACAGGCGAGTTTGAAAGGATTTGTACCCTTATAGGCTTCGCTAAATTCACCTGGTTAAACTAATTAACTAGTATATGTTATGTGAAGAAGTAAGAAGGTGACTTTGAGAGGAATTTTAACGGAGAAAAGACGACATGATAAGCTTTAAATTGTGTTTTCATACTAGTGATTGATCGGTTCATCAGATCGGTAGATGAAGGAATTTTGCCGATCACCGATCAGATCCCGATCAGACTAATATCGGGCCGATCGGGAAACTCCCGATCTGATCGGTTAGACACTACTCTTATTACCACAAGTTGGAGACATATCAATGTGTATTATAGTCATGAAGCAGCATTTTTTTATTTTCACAATTAGTTTGACATCTTTTTTGTTAAAGTGGGATATATGCCAACATTTGAGTTATGCATGGAATATAATATGATGCAAAGAGAATAAACGCTGACATCACTTCCAAATTTTAGGTAACGCACAGTTCAGTATTAAAGGGGCACTGATGAGAGATCCTTCGAGGAGGAAGCCCTCAATATATTCAGAAATTTGGTTTTTCACATAATTATAAACATGAACGTAATGTTTACAAAATATACTAACTACCACCTGAAATCATAAGAGCTTAATTTGCAATATCATGTAAAATTCATGAATTTCATAGTTTGTTTAATTTCAATGTAGATCACATCAGAATTACAAAATTCATCCAAATGGCCACAGATGGCTTCTACCAAATTTATTTCATGTTTACCATGAATAACCTTGAAGACCACCTGTGACTTATTACCTGAAGCAAAGTCATGACCTCCCTGATTCAATTGGTGGTGATCTTTAATCAAGATACAAAAAGAAGTGAAAAGCATTAAGGGTCCTTGCCTTTTTTTTACAAATAGAGGAAAGAGCGAGGAAAGCTCGAGGAAAAAGCGCTCCTTTTTAATCCCAAGCTTTCCTGTCATAAAATGATAGGTTACCATTCAAGTCGAAGTACATTTGTACCCATTATAATCCTTCTCTAAAAGTATCAAACCCAACAACTTCAAGTGGCTAGTTGTATTTAGGCACTAACAATACAGACATCTGATTTGCATCACTGCCCATCTCATAACACCTGGCTCTTATCAGGGAGGTGTTAATCACCGATCCTTTTTCACTCCTTTAACAATAGAAAAAAGAAGCAAGCTTTCCCCATGCTTTCCTCTATTTTGTAAAAGGCACAGACCCTAAGAGACTTCAGAAATGCTAAGAAAATATCTCTTATTTTCATTTTTACTAATTTTTTTTGAAGAAATCATAGGTTTCTAATGCATACTGTATGATATCATAGATCTAAACAAGGTAAAGATATTTAATATCATTTGGTTTTTTGGAGTAATCTTCTGGAACACCATGCTCAAGTGTATAATGGAGGGAGTGAATCAGAACTTGCAAATCATCTTACATCCATACTTATTGAAATCAGGTTGTGTTAAACCATGCCAATGACACACCCATGTCAATATAATGTCAGGAAGGTGGATCTTTTCCACAGTTTATGCACTGCGCAATCCTTTACTGTAATAATAATATCATGACTCTATGGAAACTTCACTTGTATCAGGACTGGAAGCAGATGCAGTTTCCTCTAGTTCTTCCTGTATTTCATTGAGTGCATCCACTACTGTATGGAAGGTTGGTCTCTCTGTTGGTTCCAAGGCCCAACATCGCTGCATCAGTTTATACATAGATGCTGATGTATTGCTTGGACAAGACATCTGATGGCCTTGGTGAGTCTGTATGAATACCTGTTCATGTGACAGTGAGGCATATGGCTGCTGTGCATAACTAAATATCTCCCACAACAAAATCCCATATGACCAGACATCTGAGTAGGTTGTGAAATGATACTGCCACAATGCTTCAGGTGCCGTCCAACGAATGGGAATTGTCTCATCTTTATTCCCATGGTACGAATTGTTTTCTCCCAAATACTGCGCGAGACCAAAGTCTGCGATTTTCACATCCAAGTTTTTATTAACAAGACAGTTTCTAGTAGCTATGTCTCTATGAACGAAGTGTTTCTCAGCGAGATACCCAAGACCACGTGCCACCTGCTGAGCCATACGCACTTGTACATTTCTATCAATGTGATATTTTGTCCCTGTACTCTTGGACCGTTTGTGACTTGAATATGGATGGTGAACTTGAAGAAATTCCTGCAGATCACCCTCGCCCATATACTCTAATATCAGACACAGTGGCTTGCCTACAAAACAAATTCCTAGCAACTGAATGATATTGGGATGATTAAAACGTGAGATGATCTCTGCTTCACGGTTGAAATAATCACAGACATCTCTCTCTGCATCAGCCTTTAACATCTTAATTGCCACAACTGTCTTCTCTTCTTCTCTTATCAAGTTAGGTGTAATCGCCTGGAAGACTCTTCCAAATGCGCCCTCACCAATGTCTCTCATATAGCGGATGTCATTGCGAGGAAACTCCAGATACTGTAGTTTTGGATTATAGCTGCGACTCAAATCCTTACCAAACAGTGGATTTTCAGGCAAACGATTTGGGTCGAATACCGGATACTTGTAATTGGCAAATCGCTTCCTATACTGGTAACGCCGGTACCCAAAACCAATTACTAGGAGTATGCAAATAGATCCAAATGTGGTCACACAGATAATGATGATCATGATGGGTGTATCAGATACCTTGGCTTCTGGTTTGGAGACATCCGTTGGTAAAGCTTTATCAATGCCTGCACCTGGATTGCTGCTGTCAGGTGGCTTTGGCTTCACTTTATTTTCTATTTGATATAAAATGGAATAAAATGAAAAGATTAGAATGCAAAAATTGGGATGCTTTTACAGGCATGATTTGTGCGATATTTTTCCCAGTTTAATTTATATTATTATTAACAATGTATATATAATTGGATTGTGTGAAACAAGAGTGTGTGTAAACTTTGTATAAACAACATCGGTCCACTATCCAGTGATTGTCCATTGATCTAGCTCCATTATTGCATATTATTCTTCCCCTTCTAATGCACCATTGTCTATTTATCAATTCATTGATCAAATGAGACAGATACCAATACTGGTCTTTCTGGGAGTAATCAAGTAATCTCAACATACTATCTATCACATTCACACACACTTTATGAATCCCTGTGCGATAAACAGCCAATAGCAAAACAGAAGCAAGATGTTATTTCTTTAATATTATAATTAAAGTTCAGTGCATAACAGTTACACTAAGACTACACTAATATCTGTTGTGGCAATATAGCAATTCTAAACCAAAGTTAATCTTACTTGGAATACCACATGATCCCACTTAAAAGTGGTGCAAAAAATGATTCATAACCTTGTTCCTGATATTATTAAGTGGAGATATATCACTCATGTAGCATGGGCAAAAACAAGGATGGCCATTGTTGATGATGAACAAATATTATTTCCGGTATCCATGCCTGATAAGATCATTTGTGATGTGTTCAATTAGTATACAATATTTGACTTTTGATATAAAAATGTACTCACCACATCTGGTAATGTTGCAGTAGCGCCAGGCTATATCTCTATTTAGTGTAAAACACCATGGCCCTGACCCAGACAAGCCTCCAGGATTACGGCAGTAATTACTGGCATTGCGCAACTCAGGATATACTTCCGGATAAAACCAATGGCTATGTGGATGCTATTTAAATTAAATAAAACACATCTATTAGTTTATGATGTTTATTAAAATGATGATGTATTAGTAGGCTTAGAACTGATATTGATATAATACCACACATAACCAACCCTAGAGATTAGCCTTGTGTAGAGTGACCTTGCATCTTATCAGGTTTGATTGATCTTGATGTTTAAACCAACGGAAGCATATCTCTTCTGATCCTGATCTTGCTTACAAAGTTTGATGTTGATTATATCATAGCAAGTGCAAATGAATGTTGAAGAAATTATCTGATGTGCCACTAGATTCAAACTGGCCACCCCTCACAATACATGCACCAACGCTCTTGCCTATCAGAATTTTCAGAGCTGACATAATTATGATCCATTGATATTAATGGGTACTGGTTTGCTCTGGGAAGGACAACTACAATGTATAATTAAATCATTCTACACCTAGCAACAAAAGTCCCGGACCAGGTGCTTTGAGGTTGGCTAATTCAAAATAAGTAATCGGTACCAAAAATATGAGATATACATTAAATGAGCAAATTTTCTTCTCCGCAGTTTGATACCTCATTCAACAAAATCGAATGGATACTTATTAAGTTATGGCGGTTTTAATGACCGCGCATAACAACAGCAAAGTTGCACTAGGTATAGGAAATCATTGACTTGTGTGACAGTTATGACAGTAATCACACACAATTCAATGAATACCTAGTGCAACTTTGCTGTTATTATGCGCGGTCATTGAAATCGCCATAACTTTAAAAGTATTCATTCGATTTTGTTGAATGAGGTATCAAATTGCGGGGAAGAAATTTGCTCATTTTATGTATATCTCACATTTTTGGTACCGATTATCTATTTTGAATTAGCCAACCTCAAAGCACCTGGTCCGGGACTTTTGTTGCTAGGTGTAGTCTATAAATATGGAGAACTAAATACTGTTTCCCAAGGTTAATGTTGGTGTCAATGTTGGTGAAGTGCTATAAAACCTTTCATTGATACCTATTTAGGGATTTAATTCTGTTTCAGCATTTTTCCTATACAAGGTAAAAGGAAAAGTTATCTCCAAATATATTTTGATTTTTACCTGTGCCTCCCATGGTTGACATAGTAGTCCATCTACAGTGATGTTTACTGTTCCCATATAATATCGCCCTACACCTTCAATGCAATCATCTGTAACAAAAAACAAAATGAAAGCAAATAAATATCACACAATGAGCAAAAAACAAACATATCCCCCCCCCACTCAGAGAATATATATAAATATATAGGCAATATAGTTGTCAATCAGTGACCTTTGATATTTTTCAGGAAAACAAAATAAGGTTATTCATATTTAATCTTGTTGCAACTCCAATATACATGTACATTTATTCCATTCTTACATGTTGGGATTATATAGAAATAAGGACATAACTGTTACAATTTTGATCTGGAACTGTAAGCCATAGGCCTAGTCATAGATCATCCAACTTATATTGTACAGCTGGTTTTGTGTGTATAGTGTTTATCAGGTTGATCAATGGTTTGCTTCGGTCAGGAAATAAATACAGAGGACCCTGTCCATACAATCAAATGCAAATGTAAATATCTCAAATATGTCGGTCCCTCTGTGTTCCAAAAATAGAATTTAAAAAAACAACTGGACAAATTATACAAATGTACATCATTAAAATATATTTGATGCCATGTAGATCAATCACAACTGAATGTATTCCAAACTAACAAACCTTCAGATTTTTGCCTGAAATGTTAAAAATACTGTTTACTTTTGTCGGCAGTAACTAAATTGACAAAGGAACCTATTTTCATTTGACCCTCAAATGTTGGTTCTATCTGGTTGTTGTTTGAATATTGTTTTATCAGTGTGTTATTTTTAGCTCCACCATTTCCTACTCCATCTTCAATCATGATATCTCTTGTTTGTTACAACCAATGGGCCATCCATTCCATTACTTAAAATAATAATACTTGTTGTACACGTAGGTAAACTGACCTCTTAGGTCGTGTCGATCAGTCCGGCCTTTCCCCTCTTTTTTTTTGTGCCTTTTCATTCAACAAATTAACGGAAAATACTTTTCATTCAACAAATTAACGGAAAATACTTAAGCCATGCTCCCATAGAGTATACATGTATATATACTACTATCAATTGGCTTTAATTTGCAGTATTGAGCTACATGTATGTTATTTATAGAGGTGTGTCATCCATCTTGCTTTTAATGAACATACAACTTATCCTGATTGAGCATTCACACACCAAGTTGCATATGGAATATTGAATATTGCAATTTTGTTCTGAAAACCACCCAGTATTGGTCAGTCAATGACCCTTGAGACTTGATTTGTTTATGTGCATTGAACACAACTAAGGAATGTAAATTGGTTTATTTATCAAGCTTGAATAGTTAATGGTGTTGTTTGTCAACTATTCTGTCTACAGCTTCAATAGAAGCCCTGTATGTGTTAATACAACCCAATGGACAATATCTTGATTTTAGAGTGGAGGTCAGGTGGGGTGGAGGGACATCAAATGTTACCATACTGTATAAAGATCCTTTACCATATAGCTTGAATCAGCAATTATGAACTCCACCATCGATTCTCCTGAAATCTAACTGAAAATGTGCCAATGCAATTATGAACATTTGACTAAAATGTGCTACATGAAGTTTACTTACTTGTAACTTCATCCTCTTGAACGCCTGTAATATTGGGAGAAAAAAAATACAAATTTGTTAATTATTTATATTAGAAACATCATTAAAACCCATGCAAAGAATGTGAAAACTTTGACATTATGAAATATTAAATTGATTTTCAAATAAGCGCATGAACGACCACAATGTAGTAACATCAAGTTTGAATCACAGTTTGTGTTGATGTCAAATGTTTTTCTTTCAATGAGGTAAAAAAACCACATTTCTGGCATGAATGTATTATAGAAGCCACTTTTTTCAACACCAAGTTGAACTTTCATGTATTCATGTATATCAGCCATGCAATCACACGATTTGTTGGAACTTAACTACATTGAGTTGATCAAAATAACCCTAATAGCCCTGTATGCTACAAAATACTACTTCCAAACGAATGTGCGGATGGTTTTCGATGACCTAATCAACCGAGCCTATAAAGTGTAGATGAGAGCAGTGGCTTGCCTACGGGGCCGGGGTTTTTGGTCAGGAGTGTCCACGGTTTGATAGCAGCAATTTATTTGTTGATTTCTCTTCCACATTTGTGATCCGGTTAAAAACCTGGTTAAGGGGTTAGAGTTAATTCCTTTACCTTTTACTGTGGTATCTGATTAACCTATACTGTATACGTGGTAATATTCGTGAGGGTCCTATTTTCGCAAGTGGACATAAAAATGCAAAAATATAAACACTAAAAAATTCTTTTGCAATAGGGTTACATTAGGCAACAACAAAAAAAGTTGACTTGCCCTTTCCGACCAGCCCGAATTTTCGGAAATCCTAGGGTCACTATTTTTTTTTCTCTTTTTTTTCTTCAAATTTAAAAAAAAAAAAAAAAAATTGAAAGAAGCACATAACAATAAAGAAAGATATGATTTTGAGTAGTATGCTCGTTGGAAAATACAAAAAAATACAAACAAATCCAAATTATAAAATTTAAAAAAATCAATAAATAAAAATCTTTAAAACATGTTTTTGTGTACTCAGTATCTATCTCCCTGTTTAAATTTTTTTATTTTTTATTTTTTTTAAATCCGAGACTCTGGCCCTAAAGTCAACTTTTTTTTTTTCCTTTTCATAATTAATGTAGAAACCGTGAATTGCAGATTTTCCAAAAACTATAAAATCACAAAAATATCTGTACATGAAAATTACCACTTAAACAGTACACAATGCCAAGGTACTCACCAGGAAAAAGCTGTATATCTGTGTATGCGCTCTCTGAACGGGATTTACTAGGTAAAGCATCACAGTTGGGCAGTCCAAGATTGCCCTCACCTGGGCCCCATAATATCATCTGATTTTTGCTATTCCTTAGCTTGGCTAGATCGGAATGGCACAGGTTTTCTTTCACAACTTTGCAGTCTTCCCTGTAAAGAATAATAAGATGAATATTGATATTCAGTTACATTTATTCTTGATTGTAAATTAAGGTAACCTGTATTTATTTTAGAAAGCACAAATCATGGTATGCCTCTGTTTGAAAAATACAAATACTTTTGAAGTTTTGCTTGGAACTCCACAGAAAAAGTAACACAAATGCACCCCGTTTACCCCGCCATAAAAATACATTATTATTCGCAATCTTCTTTTACAAATATGAATTAACAAAACATAAGCACAAAATTCATTGCATTTACAATCAAAAACAATTAAATCAGCTTCTGAATTTGAAAGAAATCAAAATCAAGTTGAATAAAACAACTGAAAAAATATAAGTAGAAACTCTTTTGAGAGAAGATATTATAATGACAGTACATGAAACTAAGAACAGAAAAGCAATCAGGGCTTGAAATAAGGAATTAAGAACCAGGGGCTACTTCTCACTCAGGGCTGGAAAAAATGCAAGTTTCCCTGCAAGGGAAATTCGACGAAGTTGGATTTCCTGCTGCTTTAGCGGCGGATGGGGTGTCTGAGATGGCTGCCCCCTTCAGGAGCTTAAGCTTTTTGGAAAATTAAGGTCCGATTGGTGCCATGATGCATCATTTATGTAATATTGGCTGTATAGTGCCTATTACTCTAAATAAATAAAAAAAAAATTTTTTTTTTTAGGGGGGGGGGGGGGGGGGGGGGAGGGGCCATTTTGCCCTCTTTTTCCTGCCCTACTTCTCACTTAACACAAATTTGCCCCTAGTAGTAGTACTTGGATTTTCCTTCAGTTCAGGACCAGGCCATTTGTCACATACTAACCAGGGGATATAACCACATAAATATGTCATCCTGAAGATAGTGCAAAGGAATAACCAGGGCAATTTTTGATGTAAAAGTTGTTCCTGGTGACACAATTTCCATAACAACCAGGGGCATTTTGAGGAGAGTGAATTTGTTCACTGTTCCTGCTTATTTCAAGTTTATGGGTTCATATAAACAGAATACACTAGAACTTAGAAGCATTGGACACTCCTTTTAGTGTGTGGAAATTGCTACACCTTTGCAACAAGTCTGTTACAATAATCCCCTTGCATTCCTAGCATTGAATAATGCCAGTAACCATACAATTACACCTTGGTAGAGAGAATCAACTAAAAGGTAAAAGCATGCACCTTTAATACTCAGGACAACAAATGCACAGCAGAACCACAAAGATATTACACATACAATAACATCAAATAAAGACTTTATCACGTGGCTTACAACTCAAACAATGCATACACTGAACACGAGGAAAATTCAATCTGTTCAAGTCATGTACCAACAAAATCACACAAAGTCAAGTCAAGTGAATGTATTTTGCAAAGGGCCATGAAATTTAAAATCCTGAATTAAATGTGAAGTAAGACAATTTCCAAAATATTACACCCATGCATGTCTTCAGTATACTTTCATTATTTGGATTTGAATGATAAGGGCAAACTAAAGTAGGGACAGGCCACAGTGAAAAACTTTGTGAGACGACTGTTGAATCCAACATACATACATTCATGGAAACGATGC
The DNA here is from genome assembly GCA_035610835.1 of Ophiura sarsii. Classification (NCBI taxonomy): domain Eukaryota; kingdom Metazoa; phylum Echinodermata; class Ophiuroidea; order Amphilepidida; family Ophiuridae; genus Ophiura; species Ophiura sarsii. The sequence continues at coordinate 155,893,710 of CM069441.1, read as the reverse complement.
TAGACTTTAATCAAGTCCACGAAGAAGTCAAGCGTAACAAGACTGTTTAGGCAAGATTCGTATCTAGTCTAGGGTGTATGTTGCATTACGCAGTTACGCCAAGTTTTTGTTCCTATAAGAGCATGCATAAAGATACACAAACCATGACAAACATTTATCAAACCATTAACCAAGTACTTACCAATCCATACTCCTGTTTAAAAGTATGATATTTGTTTTCAAAAATATTTAAAAAGTAATAAAAAATAAATTATGTAAATTATAATATAAAAAATTCACTTCCCTGTATAGATGGCAGGAGTAGGGGGATAGGTTGACCCCTCCAAATGAAATTTTCACAAATGTTCACCCCTCATATTGGGACTTTTTGAATGCTCGGGGTCAAATCAGTAAACCGGACAGACCCCAACTGTAGCCTATGGTCGCTATATATGGCAACAACAAAAATTCACCCCCTAAAATATATTTTCACCCCAAGGTTTTCGTTTCTTTGCATGCTTGGGGTGAAAAAAACCCACGTTTCGGCCTAAACCCTAACAATCTTGAGTACTCCAAATTACTACGATGCGGTGTGCTTGTTCCTCCCGGAGCAGCAGTTTTTCGATGAAATAATGGCACCAGGCTATATACTTGGCCCAGTGGTAAGTCGTTCCCCATCTGAACACAGAGGTCCAGGGTTCGAGCCCAGGGGCCCTTTTCCCCCTCGCTTTTTGACCGCAAAAAAAAAATCTTTTGGAAAAGGTGCCTCGGGAATTAGGATTAATACTACCTCTGACAAATGGTAACAAAAATAGTGACAGTATGGTAATTTTTTGAGGGCGTTAAAAAGCTCTTTGATATGGACAAGTTTGTTGTAAGGTTTTTGAGTAGTAACATCATTTGTTTCATAAAATGACAGCCACATGTCAACATGATAATAGAAGTGTTTTGTTTGTCACTTACAGGTACAAAGACATGGGAACAATATAAATACAATTTCCCAGGTCCTCGCATAGTCAATATTTAAGGCCAATAACATATTTATTTTTATCGTCAATTTTTATTTGTTCTATTTTAGAATACCCTATAAATTGTTGTGTGGATCTAGATCTTATAGTTCACATTGTAAAACCTTTTGTGGCAGGTTAAATGAGTTCCTCTTTTTATTACAAAAAAGGAATACATAACTAGTGGCATAGCTAGGATTTTTTTCAGAGGGGGGGTGGGGGGCAAGATTAGAAATTTTCCTAAAAGGGTGCACAAATATTTATTTCAGTCAGCTCAGAAAAATTGAGAGGGCCTGTTGTACTTGTACACCAAACGCCCGCGAAAATGGTCCTTGTAAATGCGCACCTAAACACACTACATCCGGAGACTGGGAAGGGGCATACATAGGGATGGGCAGGGCACAAAGGGCTTTTTTTCAGTCGGGGGGGGGGGGGGGGGCATTTCCTACGCCACTGTACATAACAATGCAGATTTCATATATGCAATTGACAATCATTGATAATACTATTGAGTGAGTGAGTGATATTACTTTATGGGAAATAATCTGTTGTTAAAGATAATCAACTGACCCTGTGTATTGAGCTCTATTGAGGCTGCTGTGCCCAAACAATACCATTTATGTCGGCCCAAAAGCGAGCGCAAGTGAAATCAACAAATATGGCTCATTAAACATTGTGTTTACTCAAGCTAATAAAAAAGTTCAGTCTAAAACTAAACCTTGGGCTAGGTAAAAACATGTATTGTTTCTGTGTGTATTTAAAGTGTCTTGTTTGTTGTTTTCTTGTCTCAGTGTCTGGAATACACCAATTTAATTTGCATTTATATGATGCCTACTACCTTGACTAATTTGCCTATTACTGATAGAAAAAAAGCCCAACCAAATGAATCTTGAAAATAAAATGTCATGTCAAAATTAGTGTAAATGTGCAAACCAAAAGGCTTGTGTGGCATCCAATTACTGGGCAGTATCCTTAACATATTTTCCCTACAGTGTTCATCCATATGTTAACAAATTATTCTTTTTTTCATACAAGCAGGCTTGGATCTTGAAAACCAGTCGCATAACTACAGGGGCACCCCCCCCCCCCCCCCCCCCTGCCAGACGGCTTGTCACCACCCCCCCCCCCCCTGATGAACCCCAAATAAAATGATAAACTATGTATTTTAACACAAATTGTTGGTAATGCATGCCCCCCCCCCCCCCCCCTGATCACAGACCTGTCCCCCCTGTTGAAAACAATTGTTGAATTATTTTTAAAACTTCCACTTTTTGCTTATGCCTGTTAAATCTTGACTACACAATTTCTAATTATCAGGCTTAAAATAACACAGAACGACCGCCCAACAAAATAAAGTGCACCTAACCTATGGTCCAATACATCTAATCCCTTGATATCTCTCAAGTGTAAATGTATTACCTAAAAAAAACCAGAGGTGTGTGGTATTAGTATGGATATATTTATTTTTGGATCCTGAATGCAATACATTTGCAATGTATTGAATGAATCTATCTATGGATTTGTTGGCCCGATTTTGAATTAGTTTAGCACGCACTGCAATTTCCTAACATAGTTTTCACTACAGTACACTCATGACAAGTCACACTCACAGTTCAAAACAATATTGCAGTTAAATATTATGCAGTATAGCTAGTACCCAACCACCTTTGGTCAATGTCACAATACAGTTTGACTGTTTGATACATGTATAGGGTTAATTAATGAACTATGCCTCATCTGCATGCAGTGTTAGACTTGTATAATTTGTGTGGAGGCTTCATGCTCTACTGAACTGCCTCATCAGGGATACTAACATGATAAACTTATTGCAATTTTTTTCCAAACTGTGGGGTATAAATGATCCCAAAATTGTTAAACAAATACAAATTTGCCATGTGCCTTGATGTTTCAATGATTATACGATATGATCAATTATGCTGAACATTGGTTTGGGACAAAACACATGAATAATTTATGAAATAACATGCAGGTATGGCTGCAAGTATAAACTAAATCAGGTCTTTAACAAAATGCACTTCTAAGAAGGGCCTATTGATATAGCCAACCTTCCACATACCATTGCAACCTCTTGTTTGAAGTTCACCACTATGAAAGCGTGGAAAAACAAAAACACCTTGCTCAGACTGGCATTAAGCCAAATCACGATTCTAAAGCATTTTACAACAAAGCCAACTAGAACCAGTCTTCTTAGCCATGGTTAGTGTAAAATAAGCGGGCTACTCACTTCCCTTTCAAAAGATTTGTTTTATGAAGTGGAATTCAACTTGGCATGTAATCCAGGGACTACTCCACTAAATCCCTTCCATGGTGTAAATACCACACATTCTATGAACACCATATTAGATATAGTCCACACCTGCCTAACCTACCATTTCTTAATAACCAATTTAGTTATAACTGCTCAGTCATTAACAATAACAAGTCAACACAATTTGCTGCACATGGGAAGTGATCAATTCTATTTAAAATGTTGTTGAGATGAGAATACGAATGCCATAGTCAACAACAATGTCAGGTAGGGATCTGAAATTGTGATTGCAAGTTGAAAGCAATGAAGACAGTATACAATTAATTTAATTGTATGTGCTGCCTGCTGTCTTCTTGGGAAAAATTGGATTGACACATTTTTATAACATCTGTAGGTTCTAAATTTTAAAATGTATTACTACATTATTACTCACACCAACCTCCATTCCAAAAGTGCACCCATTTTTTTTCTCTTTTTTTTTTTTGAAAATAAAAATAAAATGATAGGCCTGCATGTAGCAGTCCCTCTTGTAGCAGTCCCTCTTTATTGAAATACTACATTTTCATGATACATCAGTTTGTTTTGGTATTTCCTAGATATTTTTATTTCTTTATTACACAGTGTTATTTGTCACACTTGGCCTACATGTAAATAAAAAATACATTCCATTCATTCATTATTCATTGAACAATCTATTAAATTTGTTTTATGACTTTTGTGACTGGTACTACAATGTACGGTAGTTGTTTATACAGAATAAGTCAACTTTTTTTACAGAGAGAACATAGTCCGGACGGCACGCTTTATACAGCGTGGGACTTCAGAAATCAAAAAATCAACAAAAGCGTGGGGGTCAGAATATTTCTCATATAAAGGGTGTAGTTGTATAAAGCGTGGAGATAAAATAAAAAGGGTGGGGGTTAAACAAATCACATGCAGATATAGTAGTTTAATTCATTTTGAAAGAAATTGTAAAAAAATAGGACATTTGCTACCAATTTCAGCGCATTATTTCAATCAAGTTTCAACATTTTCCGACGAACTTTCGGTACGGACAGCCCGTCTCCCATGAATCATATCGTAAATTCTGCCATATTTCAAAGTCAGCTTTTATTTTGTTATGTTGGTAATGGTACCACCCAAAATATTACTGTTGAGCCCTAGAATTATTTATTTTTATGATGGAAATGTGCCAAAAGTAGGTAGTATTTTGATATCATCAGCTTCCGAATTCAGAAGCATTACACTATTTTAGCTTAATAATACATTGCATGCATGACGCAAATTTGGGATCCAAAATGTCCCCTCTTCGGTTTAAAGGGTGGGGGTTGAACAATCCCAAATAAAAAGGGTGGCTCTGTAAAAAGGGTGGGGGTAAAATAAAAAGGGTGGGGGTCTGACCCCTGTCCGGACAGTGGAGAATGAATACCTCTAGGCTACAGTGGAATGTGTAGTGAGATAACATACACTAACATTTGTTGGAGAAAAGACTATTTTTGTGACGAGGCCGACCAGAGTAATAAATGTTGGTATTCACATGATCGATAGTTGTTATTATAACAATGACTTGTTACTTAGTTCCTCTTCATCCATTGATTCCTTGTAAGTCCTGGATTCATTATTTAACTGATGGCAACATATTTAGATTAACCCTAACCATCCTACACACTATAAATCACTAGAGCGCAACAGCTGTAGATACTGTTAACACACACTTCGCGAGCTATCAAATGTCGAAGAAAAACTGAAGTTTTCCGAGCTGACCAGTTAGTGTAGTCGGTAACGTGTCCGACTTGACGACTTCCATACATGTATGCACAGATTGATTCCAAAAAAAATATTATTCTCCCGTTTTCCTCCCCAAACATACAACTGGGAGTAAGGGTTTAAAAGCATTACAGTATCATACTTTGTGAGGAAACATATTGAATACAGGTTTTGATGAGACCCATGTAACATTTACTACTTCTACATACGTATGATAATTCCTTTAAATTCATCCAATTGAGAGGGCCCAGCAGAGATCTACTTCTAGAGAGCAAGGGCTTAGGCAGTCAGCCACGTAGGGAGCGTTTTACGCACCCAGATTTGTAAATACACAGATTTTACACACCCAGTTTTTGCCAACATGGGCTATACCTTGTACACAAATCCTTAAATTTACACACCCAGGTTATTGAATTAACACACAATTTACACACCCACATCTTCAAAGTCACCAGCAGCGTTTGGATTAAGAAAAATAATCTGGTTATCCAGCATAAGATTTAGGTTATCAGTCACAATTATTTGTTATCCACAATTGTTTCAGTTATTTTGGTGTCAAAATCTTGGTTATCGGTCTGATAATCAGCAGGGAAAAAATGAGGGATAGAAGTTCGAGGAGAATCCATTCTTGCCATCAGATGCGAGAATTCAAGTTGATTCTCCTAAGAAACATTGTGTAACACACTATTCAGATTCTCGCATATTTCTTTTCTGCAATCTAAATAGATTCTCGCAACCTTTCACAAACATCTAACCCTAAAACTGGTTATCCACCAGGAAATTTGTTTATTTCGGGTTCACAGATTATTTACCGCTATTTTGAACGATGGTCATTTGTGTGATTTCACCCAGTTTATTAACCTTGTTAGTGTTTGTTGAGTTATTGTTTACATTTGCTCTTATTATTTTACATTTTATTTAAGTATCTGACTTGGTATAATCCGCCTATTGAATTGAAGAGTTGGCTCAATTAATTGACTAAGCCAAGAACTTTAATCTGAAGTGTGCCGCTAATTACCCGAAGTAACAAACATGGTTTAATCCGCCTATTTAAGAATTTATAGACCAATTTGGGTGAATTGACCGACTTACCTGGCGTTGAATAGCCGCACGTGCTTTTTAAGGGAGCTGTGCACCTTCAGGTACAGCCTCCGTAAAACTGCCGTAACGTCTTCATTATTCATTTAATCTATATAAAAGTATACATTTTTTTGTAGGAAAGGGTTCAATGAATCCAACCATGATCATGAAATTGACCATATTGGATTTTTTTTAATAAAAAACACGTTTTTGACCCATTTTAGGTTCTGCAAAGATAATACACTTATCAGTTGTAAGACGCACTATACGACCCCCGGGAGAGGTGCGTCGTGGGTGCGTCGTTTACCAATAATTTTTGAGGGAGGGTACGTCAGTGGCAGCCTTTGGTCCGTCAAAAAAATGATGGAGGGTGCGGTGCGTCAAGGTCCGTCACTTTACATGGGTGCGTCACGGTGTACATCTATTTACGAACACCAAAATACGACCTTTAACTATACGCTGTAGGCCTACTATACCACATAACTTCTTGATACCGCCAACCAGGCTCTACTTTATACCGCAAACATCACTCCGATATTTTATACCGCATGTTCTAAAATGCCTGAAATCACTCGATCTTCGCCAATTGCAATACAAGAGTTTGGCAAACGAAAAAAACCCACAAGGAACCGACAGTAGAACGACCGAGAACCTTTCATTTTTAGAGTAGTATCACGTATAAAATAGGGGATCAGCATGGCGCTCTTCTGCACAAGCGCAGAACAATCTAACAACACAGAGGTAGGAGGACAGGCCTCCGGAATTGAATTTGGTCGGGGATGTGCGGCACGAGATTCAAATAATAAACATACCCATTTCTAAGAGTGATTTGTGGAAAAACGGTATCCATTTCTAAGGATTTTGCTTCATTTATATACCCCGTTCGCAAATGAATGGGAAATGTTCTCGAAATTGTTTCATCCTCATACTGACGTTTATGATAATCAGTTAAATATTTTATGAATTTTAGACCAGTCAGACATTATTGTGCATATAAAAGTTCTCCTCTTGGTTCCGTCCATCCCGGTCCCGGTCCGGGGTCTATATATTCGAGGGCCAGGGTTGACAACATCATGGCAGATCCCCCGTGAATCAAAAGTAGTTTCATTTTCAGTAGTCATCGTGTTTTATCCAGTTTAGTCAACGATATCTGACGACGGGGTGCGTCGTCATGGTCCGTCAGAATCCACCAATGGTGCGTCCAAAAATTGACTGAGGGTGCGTATTTGGATGGCAATGGTCCGTCGTTTTTTTGACACAGGGTGCGTCATGGTACATGAGAAGTTGACGCACCTCGGTAAAGTGACGCACCACTCCCGGGGGTCGTATAGTGCGTCTTACAACTGATAGGTGTATAACTCAAAAGATAAAATATATTTTGTCAAATTTTGTCATACTAGTTTTATTATACTCCTCATACAATTCCCTAGGAATGTTTTTTGTTGTTGTTGAAAATCTTTATTATTTTTTGAATCATCGACCAAAAAGTGCCAAAAAAAATGTGATTTTCACGATTTTGGAGGTTAAAAATCATGTTTTTTAGCACTTTTTGGTCTATAATTCAAAAAATAATAAAAAATGTTCAACAACAACAACAAAATTCCTAGGGAATTGTGTGAGGAATACAATAAAAATAGTATGACAAATGTTGACACAAATATTTTGAGTTATCTTTGCAGAACCTAAAATGGGTCAAAAACATGTTTTTTATATTTTTTTCCAAAATGGTCAATTTCATGATCATGGTTGGATTCATTGAACCCTTTCCTGCAAAAAAATGTATACTTTTATGTAGATTAAATGAATAATGAAGAAGTTACGGCAGCTTTACGGAGGCTGTACCGAGGTGCAGAGCCCCCTTAAGCCGATCGTGATGTATTAAACAAGGAGTTATGATAATATCGAAAATTCATGACGTTTTTGATATAAATGTACTTTGAAAATAATACTTATTGGCAAAATCACGAAATGTGTCATCGGACTCGAATCGCACAATTTTTTGTGCGATCAAAATCCCTGTGATTATGCTACAACAAGTTGATAAGTAGTTGATTTCCATATTTTTTTTATACTGGTATAAATTCATTTGTCAGAATAATTTTCAGATTTTTAGAATTACATTTTTGAATCATCATTGGGTCTAAAAACCAGGTCAGCTATATGATAGCCTATATCCTTATTTATGATACACAACACAACATTGCAACACTTATGCTAATCCTTAATATTTGAGCTCCATTCAATCAGGCTAAGCCACTTATTTAAAAAAAAAATGAAAGCAAACAAACAAAACAATAACTTACAACGAAAGTGGCTTGGGTGCTGGGGGTGCACCGCTATTCTCCTCACAGTCTGGATACGCTTGGTGACAAACCAAATTTTCCAACGCTTTATGGCACTGTGTTGAGACAGAGTTCTTGGCCTGCAACAGTAAATCCTGGACAGACCGTTCCATTTTGCCAGGAGGATCTAACAGAGATGCATTGTAGAAGACACGTTTTCTACCCAGTACACCATTACACACCAAACCATTGTAAGGTGCACAGAAGCTGAGGAGAAATAACAAACAAAAAAATGTTGACTTCAATATTTTAAAGGATTTTCGTATGATCGATGACACATAATACATCTGTCATACAACAATGTATTCAAATTGCAATATGATAGGTCTACAAAGCAACATGATTGTCAAATCATTTTGAGAGGAAAAATCATGGCCATACCATAACTTTCCTTAAAAAATAAAAATATTAAAAACCAATTAAAATACTTACTTTGGTCGACCTGGAAATGTATTGTTAAAAGCGGACAGCAACATGAAATAAAAAAGAAAGATAGAGTATGCATTAGCTATTTTAGTATGGTAAGGTACACTGTAATAATATATGATATCAGAATATATATATCAGCTATAAATATTATTCTTGCAAGTTTCAGATACCAATAATTCCACCGTCAATTATTTAACCCTGTTCCAAAAAAAAAGAATTACAGTAAAAACTGAATAAACATGCAATCCCTCAATTTATGGGTAAATGATTCTGAGACAAAACTCTTTTGTTTATAAACTGAAGGATGGCATAAGGAAAAATACAAACCTGATACAATGACTTGTCCTGTAGACCTCACACTCTTCAGAACGCCGAATGTCTCTGGAAAATTGCTTGCAAGACAGGTGTAATTTGCTGACATGGTAGCGTTGAAGTAAAGAAAGGTTTTCCCCTCACTATCACGTTTAACACCTCCCTGTCTTAACCATATAATATCCGGTGCTGGGTAACCGGCTACCCTGCATGTGAGGTTTACCATTGTGCCATATGTCACATTGTGATTAGCTGGACCAGAGATTATGTTGACTGGCACTGCACAAAAACAAACAATTAGAAAACATAATAATGCTAAAAATTAGAATGACTGTGAATACATTTCATTTTGGTTGATGTGAAATGTTAAAACTTTCACAAAACCTAGATCAACTGACCAAATGCATTGATCTTCCCCCATTAAAATGTGACTTTGTATGTGTTTCATGGTAAAATATACTTGTAAACCTAACAAAACTTGCCTTTTCACAATTTTTCACATCCCCTTAATGTTAAAGAGTAATTAAACAAAAATCTCTAGACACTAGACACAACCAATTGAGTGATTGTAGTGTAGGTCATCATAATATAAGTGTTGGTGGAGGCATCAGATTTTAGGGTGGGGGTAATTTAGGGTCACAGACATATTTAACACACATGTTGTATGGGAGATGGGTCATAAATGTAGGGGAGAGTCAGGACCCTTGCTTCCGCTACCTGCGTTGGTCATTATGACAAGACGCTATAAATTAACAGATGTATGCAAAGGTTGACCATATTCAAATAGATATCAAACATGGTCTGAGCAGGGAACTGATCAGGTAACAGAGACGCTTTCGCAATTGCTACTTCATTCCACTTGTCAGGTTTTCATTAGAACTCTTTACTGTGTCCTCACATTGTTTATAATGCCTTCATTTTGCGATATAAATTAATTGAATGAAACTCATGAACTTACTTTCAACAATAAGTTTAGCAGGTGAAGAGAACACAGTGTCTATTCTATTTACAGCCATACAACGATATCTTCCAGCATCTTCAAGACTAGCACTCAAAATCCTCAGATTGTGGTTATCCTTGATGATGTAATGCTTGCCATTGTTGGGTATTACATGGCCATCTTTCTCCCACTTGATTTCTGGGGTGGGATTACCAGTTGCTCTGCATAGTAAAGTTACCTTACGTCCTATCTGCACTGTTTCGTTACTTGGACCTCTATTGATAACAGGAGCTGTGAATGATAGAATGAAATGTGTAGTTAATAAAGAGCTAGAAATAATGTCCGACATGAGATAACCAGGGTCTGCATCATGGTGTCCCGCAAACATAAAAGTGTGCATTATATGTTAGAAAAATAACTATCGAGCCCAACTTTTGTAATTATATAGAACAAAACACCACACTTAAGACAAAAACAAATAAAAACCGCAATCTCTCAACATGCACTTTATAAAATTTGCGACAATCGAAAGTCCCAGTGTCTATGATGTCATACATGTAGTTATACAATCCACATGCGCAAATTTTAGCACCGATTCCCATGACGTCATCGACACCGGGACTTTCTATCGCTGCGAATTTTAAAAATTGCATGTTGAGCGATGGCAGTTTTTATTCTTTTTGTGATTAGTATGGTGTTTTGTTCTATATAATTATGTAATTTCGGCTCGATAATTATTTTTCTAACAAATAATGCTCAATGTTGTGCTTGCGGGACACATCCTTTAAGCATTTTATTTTGTTTAACAAAAACTGCTTGATGACCTTACATTTTGAATGGCATACAATTGCAAAAAATGAGGATTGAGGAGCATTTTGCCCTGCTACATGTATTATACTTATTGCGGACCCTAGATAACACATTTGGACATGCATTGGAAAATGTGGGATAACCTTATTTGAATTGCCGATATATTGTGTGACCTCTACCTCAAATATGAATTAGGTATATTTAATCATATCGCAATATGAAAGACCTTGAACTTTCATTTTGTTTTTCAATGCGGTTCGATCTAGTTTTAGGTGTAGGGTTTACCACATTGGACCAAACATGGAACAGTCAATATACACAGCCTGGTTGACAGCATTACTTTCCTCCATGATACATATAATTCATCACATGCCATTATGAAACCGATTTTTACTTGGCATTATTAATATTATAGACCAAACTCCTTGTGCTGTAGCCACCAACTTCCCCTATTTCATGACAGACCAGACTCTTAAATATTAAGTATTGCTGTAGGCATCCCAAGCTCTCTTTTATATCTTGGCATTTAGGCCAGACTCCTGAATATACAATTGTTATAGCAGTTTACATACCTTCATCTCTGATTATCGCCGGAGGCATTCGTGGTCGTGTAGATGCAGCCATGTCTGTTTCTTCAGTTGGTGTATGGATTGTAGAGAGAGCTATAAATAATAATAATAATAATAAATAAGCATTTATTAATGCGCTATTTATCTAGAATCCAAGATGCAAATTTAACAAACAAGAAAACAATACAGTGAAGCAATTGAAATTAAAAAGCAAAAAACTGCGATGCAAAATATTGCTCTGCAAAACAAACTTTGTGCAGCAGTTTCTGCTACATGCAAAAAAGTCCCAGATTTATGTATTACCTTTATTATCAGGGACGATAGTCGAAGCTGTCTGCACGTCATCTGATGATGCAGTTTGTGATATTTTTCCAAGCTGACTTCCATCACCACCAATAGTTGTTATGATGACTTGCTCAGGTGTCTCTGTATTTAAAACAATTTAGTTGATCAATATTAATGTTTAACTTTTATATCGTGTACTGTCAGTCTCAGTTTAAAGTATCATGTCAAGGGTGAAATTGTATTACATTCTTTGAAGAATTATGAAAATATTCGTTTACAAACCTCAAATCAAAACCACTAATCTAACGTAGCAGCAGTAAGTCCCACTCTCTTGAAGTCCAAATACTCCAAACACAAAATTAAGCTAGAGGACATCCAAGTGATCACCAGAGAGGATCAATCAAAATCAAAATAAGGACACAGAAACTGACCCTCAACCGCGACACCGGCTACGACCTACCCACCATCTATGATGACCTGCTGTCATGTGAACACCCAAAGGGCGGTCATGTGACAAGTGGAGGGAAGTAAACACTAAGCTGAATGAAAGGGTCACGATGAGCATGATCCCAAAAGCTACGGAGCTCAAAAACCATGGTTCAAAAAAGGTATCTAAATTAATCATAACAATTCTATTATTTATAATGGTTATGATTATACATGTAGGAAGATGTGATAATTGAATGGTGAAATTAAATGTCCACAACAAAATTACCGTAAATGCAAATTTGCTAAATTTAATTATTTGGTTCAACCATAAATCTATTTCGAATGTCAAAAAGTGAAGAAAAAATAAATAAAAAATAAATAACCGGTGTCAAAAATTATAGCCACTTTATACAAGATCCACATAGCTTGGACAGATTACTTAAGATTTGATGTATAGGCACAAGATCCACATACATGTAGCTTGGACAGATTACTTAAGATTTGATGTATAGGCGTGCGTATTGCTAGGGACAGGGATTTTGTGCTTTTTCAAAGCACTCAAACTAGTAAAAGTGTTGCCTGATTTGGAAAAAGTGCTTTTTGGAGCAAAAGGTGAACATTTATTTCACACACAAAATGCCATTTATGCATTAAAAATTAACCCAAAAGCGTGGCTATGTTGCGCATTTCCATGTTGACATGTTTCTTTAATTGTCAAAACCATTACTTTTCATTCAAAACTACATTCAAACTGAGCTCAGTATAGAATAAACACTTCCACAGTTATGCAATGTTGATTTTTTTTGGTAAATGGACATTCTTTGCTGTGGGATGGGAAAAAGTGCTTTTTTGGTGCTTTTGTGCATTTTCCCTGTTCTTTAATCTTAGTGTACAGTATGCCTGATCATCCACATCCATTCTTGGACCAAAATTTGTCTAGTTGATTGGTTTATAGACTTGCCATTGACCACTGAAGGGAGTTATTCCAGCCACGACACGCTGTTCCTGTGAGATACATACATCATACATGTAGCTTAATTTTTTTATGAGCTATGAAGTGAAACCATCACCTCCTAATATTTGTTTTCAATATTTTCCCACTTTAATAATGGATTAGCCGTTTAGACGTGTTTTTTTTTATTTTTTAAATGCATGCTTCATTAAAAATATGATGCATTGTCCGATGGTAGACTCTGTAACTACACTGCAGCTCCACATGTGCTTGGCGTTTTAACCATAGTTCTTCTCATGGCCTATGTGCACAGCATGAGACCAACATTCTCATGCCAGAATACTTGCACTTGCGCAGCAATCCTAGATTTCAGGGCTCTAATGTTAGATGATGAATTGAAATAAACAATATTAAACCTAATAAACAGATTCATTAAATCTGACACATAGATCTATTATAGCTCTGAATCCTAGCTCTCTGTGAAAGCTTTGAAATAAAAGCATCTGAGTCGGCGTCAGCTATTTTCATCAATATTTTTCAACTTTTCTGAATAAAATTAGTCAAATCTTTCTTCAGATATCATGTTTAATGTTCAAATAATATGTATGCCTCAACGTGGTTAATCTCAACCTCTTTCTATTTCCAAGAAATCCTGGCTTGCATATGGATCGCCTTATTCCCGCTAAACAGTAAAAGTATGATATCTGAAGCAAAAAAATTATACTAATTTTATTCAGAAAAGTTGAAAAATGTTCAACGATGTGGACTCATACATCAAAATGGTTTCATTCCATAGCTCTCATACAGGGTGTATCAAAAAAAATAGGACACTTTTTCATGACGGTGTAATACTTGTTTTAATCATTGGACCATGACCAATTTAGTCTCAATGTAAAGCTCAGTTAATTATTATGATATCCTGAAAATATGAGATCAATCCGATGAAAAATAACAAAACTAGCATCATTTGCGTAAACCATGACATTTACTGGCTTGTTACAATGGGATTTACATGTATAGACCAGTAAATAACATGGTTTACGTTTCAATACGTTACAATAATTATAAACATAGAAAATAATCTATCACTATCAGTCAATAGCAAAGATTAGTTTGGTAATCCATTTAATTCTGGCACAAATCAATACTGGCTAAATAATCCACAAATCAGATGCGTGCATATTCTGTGCAAATTAAAAAAAAGTTCTCGAACCCACTGTAGATGATTCATTAGCATGATAAGATATAGAATTGGTATAAATAGTGTGTGCGTTCATGTTACTCTACTGTTACTGTGTGAATGACCATTGTACATACTACAAAATAGATTGCCTTGCCTAGTAGGTCACAATTTCCTTAATAATTGATGGATTGTTCTCATCTTTTCAGGATTTTATCTTTATCGGTTGTACTTTACATGAAAATAAAAATTGATCATGCTTCAGTGATTTAACAAGGATTTAAACCATCATCAAAAAGTGTCCTAATTTTTTTGATACACCCTGTACACTACAGTACAGAGAGCTAGGATTCAGAGCTAGCATGATGCATAGCCTTAGCCTCATTAGGCAAGTCTAGTAGTAGTAGTATATACTAGTGGGCCTAAGATTATACAGCATGGTAATAATTATTTTATTATAATAAATAGTGACAAGGCACATAACCACTCTAAATAAGAGCGCTCAAGGCACAAACATAAAATACAATAGAAAAAGATATACAACAACAATAAAATTACAAAATGTCTCTGACATCAAATGCGTTTTCAACAGTTTTTTTGAAAATTGTAACAGTTTTTCATCATCATGTCTTTTGTCCAAACCATCATTTTTCATTCCTACATGTAGGCCTAACTAAATTCTATTTCTATTTGTATTGTATAATTTATAAATTGGTAAACTCTACTAAGAGCTAACTATTAAACTATGTTACTGAAATAAAAATTCTAAACAACATACAATGATACATGGGCCATGTTATTGTTATGTAAATTTGATGTAAGAATATAAGTACCTATTATAATTATAATGGATCAAATTATCAAATATATATAGGCCTATAGCTTTATAGGCCCTAGGCTAATCATGTATTTAAATCATATTGAATAACACTTCCCTTCCATCATTCAATAGGCCAGCTACTAGACTAACTAGTACTACCAGTAACTAGAAAGAAGATGAATCACTGCACTTGTTTTGATGGAATTTGGAAATCCGTCAATAAATCAATCATCCATGCATCCATCGATATCTGGATTGAATTGAAACACCCACTGTAATTTTTGCAATAACCTTACCTTTTGACGATGTAGTCTGGCTATAAACGTTTATATTTTGGCACAAAACAGCTATAATAACAGTGTAGAAAACCATGCTGTTAACGTTTAGTAAGTGGTTTGCGAAGCTACCAAGTCCACGGCATTTGCCGGGCGTTGGCGAGCTTGTCATCTTCAGTAGACGGGTCTGCGACCGGTGTCACCACACTGAAAAATGTAACATCTACCATCTACCGCCAGTTTGTCAAAGCTGTTCCTCGACTAAAGCTCCATTAATATCGTATCCTACTCATGAAATATTTCGATGACTTTATGTTAAATCTTGTTGTTTATTTGGTTCATTAAAATATACGGATACGGTCATTTTTATACTATTTTCATCTAAAATGTAACCGCATATTTATAAATGCACAATTAGCTCAATATGGCGAATTCGTAATGTCCTGATGCAGAACGTAAACAGGTGGTTGATACAATTTATTGATGGGGAACACCAATCTACAAAAAACTAAGAACAATAATTCAAGTACGATTAAGCAAAACAATTTTATAAAGATTGATATCAAAAATAGTATTATAATTAATAATAAGAAGTAATCTTTTATAATCTGAGATTTTATTTTTAAAAAACCTGAAATCAATTAACAAATGTTACCCTCTTAATAAAATGGAGTCGCCCATGTGAAGTCATCGGAGGTGAAATACTCACCGCACCATTCATAAACAAATAATGCGCAAAGCAGTCGTCGTTTTTTCGATTTATACGCAGTAAACAAGTTTTCTGCCACAAAAACTTGGTACAGAAAGCCTTTGTGCAAAAAAAAAAAAAATTTGGAGGACCAGCCGATGCCAACAAATAAAATACAAAGACAGTGAAATGGAATGTGCAACAATCGCAGTCTCGCAGATATGCAGATATATTAAAAACAAAACCATAACATTTGTAAGAATTATGGTATGTTTACTCTATCTATTGTTTTTGCAATACCAAATAAATAATGTATGAAATAAATTAATTAATAAATGAGTAAATAAATGAATTATTTAATTAATTAATTAATTAATTAAATGAATTAATAGATAAATAAATAGATAAATAAATAAATAAATAAATATGGATAAATAAATAAATAAATAAAAACAACAAATAAATAAGTAAATACATTTTAAATACATTAAAAATATGCTGTTTTACACTAATTTGGCCATATCGAGGTTCAATTTGGCTTATAAAAATGATTTATTTTGGGGTAAAATGCGCGTAGCTCAAGAAAATTTACTGCGCTTCCTAATTTGACCAGTGTTTTAGTGTTGGTAATTTATTTTATTTTTATTTTTTTCTAAATGTGGGCCCCAAAAATCTGGGGGCCCTCCCAGCGGGCACTCAACCATATTTCAACGTTGAATCCACGTTGGAATATGGTTGCGTTGTTGTTGAACAACATGATTTAAACATCTTTTCATCTACATGCTGATTTTTACGTTGTTGAATGGACTTGTAAAAATCATAATCAGTCTGGAGCTAATTTGCATATTTTACTTGGCCTTATATTAGCCGAGTAAATTGCGCAAATCGCTCATTAGGCCAAGTAAAAAAAAAAAAATGTTTCTCGTCCAGGTTTTTCAAAAAAAGGAGGATGAGGGGCTTATTATTTATTATTTATTATTTTTCAAAATGGCCGCCGTTTGAGATTTCTGGCAATCTATAGTGTTTTCCCTATTAAATGAAATGACAATTGAGAAAGAGACAATTGTTAGACAAACAAGAACTTAACACATTTACATTGTTTTAATAGTGTTAGCACCATGTTAATACATATTTACATTGTTTTAATAGTGTTTAGCACCATGTTTTACACTTCTGAGCAGTGTTCGAATTAAGGGGGAAAATCAGGTTTCCGGCGGATAACCATGATATAAAATCAGGTTATCTGCCAACATTTTTGGTTTTATATCCGCCAAAGTCAAGATTTCTCGGGAATTTCAGAGGTATACGAAACGAAAAGGCACATTTAATCTTATACCACACGACACATTCTAAAAATATATAAATTCAGTAAAATAACATTTAATATGGGAAGAGAAGTGTTGCTTGTATTACTTCTTGGGAAGAGAAGTGTTGCTTGTAACTTCTTGGGAAGAGAAGTGTTGCTTGTAACTTCTTAACAAAGCATCGTACGAAGAAACTACATAGTCCATATGGTAGTACTCTTTAAAATACAGCCTTCCTATAAAAAATGGACAGAGTTCCGACGTCCGATAGCCCCAAGGTAGGGGGCTATCGGTAGAGGTTTTAAAGTCTACATGTTACATAACAAATTATTTAAAATTTGAATGGGAAGAGAAGTGTTGCATGTTACATGATATAACAATTAAATAATGATTAAAATATATTTGCAAATTGAAGTCAGACATTATTTTTGTGGTTCTTATAAATGTGATGTGGTAATGCAAAATGGTAAATCTGTGTATTAAAGATATTAAATGCATTCAAAACATATGTGTTATTATTTCCATCATACATATATACATGAAACATCTTTTTTTACCAGATCACATGCATAAGAAATAAAGTTATAATTTTTTTGACTTCAAATTAAAAATTAATTTAAACAAAATTGAAATAATTTATTCAAACATAAATCTTTTTAATGCTGCATCATGTTACAGGCAACACTTCTATTGCCATAACAAGCAAAATGTACATGTATACATGTAGTTTACTAAATTTAGTTAGATGTTGTTACAATAAAACAATAATGGTATTTTTTACACTGAAAACGGTTCTCAAAAGTCATACTTTTAATCAGAATATTATGAAATACCAATGTACTTATAAGGTAGGATCTTAAGTTATAAATTACCATAGCTATGGTGTGGGTCATGGGGTATTAAGTGAATTATTTCGGGTCAAATTTAGGTCATCTAAGGTCATGTTTTATATACTTTTAGACTTCAAAAAAAAAAAAAAATGTAAAAAAAAAAATTAAAAAAAAATTTTTTATTTTTATTTTTATTTTTTTGAATAATAAATAATAAATAAAAGGAGGCGGCCCCTAAAAAGGAAGCGGGCGGGGACGAGAAACATATGTTTTTTTTTATTTGGCCTTAGCATAATTGCAATGGTACAAAAATTAGCACCGGTTCTCGTTTGTACCATTTCAATTATACTATGAGATAAATCTGCACCTTTACCTTATTATTTTATTTGAATTAAGTTAATTTAACACCGTGGAATGTTTATTGAACTTGTATGCATATTTTCGCACTGGTTTTAAGAAAGGTAATTGCTCACTAAATAAATGCATCATATAATATACTAGTGTCAACCCAGCGGGCACTCAACCATATTTCAACGTTGAATCAACGTTGAAATATGGTTGCGTTGTTAAACAACACGATTTCAACATCTTTTCAACTACATTATGTGCTTTGTTGAAGTAACGTTGAATATTGACGTTGATTCAACGTTGTCGAATGGACTTGTAAAAATCATGTTTCCAAAACTTGGCCTTATATTAGCCGAGTAAATTGTGCAAATCGCTCATTAGCATAATTGCAATGGTACAAAAATTAGTACTGGTGTCTGGTGATCGTTTGTACCATTTCAATTATGCTAATGAGCTAATTTGCACCTTTTTATCCCCCTGGTTTGTAAAACCAGAAGGGATTTTGTCATCATGTAATGTGGGCGTTGGTAAGTGCGTAGGGGTGTGTGTGGGGGGGGGGGGGGGGGGGGGGGGGGGGTGGGGGGGGGGGGTGCCTTTTGGTTAGCCTTTTTTCTCGAATGCTGTAGGTACGTATCTTTTGAACGGATGGACGGATTGACTTCAAACCTTCAGCGATAGGTTGGCCATGGTCAAAAGATGTGGCTGCTTGTTTGGGGGGCTAATTTGCATAGTTCATCTGAGGTCAAAGGTCGATCATCAAGAGATCAAATCGTAAAAGTTGCCCGATTGACTTCAAACTTGGAGAAAAGAAACATGAACACCGGGTGAACGTGTCTAAAATAAATTAAAGGTCATCCGAGGTCATCTGAGGTCAAAGGTCATCCAGAGGTCAAATCGTAAAAGTTGCCCGATTGACGTCAAACTTGGAGACAAGAAACATGAACACCGGGGGAACATGTCTAAAATAAATTAGAGGTCATCCGAGGTCAACGGTCATTAGAGGTCAACCAAGGTCAAAGGTCAACAAGGGGTTAAATTGTGCAATGAACACCGGGGGAACATGTCAACAAATAATTAGAGGTCACATGAGGTCATCTGAGGTCAACGGTCATCCAGAGTTCAAATCGTAAAAGTTGCCCGATTGGCGTCAAACTTGGAGTAAAGAAACTGAACACCGGGTGAACATTAATTAGAGGTCATCCCAGGTCAACGGTTAGAGGTCATCCCAGGTCAAAGGTCACCAAGGAGTTACATCGTGCAATGAACACCAAGGGAACATGTCAAAAAATAATTAGAGGTCATCCAAGGTCATCTGAGGTCAAAGGTCATCTAGAGTTCAAATCGTTAAGGTTGCCCGATTGACCTCAAACTTGGAGAAAAGAAACATGAACACCGGGGGAACATGACCCATATATGACCTTTGACCTCATTTAGTTGATCTCCCAGCCAGGGGGATTCGCAAGTCGTGACTTGCAGTATTTTATTCATTTAAACCTATTGTTTTATTTGAATTAAGTCGATGCATTAATTTAACACTATGGAATGTATATTGATATACACTTGTATATGCATATTTTCGCACTGGGTTTAAAAGGTGATTGCTCTCTTAACAAATGCATACATTGTCATCATCATCATCATCTTCCTATACTGTGCAGAAACCTCTGTAAAAGAGTATACTCGCACATGTGTTGGGGTGCATTCAGGTTTGGAGTAGACATAAAACTCCACAGGTATAAAAATAGTATATATACAAGTTAAAAAATTGTTGTGGGCGATGACTAGGTGAAAGACTGGACGTCGCAGACCCGGGTCTTGAAGACGTCTAGTGATGGAGAGTCCACGACTTGCTGGGGTAGTAGATTCCATAGACGGATGGTGTCAGGAAAATACGAGCCTTTCATCAAGTTGGTGCGGGTGGTAGGAATGGTGAATTTCTTGTTGTGGCCTCTTGTCATTCTGTTAACTGGGGCGAGTTGATCATCAGGGATGTCTATGAGCTTGTTGGTAACCGTAATACGGTACATCATGGTAACTTTGGCGACTGCTCTTCGATGTTGGAGAGAGTTCCATCCTAGGTCATTGAGCATGTTGGTGACACTAGTATTTTCACGTGAGTAATTGTTCATGACAAACCGTGCTGCACTACGCTGGGTGGTTTCAACTTTGGCGATGCCTTTCTTGGTAGATGGAGACCATACACAACTGGCATACTCTGTGATTGGACGCACAAATGTGTTGTAACATCGGGTTTTGACTTCACGTGGGCAGGTGCCAGAACATAAACATCCAAGAGTCAATGCCCTAGCTGCCCCCCCCCCCCCCCCCCCCCCCCCCCTCCCCACCATCCCCTGGTTGCCAAGCGATACAAAAGCTTCAGAAAGTATATTTTTAGGAAGAAATCAACACATTTTCTGTTGATTCAACATAGTATTTCAACGTTGATTCAATGTTGAATTCTGGGTAAATAGTTTTTAAATATATTTTAACTTTTACGTGACCAAAATTCAACAATGAATCAACGTTGAAATATGACGTTGAATCAACGTTGAAATCTATGGTTGGTACAAACTTTCAAATCCAACTGTTAATTCAACGATATTTCAACGCTGAAATATTTTGCCCGCTGGGAATGCCCTGCCCCCACCCACACCACCACCATCCCTTGGTTTCCCAACGATACATGTAAGCTTTACAAAGCACATTTGTAGGAAGAAATCAACACATTTTTTGTTGATTCAACATCGTATTTCAACGTTGATTCAATGTTGAATTCTGGTTAAGTAGTTTAAATTTGGTTGGTATATCAACCAAATTTCAACTACGAGGGTCGTTCAATAAATAATGAAAGTGATCATGGTATGGGATGCATGAGTGATTTTCTTGAGGGATAATGTGATCAATACAAAGTATGAACTAGCTTTGTCTTTCAAACAATACACTTTTGGATTGTTAGATACCTTTGGTTATGTATAATGTCATTAACATAAACACAATAGGTTTCAGACACTGACTGAAATCTGTCAATTATTTGGCTGGATATGTAATATGTTGAAAATGGGTTGATTGATACATTTGCGTATATCTCGGTAATGCAAGCATAAAAACAGATAACACTTGGCACATAGTTAGAACACACACTTATCTCTGCTTGACACTCTTTTCTAGATCTGAATTCCTTAATACAAACAAGGGACCATCTCAAATGCGCTTTTATTTAGCAAAATCCGCAACAATATACCTTAGAAAACAACAAAGGATAAAGAACAATGGAGGGATTATAATTTAGTAAATTGTTGTGGGATGTAAAGCAATAATAGTGGGGATTTCAAGAGGAGCTGTTCATAACATTTCCTCAAACCATTGAAATTATGTGACGATTACTTTAACCTAGTAGCTCTAAAGATAGCAGTAATGAGAGAGGTGGTGGCAGCCATCTTTGATTGATACATTCATGTATATCTTTATTTTGACTTTCACATTGATTTAAGCATTTTTCATTATTTCTGATTAGAATTTGAAGGCACAGTAAGCTTTTATCTGGTAAATTTCATGATTTTAGCCATTTGTGGCCCTGTTCAAAATTATCTGCCGTCTGCGCATGCGCATATTTTCTGCAGGTTCCATGCGAATAAGTTCAGATAATTAGTTAGCTATCATATGGAATCTCCCAAACTGGTTAATTGCTTGGATTTTTCCTAAATTGTTGGATTTACCGAAATATTAGTGATTCCTGACTGGGCATTTTTCAATGAAAATTGGCTATTTGAAAGACTGATATTTGTATACATTTTATTTGATTGTCTTTCCTTAGGGAGCACATCAAAACTCGACCGCGCGGCAACCGCCGGTTCCGCCCGGTTGGACCGCATATCATTGTTTAGAACAATAGAAACTGGCTGCAACCCCACGGAACCCCACGGAACCGGCGGTTGCCGGGCGGTCGAGTTTTGATGTGCTCCCTTACTTTTTCCTCTTATACTACATATATCAAATTACACAGGGATTAAAGTTATTGTCTTTTTTATCATACTTACGCGGAAAAAAATGGGATTTACCTGCTTCTGGTGTCATGTTATGCAATCATATTACCACATGTTTTATACAAACAATTCAAATTTCCCGCCAAATAACTGATTTAGCAGTGTCCCAAGTGTACTTACTTTGAGACAATGCTATGACGTCATAGTTCACATTTATTATATAAATCCAAAACTGTATTGTTTGAAAGATAAAGGTTCATACTTTATATTGATCACATTATCCCTCAATAGAATCACTCATGCATCCCATACCATGATCACTTTCATTATTTATTGAAACGACCCTCGTGCGTAACCAAAATTCAACATTGATTCAACGTTGAATCACCGTTGAAATCTATGGTTGGTCCAAACTTTCAAATCCAAATGTTAATTCAATGATATTTCAACGTTTATACAACGTTGTTACGTCATTTCCCGCTGGGATGTCCCGGGCCCATCTCTGGCCCAATGGTATAGGCCCTAATCCATTAAAGGGTAAAGCCCTGAAAGGGGTGCGGACAGGGAGCAATGCAAGCATAAAAACAGATAACACTTGGCACATAGTTAGAACACACACTTATCTCTGCTTGACACACTTTTCTAGATCTGAATTCCTTAATACAAACAAAAAGGGACCATCTCAAATGCGCTTTTATTTAGCAAAATCCGCAATAATATAAAACAACAAAGGATAAAGAACAATGGAGGGATTATAATTTAGTAAATTGTTGTGGGATGTAAAGCAATAATAGTGGGGATTTCTAGAGGAGCTGTTCATAACATTTCCTCAAACCATTGAAATTTTGTGACGATTACTTTAACCTAGTATAGCTCTAAAGATAGCAGTAATGAGAGAGGTGGTGACAACCATCTTTGATTGATACATTCATGTATATCTTTATTTTGACTATCACAATATTTTTAAAACACATTGATTTAAGCATTTTTCATTATTTCTGATTAGAATTTGAAGGCACAATAAGCTTTTATCTGGTAAATTTCATGATTTTAGCCATTTGTGGCCCTGTTCAAAATTATCTGCCGTCTGCGCATGCGCATATTTTCTGCAGGTTCCATGCGAATAAGTTCAGATAATTAGTTAGCTATCATATGGAATCTCCCAAACTGGTTAATTGCTTGGATTTTTCCTAAATTGTTTGATTTTCCGAAATATTAGTGATTCCTGACTGGGCATTTTTCAATGAAAATTGGCTATTTGAAAGACTGATATTTGTATACATTTTATTTGATTGTCTTTCCTTAGGGAGCACATCAAAACTCGACCGCGCGGCAACCGCCGGTTCCGCCCGGTTGGACCGCATATCATTGTTTAGAACAATAGAAACTGGCTGCAACCCCACGGAACCCCACGGAACCGGCGGTTGCCGGGCGGTCGAGTTTTGATGTGCTCCCTTACTTTTTCCTCTTATACTACATATATCAAATTACACAGGGATTAAGTGAAGATTCCTCAATTCTACTTAGTCGTTCATATCATAAAAAATACTGTATGCCTGATTGATTTTTTAAAAGTAAATAAATAATAGGAAATCCCCAAATTTGTTTGAAAAATCAACCCACCAATTACACAATTTTTGCTGTTGGCACTTTTAGGCCGCGTAAGGGACTAGTCTTCTTCGTATACCGTGTATAATTTCACTGTCACACAATCGAACAACCCCCTCTGATACTTCGCCTTGCCGAAAACCGCTCCCATCCAGGAACCGACCAATCGGCCTACCTTTTTCTCAGGGTAAAATCAGAGGATAGGGAGCAGGAGGCGGCCTTAGGAGCTGGCACAGTGAGTGAGCCCTCTATCGGTACATAAAAGGGTACATACTCCAGTAGACTGCGTAGGGACACGCTATAGAATTATTTCAAAGTTTACTAAACTGTTTAGCAGAAATTGGTGCGCGCAACTAAATTGATCACAAAACAAGTTACGATCATTTCAAACAAATTGTCCATAAATTATCCAAGACCTAAAATTACATCATCACGCTGAATATCGAGCTGTTGTACAACATGCAAAGTAAAGGTTCCGCGAACGAAATAGTGAGACAATCAACTCTACTTGTATAATTGCAAGGATCTCTCTCTTCAGGCACAGCGTTCACCGTTTAAATCATGCAAATTCAGGATCACGCTCAGAGTTAACATTAGTTTACATTCCCAAAACATCACACTGTGCGGTAAAAATCTAATGATTCATTTCTGGACTTGCTTGAACCCGACATAATTTCTTTTGTGTACGGGATCATGGATGCGCACCAGCAGCGAAGCAACGTAAAACTGCGGATCTAAAATTATTATTTTTATTTTCAACGAACGTAAATAATGTTGTAATTTTCCGTTCGTTGAAAATAATAATAGGGGTGTGTAGGGGATCATGCGCACCAGCAGTGAAGCAACGTAAAACTTCGGATCTAAAACTATTATTTTTATTTTCAACGAATGGAAATAATGTTGTACTTTTCCGTGCGCGTTGAAGCATTTTTTTGGAACACATTTTGGCATGTTTGGTAAGTCTTTAATGTAATTGTGCGCGTATCTTTTTGCGAATTAATTTGCAGATTCGCGTCGACATTCTGAGAACCTGAATAATAATAATTTATATTGATGAGGAAACTAATCAAACAAACAAAACACGATATGAATTATGATAATGAAACATGACCAACATCTGTGTAATCGAGAAACAAATTTTGGCAGATGAATTTCTTGGCGGGCTGGTAACTTTTTGAGGCTATACCTGCCCGACTGGCTGGTACCAAAAAGTTAAGATCCAGCCCGTGGGGGGGGGGGGGGGGGGGGGGGGGGTAGTGTGAGTTTGAGTAGTTTACCCCCTCTCAACTACTAACCTAAGACCCTGTTTTGTTCTTCTTTTTGGCGCAAAAATCGACATTTATGACCTCTCCAACCTTTCAACTACTAACCCAAAACCCTGTGTTTTTCTTTTCGCCCCAAAACTGATTTAAGAAGGGGTCTTATTTTGTGGGGTCTTAGTTTTTGATCTTAGTTTTTGGGTCTTAGTTTTTGGGTCTTAGTTTTTGGGTCTTAGTTTTTGGATCTTAGTTTTTGGGTCTTAGGTTTTGGGTCTTATAGGTTTTGGGTCTTAGGTCTTAGGTTAGTAGACACCCCTACTTATGAGCCAATTTTCGTTGCATGTGCAAAATACCAAGTTTCAGGCCCCTGAGTGAATGTAAACAAAACAATGACCTTCAGACCGCGGCCGTCAGATGATATAATTATATCCGTAAACGCACGTATTTAAATTTTTCTACCTTAACTGCTCACAAAAAGTTCAGAAACCTTTTTTAATCAAGTAAATTATATTTTTATTATTTAGTACCCTCTTGTATTATGTTGCATATCAATGGAAAGCAGAAGTGTTTTTCGTTAAATGTGCAATGATGCCATGTTGCTGGACTTGGCCATATTAATGAGAATGAGACAAAGTCATAAATCAAATGTGCTAAAATTAGCGATTTTGTCTTGCTGTGTGAACCGATAGCAAGGGGCTTTCTCCAAGTCTGTTAAACGCGGCATATTGAAACTGCAAAACGTTTACCGTGTCTCAGAAAAATTTACAAGTTATAGGCCTAAACTGTTCATCATTTACCTGCATGACCTTCCACCTTGTGTCATTGTTATCCCAGTCTTGCAAATACCCAATCAATGGTTTTCTAAAGAGATGAGGGTTGGGGTGTGTGTGTTGTGCTCACTTGTGCAAATCTTTGTGTAAACCATTCATGGTTCTCAAGCATAACCGGTTTGATTATTGATCAGTACCTATTGACTGTTTAGCACAGATAACGGTAATGTTGGCACATTAGATTTGTGACTTTGCCTCATTCTCATTCATGTGGCCAAGTTCAGCAACATGTAGGCCTAATCATTGCAAGAGTGGAATAATTTTAAAGAGGAGCACTTCAGCTTTCCATTGATATATAACATAGACAAAGAGGGTAATAAATAATAAAAATATACTTTATTAAAAAAAAATTACTAACTATTTGTGAGCAGTTTATTTTTTAATTTGTACCTCGCGACGAATTCGCGAAGTACGTACATCACGGCAAATGTGTACCTGCCGAACCGGGATACGTACCTCGCGAAAATGTAAACCTTTAAATAAAGGCGCACGCCCGGGGGGGGGAGGGGGGTACTCACGTATGTAAGGCATACCGCTCCAGTGGGTCGTTTTTTCATGAGACATCCTTAGCCATGGGTAGGCTTTTCAACTGAAAATCCTTAGACATGGGTCCTGTTTTTCTATTTTCGCGAAAATTTGCCAAAATTAGGTCTATTTTCGCGAAAATGTGGTCTAAAATCCCCTAAAAATCAACCTTAGAAATGGGTAGGGGTTTTGAATCTCCAGCGGCACACCCCCGACCAAACCAAATCCGAGTACCCCCCCCCCCCCCCCGGGGCGCACGTGTCTGAAATGTGCACGTGTTAATTAATCGTAGGCCTACGTCACATTTTGTAGACTACCTTTCACATTTCTACACTACCTTTCACATTTTTTTAATAACACTACCTTTTACAGTACCTAACACATTTTGTACCTTTTTGGCGTATTTGGCCGCCCATTTGTCTGGACCCTGCAGACGACGGTGGACACGGAACGACCCTTATATTTGAATTTCCGTTGGTTTCAATGTAACAATGGATTTTGATTATATGACCTCATACAATTTACCACACGTTAGAACTAAATTATTTCATCCTAAAACCACTGTGGGTGGCTAACCACCCGCAGTGTCAGTATCATTTTTTGAATTTAAACCGTTGTTAAGGGTGCATACCACTATTACGCGCGTTTCTATGGGAAAGATGCCTCGGGAAAACGGCAATATCTTGAGTTACCTTGCGACTCATTGAATGAAATCTTGGAATATTTATTAACACACATTAGATCTTACCTAGGTCAAAAACTCAGATGGGGGTGACCGTTTACATTTTTCTATATTTCCCCCTTTATACGGAGTAGTATTTTTTAACACGAAATTACACCTTGTAGCCCGTTGTGACCAATGTGTATCCCTCCGCCAATATTTTCTAACAAAACAGTAGATGTATACTCTTTTCATTCGAATTATCTCAGGTACACTTCAGTGAACAAATATAGACCAAATTCAATAATTTTGAATGACATATCATGTCAATATTAACCATTCTTTCCGTTATTTAGGAACTACATTCGTGATCGCGATCGACGGAAGCTGGGCGTTGGACTGTAATAGTGGTGTGCACCCTTCACTTGATCACGTAACCTCGTTCGCATATTTTAACCTGCATATTCGTGAATACGCCCTGTCCAGCGTCGTCTGGGACCCTGGTTAGAATCAGGATGTGCGCCATCTATACGGTTTACCTTTAAAGCTTCCCAGTTTAAAAACACCGTAAGAGGGAAGATAAGGTTCGAGATAGACGTAGTCAAATTGTGTCTGTGAAATGTTTCATTTGTGAAGAATGTCACAGTGAGTACCAAACGTTGGGTATTGATAATAATTATAAAGCATTGAAGTCTAGATCATATAACCTCTCTAGAAGCGTTAGCGCTTGGTCACTGGGTGACATCTCGATAGTCCGACGGTTCTATAGTCCGACGGTTTTATAGTCCAAAAAAATAAGGTTCTATAATTCGAAGGTTCTATAGTCCGAAAATGAAAAAGTTCTATGATCCGAACATGAAACACGGTTCGTTAGTTCGAATATTGAATGAGGTTCTTTAATCCGAATTTTAAAAAAAAAGGTTCTTTAGTCCGAATCTTTAAACGGGTTCGATAGTCTGAATCTTGTAGCCTGATCTTTAGTCCGAATGGGTAAAAAGGTCCTCAATCCGACAAATTATTTTGAATTAGAATTTACTTAATACTAACACTTTCCGATTCGATTCTTATTTTATATATAGCTTTATATAAAAGAGGCAATGTTTCCAAAAGGAGCTTTGAAGTTATGATAACGTTATCTCTAGAGGGCGCACTGCAAAGTACGCTATTTCAAATTTCGGATTATAGAATATTTGCTTCTGATTCGGATTATAAAGATTAGTGAAACCCTTTCGGACTAAAGGACTCTTTTGAAAATTCGAACCATACAACCTTTATTAAATTCGGACAAGAGAACCTTTTTTAACTTTCGGATTAGAGAACCCTTTACCAGTTTTCGGACTATAAAACTTTATAATAAGAAAAAATTGATACTGGTATACGGGCTATTGTTACACCATGCGGATAATTAAGTTGTTATATACTCCTCACAAAAAGTATCGAAACACTTAGAAATGATCCAATATATAACGGCTCGAAAGGGTATGCATTAATCGAAGCAAATATCCAAGTGCATAATTTTGTTCTGCGTATTTTGACACCTCGATCGTTGAGAGCAGCCTCGATCGTGGGTCCAGTTTCAAAAGTTATGAAACTTTTGAAACTGGACCCATGACCATTGAAATGACGATAACTCCGCTCCGCAACATCGTATCTCATCGACCGAGGTGTCAAAATACGCAGAACAAAATGATGCACTTGAATTTTGGCTTCGATTATTGCATACCATTTCGAGCCGTTATATATTGGATCATTTTTAAGTGTTTCGATACTTTTTGTGAGGATTTTATATAGACAACATTAAGCTTGCAATTTGAGGCTATCTTATATCGAGAATTATGGGGAACTATTAATTACTTAGCCTTGCACCATATGCAGGTAATATAATCTAGAATTGAAGAAGGCATACCAGTTTCAAGCTAGTGAACCTACATTTAACGTAACAATTTAGTAGCATAAAATGCGCTTAAAGATGAGCTATATTGAGTCAGTAATAAGCTTTATCGCCAGCAGGGGATGCACCAATCCGAGGAAATGACATGAAATTATAGGAAATCTATGGTTTTCATCCGATCCAATAGATAATTCTAAGTCGTGTAACATATAGCACTCCTGAGGAAGAATTCATTTGTGCAACCCCGATGGCTCGTCGTGGCCCATGCGTCAAATTAATTGGAATTAATCAGTGACATATTAATTCAAATAAATCTGTGACATATCACGTCTTTTCCTATGTCTCTATCATCATTAACCTAATTTTCAATTACTATTTTCAGGTAAGGGAATGTGGTGAATATTTCAAGCCTTAATCTTGATTTAGATGCACGTATTTAGTGTTTTTCATATACCTCGACACTTTCTATCTGTACGATTGTTTATATTCTATAGATGAGGTGACATTTGTTGACATTTAGGACGCCCTCTGTTGGTTTGAGACAAAACACACCGGGCAAGAGTTCCTATAGTTTACATAGGCCAGATCAGGTTTCTAACTAGATTGTGGTGTCACAGCAAATCGTTATCAAAACTGTCTTTAAACTTGCTTAGGAATGCTATAAGCTATCGTATTTCACACAAAAAACTAAAACTAAATGAGTTTTACAATTTATTAGAAAGAAATTTCATGTTGTCTTCATTAACTTTACTGTATATTCTGCCTGGAGGGAAACAACAGAGGGTGTCCCATTTGTAAATACATGACATCATAGGTCACCTCATCTATAGTATTATACCTTTAATTATTCTCTACAGCATTGTAAACCAAAGATATGATGTCCAGCAATGTTGATTAAACTGACAGGCTAGGGTACAAGAATTCTGATATAAGTTTAATTGCATGTGAATGTTGAAACACATTTGAATGTTTTAACACAAGTTGATGCTTTCTTGAAAACATCCATTATTAGCTCTGACTTATTATTGAGCTCTTGTAGGCTAGTATCCCGCGTTATCCTATGTGTGGCCACCATAACGTCTATGGCAGGCCCAATGTCCAATAGTTAGATAAACCTGGATTATCGGTCGAAAAACCTGGATTATCGATTGATGATCTAGGTTTATCCACCGATAATCCAGGTTTATCAAGTAAAACTTGGATTTTCGATTGAAAAACCTGGATTATCAACATTTAAGTGAAAAACTTGTTTTTTTTCTCGATTTTATCTAAATATTGGACATTAAGCCTGCCATAAACATCTGACCCTGCTTACTAGACACAAAGCTTTAGTGTTTTAGAACTTTTCCCCAAGCAAGCGACCATTTGATAATTTGAAATAAAAATGAACTGATACAACGAAGTACGACAAATAGTGAACATGACACGTTTGCTATATGACACAAGTAATAGCAGTACCGGGGTCCAAATCACAAGAAAAGTAATCAAGTAATTTTAAGAGTAGAGTTATAGTCGTAACATACTTTTTGACATGGGTGATGAGGGTGGTGAAAATGTTTGGTGCAAGGGATTCAACATCTTTTAGTCACAAATAAAACGAAGCAGATGGTATACAAAGTGCTTGAAATGTTTTGCAAAATTGAAACTAAATTGGTTAATTTTGCATGGAGATTCAATTGGGGAGTTGACACGAATCACGCAAATATTGCCACGTTTGAGCTAAACTTGTATTTCACAAAGTTATACACACATCAGGTTTACATTGAAGTGTAATGACATACCGGTATATGATTATTTGGGGGTTGGACCTCTAATCCTGCATTTACGTTTTCGGATATATTCGAATGGAGTATTCATTATTAAAGCACCGTGTAGTCCATGAACCACACATACATGTATACCTTTTCTAAGAACTTGGCATAGTAGTCAGTGTCTATAAAAAATCTACGGAACAAAAAAATAACACACACATAATAAGACACGTTTGAAAATGACAAACATAAAAATGTATCTAATCATTTCCTAACACTCGTAAAATGTTCAATAATTCTACCTGTCAGCGAAGCTGCATTCAATACTCTGGTAAAATCCGGGGTTTTCCCATGTTAAACATACGTAAAGTTGGTATATTTGGTGCCTCGACTGGCTTTATTTATCATGTTTGTTATTTGATCAATGCATCATGTTAATTTCAGCCCTATCTCTTCCATTGGAACATTATAACATAGGAAGTTTATACTTAGCATATCAGGCACCTGTTGGAAAAGGGAAAATTATAATTCCTTTTGAACAATGCAACGGTTTTAATTTGAATAATCAACTAGGTAACGTGGGTTGCTGAGATTATTTGGTTAAACGGATTGAATCAATTAACACCATTATCAAATGATCAAAAACAAAAGACAAAACAGTATCGCTTTCTGTAATCATAACTTGGAAATACGATTCATTAGTACATAGGTCTATACAGATATCGTTTGGCCTCAATCCTAAAGAATTACACATATTTTATTTAGCAATTGTCTGAATTCTAATTCCTGATTTTATAATAGTTTTGATCCAAACAATTTCAGCTTTCATGTACAATTTTCATTCTAAAATTGAGCGTTTATACTGATATCTTGAAAAAAACCTTAATATAACTTTGAGATTCACTCTCGGTAGCTGAATATCAATTGATTTAAGAGCATGTTGTCTAGATACATACACAGTGATGAGGTCTATTTTGCGTATTGACAGCTTTACGTCTGGATAACATAGAAAACCCGAAACAGTAAGTGCTTCATTCATCATAATGTAATTTTCATCTCAATCACTTCAAAGAGCATGACATAAATATTAAAATATAGGTTAATTATGGGAACATATAGGAAAGAGCATGACAGTTCTAACACGTATGTATTTATTGGAATGAATGTGCGTAACGTTTTGATTACGCCTACTACTAATATGCTTGGAAAGCGTGGATGAATAAAAAACGCGGGTGTTTCCACACATCGCTTTGATGAATATTGGAAGCACTGCCTCTTAATCAAATTAATGTTTCCTTTCTTACTCACCGTACCGTACGTGATCTAATGGTTTGACTTAGTTCCATCTAATCGTCTATGATCCATTTAAGTGCTTGAATATAGGTTAGGCAACGACAAATTAAGTAACACATTCTTCTTAAAAATAAGAACTAGATGAGAGCATTTCATATTAAAAATAAATGTTAAAACACAAAATTGTGAAACTTAAACAAATCTCAAAACCCGATCAATCGAAAAGTGGTTTTTCTTCGACGCATTATGATTCGGTTGAGGATACAATCAACTAATAAGTCGATTTGACACTTCAATGTTCTGTAACAGCTAACCTAGAAATTGTCTCTTCTAAGTTTGCCTGATAATTCTAGTTTGGGCACTATGTATTTTACATAAATCTAAAATGGCTGCCATATAAGTATGCAGACACAGTACTAAAGTATAGGTCACCTTCAAACTATTCAAATAAATTTGGCTAGTATACAATCCTTTGAATTACTTGATGTTAAACATTACATCACTATCTGCAACACTGTGTTCTATATATTTGATACACAGTGGTACACCCACGCAACAGTTAAATAGGTCAGGAAAGGCGGGCTTTATGAGTTTGGGAGCTGTTATAAATCCTTAATTCTACATACATATTCCCGGGCCTCTACAAAAGAGCAAACCGTAGCCAATGCATACAAGTCCAATTAGTTATCGTAAAGCGCAGATATCGGCAAACAGGAACTAGTAACTCAATATGAAAACCCATTCTGTGCCATCATTTTGACAATAATAACTCAGCATTTAAACATTTTATTCATCTATTGAATATCATAAGTAAGATTATGAACCAATGGCTGCGGTTACTTTATATACAATGTTTTAGCGTTATTCCCAAATACTCGAAACCTCAGTTACTATTCTGAGTATCGTACAAGCATATGTTATCCACAGTGACTGACCGGCTTACATACATTGTAATGAAGAATTCCTATGCACAGGGTGTCCAAAAGTGTCGATACCACTGTAAAGTTTGATATCTTTGGTAATAATATTCATAGCATAGTATTAAATTAAAAACACTATTGGATAGAAAAAAAACTTAAAAAACTATTTTGATACCAAACTTGTCTCCTTTTCTAAGTCACCTTAATATATAACACACGCTGAATGTTTTGATCACAAAATCTCACAATATCTGTGTAGGGCATTTTTATTTCAACTTACAGGACGCCAGATGGGTGTAGCTGTAAGGCCAAACAAAGAAAATAGTCCGTCTCAGAAGCCCGCCCGCATTGTATGTGAAATGAGCTGCGCGTAGGTATATGCGCTGAGTCTGTATTTGGATTTTTTGGATTTTTAAAAAAAGGTTAAAAAAGTTCTCTGTAAGCTTGGATTAGCAACAACAAAAAATCGCAAAAAACCCCCAAATAATTGCATACCTCATAGCCTATTTTCTAAATTAAAAAATAATTTAAAAAAATCGCACAGCACTTAGCTTATTTGCAAAATGCTCCTGAGACAGACTTTCTTCGTTGTTTGGCCTAATCACATTTTCCATTCACGCTGTTTTTGCAAAAGGCTTTCACTAATTACATTTTGTTCACAACAATATTTATGTTCATAATAAGGAGTATTTCAAATTTCATGGAAATCACCATGGAAAACCTTTGTCTTTCCTAACTGATTAGGTGAATTTTGCGTGTTGTTATTTTCAAAACTAATAAAGTGGATTTTCTTTGACTTGGTCCGCTTATTTTATTATTTGTACACAAACCTCTTTCTTACTATAGGCAAGTTTTGGTTCTATCATGTCTATTGCGGCTGCATTGGCAATGGTTTCATTGGTTCTATCATGTCTATTGCGGCTGCATTGATAATGGTTTCATTGGTTCTGATGTCGCTATGTGGATTCATTCATACAATATCAATATTCACCAATCCCACATTTCGCAATATATCATGTGCACCGTTTCCAGAATCATTATGTCCCATAACTGCTTATTGACATTTCCACGTCTCCATTTGATATGCAGCAAGAGAGGTTTCGTATTCAGGCGGTTATAAGTAAATCTGGGAGCTTGAAATGCATTATTTAGATAAGACGGTTACAATATCAAAACAATTTTTTTCTGCCATTTAACAAACATATAATTTCAAATACCTATTATGATTAAACTGCATGTGCGTTCAGTTGAACTGAGGATATCTATGAATGTAGACAATAGTTCTTCGGAGAACATCTACTGCGACCCTTTGTTTCCCAGTTTCAAATCCAATTGAGACGTACCTCCAACCGTCCACTGTTACAACATAACTATCCTAATTTCATTTTCTGATCCATATCTTCAGGCATGGTCAGTTTATCAAGCTAGTGCGACCTATATGTATATCGTCCTTAGGGAAGAGACTGAATTTATTAAAATACTTTCTATATATCATAGCATAACAGGTGTTTTGTGTTGGGTATTAAAAGGAAACCATGATTGACTATATTGACAGTCTATTGGCCAATATATTTACGGCTTCATGTAAAACGATATCCTAGCTTTAAAGAGTTATAGGCTATCTTTAATATGTAACTACAAACACTGCGAATCTGGAACTACAGGATTCACGGTATATTTATACTTGCGCCACAATAGAATACTGAACTGAACTATGTGCTACCATTTGTACAATAAGGTAATAGGTCATAATGAAGGCAAATAAACTATAGAAGAGATCTATGCATTTTATGTTAAAGTAACGTAAAACTCATATAATCCTTAAAGCAAATAATGGAATATAAACCATTATTCCTTTTGATAAATCTTATATTCATGACATATCAACCATTAATCCTCGGCACGGCTCGGCACGGCTCGGCACGGCACGGCACGCCACGGCACGGCACGGCACGGCACGGCACGGCACGGCACGGCACGGCACGGCACGGCACGGCACGGCACGGCACGGCACGGCACGGCACGGCACGGCACGGCACGGCATGACAAGACAAGGCATGACAAGACAAGACAAGTAAAATGGGACAGAGATAGTTTCTTATATAGCTTGTTTTGAATGATATACACTTTAAGGGCCAGGGCCGTCAGCAACTTTTGCCCAAGGGGGGTGCGTTTTCACAATTTTTTACCGGAAGCAGTGGCGTAGCTAGGTTGTTTTTTTATATATCATAGCATAACAGGTGTTTTGTGTTGGGTATTAAAAGGAAACCATGATTGACTATATTGACAGTCTATTGGCCAATATATTTACGACTTCATGTAAAACGATATCCTAGCTTTAAAGAGTTATAGGCTATCTTTAATATGTAACTACAAACACTGCGAATCTGGAACTACAGGATTTGTATATTTATACTTGCGCCACAATAGAATACTGAACTGAACTATGTGCTGCCATTTGTATAATAAGGTCATCATGAAGGCAAATATAATATAGAAGAGATCTTATGGATTTTATGTTAAAGTAACGTAAAACACATATAATCCTTAAAGCAAATAATGGAATATAAAGACATTCTTATAATCATTTTTTTTGTACTTAACTCCCAGTGTCACCTATACTGGGACCGATACACCTTATATGCTCTCCAACTATTAGTGTAAAAGTCCAGCCGTAGACCAGAATATTTGAATTGACGTTTTTTAATAAAAAGGGCTATTTTTTTTTTTTTTACCAGTGTAAGTTAGTTCATTCATGTAATTGTAAAAAACAAATCCCAGTGTTTATCAAACTGCGTGTCTCTTTAATTAGGTATCCTGATGTACATATCTGTTTATTTTTTACGATTTAGGATACCCGACGGAATTACACATTTTATACAGGTATCGAGCATTGATCATCAATTGTAACACTTGTTTGTGTTTGTATCTAACTAGCGATATTATCATAATTAAAACCATCAGAACTTCAATACTTCGACACATTTTATAGTTAGATAACCAAACATAATATTTGTAAAGAAAAAGCCAATGGTTATCCAAAATACTACACATTTTACGTTTAATGTGGGGAATGGGGGGAATATAAAATTTATAATAACAACATTTTGTTGTAAACATACAATTTAGATAATACGGAATGTCGGCTTCATTGGGAAATTTGTTTATGATTGTTGGAAGTAATAGAAATGGCGAACATTTCTTCAGGTGTTACGTGAAGATCAATTGAAGTAGCCATCGTAGGCAAGTAGCGGGTTCTAAAAGACGCATCTATAACACGTTCTGCAACCTATTAAGAATACAACCACTTTTTTCATTTCAAAAGTCCAAATTCAAATTGAATAATATCAAGGGAATTATATTACAGATATTTATTATTATGCAGGGATTTAACATAAGACTAACATAGCGTACTAAAATGTCGTATAACTTAATTACCGTAATTAAAAAATGCACAAAAGTAATAATAATCGATCACACAGTCACATGCTGGCGATTATTAAAATGAATGACATTTTTTCCTGTAAATCTTAAACTTGTATTAACTATTTTTAGTTTGTTGAATAATTTTAAAGAGATCAGTATTGGGTAGCCGTATCTAATGATTTGCTAATGCAATCAGAATTCAGATAAAGGAAAGCATACTTTATTTAAATATGATGTTTGACAACAATGACAAACGAAAATAAATGCGTAGATATCATGTTGATATTGTATATTGTATAACAAGCACATTCAATGGTGTCTTAACCTCTTCATATCATACGGCCTGGAGTTAGAATAACACTTACTAGGGCGTCCAGGTTAAGGAAAATCTACTTTACCGATCTAGTTTCAAACATCACATTTGTATATTAATACTTGTTGCCATTGGTTTATTGGTATAAATGTGTTTACACAGGGTGGTGAACCCTTTGAAATGCTCTCATCTAGTCCCTATGTCTCTGTTTGTGGACGTTCATGCAAGAGGGAGTTAGCGAATAACATGGCTATGCCTGTTGACATCTCATTATACAGACCTTTTATTCAGGGTCGCAGTGATTTTTATAAGCGCTCTTGGCACGTTGACAGTGCTATTCAGGGAACAAAGTTAACAACGGACGTAGATGTCAAAGAAAGTCGACACTATTGACCACTCTATCTAATCGAAAGCAGTTTACATCCTTCAACTCGCACTATTTAATTCATTCTCCTATCAGTTTCTTGTGGCGTACCTCAAGGCTCTACCCTAGGAACCCTCCTGTTTCTTATCTATATGAGTGACATTCCAAATGCTTCTAAGAAATTCTCCTATGTCCTCTTTGCTGATGGCACTAACATATTTGTGTCGCACCCTGACTTTAATACACTAGTTTCTACCTTTTAAAGAGCTACAAGATGTGTCGAATTGGTTCAAGACTAATAAACTTTCTCTTAACGTCAGCAAAACTAATTATATTCTATTCGGCTCTAAATGTCTTACCTCTACACGTTCTGCTACCATTCATATCGATTCGACTCCTATTTCATCAGTCAACCATACCAAGTTCCTGGGGGTTATCATTGATAAACATCTCAACTGGAAACTTCACATTACAAAAACATGTAATCATGTATCTAGAAGTATCGGTATACCTCGGAGATTACGTTATGATCTTCCCTCTTCTATTATTTTTTACTTCGAAAATACGCTTGTCTTACCACACTTAACTGTTTACAACCTTGCATGGGCAATCACATTAACTAAACACAAAGACCAATATCGAAAAACTAGTTATCTACCAAAAGAAGGCCCTTACGTATCTTCGCTGGTGCATCCTATGACTCGCATTCACAGCCAGTCTTTATCGACTTCAATACTCTAATATGTTCGATATCAACAAACTTTAAACTGCCTTATGATAATAATAATTATGGCATTTATAATGCGCCGTCAATCTAGGTGAACTATTTCGAGGCGCAAACATATAAAACAAAAATACAATTAACCTTTAACAAGTTCTTAAAAGAGTCAAGTGAATCACAGCATCTTAAATTATAAGGTAGTGAGTTCCAGAGAGTTAGTGCAGCAACCGAAAATGCGCGATCTCCAAATGAAGTTCGTGGAACAACAAGTAAAAGTTTATCAGATGACCGGAGAGTACGTTTTGGATGATATGGAACAAGAAGAATGGCAAAATATGTTGGTGAAGTGCCGTGCAAAGAAGAAGTTTTTAAACTTAAAGTAGCTGCATTTTGAGCAAGCTGTAGTTTGTGAAGTAAGTGATCAGTGATGCCACGTTTACCATATGCCACGTTTACCATATATTCAAGTGTAAATGTCAGGCCTCACCTTAACACCAATGAAGGGGTCATTTGACACCTGTAGAAATGGGTCCTCAGGCGAACATCCAAGGGTGTCAATAGCAATTCGACACCCTCTAGGTGTCATGGCACGCTTTAAAGGTGTCTTCCTGTCACCTTTGGATGTTCGCCTGATGACCCAAATCTTGAAAACCCCTTTTGGTGTCAAATGACACCCAATTTTTTTCTTCAGTGTACAGCTTTATATGAAAGAGACAATGTTTCCAAAACGAGCTATGAAGTTATGATAACTGTATATACAGGGTGTATCAAAAAAATTAGGACACTTTTTATGATGGTTTAAATCCTTGTTAAATCACTGAAGCATGACCAATTTTTATTTCAATGTAAAGTACAACCGATAAAGATAAAATCCTGAAGAGATGAGAAAAATCCATCATTAATTAAGGAAATTGTGACCTATTAGGCAAGGCAATCTATTTTGTAGTATGTACAATGGTCATTCACACAGTAACAGAGAGTAACATGAACGCGCACACTATTTATGCCAATATCATGGTAATGAACCATCTACAGTGGGTTCGAGAACTTTTTTAATTTGCACAGAATATGCATGCATCTGATTTGTGGATTATTTAGCCAGTATTGATTTGTGCCAGAATTAAATGGATTACCAAACTAATCTTTGCTATTGACTGATTATTTTCTATGTTTATAATTATTGTAATGCATTGAAACGTAAACCATGTTATTTACTGGTCTATACATGTAAATCCCATTGTACAAACCAGTAAATGACATGGTTTACGCAAATTATGCTAGTTTTCTTATTTTTCATCGGATTGATCTCATGTTTTCAGGATATCATAATAATTAATTGGGCTTTACATTGAGACTAAATTGGTCATGGTCCAATGATTATAACAAGTATTACACCGTCATGAAAAAGTGTCCTAATTTTTTTGATACACCCTGTAGAGGGCACACTGCAAAGTACGCTATTTCAAATTTCGGAGTATAGAATATTTGTTTCTGATTCGGATTAAGAGGTCACACTACTAAATAGAGCTCCATAGGGATATGTACAAAAACACTGATATAAAACTCTGTTTTAGACCACTAAATTGCGAAATTGGACCTTGTAGAGGGATTTTTTCTTAAAGATGATCACATTTTCTCACCAAAAAGGTGAACCTGCTCGATTTTCCAAAATACGCCCATGGAGCCGACTGCATCTCTGTCGAACTTGGAAATGTCGCCGTAATCGCCAATGTTTCCTGTAAAAAGTACAAATTTTAAAGATCTCTCAAAATTTACCTAGATGATATTCACAGTTTATAGTCAGGGTGCATGTAGGTGATGTCCCATTAATCATAATTAATCAAAAATCCCAGGCATTTACGCAATTGTGTTACTGTCAAGTCTTTTGAATTTAGGATTTTGCCATGCATATTTTCCGATTCTAGTTTTAAACACCGCCCTTAAGGGTAGGGAATACCCCATTTAGTGTAGTGCACCCTTAAAGATTGGTGAAACCCTTTTGGACTAGAGAACTCTTTTGAAAATTCCAACCATACAACCTTTTAAAAATTCGGACTAGACAACCTTTTTTAACTTTCGGATTAGAGAACCCTTTACCAGTTTTCGGACTTTAGAACTTAATAATAAGAAAATAATGATACTGGTATACGGGCCACTGTTACACCATGCGGATTATAAGTTGTTATATATAGAAAATATTAAGCTTGCAAATTGAGGCTATCATATCGAGAATTCTGGGGAACTATTAATTACTAAGCCTTGCACCATATGCAGGTAATATAATCTAGAATTGAAGAAGGTATACCAGTTTCAAGCCAGTGAACCTACATTTAACGTAGCAATTTAGTAGCATAAAATGCTCTTAAAGACGAGCTATGTTGAGTCAGTAATAAGCTGTATCGCCAGCAAGGGATGCACCAATCCGAGGAAATGACATGAAATTATCATGAAATTCATGGTTTTCATCCGATCCAATAACATATAGCACTCCTGAGGAAGAATTCATTTTGTGCAACCCCGATGGCTCGTCGTGGCCCATGCGTCAAATTAATTGGAATTAATCAGTGACATATTAATTCAAATAAATCTGTGACATATCACGTCTTTTCCTATGTCCCTATCATCATTAACCTAATTTTCAATTACTATTTTTAGCTATGAAGGGAATGTGGTGAATATTTCAAGCCTTAATCTTGATTTAGATGCACGTATTTACTATATTTCATATACCTCGACACTTTCTATCTGCACGATTGTTTATATTCTATAGTATTATACCTTTAATTATGCTCTACAGCATTGTAAACCAAAGATATGATGTCCAGCAATGTTGATTAAACTGACAGGCTAGGGTACAAGAATTCTGATATAAGTTTAATTGCATGTGAATGTTGAAACACATTTGAATGTTCTTGAAAACATCCTTTATTAGCTCTGACTTATTATTGAGCTCTTGTAGGCTAGTATCCCACGTTATCCTATATGTGGCCACCATAACGTCTATGGCAGGCCCAATGTCCAATAATTAGATAAACCTGGATTATCGATTGAAAAACCTGGATTATCAACATTTAAGTGAAAAACTTGATTTTTCGTTAATACACCAAGATTTTCGATGTTATCTAATTATTTGACATTGAGCCTGCCATAAACGTCTGACCCTGCTTAGACACAAAGCTTTATATAGTGTTTTAGAACTTTTCCCCAAGCAAGCGACCATTTTACAATTTGAAATAAAAATGAACTGTACAACGTAGTATGACAAATAGTGAACATGACACGTTTGCTATATGACACAAGTAATAGCAGTACCGGGGTCCAAATCACAAGAAAAGTAATCAAGTAATTTTAAGAGTAGAGTTATAGTCGTAACATACTTTTTGACATGGGTGATGAGGGTGGTGAAAATGTTTGGTGCAAGGGATTCAACATCTTTTAGTCACAAATAAAACGAAGCAGATGGTATACAAACTGCTTGAAATGTTTTGCAAAATTGAAACTAAATTGGTTAATTTTGCATGGAGATTCAATTGGGGAGTTGACACGAATCACGCAAATATTGGCACTTTTGAGCTAAACTTGTATTTCACAAAGTTATACACACATCAGGTTTACATTGAAGTGTAATGACATACCGGTATATGATTATTTGGGGGTTGGACCTCTAATCCTGCATTTACGTTTTCGGATATATTCGAATGGAGTATTCATTATTAAAGCACCGTGTAGTCCATGAACCACACATACATGTATACCTTTTCTAAGAACTTGGCATAGTAGTCAGTGTCTATAAAAAATCTACGGAACAAAAAAATAACACACACATAATAAGACACGTTTGAAAATGACAAACATAAAAATGTATCTAATCATTTCCTAACACTCGTAAAATGTTCAATAATTCTACCTGTCAGCGAAGCTGCATTCAATACTCTGGTAAAATCCGGGGTTTTCCCATGTTAAACATACGTAAATAGAAGTTGGTATTATTTGGTGCCTCGACTGGCTTTATTTATCATGTTTGTTATTTGATCAATGCATCATGTTAATTTCAGCCCTATCTCTTCCATTGGAACATTATAACATAGGAAGTTTATACTTAGCATATCAGGCACCTGTTGAAAAAGGGGAAATTATAATTCCTTTTGAACAATGCAACGGTTTTAATTTGAATAATCAACAAGGTAACGTGGGTTGCTGAGATTATTTGGTTAAACGGGATTGAATCAATTAACACCATTATCAAATGATCAAAAACAAAAGACAAAACAGTATCGTTTTCTTTTCTGTAATCTTAACACTTACCACGCGGCTATTATTTTTACCAAATCCGAAACTTTCAAGGTCTATCTCAAGGATTACTGTACCAATACCAGGTATGTTTGTACTTATTCCAATGCATTTCACATAGCGATTCCAAATATGGTAATGAAATTCAATTATTTGGACATTTTTCAAACATTTTGTGACATTTTGGAATGTCGTCTGCAGACGCCTGCCGCATGGAAAGTGATAACATGGAGATACGATTCATTAGTACATAGGTCTATACAGATATCGTTTGGCCTCAATCCTAAAGAATTACACATTTTTTATTTAGCAATTGTCAGAATTCTAATTCCTGATTTTATAATAGTTTTGATCCAACAATTTTAGCTTTCATGTACCATTTTCATTCTAAAATTGAGCGTTTATACTCATGTAACTTTGAGATTCACTCTCGGTAGTTGAATATCAATTGATTTAACAGCATGTTGTCTAGATACATACACAGTGATGAGATCTATTTTGCGTGTTGACAGCTTTACGTCTGGATAACATAGAAAACCGAAACAGTAAGTGCTTCATTCATCATAATGTAATTTTCATCTCAATCACTTCAAAGAGCATGACATAAATATTAAAATATAGGTTAATTATGGGAACATATAGGAAAGAGCATGACAGTTCTAACACGTATGTATTTATTGGAATGAATGTGCGTAACGTTTTGATTACGCCTACTACTAATATGCTTGGAAAGCGTGGATGAATAAAAAACGCGGGTGTTTCCACACATCGCTTTGATGAATATTGGAAGCACTGCCTCTTAATCAAATTAATGTTTCCTTTCTTACGACCCGTACCGTACGTGATCTAATGGTTTGACTTAGTTCCATCTAATCGTCTATGATCCATTGCTTGAATATAGGTTAGGCAACGACAAATTAAGTAACAAATTCTTCTTAAAAATAAGAACTAGATGAGAGCATTTCATATTAAAAATAAATGTTAAAACACAAAATTGTGAAACTTAAACAAATCTCAAAACCCGATCAATCGACCCGTAGAAAAGTGGTTTTTCTTCGACGCATGATGATTCGGTTGAGGATACAATCAACTAATAAGTCGATTTGACACTCCAATGTTCTGTAACAGCTAACCTAGAAATTGTCTCTTCTAAGTTTGCCTGATAATTCTAGTATGGGCACTATATATATTTTTACATAAATCTAAAATGGCTGCCATATAATTATGCAGACACAGTACTAAAGTATAGGTCACCTTCAAACTATTCAAATACATTTGGCTAGTATACAGTCCTTTGAATTACTTGATGTTAAACATTACATCACTATCAGCAACACTGTGTTCTATATATTTGATACAC
This sequence comes from Ophiura sarsii, assembly GCA_035610835.1. Taxonomy (NCBI): domain Eukaryota; kingdom Metazoa; phylum Echinodermata; class Ophiuroidea; order Amphilepidida; family Ophiuridae; genus Ophiura; species Ophiura sarsii. The sequence continues at coordinate 155,849,900 of CM069441.1, read as the reverse complement.
AGTGGTACACCCACGCAACAGTTAAATAGGTCAGGAAAGGCGGGCTTTATGAGTTTGGGAGCTATTATAAATCCTTAATTCTACATACATATGCCCGGACCTCAACAAAAGAGCAAACCGTAGCCAATGCATACAAGTCCAATTATTTATCGTAAAGCGCAGATATCGGCAAACAGGAACTAGTAACTCAATATAAAAAGCCCATTCTGTGCCATCATTTTGACAATAACAACTCAGCATTCTTAAACAGCTAAGAAAGTTTAAGCAATCTCATTGGTTCTCAGAGAAATCGGCGACATCTAGATGAGACAACTTAACACGGGGAGGTGGGGCTTACGTTTTAACAGTGCGTCCGACCTTCACAATGCGTGGTTTGCTCCATAACGCGCACTTCTGCAGTGCGTCTTTAGCGCTTTTCCTGCGTTTATGCCGGCGCCGCGACGCTTACGCATGGTTTACTCATCGCATGTGATTGGATGGAATGTTTGTGGGTTATTCGATCCTAGCAGGGGTAAAAGTTGTCAAGTGTGGACAATAAAATGTACTTATTGCGTAGAACAACTCCGCCTGCGGCGTCGTTGTTCTACTTAAAATAATACTATCGTCCGCATTTATGTCAGACAATATAACACGGGTACGGTCTAAAAACAATACCTTTATTCTCTAATTTAAACATTTTATTCATATATTGAATATCATAAGTAAGATTATGAACCAATGGCTGCGGTTTTAAGGTTGGTGACTGCGTACGGACTATTCTAAGGTTCTTGTTTGAAATCGCTGACTTTGTTTTGGTACCAAGGGATTGCCCCGAGGGGGCGGCACGCCCCCGAGGGGCAATCCCGAGCTACCAAAACAAAGTCAGCGATTTCAAACAAGAACCTTAGAATAGTCCGTACAAAGTCACCAATCTTATTCATAACTGTCATTTAATGTTGATTAGCATCCAAATTGTAATATTAAGTTATTCTAAACATGCTAAAGGTTAATATTTTGACTTTGGAGTTCGTATTTTTGTGTCATTTCCCCCTGAGGTAAATAAACACCACCCCATTGAATAATGGAGCAATCTAGGGCAATCTAGGGGATTCTCCACTACGTCATTGTTTTTCTCTGGAATGTTTTTCTTTGACCAATAGCGGAGAAGCTGTTATAAAAAACGATTATGAGATAGACCAATCACAGTTCGGCAAATAATATGCATGTTCAGGGCCACAAATTAATTTAGTTTTTGATTTGCAAACAAGCACGGAAAATAAATAAACAACAGAAGTTTCTTCATTCCCGATCCTGTAAAGAATTCAGAAGCAGGAAAGATCAATTTTGCCGATTGGAAATAATATTATATGAAATATGACTTCATACCCTGGACGAATATTTCGTCTCAGATCTACCGTACGAATAAGTTTTTGAAGCTATTTTTGTAAGCTTATTCATCATTGAAAAAGTCAATGCAAATGATCATGATCGGGATCATGATGTCTCATCATAATCATGGATCCATGGATCAAAGTCGAATCACGTCAACAACCTTCTTTGTTTATGGTCAATTGATGGGGAAATATATATAATCAAAATCGCAGCTAAATCGTGTTGTACGATTCCATTCTTTGTCTGCTTGTTTAGAGACGACGTTATTCGGTGAGTAATGATTGATGGCCTAGCCTACATCGTGAGTCTTTTTGACAAACAAAAGTATGTTGATTGTTGTCTTGCCTTAATTATTATTATAGTTGCAGTGTCAGGTGTTTGTCAAGCTTTGACAAAAATTAAATGGGTTGTCATGTGTCGTAGACGGGATGGCTATCATAGGCCTAGCTAGGAGTAGGCTCGTACGTAGGCCTAGTTAATTTAGCCTAACATTTTTTAATCTTGTCAATTTCGGTTTTACAACAAAAATGGATGACGCCTGACTTCGATTTTGAATACGTTTCTTGAATTGAAACATTTATAAAGTCACCTTTGATGAGACAGATTCCTGTTCTGTACTAGGCTGTTTATCATGGGATTTATTTCACTGATGCTTGATACGGCCGTGCTTGCCGGTGAGACTGAGACAGACACGCAACGTCAGAGCGATGTTTAGCTAATACAATCGCTATGACATACATTGTACTTCCTTGCTCGTCACTTGTGTCATTTGGGGGTCCATGATGAAGCTAACACAATTTCACCGAGTCTGCGCTCGCTGCTGATGATCGAGGGACGTCCAGTTACCAGTCAGTATCTCTGTAGGGCAGGCTAGCCGCCGCGCTGGTGGTACAAACACACGCCAGTTATTCAAATCATGCAGACCAAATTTGCCGTTCATCATTGACATTTTACAACGATATAAAAATTGTGTTTAAACTTTTGTTGTGTTTTCAATGTAGTATTTGTATTGTTGAAAGTACAGCCGCGAGTAGTCGTGTCGCGTGTATCCATGTTCAGGGCCCCACTCGCAAACATCTGCCTCTTGTTACCATGCACAACGTCACACAAAACGCCACGCCCCCAGGTCATTGATGCGCGTACAAGTACATTTTGGAGGTCTTGGCAATATATCAATAACCTGCGCTGTGCGTCCGCGTTTCCATGTAACGATCAATTTGAGTGGAAGCGCGGTGGTACGCACATTTTCAAAAGTTATGAATACTTTATATACAATGTTTTAGCGTTATTCCCAAATACTCGAAACCTCAGTTCCTATTCTGAGTATCGTACAAGCATGTTATCCACAGTGACTGACCGGCTTACATACATTGTAATGAAGAATTCCTATGCACAGGGTGTCCCAAAAGTGTCGATACCACTATAAAGTTTGATATCTTTGGTGAAAATATTCACAGTATAGTATTAAATTAAAAACACAATTGGATAGAAAAAACTTTGAAACTATTTTGATACCAAACTTGTCTCCTTTTCTAAGGCACCTAACACACGCTGAAGATTTTGATAACAAATCTCACAATATCATGGGGTGTTTTCATTCAACTCACAGGACGCCAGATGGGTGTATAGCTGTCATCACATTTTCCATTCATGCGGCTTTTGCAAAAGGTTTTCACTTATTACATTTTGTTCACAACATTAATTATGTTCTTAATAAGGAGTTATTCAAATTTCATGGAAATCACCATGGAAAACCTTTGTCTTTCCTAACTGATTAGGTGAATGTTGCGTGTTGTTATTTTCCAAACTAATAAAGTGGATTTTCTTTAACTCGGTCCGCTTATTTTATTATTTGTATATACACAAACCCCTTTCTTACTATAGGCAAGTTTTGGTTCTATCATGTCTATTTCGCTGCATTGACAATGGTTTATGTATGTATGTATGTATGTATAAAATGATCGTCCATAAAGGAACTCGGACAACAAACCAAGAGGGTTTTTTAACGCCAAGCTGGCAAAGCCACTATCTACAAACTTTTACATCTGTCAAGAAATGCCATATTGACAAATCTTTTTCGGATGGCACATTATTTACTATAGCCTTTTTAAGTTGTAAGAAAGGACTCACTGACATCCAGTCTCAAGCCAACATGTAAGGCATCATTGGTTGTGATAATAATAATAATAATAATAATAACCATATTTGTATAGCGCCTAACATCGAGATCCCTAAGCGCTTTAACATAAAAACATAATAACAAACAAATACATGGATATGGACTACAATTAAAAAGCCTTTGTGAACAAATGAGTCTTTAAGGATTTCTTAAACTGAAATATAGTCTCTGCATTTTTCACATGAAGTGGAATATTATTCCAGAGTTCTGCAGCTGACACAGAGAAGGAACGTTGACCATACTGAGTGGACGTTGAAGAGCAGACAAGACGCGATAGAGATGAAGAACGAAGATTGCGTGAAGGTGTATATTGTTTGATTAGATCTTGAAGATAGATTGGCGCAGTACCATGAAGACATTTATAAGTCAGAAGTAATATTTTATACACAATACGATACTTGATAGGCAGCCAATGCAGATCACGGAGAGTTGGAGTTATGTGATCATGTTTGCGTGAAAGAGTGATTAATCTTGCAGCAGAGTTCTGAATTCTTTGAAGCTTGTTTATCTGCGAATTTGGAAGGCCGTGTAAAAGACTGTTACATTGATCTAAGCGACATGTAATAAATGCATGTACCAGCATTTCAGTTGATTTTCTGTCGAGAAACTTTCTAATCTGTCCAATACGATACAGAGCAAATGAAGCAGAACGGCATATGTTTTTGACAAAGACATCCATTTTCAAATCATTCTGAACAATGACTCCCAAATTGCGAGCACACTTTACTGGTTCAATCAAAGAGTCACAGATTTGAACATGTTTCAAAGGAGATGAATTTCTGAATCGGGATGAAATATGGAGAAACTCAGTTTTATCATCATTCATTCATACAATATCAATATTCACCAAGCCCACCTTTCGCAATATATCATGTGCACCGTTTCCAGAATCATTATGTCCCATAACTGCTTCATTATTGACATTTCTACGTCTCCATTTGATATGCAGCAAGAGAGGTTTCGTATTCAGGCGATTATAAAGTAAATCTGGGAGCTTGGAATGCATTATTTAGATAAGACGATAACAATATCAAAACAAAATCTCAAAATCATTTTTCTGTCATTTAACAAACATATAATTTCAAATACCTATTATGATTAAACTGCATGTGCGTTCAATTGAACTGAGGATATTTATGAATGTAGACAATAGTTCTTCGGAGAACATCTATTTCCAACTGCAAACCATGGTTTCCCAGTTTCAAATCCAATTGAGACGTACCTCCAACCGTCCACTGTTACAACATAACTATCCTAATTTCATTTTCGGATCCATATCTCCAGGCATGGTCAGTTTATCAAGCTGGTGCGACCTATATGTATATCGTCCTTAGGGAAGGGACTGAATTTATTAAAATACTTTCTATATATCATAGCATAACAGGTGTTTTGTGTTGGGTATTAAAAGGAAACCATGATTGACTATATTGACAGTCTATTGGCCAATATATTTACCACTTCATGTAAAACGATAATTAAAACCATCAGAACTTCAATACTTCGACACATTTTATAGTTAGATAACCAAACATAATATTTGTAAAGAAAAAGCCAATGGTTATCCAAAATACTACACATTTTACGTTTAATATGGGTAATGGGGGGAATATAAAATTTATAAAAACAACATTTTGTTGTAAACATACAATTTAGATAATACGGAATGTCGGCTTCATTGGGAAATTTGTTTATGATTGCTGGAAGTAATAGAAATGGCGAACATTTCTTCAGGCGTTACGGAAAGATAAATTGAAGTAGCCATCGTAGGCAAGTAGCAGGTTCTAAAAGACGCATATATAACACGTTCTGCATAACCATCCTATTAAGAATACAACCACTTTTTTCATTTCAAAAGTCCAAATTCTTTAAAAAACTGTTTTTTCAAATTGAATAATATCAAGGGAATTATATTACAGATATTTATGATTATGCATGGATTTAACATAAGACTATGTTATAGCATACCAAAATGTCGTATAACTAAATTACCGTAATTAAAAAATGCACAAAAGTAATAACAAACTGGCGGTTATTAAAATGAATGACATTTTGTCCTGTAAATATTAAACCTTTATTAACTATTTTTGGTTTGTTGAATAATTTTATAGAGATCAGTATTGGGTAGCCGTATCTAATGATTTGCTAATGCAATCAGAATTCAGATAAAGGAAAGCATACTATATTTAAATATGATGTTTGACAACAATGATAAACTAACGAAAATAAACGCGTAGATATCATGTTGATATTGTATGACAAACACATGCAATGGTGCCTTAACCTCTTCATATCATACGGCCTGGAGTTAGAATAACACTTACTAGGGCGTCCAGGTTAAGGAAAATCTACTTTACCGATCTAGTTTCAAACAACACTCACATTTGTATATACTTGTTGCCATTGGTTTATTGGTATAAATGTGTTTACACAGGGTGGTGAACCCTTTGATATGCTCTCATCTAGTCCCTATGTCTCTGATTTTTCTACACGGTAAACTATCGCCCTACTCATCATTCTTCCGTAGTTGTTCGCCTTTTAATCCGGATCCTGATATTTCATAGCGGTTGAGCCAAACCTAATACTTTTCCAGCTTAATGGCTTCTCCGCACACTTTCAAACCCCACAATTATTGTATGTTCATTTACTACTACTACACTTTATATCGTATCATTTCATTTATTTCATGTTACTGTTCCGTATCGTACATCCGTAAACATGACTTAATATTGCCCTTTTGGTACTAGCACATTTTGATACTTTTCATTATATAGTTGTAATCTTAATTGTAATAAGATTATTTTTGATGCTTTCAAGATTTAGCCGAGGCTACCAACACCATTTTTATTAATCTACTACGCTACACCACTATATCAAATTACTATTAGCGCCCTCAAACAAGAACATTGCACATTTTGCTCAAGTCATCACCGATCTCAGGAAGGATTGCGCTGTTGTATATACCGACCAATTGGTAAAAACCGATCTCTTATAGACTCAGTTGACCAGAACACGCGATAAACGACTGAACTACCTTGCGGATAATATTCTTGTTTAAGAATTCATAAACTCATTTGTTGATATTGAAAATATGAAATAATGTTAAGTAAATGTTAACAAATGTAGTATAAGCTATTCTGTCATTATGTCAAAAAGCGCCGTTTTTGCACTCAGATTACCGAATGAGCATAGAATATCGAATTTCATTTAAAAATATATACGTTTAATATGCAGACACTGTATCAGCGTGTAGATCGATGGCACCTCCGGACTATATGAATAGCTATATACAACACATTGAAATTCATTGATGTTAAACATTATATAGTATTTGCAACACTGTGATCTATTTGGTGTATCTGTCTGCACCCACGCAACAGTTAAATAGGTCAGAAAAGGCGGGCTTTAGAATGCATTAGAGTAATGCACACACAGCTGTATTGTGAAGCGCAGATTCCATCACAATTTTCCTTATTCGTCAAATATTAAACATGCGAAACAGGGAATAGTTAAATTATGTTATGAAAATATGCGCTCGTTCAAACACTTATGACAATCATTACTTAATATGTATGAAACATTATTTAAGACTAATTGGATAATGGAGTAATACTATTAACTAATGGTTGTATGATTTTTGAGCGCAAATGCTTGAGATTTACATTACAATTATTGCAGTTAAAACCTGTAAATGTAGTTACTATTGTGGGCTTTGTACAACGTTTTATTTGTCTCCTCCGGAAACCGCAATGAAGAATTCCTATGCACAGGGTGTCCCAAAAGTGTCGATACCACTGTAAAGTTTGATATCTTTGGAAAAAATATTCACCGCATTCCTCTTATGATTTTGAGTGCATAACAATGCAAACGATTTCTAAATTGTATACAGAGCAATAGTGTTGTAAAGCTATACACATCTTTAATAGGTTGGGTCTTTTTATTTCCTTAAAACATATTACTTTTTTTAGGTATTTTCTTTAGTCATAATTTAGGCCGCGGGATTAAACCGACAATACTCTATGAGCGCGGTATTTGAATTGTCATTTCCTATACTCGCTGTCAGTCCGGATCGCCACGTCACATAGTACGTATGTCTGATTTTTAGGCAGCCAATGTTAGGCTTCGATAATTATATAGGGCGCGGTCTGTTTTATAGGACTACAAGAGAAGCTTCTACATCTTGGAAACTCAGATTGAAGCGTGTCAGTTTTAGGTTTTAATTCTTTTTCATTAACGCTAGGTGTACACTTCACGTAAGTGATATGATTCTATGAATAAATAAAATAAAATAATTGTATACATTATAGAGCTTTATAGCTTTGTTATGTGGTATTTTTGTAGCGTGTTCTATCACAGCCCTCAGCCGTATGAGTGAGTAATTTCAAATGAAATTAACGGTACAACAATAGCATGCCCTTATATGATTGTTAAATCGAACAAAGTATATTTGTTTTTGAATGGTAACAACAAGTCTTCGAAGAACATCCATTTTCCACAACAAACCATGGTTTCATATCCAAAGGAGGTTTGTATTCAATCCATAACTCCATGTCAGTATATCAAGCTGGTGAGAATTATATGTATATTGTCCATAGGGATGGGACTGAATTTAATCAAATACTTTCTATATATCAAAGCACAACAGATGTTTCGTGTTTGATATTAAAAGCAAACCATGATTATGTAAACGACTTATGTAAAACGATATCCGTCAAAAGAGTTACAGGCTATTTTTAATATGAAACTAAAACACTGTGCATCTGGAACTGCAGTATTGATCTATTTTGTATTTTCGCCGCAAAAGATTAAAGATATTTATAGAATATTGGTAAGCAAAGCAAGGAACAGAACAATAGTGCTCATGACCAATTTCCCGGGGCACATTTGTTATTGTGTAACCCGGTAATATGCAAAGAAAAGAACAGTTATGACTAATATTGATCTTTGTGTAATTATTATGCATACTCTCTTTTATAGGTGTGTGGTTAATATTGAGAACAAATGATTACATGGTATGAAAATACATTAATTTTACACATAATGTAAACCGAATAATGCGGAAATCCTACATAATTTCTGTCTCATGATTGAGGATACCCTGAAGAATCACACATTTTTATATCAGACTTGTACCCAAGTCCACGTCATCCGAGTCCAAGACGAGTCCTTTTGAGGCCGGGCTCAAGCAAGTCCAATTCCGAGTCCGACCAGTTCCATTACATTCAAGTTGCCTGTAAGGTTTGAGCCCAAGTTTGACAGGTTGAACTGGAATTACATCCATCCAACACCATTGACCGCATGCTGGGGGAAACAAGCCCGGGCGCTGCAGTCTTGCCACATGACTTGGCACACGTGGTGACTCTCCGCCAGATTTGGGCTAGTTTTAAAATTTAAATCTGCTCTTCGGATAATATAATGTGATTTTTTTCTTCAAAATTTGAACTTTTGATATATGATATATTGCACTAGTTTTTATGATAAATTGAAATTAAAAGTTGGGATTTTTTAACACAACAACATTTGTCAAGACTAAAGAGCCTTGAGCTATGCTTAGGACAGCGGTGGAAATGGTAGCACGCACGCTGGCAAGACATTTGTGGTCCAGTGGAATAGTTGCCGGTCTCCTAATCTCAAGGTTGTGAGTCCTAGCCCAGCTGGTGCCAATTTGTTTGTGTCCTTGGGCAATGCACTTAGTCTACATTGCCTCTGAAAGTGTTTATCATAATTTTGGATTCTACCCTTCAAGTAACCACTATCTATATGTACACCGTCAAACTGGTAGCCCCGGGAAACTTCTTTTATCAAATTGACGATGACCTATTATACATGGTTCAGTACAAACGATGTACATAGACGAGATAGTAACAAAGTGCAGAAATGAGATGGTGTGCATCCGTAAACATGACTTAATATAGCAATTTTTAGTACTAGCACATTTGACATCCCACCGTACTTAATTTCAATATTGTAATCTTAATTGTATTAGATTATTAATGATGGATTAAATATTTTGCCAAAGCTACCAGCATTTTTATTATTACACCACTATATTAAATTACTATTAGCGCCCTCAAACAATAACATTGCACATTTTGCTCAAGTCATCACCGACTCTTTGGGCTTACATAACGAAACCAAGTATTGAGCTCAGGAAGGATTGCGCTGTTGTATACCATGTATACCGACAAATCAGTGACGATCTCTTATATATAGACTGTAGACGTGAAATACCATGCGGGTAATATTCTTTATATAAGAATTCGAAAACTCAGTTATTGATATTTAAAATATGAAATAATGTAACAAATGTGACCTGCTCCCACAAAATGAGCGTAAAGTCGTGGCGAAGATGTTGCTGAATTGAGCTAGAATAACATGTTATTGATTTTTGCCGTTTGTTGTTAGATGGACCAAGCCTATTTATTATAGCGGGATTATAAAATAAATAGCCTGGCATGGCTGGTAATACTCTTAAAATAACAATACATACTGCTATTTTAGAATTCCCCTATAATAGAAGGGACCATGGGTCCATACCAACAACAATTTAAACGGCAAATCAATAATATGCTATGCTGCCTCAATTCAGCAACATCTTCGCCTCGACTTTACGCTCATTTTGTGGGAGCAGGTCACAAATGTAGTATGAGTTATTCTGTCATATATCAACAAGCGCTGTTATTAATATCGATTAGCTATATACAACACATTTTAATTTATAATTTTAAACATTATATCGCATTTGCAGCACTGCGATCTATATATTTGTGAGGCACCAACCATTCACAGTTTCAAAAAATCATTGAAATCCCACCTATATCCTTATCAGTAATTTAGCTTGTATTTTGTTTTTGATTCTCTTGCCTGTTTGTGGCTTCTCATTCTTGTAATGGCGCCTATATATTCATGATTAGGCGCCCTATAAATCCTCTTATGTATGTATGTATGTATATATTTGATGAATCTCTCTGCACCAACGCAACAGTTAAATAGGTCAGGAAAGGCGGGATTTAGAGGTTTGGGAGCTGTACCCAATACTTGATTCTACACATTCTACAAACAAATTCCCACGTCTATATTACGGTTTACAGAGCAAACCGTAGGAAATACATTAGAGTGCAATTTATAATGCACACACAGTAATGTGAAGTGCAACATTCATCACAATTCTCCTTATCCGCTCGTTTAGACACTTTGGCAATCATTACTTAATATGTATAAAACATTATTTAAGACTAATCGGATATTGGAGTACAAAAAGTTACATTCGATCTGTAGCACTCTTACGATTTTGAGTGCATCACAAGTTACATGCAAACGATTTCCAAATTGTATACAGAGCAACATTGTTGAAACGCTAATTTTATCTCATTTTATACACATCTTTAATAGGTTGGGTCTGTTTATTTCCTTTAAAATATATTACATTATGTTAGGTATTTTCTTTAGTCATAATTTAGGCTTCGGGGTTAAATCGGCAATACTCTATGAGCGCGGCGCATTTAAAAGGTCATTTCCTATACTCGATGTCAGTCTGGATCGCCTCGTAGGCTGTCAGTGTTAGACTGCGATAATTATATAGGGCGTGGTCTGGTTTAAAGGACGACGGGAGAAGCTTCTACATCTTGGAAACTCAGATTGAAGCGTGTCAGTTTTAGGATTTAATTCTTTTTCATTAACGCTCGGTGTACACTTCACGTAAGTGATATGATTCTATGAATTAATCAATTAAAATACTGTATATCTAACATAATGTTGGTATCGCACTATCGCACCCACGCAATAGTTAGATAGGTCAGGAAAAAAGGCGGGATATAGAAGTTTGCGAGTTGTACCCAATACTTGTTACCTGTAAACCTGTAAACCTGTAAACCTGTCAACTTGATTCTACACATTCTACAAACAAATTCCCACGTCTATATAACAGAGCAAACCGTAGGTAATACATAAGAGTGCAATTTATAATGCACACACGGTAATATGAAGCGCAAAATTCATCACAATTCTCCTTATGCGCTCGTTTTGACACTTTGGCAATAATTACTTAATATGTATGAAACATTATTTAAGACTAATCGGATATTGGAATATAAAAAGTTACATTCGATTTGTAGCACGATATTTCATCTTATGGTTTTGAGTGCATCACAAGTTACATGCAAACGATTTCCAAATTGTTTACAGAGCAATAGTGTTGTAACGCTAATTTTATCTCATTTTATACACATCTTCAATAACAAATAATGGTTTCATATCTAAAGGAAACCAGGGTGTGTTTTTTCAATCCATATCTCCAGGTATGGTCAGTATATCAAGCTGGTGTGACGATGTATATCGTCCTTATGAATGAGACTGAATTTAATAAAATACTTTCTATATATCATAGTATGTGTTTTGTGTTTGATATTAAAAGCAAACCATGATTGACTATCTTGACAGTCTATTGGCCAAGCTATTTACGACTTATGTAAAACGATATCCGTCAAAAGAGTTACAGGCTATTACTATAAAGCTGACACACTGTGCATCTGGAACTGCAGTATTGATCTATTTTGTATTTTCGCCGCAAAATATTAAAGATAGAATATTGGTAAGAAAAGCAAGGAACAGAACAGTAGTGCACATGACCCCAATTTCCCGGGGCACATTTGTTGTTGTGTAACTCGGTAATATGCAAAGAGCAGAACAGTAATGACTAATATTGATTTTTGTGTAATTATTATGCATACTCTCTTTTATAGGTTTGTGGTTAATATTGAAAACAAATGATTATTTAGTATCAAAATATATTAATTTTACACATAATGTAAACTGGATAGTGTGGATATCCTACATAACTTTTGTCTCATGATTGAGGATATCCTGAGGAATCACACGTTTTGTATATCAGACTTGTACCCAAGCCCACTTCATCCAAGTCAAAGACGAGTCCTTTTGAGGCCGGGCTCAAGTACAATTTTGGGTTACCGAGTCCGACCATTTCATTTCATTTCATTTCATTTCATTTCATTTCATTTCATTTCATTTCATTTCATTTCATTTCATTTCATTTCATTTCATTTCATTTCATTTCATTTCATTTCATTTCATTTCATTTCATTTCATTTCATTTCATTTCATTTCATTTCATTTCATTTCATTTCATTTCATTTCATTTGGATCTGCGCTTTCATGGATTAAATCATACTTCACTCATCGTTCACAATCTGTTATGTTTACATGGTCATGGTCATGAGTCATCCATTCGTGTTCCCGAAGAGGGTGTACCTCAAGGGTCAGTACCTGGCCCTTTAGGCTTCACAATGTATTCATCTCCATTAGAAGATAATAGATATCATCGATTCTCATGGCACTTATGCTGATGACACTCAGTTATACATTGTTTTGAAAACTGATGATGACAGAGTAGGTGAAATATCAAGACTGGAAGCTTGTGTGAAAGACATCAAAACCTGGTACACAGCCAATGACCTTAAACTGAATGACGACAAAACCGAAGTTCTGCATATTACATCTCGCTTTAGAAACAATTCTGTTATTTCATCAATAAAGATCAATGATTCTCCAATTGAACCCGCAATCTTGGCATTATACTTCAAAATGATCTCATGATGGATGTCCATGTCATTAATTTGTCGAGCGGCCTCTCATGCTCTTTACAAGATAGGTCAAATTCGTGTCCTTCTTGACTTACACTGGTTACCAATAAAATCACGCATTATGTTCAAGATTCTTCTATTAACTTTTAAATGTTCTCGTGGTCTTGAACCTATGTATCTGCAAGATCTCATTCAACAATACAAGCCCACACGCAATCTCCGTTCTCGCTCACAATATCTTCTTGCACATTTTTCTTCACCTTCTACATCATATGGACGTCGTTCTTTTCAAGACGCTTCTGCTGAACTTTGAAATCAATCACCATATCATGTTAAATTAGCCAACATTCTTGAACAGTTCAAATCATCGCTAAAAACTTACCTATTTAATGTTAATGCTTGATTTCCTTTTTGTTTTGTCTTTTGTTACTACTAGTTGTGTATATTTGCGTTTCTGTTTTATTTGGTATAGCGCATAAGCATGGTTTTATTATTATTATTATTACAATTTACACTTTATATCGTATCATTTTATTTATTTCAAGTTACTTTTCCGTACATCCGTAAACATGACTTAATATTGTCCTTTTGGTACTAGCACATTTGACATCCCACCGTACTTTTCATTTTATAGTTATAATCTTAATTTTATTATTAGATTATTTGATGCATTCAAAATTTAGCCGAGGCTACCAGCTCCATTTTTATTAATTTACTACGCTACACCGCTATATCAAATTACTATTACCCTCCTCAAACAATAACATTGCACATTTTGCTGAAGTCATCACCGACTCTTTGGCCTTGCACAACAAAAACAAGTTAAGTATTGAGCTCAGGAAGGATTGCGCTGTTGTATATATATACCGACCAATCAGTGACGATCTCTTATAGACTCAGTTGACCAGAACACGCGATAAACGACTGATGGGTCTTTCTTTGGACGTGAACTACCTTGCGTATAATATTCTTGTTTAAGAATTCAAAAACTCATTTGTTGATATTGAAAATATGAAATAATTTTAAGTAGATGTTTACAAATGTAATATGAGCTATTCTGTCTTATGTCAAAAACGGCGTTTTTTCACTCAGATTACCGAATGAGCATAGAATATCGAATTTAATTAAAAAGTATACGTTTAATATGCAGACACTGTTTCAGCGTGTAGATCGATGGCACCTCCGGACTATATGAATAACTATATACAACACATTGAAATTCATTGTGTTAAACATTATATCGTATTTACAACACTGTGATCTATTTGTTGTATCAGTCTGCACACACGCAACAGTTAAATAGGTCAGGAAAGGCGGGTTTAAGAATGCATTAGAGTAATGCACACACTGTATTGTGAAGCGCAGATTCCATCACAATTTTCCTTATTCGTCAAATATTAAACATGCGAAACAGGAAAAAGCAATTATGAAAAGATGCGCTCGTTCAAACACTTGTGATCATTACTTAATATGTATGAAACATTATTTAAGACTAATTGGATATTGGAGTTATACTATTAACTAATGGTTGTATGATTTTTAAGCGCAAATGCTTGAGATTTTCATTACAATCATTGCAGTTAAAACCTGAAAATGTAGTTACTATTGTGAGCTTTATACAACGTTTTTTTTGTCTCCTCCGGAAACCGCAATTATACAAGTTTAAATTCGATTTGTAGTACGATATTCCTCTTAAGATTTTGAGTGCATCACAAGTTAAATGCAAACGCATCTTTAATAGGTTGGGTCTGTTTATTCCCTTTAAAATATATTACATTATGTTAGGTAATTTCTTTAGTCATAATTTAGGTCTCGGGGTTAAACCGGCAATGGGCTATTCCATTTATTAATGGTACACCCCCTATAGAAGGCAAGCATTTTTTTACTGAAAATTTTGGGAATTCCCACTGCAAAGTTGTGTTGCCTTCTATAGGGGTGTGACCAAAACTGCTTCAAAAATTGGGAATTCCCAGGTTGTTTTTTGTTTTTAAAATTGGGAATTCCCATGCCTTCTATAGAGGTGTGAGGCATGCATTTTATTTTTTGGGAATTCCCAGGTTCCTTTTTGTTTTTAAAATTGGGAATTCCCATGCCTTCTATAGGGATGTGAGGCATGCAATTTATTTTTTGGGAATTCCCAGGCTGCTTTTTGTTTTAAAAATTGGGAATTCCCATGCCTTCTATAGGGGTGTTGTACTTTTTTGGTGTTGGTGGGGTGGGGTGGGGGTGGGGAGGGGGTGGGGAGGGGGGAGGGGGAGGGAACATAGTGCAGAGTTGAGAGGGTGGGGCTTACACATTGAAGTGGCAAGGATGTGTGGACGGGACTCGGGGTAAATTGGTGAGGAACTTTAAGGCAAAACCACGGTGTAATTTGGTGAGGATAGTGCAAATCAGTGAGTGTGTGGGGGTGCGTTTGTTAACTTATTTCTCCATTAGTTTTGATCAAAGTGGCGCCTAATTTGCATGTAAGATAGAGGAAATAACGGGACGTGTGATTTTCAAGTATATTCCAGTGAAATTGGTCAACAATTGGCTCCAAAAAACTGGAATAAAACCTCTCGAATTTTGCTCACAAATGCCACTAGAAGTGCACGATTTTGTGCGTTGCGCGTTCTATCGCGTAATCATATACCGTGTGGTAACGCGTCGCGTACATGTTTGTGGAAGGGCTCACTGCCGCGGCATTACGCACTCCTACACATGGCACATAAGCCACACGGGAAATGGTTATAGGCCTGTTGGTTATGGGTTATGGTGTCATGTCGGGTGGGGGTAAAACCACGGAAAATGGTTTAGAATAGGCATAGGGTTATCATGGTTATAGTGATGTGGTACAAGCAGCGTTTAGTGAGGGTTGATAGAGCAACCTGATCTCTTTACTTTAAATTGGCATGCCAAACAATCCAAGGGACCGAGGGTTAATGAAGTAGCCACAGGAAATGGTTTAGGAGGGTTATGATTATAAATCAATCTGGTTGGTGTGAGGGGGGAGGGAGCGGTGTAGGGGATTATGAGAGGTAGGGGTTAATTAAGTAGTCACAGTAAATGGTTCAGGAGGGTTATGATTATAAATCAAACTGGTTTGAGTGGGGGGTGTAGGGGGTTTATGTAGTTTCAGAGCCTAGGTAATGTGGCATTACCATCTAGCGGGAACGTGAGGGTACGCCGCTAGTAAAAATAGTAATGACTAATACCGCTACAAATAGCCTCAGCATAAAAATATATATTTAAAAACCTTGTTTTTTACGTTCAAGAGCGTGGTATAAAGGGAAAACCAATTCAACCTTGTTCATAGTTCTCCAATAATGCCTACATGATATTTGGCATATTTATTTATAAAACAGCCAACAAACAAGCAAAATACCAAATTCACAAAGATTCCCATCTCCAGTATATATAGAATAACAGTGATACTATTCGTTATACGGATGTTACATAATATTGCTATCTTCAGTAAATAGCAAACAAATGGAATGGATAACATGCTTTCTTCTTCAGTATAACATGATCGCAATGTTATCTATAGATACAATGGCTACTGTAATATTAGTGTAAAATAATTCAAATCTTAACCTAAATCAACCCATGCATCAAGCTTAAAACTGGTTAGTTCGTGCAGACACATACCTGATGCATATGGAACCAAAACAACTGAAACTTTAGTGCAAACCTTAAGGATGGTTAATACAAATTAAACAAAAGCTCTGGATTCCATTAAAAATATGATAGCTATGTGGTAAAATCGTTCTCTGACTGTGGTGGAGACCAGTGGCGTAGCATAATAGGGGCACGGTGGGCATGATTTCGGTGGGGAAAAAAGAAAGGGGAAGGGGGAAAAAAGGGAAGGAAGAAAAGAAAAAGGGGAAGGGAAGAGGAAAAGAAAGGGGAGGAAGAAAAGAGAAAGGAAGAGGAAAGAAAGTCCCCAAAAAATAAATGTTTATCATCAGTGGTTAGTTCGGATCGGGAATCGTTAGGCGCAGCCGGGGGTGGGGGTCAGATGATAGTGCGGCGGCCGCGCAAAATCATAGTTGCAAGACCCTTGGTATCTTTTAAACACATCGTTAACACAAAAATGCGTCCCGGGATCCGCCGCGGTATTTCTTAAAGCCGTATATTGGCAATTATATTTAATGAGTGCCATATTTCAAAGAAATAACCCGATTTGTTTTCAAGATTATATCAAATTCCAATGTTTAATTGAACAACATAATTTGTGACAAAAAGAAAAAGAGGGGGAGGGGAGAGAGACGGAGAGAGAGCATGGGTATTTGCCAAAGTAAAAGGTCTACCGTTTACATGTCACAGTTGGCAAAATAACACGGCTATTGCCGTGTCGCAAAAAATAGGTCAAAAATAAGCTAAAAATCATGTTTTAGTGGACTAATTTCAAAAGTATACATCAGATTGCACCAAATGGGTTTGCAAATTGAAACAAATTTTCATAACAGTTTCCAGTGGAGACTTTCGTTTAATCCTTCATTGGTCAAATGCTTGCAAATCCCTCAGATGAATATCTGAAAGATGTAAACGAATGAATATTTAAATTCACGTGGAATGGAAAAGCTGATATAATGAACATACTAAAATGTGGCCAAGTAATACAGGACCACCATTTCGGAAGAGTAAATTTACCATATGTAATATCACATTTGAAAGATTTGAATAATAAATTAGCTAAGACGTATTGAGTACGGAGATCAAAAATGGGTTTACTTTTTCACATCTTTCTTTTGCAAGATTTTGCCAAAAAAATAACATATTCAAATTTGGAATAAACGGATGGGGTAAAATAAGCAGTTAGATATAAAACTGTGGATTATAACTCTTATACAAGAAATTATTTGTGGTGGAATGATAACATTTAATAGTTGGAACCAATCTGTGAGATATTTATACACATCTGTATGATGAACGAGTATAAATTGTTAGTAGGCCTATACATTGATTTATTCAAACCTATGGTGTATGAACCACTTTCAGGATAAAAAAGGATTGTAAACTGTTTTATAAACTAATGTTAACGTGGTTAACAATGTAAACACAACATAAACAAATTACAATCAACGAAAAAGACTGACGAAATAAATGCTGCCAATCTATGCAAGTCACAGATACAAAAACTTCATATTGGTTTCAGTTCAAAGTGATAAATAACATACTAGCTACTAATAGTCATTGCTCTTTAAAATGAAAATCTTACTATAATTTGCCGTATGTTGTATGTAGGGATGTATCCATAAAAGGCTCTCTCAGTTTGCAACTAAACGCCGTGAACTTTGCACTGATAAAAGATGATTATAATGTGAGTGTTATAAGCTATAAATGGCTGAAAACCGTACAGAATTGACTGAGATATGAGTAAAAGCGGGAAATCAAAGGCCTTTTCAGCCCGGCTTTTGAGACTATTTCTACGGGCTGCTCTTTATAACTGGGGCGGAGGGTGGAGGGGGGGGGGGGGGGAGGGGGGGGGGGTGGGGGGTGTTTGTTTTTGTGTGTCAGTTCTTCATTAAAACCTTTGATTTGTGTGTAGACCCAAGATGATATCCATGATAGATCAACATGGAATCGTTCACATTATGTCCCTAATATTATATATTGCATGAACTCTTGTTCAGGGATTGCACACCCCCACATATCTACACACAAATCAAAGGTTTAAATGCATATTAACTGACACACAAACAAACACCTCCATCTCGGCATCATCATTAGGGGTTCTAAAAAGTAACTGGCATACTAAAATTATATGATGCTATTTTACTTTTTATATACAATTTTTTCCAACAATATTTTGTAATTAAGTCATTGGTATACAGTAGATGAAGAATAGTTTCAATTTTTTAGTTGCAGAAGCAGCATTGGTTATTATCTTTTACTAGCCGGATGCCCGTCCTTCGGACGGGCTCTCCCGCTACGGAGTAGGGCCTACCAGATAGAACACCTACAAAATAAAACAACACATAAGTGTTGGCAAATTAATGACGAAACACACAGGAGTGGCATATCTGTTACTCAATTTAGCATCACATTTCGTCATTAACCCCCAGCCTCACAAACCACATTACATCATTACACACAACCCCCATTCGTCGTCGCCCCGCCCAGCCCCGTGGCATATCTCAACCCAAAGGCCTAAAGTTCCCCGCCCCGTGGCTTATCTCAACACCAAGGCCTCACCTTAACCATCTCCCGTAGCGCGGCGTATTTCTCCAATATTTGTCCGCCCGCGTGTCACATACAGTATCAAATCCCACATCTGACACCATGTTACGTAATTTAGATTCACCATATCATGTTTTGTTCTATCAGAAATCACATTATTTCGTTACTTTATGACACGCCGCCGTTCCCGCCCCCCCCCCCCCCTCCGCCCTGCCGTCCCCGTCTCCGCCCCCGCCCCGTGGCTTATCTCAACCCCAAGGCCTAAACCGTAACCAACTCCCGCGCGTGTGGCTCAGCGTATTTCTCTATATTTGCCCGCCCGCGTGTGTAGGGGTGCGTGGGTGTAGTGCGTGGGCGCGTTTATTTTGCATGGCGCACTGCGACGCGTTATGTGCTACGCGCGCCGACTGCATGGTTACAATGTACGCATGAGCAAAACAAACATGGCCCGTAGAAATAGTCTCAAAAGCCGGGCTGAAAAGACTTTGGATTTCCCGCTTTTGCTCATATCTCGGTCAATTCTGTACGATTTTCAGCCATTTATAGCTTATAACACTCACATTATAATCAACTTTTATCAGTGCAACGTTCACGGCGCTTAGACGTAAAATGAGGGAGCCTTTTATGGATACACACATACATACAAACATACACACGGCAAATTATAGTAAGACTAGCGGGACGCCCGTCCTTCGGACGGGCCCTCCCGCTAGGGAGTAGGGCCTACCAGATAGAACACCTACACAATGAAACAACGCATAAGTGTTGGAAACCCCGCCCCTACCGCCGTTCCCGAAAAAATAATCGCCCCGTGCTATACACCTTTCTTCAAGGCCTAAATTAACCAACTCCCGAGCACAGTGTATTTCTCCAATATTTGCCGAGTGCGTGGGTGTAGTGCGTGTGAGCGTTTATTTTGCATGGCGCACTACGACGCGATATGTGTTACGCGCCGACTGCATGGTTAAAGTGTACGCGTAGAGAAAACAAACATGGCCCGTAGAAATAGTCTCAAAAGCCGGGCTGAAAAGGCTTTGGATTTCCCGCTTTTGCTTATATCTCGGTCAATTCTGTACGGTTTTCAGCCATTTATAGCTTATAACACTCACATTATAATCATCTTTTATCAGTGCAACGTTCACGGCGTATAGTTGCGAACTGGGAGAGCCTTTTATGGATACATACATACATACACACACCCCTACACCATGTACACCATACGGCAAATTATAGTAAGACTAGCGGGACGCCCGTCCTTCGGACGGGCTCTCCCGCTAGGGAGTAGGGCCTACCAGAGAGAACACCTACAAAATGAAACAACACATAAGTGTTGGAAAATTTATAACAAAACACATAGGAATAGAACAATATTTAAAACATTTTTGTTTTAAATCAAAAGGTTTTGTTTTAATTCAAAAGTTTTCAAATTTCAATTATAAAATTTAACCCCCGCCCGCCCAAGCCCGTGACATATTTCAACTCCAAGGCCTAAACCTTAACCATTTCCCGTACCCCGCCTAAACCGTGACCAACTCCCGTGGCGCAGCGTATTTCTCCAATATTTGCCCGCCCGCGTGTGTAGGCGTGCGTGGGTGTAGTGCGTGTGCGCGTTTATTTTGCATGGCACACTGCGACGCGTAGTGTTACGCGCGCCGACTGCATGGTTACAGTGTGCGCATAGAGAAAAAATAAACATAATAGAGCTTATTACCGATGATCAATTTTGTTGAAAACAAAACAACATGGGATGTATTTTTAATTATTTTTTGTTTCTCGTGGGACACTCTTTTGCAACGACCTGTATCTTACACAAATTAAATCTTAAATTCGCAAGAAAACTTAGTATTGTAAGAATTTGTACTTTTACTTGACATATACGAATATTCCAAAAATGTTACATGTAGCATCATCACATTGCCTAAAACCTGACTACTGGCCCGGTAACAAGCTGATTTTTGCAATTTTCGAGAAAAAAACGACTATAAGCCTACTCTGTGATAAATGGATAATAGCAAATGAAAAGAACTTTACAAATTACTTTTGATGGCTCTGAGAATCCGGGATTTTATGGCAGGTTGACGCGCACAATTCCATGACATTTTGTGGGCATCATGCTATTGTTCTCTGTGTAAATAAGAGCATGTGACCAATTTTACAATGATTTAGTCAATTCTTATGATGAGGAACTTTGTTGTTTGATGGATTAGGCCCCTTTGATTACCAGTGGCGGCACCACACAAGTGGGAGGGGAATTACTCCTCGGTCACGATCCTCAGCCCTCCACCCCCAGTAAGCCTCCATTTTGTCCCCAAATAATCGAGAGAAAAACTTGGTCTGAAATCTTTTAATTCCGACCACTACAAATTGAGCTAATTTCACGCAATTTTGACATTCAGATATGAACTTTTTCGAGCTGATTTCAGTTAGGATTTTTGTTGCATAATATGTATACATTTTCTTTTGTCTCAGCCCTTTAGCTATCTTACCTTCAATTTCTCATACATTTGTATTTGTTCTCGCACCTGTATTGGGCTATTCCAGATAATAATGACGCCATAATAATGACGCCCCCCCCCCCCCCCCCCTATAGAAGACATTGGAATTCCAGACTTTTCCCCACCAATTCCATACTTTTTTAAAGTTTGATCTGGAATTCCATACTTTTTTTGAAGTTTGATCTGGAATTCCATACTTTTTTGAAGTTTGATCTGGATTTGTCCTCTATGGGGGGGGGGGGGGGGCTCATTATTAGGGGGGGTTATTATTATCTGGAATAGCCAATTTTGTCATCCTCGATTGCCTCCACACACACCTCTCTCATCGCTCATGAGAAGGAGCAGTCGAGTGCAGGGAATTTTTTTTTTTTTTTAATTATTTTTATGGATTGTCAAAATGATGGGTTATAATAATAATAATAGACTAACCAAAAGTTTGCACTTTTAAGTGACCAAATGTTTGGAAGCACAAACTTAATTTTACATAAAGTGCACTTTAAGTTTTAGGCATGCATCAATGGCACATCAAAATACAACTTTGTGAATTATATGATGCACCTTATTCTGTCAAAAAATTGATGCATGAATAGTATTTCCCAAATGTTTAAAATTCAGAATACACAGTATTGACATTTTTTTATGTAGGCCTATACTCATTTAATAAAGTTCTACCTCCTCACTCATAACATAGCTAATCTGAATGACATTTGTCGTGATTAGCGCTGAATCATAGCTACACATTTATAATAAAATATAATTGATGTCTGTTTCATGATCCAATCAAAGTTAGAGACTGAGAGATTTTGGATTTTCGGAAAATTACCCTAAAGATAAACACATGGAGTATTTTTCTCTCTTCGTATTGTACGATTTGATACAGATTTAAATAATGTAAATAGAGAAAATTGATGATTTCTGAATATAATACTGTATTATCATATTTTATAAATCAGATTGTAGGCAAAATTAACCTTTGAGGGCTAGCAAATGGCATAATATCAATTTGAATGTATTGCTACTTTTTTAAACTTTATCATACTGGAATACTGCTATTCAGTCAAATTTTCATTGTTAAAGGTAGATGTTCCGATTGCTGGCCCGATTTTCAACTTGATGTTTTCTATTTTACATGAAAGGTCATCCTTATAATTGTCGCATTCCAAAGTTTGAGTTGCATAACTCCAATGGTTCTATTTTTAGAAGCACAAGGTCACATACATTTGCCCATTGAGTTATACACAAACTGATTTCAGCCTATAATTTCTAAATGGCACATTTCTGGTCCCTAAGATTTTACAGACATAATGAGAAAAATATGGGGATTCTCCTGATATCAAAATATCTTGATGTGAAAAAAAAATCATAGCCTCAAAAAAGTGATCGGTTCATATACCTTTAAAAGTCAAGCCACAGTGATGCATCAAACGTTAAATCTTAACATGATAGTTACTCAGAGTTTATAAAGATGTATAACAAGTTTGTTTCTTCCTTATATGTATTCAAAACAAGTTTTATAGTAACCAACCCCTCAGAACCATGACATAAAACAGTTTAAAAAGGGCCTCCTCCTTTTTTAGGTTCACAAAAGTGTATCGCTATTATTATAGTATTAATTAGGGCAATTTTGCACCTGAAGTGGGAAAAAATGAAGAACAAAAAAGGGCCTCCATTTTAGGGAAAAGTCAGGACCCTTAACACGATGTTATTTTTAATTTGCCTAGCTCTATCAAAGTTCTAATACATAAGAACAACAATTGCCTCTTCCAGCTCCACTAAGCATCACATGCACTGTAGAATACATCCAATGGGATGCTCTGCCAGTGTACATGTGCAGCAAAGAAAACTTCAGTACACTCTACATGCTGTGAGTATTATAGTGCATAGATAATTAACACGTTTACTTGATTGCATAACAGCTGGTGTTAGATTACTGCACATCACTGACTACATAGTATACATGTAGTACATGGGGCAGCCAGCCTGCACACAGGCTTGGCAGTGCTAAAAATCATATACCTGCAAAACAACTTAATTTCGCTAGCAATTTAATTTCGTCATGATTTCGCTAAGCGATCCAATTCGCCAAATTGGATTGCTGCCAGTTATATTATTTATAATGGTTATAATCATAATAGGAAGGTGTCTACAAATTAGTGAAATTAAATTGCCGCAAATAGTTGACTAAATGCTAATTCGCTAAATTAAGTTGCTGTGAAATTTTAGTTACTTTATGGTCGCACTTCCAGTATTTATAGTATTCATATTATTCGATAGCACAAATGTTCATGTGCATTTATTTATATTTACACTTTTTTTTTTGTATTTCTTAATTGACAATTCATTTATCAGGTTTGACATACTTTCTCTTCAACAAACAATTAGGTATTAAGTATTACCATGAGGGTAAACTTTCATGGTATTACAGAAATAAATCAAATCACGAAAAAAGTTTACTGCAAAAATAAATTAAAAATTGAGACCGATTGCTAATTTGATAATTTTTCACTGGGCTTGGTTTTTGTTTTGTGGGGGAACAATAAAGTCATGTATTGTGTCCTGTAAGGTACAGGCATGGACTCCTACATGAAGGGAATACAAAAAACAACAAATTAAAAAAACACCACCAGGGATCAATCAAGAACAAAAATTGAACTGTGAGGTATAAAAAAATCAACCTGCTAATATTTTTATGAGCATGATCGATGAGACCCGTAAAGGCGACAACAAAACACCCAACCTGTTGTATTGTGGGCAAACGGACCTCTAGGGATGGTCGGGGCTTAAACAATTTCCTTTTTTTTAAAATTCAAAATGGATAGAGGGGCATTTTTTTAAAACTCCCCCCCCCCCCCCCCCCCCCTGAAAATCTAATGGTGTGTCCCTAAAGCCAGTTGCAGCAAGATTAGTTCAGAAAACAAGTTGGTAATATCAAAGTCAGTTGGTACTAATATTTTCTCGGCAAAATCACTTGGTAAACAACAACATCAGTTACCAAAATAAGTAGGTAGAAAAATTGGTGGATCATGAGTTGGCTCTTTGTATTGTAGTCCAGTCAGCAAAATTGGTCCGCAAAATTAAGTTGGTAACATCAATTGATCAGACTCAGTTGGTAAAATTAATCAGCAGAAAATCTGTTTGTTAAAATAAAAATTGGGGGAAGGACCGAGACAGTGGCGTGTCGGAAGGGGGGGGGGACTATCATTTGGGAATTGCACCCATTTATATCCAATTTCAATTGGGGTCAGTTGGGGGAATCGAATCCAAATAAGTATAAAGATGGCAGAACGCATATGTACAGGACTACATTTTCAGAAGCCCATGTAAAACCAAAAATGTACCTTAATTATGACCAGATTCGCTATAAATATCAAAATGTTTATTTTGTTTTGATTTTCCATCCCTTCAACACACCATTCTAGAGGAACATGGTCTTTTTTGTTGTTGAATATCCAAAGGCCAAAACTCTTTTTATTTTTGGGAATTCCCACGCCCATGCCTTCTATACCTTCGAGAGGAATATGGCATTTTTTCTTGGGAATTCCCACCGACAAAATCCAAAATTTGGGAATTCCCACGGCCAAAATGTGATGATTTTTTGGGAATTCCCATGCCTTCTATACCTTCAAGAGGAATATGGATTTTTGGGGGGGGAATTCCCACGGCCAAAATGTGATGATTTTTTTGGGAATTCCCATGCCTTCTATACCTTCGAGAGGAATATGGATTTTTTTTTGGGAATTCCCACTGCCAAAATGTGATGATTTTTTGGGAATTCCCATGCCTTCTATACCTTCAAGAGGAATATGGATTTATTTTTTGGGAATTCCCAGGGCCAAGATGTGATAATTTTTTGGGAATTCCCATGCCTTCTATACCTTCGAGAGGAATATGGAATTATTTTTTGGGAATTCCCACGCTCAAAAAGTGTCAAATATTTTGGGATTCCCATGCCTTCTATAGGGGGTGTACCGTTAATAAATGGAATAGCCCAATACTCTATGAGCGCCGTATTTTAAATTTCATTTCCTATAATCGCTGTCAGTCCAGATCGCCTCGTAGGCTGTCAATGTTAGGCTACGATAATTATATAGGGCGTGGTCTTGTTTAAAAGACGACGGGAGCAGCTTCTATATCTTGGAAACTCAGATTGAAGCGTGTCAGTTTTAGGTTTTAATTCTTTTTCATTAGCGCTAGGTGTAAACTCTGAGTAAGTAATATTCTTCTATGAATAAATAAAATAAAATACTTGTATACATTATAGAGCTTTATTGCTTTGTTAATGGTATTTTGTTGCGTGTTCTGTCACAGCCCCCTGCCGTATGAGTGGGTTATTCCAAATAAAATTAATGGTACTACAATCAGTCAGTAAGATCGAATACAAAAATACGAATTTTTAAAATAATGCAGCGCATTCATGGAGGCCGCCATTGTATCATTACGTCATTATTGCTACTATCAATCACGCCGATTTTTTACCTAACTTAAATGACGTGCCCAGTTCATCTTTGACTAATCATAATTTGGCTTAATCTCGATTCCAGATGCTCTATTTAGGTTCAAATGACCTAAACACACACATGACGTCATTTTGTAGTGACAAAACCACGCCCACATGAACAAATCTAGCCAACTTTTGTGACTTAAACTCGTTATTTTTTACTTTTTCCGTCGATAGATTATTTTGTCCGTTAGTGAAAAGCTAGCAAATAATATGTAACTTCCGGGTTCAGAAGTTTTCGTTCATCCCTCATTTTGCTGGACCCCACGAACTGTTGCTTAATTTACACCGAGGTATATAATTCCTGTACTTTACCGTGTAGAGCCCTACAACATCCGGGACACATGTACGCCCTCACGTGATAATGGCGGCCACCAGTAGCAGGACACGAATAAAAATATGTATATAATTATATTCCATCCGACTGAAAATAGCATGCCCCTATATGAATGTTAAATCGAACAAAGTATATCTGTTCTTGAATGGTAACAACAAGTCTTCGAAGAACATCTATTTTCCACACAACAAACTATGTTTTCATATCTAAAGGAAACCGGGTTTTTTCTTCTCCAATCAATATCTCCGGCATAGTCAGTATATCAAGCTGGTGCGACTTATATGTATATCGTCCTTATGAATGAGACTGAATTTAATAAAAAATACTATAATATTATAGCACAACAGGTGTTTTGTGTTTGATATTAAAATAAAACCATGATTGACTATCTTGACAGTCTATTGGCCAAGCTATTAACGACTTATGTAAAACGATATCCGTCAAAAGAGTTACAGGCTATTTATAATATGAAACTAACACACTGTGCATCTGGACCTGCAGTATTGATCTATTTTGTATTTTCGCCGCAAAAGATTAAAGATATTTATAGAATATTGGTAAGGAAAGCAAGGAACAGAACAGTAGTGCTCATGACCAATTTCCCGGGGCACATTTGTTGTTGTGTAACCCGTTTTAACGGGTTACACATATTAAAATATGCATAGAGCAGAACAGTAATGACTAATATTGATCTTTGTGTAATTATTATACATACTCTATTTTATAGGTTTTTGGTTAATATTGAGAACAAATGATTATTTGGTATCAAAATTCATTAATTTTACACATAATGTAAACCGAATAATGCGGATATCCTACATATATGTGTGGTGGTATGGGAAAACCCGTCGGAAGTCGCTAGTGTTAATATTGAGATATCTGGGTCATACCAAAATATTCCTAACAAATGAGTTCCAAGTCAATTTTCCAACTTTGGTCCCAAGATAGAGATTATACCTTGAACTTTAGTCTCCAGGAGTTTTTTATGCAAAATTCCAGATGTGAAGTTTATTTTAGTACTTTTCTGAACCTTGATTATCAAATTTTATGTGTAAAATGCTATGTTTACGTAAAACGACATTGTTACCATGGTAACCACTTGTGAATTCCGACAATGCATTGTAAAGATTTTGAAAGTGAAGAACTTACAATTGTTAATAATATCGCAAAAAACTAGGTTCATATCAAAAGTCCTTTTCATATGACAAGCTATTCTGTGTGATATATTAATGTAGTTGTATTATTATTAGGGCATTTAAAAGATTTTGTGTACACCTTTGAATTGTCAGTTTCAATTTTGAGTGAACTTGCGTTTAAACTTGCCGACTTTAAAATACTATAACTGTAGTTCTAGACGGAATTTCTGAAAAATTTAAACAGTCCTATACTCAGTAGAGTATGAAGCTCTCTGCCAAAGAAAAAAACCAAGTTGCTAGAAAATGACCATGTGAAGGGTTTTCCCATGCCACCACACATATCTGTCTCATGATTGAGGATACCCTAAGGAATCACACATTTTGTATATCAGACTTGTACCCTAGTCCATTTCATCCGAGTCCGAGACGAGTCCTTTTAAGGCCGGGCTCAAGCCCAATTCTGAGTCCGACCAGTTTAGTTCAGTTCAGTTCAGTTTAGTTTATATTTTAAAACGGTAATACTTTCTTTCCGAGTCCGAGACGAGCCAAGTCCTTTGGATCCGAGTCTGACTCCGAGTCCGACGCAATTTGTTCCACATAAATTATTGGTTTATTCGAAATAAGTATTGTTTATACCGCTATCTAACGATATGATCATACGACGTGGCGGCAATACGCCGATCATTATACGCTCTGGTTCTGGATACAATCGGGAGCCAGATCAAGGATCTTGGATATGGTGTATGACAACAATAACAAACTAACAAAAATAAACGCGTTGATATCGTGTTGATATTGTATGACGTTGCGTTGCCTCAACCTCTTCATTATGTGCTTTGGGGTTATAATAACACTTATTAGGACGTCCAGTAAAGTAAAATCTACTTTACTGATCTCGTTTCAGATAACACACATAATAATATCATAGGTCTTGTTGACATGGGCTTATTATTTGTTTAAGCATAGGGTCCTGACCCATTGACATGCACTCTTGATGTCCGAATGCTACGAGTATTTGCACGTTAATGGAAGGAAAATCCCACTTCATAAAGATTTTGAGATAACCCCAAAACGAACGTCAAATTAAAGGAAACTTATTCAGAAAATAACTAAACTTGACCAATGGTTACAATGTAAATGGTTATCAATTGTTTTAAAGCACATTACTCTTGTCACTTCTAAAAGTGATAACTATACAATTCCTATGGTCACAATGTTAATTGTTGTCAATTGATTATATAGCACATTATTTCTTGTCACTTCTAAAAGTGATAACTAAACTTACCAATGGTCACAATGTTAATGGTAATCAATTGTTTATATAGCCCATTATGTCTTGTCACTTCTAAAAGTGATAACTAAACTTAGCCAATGGTCAAAATGTTAATGGTAATCAATTGTTTATATAGCCCATTATGTCTTGTCACTTCTAAAAGTGATAACTAAATTTAGCCAATGGTCAAAATGTTAATGGTAATCAATTGTTTATATAGCACACTATTTCTTGTCACTTCTAAAAGTGATAACTAAATTTAGCAATGGTCACAATGTTAATGGTATTCAATTGTTTATATAGCTCATTATGTCTTGTCATTTCTAAAAGTGATAATTAAACTTAGCCAATGGTCAACATTTTAATGGTAATCAATTTTTTATATAGCACACTATTTCTTGTCACTTCTAAAAGTGATAACTAAACTTAGCCAATGGTCACAATGTTAATGGCAATCAATTGTTAATATAGCACACTATTTCTTGTCACTTCTAAAAGGGATAACTAAACTTACCAATGGTCACAATGTTAATGGTAGTTAATTGCTTATATAGCACATTATTTCTTGTCACTTCTAAAAGTGATAACTAAACTAACCAATGGTCACAATGTTAATGGTAGTCAATTGCTTATATAGCACATTATTTCTTGTCACTTCTAAAAGTGATAACTAAACTTACCAATGGTCACAATGTTAATGGTCATCAATTTATCATAAAGCACATTATTTCATGTCCCCTTTAAACGTGATAACTAAACTTAATCAATGGTCACAATGTTAATGGTAATCAATTGTTCATAAAGCACAATATTTCATGTCCCCTCTAAACGTGATAACTAAACTTAACCAATGGTCACTATATGTTAATGGTAATCAGCTGTGTACGTGTATATAGCACATTATTTCTTGTGCCTTCTTAAAGTGATTGTGCTGTTTCCATCGCTCGTAATTACATCCATTAAGTAACCACTAACTGTTCTCACCCTCAGGCTAGTAGCCTCAGGAGGTTACTTTGTACTAAAGGTGGTCGATGACTCAAGTGTACACGATGTCTACAAACGAGATAAAAGGCATATGTACAAGAATGAGATGGTTTATTGCTATGAACAGGACTGATTATTTCACTTCGATAGAATGTTATACTTCTGTATACTCCTCCTGTATAAATCTCTGAATTATAAGAAATCTTTTGTGTGATATGAAACGGACGAAATCAAAACTAGATTTCAGATAGTTTGTTTTGATTCTTATGTATGGCATTTGCAATTACTACTTCACTGAGTAAAACAACTGATCACACAACTGGTCTTAGCAATTCAGCTTTTGTGTGATATGAAACGGACGCAATTACAATATCTCCGATTGGTGCAGCCAGAACTATTATTAGTAAGGGTGCTGTCAACCATAAAAACATGAATTTATCAAGCGCTGTAACCTTTAAACTATTAATGTAATGTAAATTTATATAAAAAACATACTTTGGCTCAAAATTTGTTGTCAACTTGTATAGTTTTTAAAAACTTTGACCAAAGAGTGTCAAAAAAGTGAAATTTAAAAACTAAACTTTTTTTTTTAAACAAAAAATCCTTGGGAAATGTCTTAAAATTAATTTGGTGCAATTTCGGCATACTTATCCAAAAAAACTGATTTTGCTACATTAACAACTAATTTTGAACCAAATTCAAAAGAATTCAGCATTTTCAGTAAAATATTACACCAAAAATGGATCCTCCGACTCATTTCCAGGTTAAAACATCCAAAACCCACGGGCAGTTCAAAAAGGCAGTAAAAGGTCACTTTCTATCTTGATTTTTCATCCGTTTATATAATGCAGTTGTTAAAGGACAAGTGCAATATTATTTGTGTACAAGTATATATGATGTTTAATATGTGTTGTTTTAATATTTGAAGGACCCCAATGGAAATAAAATCCTTTTTAGAGCTTTCTTTACCTATCCTTGGCATTATATGTTTTCTGTTATTAATATGTTGTGTTAATTGTTGTAACTTTTAAGATTTGTATATTTATCTGATGTATTGTATCTTTGTCTTAATATGCAAAATAAGACTTAACTTTACTTCCTTTCCAAAAATGTATACTTTTTTATATACATCACATTAATAGTTTATACATTTCATATTTTCAGGATTGACAGCCCCTTAAAAGTGTATGAAATACAAAGTGGTGTATATTGTAGCCTAAGTAATTGCTCATGCTCAGTATAAAGATTCTGCTCCAGTAGACTTCCCGGATAATTATGTAAATCAGTCTATAAGGCAGAATTAATTTTACATCAGGCCTTACGTTCAGACATAAGTCAAAATCACACTTTACTGGGCGTGCCGGTAACGGAAAATGTACCATCATTTCAAATCAAGCTGTTTGCTATCATAATTATTGAGATAATTTATCATTTTTGATATTTTTAAAAGTATTTCATTTTCCATTTCCATATGGCACCAGGTTACTCGAATAAATACATTAAAATTACCATATCACAGGAAAAACAAATAACGTTGTAATATGTATTATTAATAGATCAATCACAATTTCGAACGCTTTGTATTTGCAAACTTAGCCCCATTAGTGACCTCTCTATGTAACACATAACAAAATATTATCATAAGTTCGGTCTACACATCTATAACACACTTAAACTGAATGCATTGCTCTATATAGATATTTATAAACTATGCCGGAAACATTAACAGCTCGTTCATTTATAGAAACTATGTCATTGAAGAAGTGTATCCACATAAATCATAAAACATGCAATTGGGGAAGTAGAGTTAAAAGTGTTCTCGAAGTAAAGTAATTTATTATTTACTACAATTCATTTAGAACTGACAAAACCTAAATGTGTCTGATATCAACACTGCTCCTATAAATTGCATCAAACTATGATTTGATATTACAAGAAGGTCGTATCTGTAAAAAGCTGCTATTTGATATTCGTGTTTCTTGTCTTTAGTTGAATACAGAATATCGATGATATAAATCTTGTCAGCTATAAAAGTGAATGACTTTTTGTACGTATTTTTTATCGATTTCCCCTGTGGCTATTGGGATTTATCACGTGCAGGCTATCCACCAACAAAATATCAACATGATCATGTATATGTTTTATTGGATTCTATCTGATTAAGGATAGTTTGATGCTTCCCTAGTGAATAAGTTATATCGTATGATGACATTATCTTAGGTATTGATCGACCTACTCAACCTATCTATTCACTTTATCAGACATCCACATTAGATATTAACCCAGTAGTTGCTGACTGACCAGTAGCTTGGAATAGTACGCAACACATACGTATTATCGTTGAGTAGGTGCAAACACTGCAATTTCATTGGTCAACAAGTTTGAAATCTAATCCATATCGTGTAATCTTGAAAGCCTAAACACACGATATAATCAGTGCATAATCTACATCGTCAATTTATCGCGTTTATGATCGGTAAGCCTTTACGCGTAAAGCGATCGCATTGTGTCTGTGTAAGAGTTTGTTGAAATCCACAATAATTTCAGGCCCACCTTGTTACTGCGCTGGTTTACGGCGAATGCAATTTACAAACATCGAACAGACCTGTCTAGAAGTTACGTTTGATAGTAAACTTGTGTTTTAAATATCATTCTTATTTCTATTGGGGCCTCTTTACTCTTCGGTCTCATGTGATATTGCATGCGCCAAAACCATATGTATTTTCAGTACTGTGTGAGCATACCGGGGATGGGGATTTGTCGGGAATTGCTATGATAAATGCTATAAATAAGTAAAATCATGTGTAGTATTGGTTCAGTAATTCTTGAGATAAGACTTTGAAATTTGAGAAAGGTTTCTGAAAATTCTATTTTGTATGTGGCAAAACTAATAGCAGCGTGGAAAGTGTTAAGGTTGAAAATCAAAGTTTACTTATAGGTGCTCATCTCTGCTGATTATTGGCTATTTACAGCTCACTACAAATTAGCAAACTCACGTACCGCATAATTGCGTTTATTCATGTATATACAATTCTAGCAACCGGTTTGGAATGATCCCATTCAACTCGATGAAATTACATTTTCATTCTAAGCACGTTTTCACTCTCTTTTAGGGCAGGCAAGTGTACCCTTTCGTCACACTCACATCCATGTTTATATTGATTTTTATTATTGTGTTCTTTGAAAAGAATGGTTTGGTCTGTTTTTAAATAAAAGATTTGGCTTGAATGTCACATATCGTAAGGATGTAAACAGTATTATGCGGTTTATTCCGTGAGGGCGCTCTATTGTAGTCCACCCAGGGTTGGTCCACCCAGGGTTGATCAACTCCGGGACTGTCTACCCCGGGTGGAAAGTCTTGTGGGTATTTCCATCGCTGCATATTTATAATTAGTATGCTTTCATTTATCTGAGTTCCGATTACATTTGATAATAACCGAGTATTAACAAATATAGTTAAAAAAGTTTAATATTTACAGGACAAAATGCCATTTATTTTGAGTATGACGGTGTGATCGATTCTCAATTCTTTTGTGCCCTTTTTAATTACGGTTATTTAGTTATACGACATTTTGGTACTCGATAACATAGTCTTATGTCAAATCCATGTGTACAAATAAATGTCTGCAATATAATACAGTTCCCTTGATATATTAAATTTGATTTTTTTTTTTTAATTTAAAAAAAGAATTTGGACTTTTGAAATGAAAACAAGTCGATCAACACTGGGTGGATAGGGTTAGGGTTAGGGTTAGGGTTAGAGTTAGGGTTAGGGTTAGGGTTAGGGTTAGGGTTAGGGTTAGGGTTAGGGTTATGTTAGGGTTATGTTTATGGTTAGAAACAGTCCCGGAGTTGTTTAGACTATATATTTTCAGCAATGGAAATACCCACATGACTTTCCACCCGGGGTAGACAGTCCCGGTGTGGACCAACCATGGGTGGAGCAACCTTGGGTGGACTACAATCGTGGAATAAACCGCAATAATACTGTTTAAAAAACACCTTGGAAACTATGTTGATTATAAATTATATGTTAAAACACTCTGGGGGTTGGTGGTGCGGGGAAGTAAAATCAAGGATGGATCATTCTTAAACAACCCTGGAACTGTCCACCCCCAGGAACAAGAAATAATGTGCTTTATAAACAATTGATAACCAATAACATTGTGACCATTGGTCAAATTTACTCAATTTCTGAATAGGTTTCCTTTAATTTGACGTTCGTTTTGGGGTTATCAAGAGTGCATGTCAATGAGTCAGGGCCCTATGCTTAAACAAATAATAAGCCCATGTCAACAAGACCTATGATACTATTATATGTGTTATCTGAAACGAGATCAGTAAAGTAGATTTTCCTTTACTTGGACGCCCTAATAAGTGTTATTCTAACCCCAAAGCACATAATGAAGAGGTTGAGGCACCGTTGTGTTTGCTTGTCATACAATGTCAACATGATACCCGCGCGTTTATTTTTGTTAGTTTGTTATTGTTGTCATACACCATATCTAAATATAATAGGTTTCATTAATCTGGCTCCCGATTGTATCCAGAACCAGAACGTATAATGATCGGCGTTTAGCCGCCACGTCGTATGATCATATCGTTGGATAGCAGTATAAACTATACTTATTTTGAATAAATCGATAATTTATGTGGAACAAATTGCGTCGGACTCGGAGTCAGACTCGGATCCAAAGGACTTGGCTCGGCTCGGACTCGGAAAAGAAAGTATTACATTTTAAAAATATTAACTGAACTAAACTGATTGAACTGAACTGAACTGAACTGAACTGAACTGAACTGAACTGAACTGAACTGGTCGGACTCAGAATTAGACTTGAGCCCGGCCTCAAAAGGACTCGTCTCGGACTCGGATGAAGTGAACTTGGGTACAAGTCTGATATACAAAATGTGTGATTCCTCAGGGTATCCTCAATCATGAGGCTGAAATCATGTAGGATATCCGCACTATTCGGTTTACATTATGTGTAAAATTAACCAAATAATCATTTGTTCTCAATATTAACCACAAACCAGCAAAAGAGAGTATGCATAATAAAAAAATAAGTCATTATTATATAACCCATGAAAATATTCTAGCCATCTGATTGGTGGATAATACATTACACAACACAAAATGTTTTGGCCTATTTGATGCTTGACGTCATTCCCGGTCATTTTGTGTCTTTCAAAAAGTACTATTGACGGGAGGTCAATAGTACTTTTTGAATAGACCAAAAATGCCCTCCCTCGTAGGCTCGTGCGATCCCGACATGGAGCGTCTTGAGAGACCCTGTATAAAACCTGAATGTGATCGTCATTCTACATAAAGTTTGCTCTAATTTCTACAAATATATATAGAAGGCCCATCTCGGTATAAACAATTTATCGATTTCACCACCATCTGTGTGTACGGACTCCGCTCAGTGCACAACAGCAAAAGAGGAATCGCTTCAAACGCAAACAAGTCGTCTGCATTGCATTATTATTATTATTATTTGGTTTACCGCACAGATCTTTTATCGGCTGAATTAACATGTCATTGAATCTAAGTCATGAATCATAACTATTTGTTGTCAATTCACTTTAGGTTGAGGGCATTCTGCAACGAGGTCTAGACCTCTATCGATGAGATGAGTTCAGCATCAGACTAGTTTTTCCTCGGCGACTTTACTCCGAAAACTAACTTAAAAAAGTAAACTTATTTTTGTCGAGAATCGACTAGCATATTCACTAAGATGTGTTCAAGTGTGAATATTTTCATGCGTTATATAAAACAAATATGGACTGCTCTTTATCCATGAAATGGGGTGAAATATTGTCCCTCGGTGATTTTGAGACCGTAAGCCTACTATCCCTAAGCCTACTATTTTCCCTCAGCCTCCCTCAGCCTCCGGCTTCGGAAAAATAGTAGGCTTACGGTCTCCAGATCACCTCGGGCCAATATTTCACACCATCTCCCTCATGAGCAGTCCATATTTGTATACTGTTCTGCTTTTTGCATATTACCGGGTTACACAACAACAAATGTGCCCCGGGAAATTGGTCATGAGCGCTACTGTTCTGTTCCTTGCTTTCCTTACCAATATTCTATAAATATCTTTAATTTCATGCGGCGAAAATACAAAATAGATCAGTACTGCAGTTCCAGATACACAGTGTGTTAGTTTCATATTATAAATAGCCTATAACTCTTTTGACGGATATCGTTTTACATAAGTCGTTAATAGTTTGGCCAATAGACTGTCAAGATAGTCAATCATAGTTTGCTTTCAATATCAAACACAAAACACCTGTTGTGCTATGATATATAGAAAGTATTTTATGAAATTCAGTCTCTTTTATAAGGACGATATACAAATAAGTCGCACCAGCTTGATATACTGACAAAAAAACCTAGTTTCCTTTAGATATGAAACCATAGTTTGATGTGAAAATTCGGCTTTAGAAAGAAGAAAAAATACATGTATGGACGTCCCCATATGAATCAAAGCTATGACGAAAGACTTACGAGATGTCCGCATCTCTCTTTCATTATTGATTTATGCATTGAATTCCTACGTGATATTTTCCAGCGACCAGTTGCTGATGAGGCGGTTTTTGATACGATGACATCACAATATTGGGTATGGCTATCCGATCAGCACTTTCAACGCTAATATCAAATAATCACAGGTTGGGGATGTGCAGTTTAAAATAGTTTTATTGAATATTAAAGCAATTAAATTGGTCAATATACATTAGATAATTATTTTCATACTATATAATGCATGGTTTAATGAAAAGAACGGTATCATGAAACGTCTCGACAATCACAAGTTACTAAATAACAATAGCACGACTTCAGCAGCGTTATACATTCCTATGGGATCCCGTGCATGACTCAACTTTTACAGATCGTGTACAGATCGTGCCTTCTGGACAAACGGACCAAAACCTATATAATTTGTGACCTGCTCCCACAAAAGCGGCGTAAAGTCGCGGCGAAGATGTTG
This sequence comes from Ophiura sarsii, assembly GCA_035610835.1. Classification (NCBI taxonomy): domain Eukaryota; kingdom Metazoa; phylum Echinodermata; class Ophiuroidea; order Amphilepidida; family Ophiuridae; genus Ophiura; species Ophiura sarsii. The sequence goes on along the minus strand of CM069441.1, from coordinate 155,812,874 downwards.
CTGAATTGAGCTAGGATAGCATGTTATTGATGCTTGCCGTTTGTTGTTAGTATGGACAAATCCTTTCTATTTATAGCGGGATTCTAAAATAAATAGCTTCGCATGGCTGGTAATACTCTTAAAATAAGTATACATACTGTCATTTTAAATTTAGAATTCCCCTATAATAGAAGTGACCTTGGGTCCATACCAACAACAATTTAAAAGGCAAATCAATAACATGCTATGCTTCCTCAATTCAGCAACATCTTTGCTTCGTTTTTACGCTCATTTTGTGGGAGCAGGTCACATTTGTTAAAAGGTTATCGACACATTTCTCCATTAAAGAGACTTAGCTTAGCTTATAAATACGCTAAACAAATATGTTATTTTAACAACACTTTCAACTAAATAACTATCCTCTTTAAAACAAACCACCAGACATTTGTAAGCCATCGATGTAGAACACATTCAGTTGGTCAAGGTTTCACACCCCTAGCGTCCGTCCCGTGACCTCTACTCTTTATGCCCGATGTCAGTGACCTTTGCCTGGGCATTTCAGCTCCTGTTTTTGTATATTTGTGTTGGGCTACGTTATTTACAGATTTGTAAAATCGCACACATCTTGTTTTTAAAAATATATGTTAGTGTTTACTATTATCCGTTTCTTAAAACATGTTAACATAATGTTCACGTTTCTCGTTTAATCATTTTAACATAGCATATAATTATATTATAATCCGTTTTAATATGTTTTTAGCATGTTTACATTTATCATCTTCACAATTACTTAAACACCTCAGATTGATGACAGTTAAATAACAACTCATCGACAAAACTATAGGATAGTATTCACTGTTAGTGTTATATACCCAGCTCCATCAAACAGAATATTTCTAAATACGCATAGCCAAGTAACTATCGAAAACACGGAGGGGTGGGGATCAAGTCTTCATGCGTATAGCCGCCACTCCGTTTGGTTTAAAGCTGTTACAAAAGCGTTAGGAATAACCTAAAGATTCAGATTGAGGCCCTTTACACGTTAACTTTGATGAAGTAATTATAAAAATGTATCTTTACAGTCATAACCCGGATACCTTCACATCATACATCTTTCATTCAGAAAGTTTATGCTGCATGGCTATCTTGGCATCAAGATGTGCAATAGTTCGAGTGACCTTACAAGTGGCAAGGCGATATCATGGTAGTTTCTGCTCATACGTCTTCATCACTGTGACTACTGGGTGATTTGGCAAACATAATGCATGTGCTAAAAGATCATGCCTAGCCAGTTTTCATACACCCTGTTCATAACACCGGATTAAATGACCAAGCCTCTTATCCAACGCGATAACATTCCCTAGCTGAGATACATTTGATACATCCCAGAATAAAGATCCGGCAAGAAGAAACGCCCTCTAATAGCAACATATGACAGAGAGAGAACCAGGACTTACATGTACAGGGCGTGTCAGAAAGTGTCCCGTATGAAACACGATTTTTCTGGCCTTGAAAAAAAATATAACAAATAGACGTGATGTACTAATAGTCATGTTTAGCATCTTTAGTGTGTCATAAGAATATTTTTCTATCCATTTTGGAGCTTTCGTTATCAAACTATGGCAAATCTCCTAAGGCATGTCAAATTCGATTTGGCCACTTTTTATGTGCGGAGAACTCGTTTATTAGAATCTTCATTCAGTGTGTATTTGAACAAAATCATTAAATCAATAATAATCTCTCTTTTTTCCACTAAATGTTAATTGTTAGTTGAAATTTAGCAGACAAAAATATTTTCATCCATATTATTCATGACACGCCACAGAATATTTGAATTTTAGATATATTTTAAACAATACATTGACATTACCAAAAAGGTTCATAAGGATCGTTGATTATAATCTGATATGGAATGTTCATTTTACTGATCCAATGTAAAAGGTACTCACGTGTACGTTTCGGATACGTCTGTATCCTTTGTCAACACTTTTGATTGTGATGATCTTGACGACTCATGACGCTTTTTGCAGTCTTGGAGTTGCCAGTTGATTTATCATCTGGGGATTTTTTACCAGATGATAACAGATCAAAAACGTGAGTGAGGTAGTACTGCCCCTCGTCGCGGTTCATCGTGGAGGTCCCTCTCTTTCTGATCTCTATGGCCTCTCTAATCCATCTTTTATATCGGTCTTGCTCCGTGCCTATGACCCTAGCCTCGTCCCATCCGATGACATGATTAGAGTCTACAACATGGTCTGTTATTGCGGATTTATTAATATTTGTAAGATATGCCTTATCTGCTTCTTTTCTGTGTTCTTTGAGTCTTGTGCTGAATTGTCTCCCGGTTTCACCGATGTAGCTTTTTTCGCAATTTTTGCAAGGAATGTCATATATCGCGTCCGAAATACTATGATGCTCGCGTTTATCCTTGGGATGTACCAACTGGTTGCGAACAGTGCAGTGGGGTTTCATGGCCGTGGAGATTCGGCAGGTTTTCATAGTTCTTGAAACAACGTTCAGAAACACCTTTGACGTATGGTAACACAACAAAACCACGACTCCTGTTGTCATCATCTTTCTTGGTGTTGGTCTTCTTCTGTTTTGGAGTGGCCATCTGTTTTTTGACTTTGTCAAATGTCCAGGTTGGATAACCGCAGGGTTGTAGTGCATCTTGTACTTTTCCTTCCTCCTCTTTCTTGTCAGCTTCTTCTGTGATCACTCGATCCTTCCTGTCATACAATGTTCTGATAACTCCAAGTTTCTGGTGGAGAGGATGGTGTGAATGGTAGTTTAGGTATTGGTCCGTGTGAGTTGGTTTCCTGTAGACCAGTAGCTTGACTGTACCATCTTCCTTTCTGACGATTAATGTGTCCAGAAAAGGTATCTTTCCTTCCGCCTCTTGTTCGTTTGTAAATTTAATGGACTCGGATTTGTCGACTTGGTTGATGTGGTCTGTGAGTTTGTCGATACAGTCTTTTTTTACCACTTCCAGTATGTCGTCGACATACCTAAGCCATAGCTTGGGCTTGCACTCTATGGGGGCTGTAGCGATGGCCTGTTGCTCTAAATGTTCCATGAAAATGTTAGCAGCAACAGGTGAAACAGGACCGCCCATCGCTGTGCCGAACAGTTGACGGTAGATTTTGGATCGGAATGTAAAGTAGGTGGTAGTAAGAATATCTAAAATGGCGGATCGTGAGACACGATAATTACATCGCTCCGTGTCGGCTTCAACGTTCCTGAATATTATGTTCACTGCACGCTATTATATTTGAGATCAACAATGTGTTCCTGACCATTTTCACCACACTGGTATGTTTTGATTCAACCAATTTTGACTGTATTTGCTGTATTAAAAGTCATCCTGCTTGACACTCGTGCATGCTGTTTACGTTATTAGTATTCCGAATTCTCTACCCGCTCTATTCAAACCTGTGTATCCACACGTGAGTGACTTCGCACTATACAGTTACGAGGCATCTTTTGGCATCATATTGATTTGTATTAATCAACAGGCTACATACAGCACCTTCATCATACGCGATTCTATATAAATCGCACTGTATATGACAATCTTCAACGGATTACGATAATATTCTTCATCTGATACGACCTATACGTCTTTGTAGTCATGGATGAATTGAGATCAATTTTAACATCTATGAGAATGGAGAATAAAAGCAACTTTTCCGCCTTATCACTGCAACTCGAAACCTTAAAAACGGAGCTAAAAGAAATCAAATCAGATGTAACTGACCTCACCCTCAAGCGTTGGGTCCCTTGATAAGGATGTTAGGAACATTAAAGAGGAAGACATTCCAACATTGAGAGCCGAATTGAAAGAAGAGATAAACTCCCTCAAAGCACAACGTGTGGCTGCGGAACTATATAGTAAGCGATCCAATCTGCTTTTCTATGGCATAACGGAAACGCCAAATGAAGTGTGTGAAGATGTTATTAAACGCTTCATTAAGGACGAACTTGATCTTGATGTGAACAACATGCTCTTGGCCAACGCCCATCGACTTCCTACCCGGACGGTTTCTTCGCGTGATCGACCCAGGCCATTAATTGTCAAGTTTGTTATGATGAGAGATCGAGATAATGTCTTGAGCGCAGCTCCCCATCTGCGTCGCTCTCCACATAGATTTGGCATCAGCCCACACCTTCCGGCAGTGATGCAACAAGCACGCCAGAAGTTGCTTCCTATAAGAAGAGAGGCCATCGCTGCTGGCAAGAAAGCATACATCAAAACAACAGGTACTGACATCAAACTGTACATAAATGACCAACTTTATAAAATTAAATGACTCTGACGTCTTCTCCAATCCCAGAATCCGTACCCAGGATCCGCGTCCCACGATAAATTTCTATTGTTAGCATCACCTGATGGATTGTTATTCCGTGAACTGATCTCTTTTATGTCATCATGCTCATTCTACATTTTACTCCTGGACTATTCTTTTCTTCAGGACTAACTATTATAATTATTATATGTATGTTCACTACATGATGACACATATTCAACCATGTCCATATTTGCACTACTCCTAGCGCCTGGCACATTCTCGTTCCGCTTTCCCCGCGTATTCTATGGTTTGTTGTTGTCGTCATGATACATGACGTACAGTAAGTTAAATATCAATGAACATAAATGTTGATTGATTATGCCCTATTTGCCTTATTTATGTTCACTAAACATCTTGATGACTATCTTAGCCATGCCTATGTGGCCCTAAAACCCATTGCTTTCATGCATATACCATGCCATGCATATACGTATTCAACCATGGCTAAGTGGTCATCATAATTATACACTGGGTCATGTGTTTTAAGCTCGCCTCCTTTCGCGTTACACACGGATTTTGGCTTTCACGACATGATTTTAACTTTACACATTTATATTTGCTTGTATACCCCCCTGCGGTAGTAAAAGTATATATTTTCTGAAGGGAAATTTCATGAGGAAACCAAATATGCCATTCAAATTATAGTACGACTAAGAACTAAAATGGTATGATCGGAAATGTTCGGAAAAATATCAGAGTTTTTAATTTTTAATTCGAGATCCATATATTTTTTATACCTACCCCTATCATTATTTACTTTACATATTTGAATTCCTCATGAAATTACCCATTAGATGATATATAATTGTTAAAGTTACTACGTCGGTATGGTAATTATACCGGCTAGTGAATATCTCCAATTTTTATTTTATATATTTTTAGAATTTTCAAAAATATTTGTTTAAGGATGAACCCTTCCCTGATATAAACTGCATTTCTGAATTCCTCTAGTTACAAGCTTTCCAAAAATGTATACTTTTGCTATCATAGGTTGAAAACTTTTTCTGTTATTGTCATTTTTATAAATCCGGTAAATTGAGGCTGATTATTCATGTTTACTGTGTAGCGAATAGGAAGAAAGCTGATGTTCATTGTCTTATCCATAATTAATTAGTTGTTACAAATAGTTGACAAGTCTGTTGAACCACATACTTAAAGACTACTAATTATCCTTTAAAATGGGACCAGAATGGTGTTTGTAACATTAGGAGATGACTAGTTATTGTAAAAAGAACATAACATGGGATTATCCCCATTGAGTTTGTACAGGCGACACCCCTTCCAGAAACACCCCTTCCAGCACCACCCCTGGTCCCCAAACATCAAACAGCTGTATCTCCCATTCTGTATTAGCTATACCAATGCCATTTTGCAGGCAGATAGCTTGTTATTAGGGCTTTAAAATGATACCAAATTTGTTGAGATAGCTTTTGTGGTTTTAAAAATATTTGAGGAAAATTACAGCATGAAACTAAAAAATGTAACGGCACCACCCTATTGGGAGGCGAGTTCATAACGCGTGACCACTGTCATATTTATTTATTTTCTCCTTCCGATCCCCGTGTGGTTTTACCTCCCCTCACCCATCCTAAGTTACCATTGTTAGTGTATTATGATTACGCCCGATACGTGCTTGGCCGTCACGTTTCGTCCATCCCGCCTTCAATTCCCTATTTTGGTTAAATTTTGTTTTTGTCTAATTCGTGTTGTGTGTTGGCATTGGCAGTAAATGGATAATACTTGTAACTCATGTTTTAAAAACATTCTTATTCATCAATCTAAGATATTATGTAACGCATGTAATTATTTTTACCATACTCGATGTATATATACAGATATAAATCCAAATTGGTTTTGTTTCAAATGTACTGGTGAACTGTTCCCATTTAATCATTTTGTTGAAGACGATGAATTTAGATTTGCCTTGTTTTGCTTAAACAACACTCTTGACTACAATAGAATGTTAAGTCTAAAACTGAACCCATTTCAATTGGAGGAAGACATCCTTAACTCATCTGATAATAATATAATCAATAATCATGTTCATAAGTGCTCTTATATATTTAATCATGATATGCTTAATAGCTCAGGCGGTAACGACGATTTTTCAATTATTCATTTAAACACACGTAGCTTTAACAAAAACTTTGATGCTATTCATACATATTTATCTAGTATCGACCGTACTTTTACCGTTATCTGTTTATCTGAAACATGGTTTTATGAGGATATGTCTAATGTTATCGATATTGAAAACTATGAGCTAGTCAGCACACCTCGCATTGGCAGAAGAAGTGGTGGGTCTGCTATTTATGTACACAACTCTGTATCATATTGTTTAAGGAAGGATCTCAATCTCATCCCTCAGCCGTCAGTAAATGACCATTCTGAATCGATTTTTATTGAAATTTTAAATCCCGCTAGCAAGAATGTTATCGTTGGTAATATCTATCGTGCTCATCGTACTGATGCCAATTTATTTATCTCTGATCTCGATCAATGTCTTAACAAAATTACCAACGAAAACAAACAATGCTACTTAACCGGTGATTTTAATTTCGATTTACTGCAACATGAGAACATCGATATTATTAATGATTTCATTAACACCATGTATAACTCTAGCATGTACCCTCTGATCAATAGACCTACTAGGATAACCCCTACTTCAGCCACTTTACTTGATAACATCTTTACAAATGTTCTTACTCATGAAATTAAATCAGGTGTTATTGTGAATGATCTCACAGATCATTATCCAGTTTTTCAATTCACCAAGTCGATGCCTCATCGTCATAATCATCACCTGCCCATAAAATCTCGTTCATCCAATCAAAATAGAATGCTTGGATTCCATAATCACATAAGTCTCATTGATTGGAGCTTTATTACGGACATAACTTCCACCGAAGCAGCCTATGACGCTTTTAATACGAAATTCATCGATATTTACAATATCTATTTTCCATTGAGTTACAACAACGGTTCATCAACCCCTAAAAATATCCCTCGCAAGCCATGGATTACTTCAGCTATTCTTAAATCCATTAATCGCAAGCAAAAGCTGTATAGAAAGTATGTGGGTCATCCAACGGTCACAAATAAAGCACATTATATAACGTACCGTAATATCCTAACTACTATGATTCGCACCTCTAAGAAAAACTATTACGCTGAAAAACTAGATGCCTGCAAACGTGATACAAAACAAACATGGAATATATTAAAAAGTATCCTCAATCGACATGGTAGGCCCAAACCTCCAACGTCATTCAATATCAATAATATTGATATCACGGATCCAGTTGAGATGGCGAACCACTTTAACTCATATTTTGCAAATATTGGTCTTACTCTCGCTAATAAAATTCCACCCGCGAATACTAGTTTTCATCATTACTTGAATAAAGCTACCTCTCCAAAGGACTCTTTTTTCGTTACCCCAACAGATAGCGATGAAATTATATCTTTATGTAAAACTCTTAAATCAGGAACCAGCTGTGGTTGTGATGATATTAAACCCGATGTTATAAAAGCTGTCAGTGATCTTATTGCTAATCCTCTTGTCCATATATTTAATTTATCATTGAGCTCGGGTGTTGTACCAACAAAGCTTAAAATTGCCAAAGTTGTTCCTATCTTTAAAAAAGGTGATCGTCAAGATTTGCACAATTATAGGCCCATCTCTGTCCTCCCTGCTTTCTCTAAAATCTTGGAACGTATTATGCACAAAAGACTATTTAGCTATGTTAATCGCTTTCATCTTTTACAGGACTGTCAGTTTGGTTTTCGATCCAATCATTCATCATATGAAGAGGTATTTTGCAAAAGGGCTATGGTGCATTTTTTCAAAAAATGAGTTTGATATAGAAATGTATAGGGAAAAATCATATGTTTCAAGGAAACAAAGTCATTTTTTTCAAAAAGACCTACATCTCATTGTAAACAGCAATTGAAATTGTTGTTTTGTTGCAAAAGGGCCTGTATCCAGAATTAAATCGGGATACAGGCCCTTTTGCAACAAAACAACAACTTCAATGGCTGTTTACAATGAGATGTAGGTATTTTTGAAAAAAAATGACTTTATTTCCTTGAAACATATGATTGTGACCTATACATTTCAATATCAAACTTATTTATTTGAAATGATTAAAATAAATGATTTTTTGTGTGTGGTATTTTTTCTTTATGTACAAACAGATGGAGTTTTGTTGCAAAAGGTCCTACATCCAAATTTTCAAAAAATGTAAACATGATTTAAAAAATTTAAAAAACTAGCACATTTAAAATGTATTTCAATTTCAATTAGTATGTAGTGTACCTCTTTCATAATCCATTCAGTTTTTCAATTGCTCAACTTGAATATTTAGAAACAGTTTTTTGACTTTTTCTCAATAAGAGCCAAAGTGGATGTAGGCCCTTTTGCAAAATACTTTTGCTTTTTGCAAAATACCTCTTCATATATGGCTATACTTGAGGCATACAATAAAATTATTACTGATCTCGATAACAAGAAATTCTCATTAGGTATCTTCTTGGACCTCTCCAAGGCATTTGACACAATAAATCATGATATTCTATTATCGAAACTTAACCACTATGGTGTCCGTGGGAAGGCCTTGGACTGGTTCAGAAGTTACCTAACCAACAGATCTCAATTTACTATCTTCGACCGCCATTTTTCGTCTAATTTAGATTTATCCTGCGGAGTTCCACAAGGCTCGATCTTAGGTCCCCTCCTGTTTATTATTTACATAAATGATATTGTTTTTTCAAGTAATTTCTTTAAATTTGTAATCTTTGCCGATGATACAAACTTACTTGCCTCTCACAGCAACATGACCGATCTTATCAACACTGCAAATGTTGAGCTCACCAAAATATCTACCTGGCTAGATGCTAATAAATTATCCCTAAATGTTGATAAAACTACATTTATGCATTTTAAAAACAGGTATGATTCACGAATTCATAATTATAATGGCATAACAATAAATAATATTCCAATTGTTAAAGTTTCGAGCACAAAATTTCTAGGTGTTATTCTTGACGAATCACTAAATTGGCAACGTCATAATACTCATATTACAAATATGGTCTCAAAATACTCGGGAATCCTTTTCCGCTTAAAACACACATTGTCACCTCACATCTTATTTTCGCTCTATACAAGCCTCGTCCTTCCTCACCTTCATTATTGCAACATCATATGGGCTGATTCTAACAACTGCAACCTTAATTCAATTCATGTGAAACAAAAGAAAATTATTCGTCTTTGTTCAAATTCACATTACTTAGCTCATTCTACCCCTTTGTTTGCAAAATTGAAAACCCTCACTATTTATGACATTCATAAGCTACAGAAGGCTATTTTTATGTATAAATTTGCAAATAACATGTTACCTGATTTATTTTCTCATTACTTTAATAAATCAGATGTCTTCCACTCCTATGGAACAAGGTTTTCACATCTTTATAGACCCCCACAATTTAGAACTGATCTTGCTAGACATACTATTAGAAGACAGGGACCATTGGAGTGGAATGACATTAATGATGATATTCGACACTGTAAATCAGTCATAAGTTTTAACAATAGATATAAAAAATATTTACTATCGTTTTATTCATGAGGTCACAACTAAGGAACTTCATTCCTAATATATGTATAATTATACCGGTACTTATATAAATCCGTATTCTATCGCCTTGATGTCTTACATAATCATTATTCACAGATGTACATTATAATCGTTACTGATCTGTTATTGTAATTTTGTTCATGCCGTTGCCAACATACACTCGAGTTCTTTGCATTATAGCTAATGATTTTATTTAGGTGGCCAGTACTTCCCGAGCTCTGCTCTGATTTGGTCAACCTACCATAGTATATTAATTGTATTGTCATTATTATGTATCTCATTTGTGGAAAATAAACTGAACTGAACTGAACTGAATAAAATGCAGCAGCTCTACCACATCATCGCTGGTTAACTTAAACCCCTCCTGTTTGTTGTAGCGTTTGAGGACATCTTCCTTCTCCAGTCTGTCTTTCACCATTTTCAAGACTTGGTCAATTGGTGTGTTCGTAAACAAGCTGATGACATCGTGGGAATTCAGTATGTCCCCCTCCTCAATGACTAGATCTGCTAGCTCAGTCGCCAGGTCCTGCGAGTTCTTCACATGATGAACTGTTTTCCCTACCAATTCGCCTAGAATGTCCGCTAACCACCTTGAAGTACTGTAGCCTATTGTACTAGTGTAGTCCACGATAGGGCGTAGTGGCGTGTTAGGCTTATGGATTTTTGGGGTACAATATAATCGAGGAACATTCTCAGCAGTAGGGTAGAGTTGTTTGTACTTACATTCCGTTATCTTTTCTTCTTTCTTTAGTCTTGTTAAAATGCCGATAAGTTTGCGTTTGTACTTTGCTGTTGGGTCTTTTGGTAGCTCCTCGTACGTCTTTTTGTCGGCTAACATTGAAGAAACTTTCTCCTCGTAAGTACTCTCATCTAGTACACATGTTGCTTTACCTTTGTCAGCTGGAAGAATTATGATTTGCTTCTCCTTTTTCAGGCTATTTAGCGCTTTTCTTTAACCTTTCGTGACATTCTGTTCTGGCGGTTTTGACGACTTCAGAATACTCGCCACTTTTGCACGTAGTTGAACGCCATCGGCTGTAGGTAGTTTGCGGCAAGCCACTTCTGTCGCAATTACAAATTCCTCCGCGCACACATCGGCTGGTGAGATAGCATAATTCAGTCCTTTTGCTAACACGCTCGTTTGTTCTTTATTCAACTTAAACTGCGAGAGATTCACAACCCATTTTTTTAGTTGCGTATCGGAGAGATCGAAGTTTGAATGTCCGGACTCCTTTTTGTCTACGGTCTTCGCTGTCAAATTCTGCAACTTCCGTGTGTGAGTCGCCTTCGTGTTATTGTACGTAGTCTCTTCTACGGTCTTAAGATGGCGTTTGATTTGTTGTTGAATTGGCGATTCCGCGGGAATAATTTTATCCAAATCTCTCTCTCGGGATTCTTTCTGCTTCTTCAGCGATCCGACTTTGTTGCTTACAACGCGAATCCTTTCTCTGATGAGGCATTTTTCCGCGTGTTGTATGATATCCTTTGCTTTTTTAGTGTTGATTACTACCTCACTCACGTTTTTGATGATCTGTTATCATCTGGTAAAAATCCCCAGATGATAAATCAACTACTGGCAACTCCAAGACTGCAAAAAGCGTCATGAGTCCAGCCGAAGTCCAGCCGAAGTCACCAGAGAGTTATGCCATTCATTTCCCAAACACTCACGTACCATTATAGGAATACACTTACAAAGGAATAATGGAAATACTTGGGTAAATGGTACAAGCACCAATATGAATAAAGAACATTCTGGAAGACAAAGACATGAAAAGTGGCAGGACACAGTCACTGACAGAAACACACAATACCTGCTCGTAGAAAATACTTATACCAAATACTCCCAAGGACAACCTTTTTAGTTAATTGATTCATTTTTGTTCCTCAATCTCTTTTAAACAATTCTGGTCAAATGCCCTTCCCCAAAGTTTCAAGACGATTGATGCCCAATGATTGATTAACCCTAACCCTAGAACGTGGCAGTGGGGATGGAACGAAGAACAGGGGGAGAGGGTTTATTCAAAAATGGCAAAAAAATATGCCCGATTGCCCCGGGAGTTGAACCCGGGTCGGCCGCGTGACAGGCGAGATATACAACCACTCAGCCACGGGGGGAGGGCTTCACAGGATAAAAAATCGGAGACCATATATACCCGTATTTTATTGCTACATGAGATAGAACTTGTGCGCGCGCAAGCCAAGTGGTGTTGGCCGTGTTGTTTCTGTGATACGTAGTAGCGTTAGGGTTATAGAAATGCACTGTGTGGTGTCGTATTAATGTTAGTATCGTTTTGACGCTCATAATCATTCTTTCTGTAAAAGTGGCACAACGTCGATTTTGGGTAACTTTGATAAACTGGGTATATCTCAGGATTGACTAATCTGAATCAGATGAAATAAACTACATCTGAAAGCTAAGTGTTTCCCCTGTCCGCGTGTTTAAACATTATTACACCAAACTTTAAGACTTTGCGCAAACACATGCACCTTTCTTTTAGGGACACCCTGTATATATGCAGCGATGGAAATACCCAAATGACTTTCCACCCTGGGTAGACAGTATCGGGTAGATATTCCCGGGGTGGACCAACCCTGGGTGCACAACAATAGAGCGCCCTCACGAAATAAACCGCAACAATACTGTTTAATAAAACACCTTGGAAACTATATTGATTATAAATATAAGTTAAAACACAGGAGGTTGGTGGTCGGGGAGATACATTTAAGGATTGATCATTCTAAAACAACCCCGGGACTGTCCACCCACAGGACTGTCCACCCCAGGACTAACCCTAACCCTAACCCCAACCCCAACCCCAACCCCAACCCCAACCCCAACCCCAACCCCAACCCCAACTCCAACCCCAACCCCAACCCCAACCCCAACCCCAACCCTAACCCTAACCCTAACCCTAAACATAAACATAACTCTAACTCTAACTCTAACTCTAACTCTAACTCTAACTCTAACTCTAACTCTAACTCTAACTCTAACTCTAACTCTAACTCTAACTCTAACTCTAACTCTAACTCTAACTCTAACTCTAACTCTAACTCTAACTCTAACTCTAACTCTAACTCTAACTCTAACTCTAACCCTAACCCTATCCCTAAACCTAAACCTAAACCTAAACCTAACCCTAAACCTAACCTTAACCTAAAAAGTCATGTGGGTATTTCCATTGCTGCATATAGATAGATATATCACATCCGTCTTCACAATAGGTAAATGACTAGGTAATAAATATGCTATCAACTCAAAAACTATAGCTTCTACACGCAATATTAAATTCCAAAGTTGTGCGACAATTTCTCTTCTTTAATTTTGAGATATTACACGTGAATATTGAATGAATATTAACTCAGTTATGTGCCCAAAACCAAAACAAAGTCCGTTTTTCATTTGTACGTCTACACGCAGCCTCGGACTAGCAACAGGCAGATTATTGATTAACTGGAAGCGACAACTCACAGATCGATAGTAAGATGAGGATTAGGGATGCTTCAATTGATCAAGCAGCAGCCCATCCACATACCTGTCACACTGTCCTGCGTGTTCAAAACCCAAGTGTGAAAATGTAAACTGCACTTTGTTCTATCCTTTTTAATATAACCTCCTTGATTATTAACCGATCTTCGTGAACAATGTCTCAAATTAAAGGAAATCTATTTCTTTACAACTTTATAATTAAATATGTTTACGTACGAGCTATAGTTTTGGAGTTCAAAGTATATTTATTACCTGATCAGTTACTTATTTTGAGGACTGTACAACAAGAACTAGGGTATAATGATGACATGATTATAATACCGACATTCATGTATCTCTTAATACTTATGATAGACGCGTGTAGCGACGCAAAACGTATCAACAACGCAAAACGTACCAAAATTGATACGTTTTGCGTTAATGGCGAGTAAGCTAGAACAAAAAAGGGCAACTCGACGCAAAACGTATCAATTTTGATACGTTTTGCGTCGTGCAAAACAAAAAAGGGGCAATTAAAGTAAATAGTATCAAAGAGAGGATCTTCCATTCATTGCACTTCCTCCCTCTTTCCCCAAAAAGTTTCATAAATATAGACATTTTCGCCAAATGTTCATTTTTATTTGACTAAACCTTGGCCATTTGGGTAATTTTTTACAGTGGCTCCCATAGATATCTAACGGCGCATACGATATCTAAATGGTGGCTCCTGGCTAACAAACTAATCACTGCGTTATTATTATTATTATTATTATTATTATTATTATTATTATTATTATTATTAATAATAATATTATTATTAGTGTCTGGTGGTGGGTGTGGTCTTAGAGAGCGCTTTTTCATCTCCCTGGAAATGTTGCAGACAGCTTTTTTTTCGAAATAAAATCTTAATGTATTATTCTATAGAGTATAGATGCATTTCATCCAACAAGGAATTCAGACTACAATAATCTTTAATTTATCATTGGCCGGATTTGGTCCAAAACAGGTTTCACTGAATATATCATTGACTTAAGATGTGTTTCTAGCACAGTAAATAAATCGATACGTTTTACGTAAAAGTTATTTTTCGTTCAAGATGGATTTTTTCTTCTTCAGGGAATGTGTTTAATTTGCAATATATTGTAAACAAATGATACGTTTTGCGTCTTGTTGCCCCCTTTTCCTTTTCAAATGATACGTTTTGCGTTGGAGTATTTTTGGCTCAAGAATATAAAAAAGGAAATATTTTGGAAAACTGTTCACATAAATGGTGCAAATGGTCAAAACTACACATTTTCAAGTGTTTCTAGAATTTGTTATTTTTCAGTATGTTTTTTTGACTAAGAAAAAGTTGATACGTTTTGCGTTAAGAGCAGTTATTTTGAGTACAACAAATGAATTATTTTGGAAACTATTCACAGAAACATGGTGCAATTGGTATACAAATAACCCTCGCTATACATTTCAAGTGTTTCTAGAATTTGTTATTTTTCAGTGTTTTTTGCTAAGGAAAAGTTGATACGTTTTGCGTTAGGGGCAGTTATTTTGCTCTAGAGTACAACAAATGCATTAATTTGGAAAACTATTCACAGATACATGGTGGGTGCAATTGGTCAAAACTACCCTAACAATACATTTCAAGTGTTTCTAGAATTTGTTATTTTTCAATGGGTTTTTTTGGCTAAGCCAAGGGCAGTTATTTTGCTCTGCCGTACAAACAATGAATTATTTCGGAAAACTTTTCACAGAACCATTGTGCAATTAGTCTAAACAACCCTCCCTATACATTTCAAGTGTTTCTAGAATTTTTTATTTTTCAGTGTTTTTTTTGGCTAAGGAATAGTTGATACGTTGTACGTTGGGGTAGTTATTTTGCTTTAGAGTACAGCAAATGAATTAGTTTGGAAAACTATTCCCAGCAACGTGGTACAATTGGTCTAAACAACCCTCCCTATACATTTCAAGTGTTTCTAGAATTTGTTATTTGTCAGTGTTTTTTTTTTGGCTAAGGAAAAGTTGATACGTTTTGCATTGGGGCATTTATTTTGCTCTAGAGTTCAACAAATTAATTATTTTGGATGATTTTTTACAGGAACATGATGCAATTGGTCTAAACAACCCTCCTAACACATTTTAAGTATTCTAGAATTTGTTAAAAAGTTGATACGTTTTGCGTCAAGTTGCCCCTCTTTCACTTAGGCAAACGCAAATCGTATCAAAATTGATACGTTTTGCTGTTAGAGCAGTTTTATAGGTCTAGAGTACACAAAATGAACTATTTTGGAAATTCTTTCACAGAAACATGGTGCGATTGGTCAAAACTACCCCCTATTATTATACATTTCAAGTGTTGCTAGAATTTGTTATTTTTCAGTGTGTTTAGGCTAAGGAAAACTTGATACGTTTTGCGTTGGGGGCAGTTATTTTGCTCTAGAGTACAACAAATGAATTATTTTGGAAACTATTCACAGTAACACAGTCCCGACTGTGTATCTGTTCTTTTTGAGAAATAACAAATTCTAGAAACATTTCAAATATATAGGGACGGTTGTTCAACACAATTGCACCATTTTGCTGTGAACAGTTTTCCAAAACAATTCCTTTTTTATAGTCTAGAGCAAAAAAAACTACTCTAACGCGTTGATACGTTTTGCGTTTGACTAAACGAAAGAGGGGCAACTTTACACAAAACGTATACACTTTTCCTTAGCCAGAAAACACTCAAAAATAACAAATTCTAGAAACACTTCAAATGTATAGGGACGGTTGTTTTCAACAATTGCACCATGTTTCTGTGAAAAGTTTTCCTTTTTTATACTCTAGAGCAAAAAATCTACTCTAACGCAAAACGTATCAACTTTTGATACGTTTTGCGTTTCACTAAGTGAAAGAGGGGCAACTTAACACAAAACGTATCAACTTTTCCTTAGCCAAAAACACTGAAAAATATCAAATTCTAGAAACACTTGATATGTATAGCGAGAATTGTTTAGCACAATTGCACCATCTTTCTCTGAAAAGTGTTCCAAAATAGTTCTTTTTTGTACTCTAGAGCAATACAACCTGCTCTAACGCAAAACGTATCAACTTTTGCTTAGGCCAAAAAATACTGAAAAATAATAAATTCTAGAAGCACTTGATATTTATAGCAAGGATTGTTTAGTACAATTAAACCATGTTTCTGTGAAAAGTTTTCCGAAATATCTATAGCAAAATGACTGCCCTAACGCAAAACGTATCAACTTTTGCTTAGCAAAAAAAAGCAAAAACTGAAAAATAACAAATTCTAGAAACACTTCAAATGTATATGGACGGTTGTTTACAACAATTGCACCATGTTTCTGTTTCTTCATCCTTAGCCAAAAAACCCTGAAAAATACAAAATTCTAGAAACACTTGATATTTATAGGGAGGATTGTTTAGCACAATAAAACCATGTTTCTGTGAAAAGTTTTCCAAAATAATTCGTTTTGTGTACTCTAGAGCAAAATAACTCCCCTAACGCTAACCGCAGGCAAAAAACCACTGAAAAATAACGAATTCTAGAAACACTTGATATTTATAGGGAGGGTTGTTTAGAACAATTGCGCCATGTTTCTCTGAAAAGTTTTCCTAAATAATTCATGTTTTGTACTGTAGAGCAATTAACTGCTCTATCGCAAAATGTATCAACTTTTCCGTCGGACTAGAAACACTTGAAATTCATAGGGAGGGTTGTTTAGACCAATTGCACCACGTTTCTGTAAACTGTTTTCCAAAATATTTTAATTTGTGTACTCTGGAGCAAAAAAAAAATGCTCTAACGCAAAACATATCAACTTTTCCTTGGCCAACATAACACTGAAAAATAACAAATTCAAGAAACACTTGAAATGTATCATGGGGAGGGTTGTTTAGACCAATTGCACCATGTTTCTGTGAAAAGTGTTCCCAAATATTTCCTTTGTTGTACTCTAGAGTTAAAAAACTGCTTTAACGCAAAACGTATCAACTTTTCCTTAGAACAAAAAATACTGAAAAATAACAAATTCAAGAAACACTTGAAATGTAGGGAGGGTTGTTTAGCACCATAAACTGCTCTGTCGCAAAATGTATCAACTTTTCATTGGACAAAAAGCACTGAAAAATAACTATTTCTAGAAACACTTGAAATTCATAGGGAGGGTTGTTTAGACCAATTGCATCATTTTTATGTGAACAGTTTTCCAAAATATTTCTTTTGTTGTACTCTAGAGCAATAAAACTTCCATAACGCAAAACGTATCAATGTTGTTACGTTTTGCGTTAGACTATGTGAAAAAGGGGCAACTTGACGCAAAACATACCATTTCTTTACAACATATTTTATGGGATAGAAACAGTTCAATGCCAATGACATACATTCCATGAAGAAGAATAACATCCTACTTGAACGAAAAAATAGCTTTGACGTAAAACGTATCGATGTCTAAGGCCACACCCACCAACAGACACTAATAACACTATCTCATGTTTTTCGTTCCCCTTAAGGATAGTTTTAACCGTAAACACTAATAATAATGATAATATTATATAATAATAATAACGCAGTGAGTAGTTTTTTTGCCCGGAGCCACTTTAAAAAGCGCCCCCTACGGTGATACACACAATCTGACTTCAATACCAATATGGCCAAGGTTTAGTCAAATAGTTACCTGTTTTGGGACTCTGGTTCTATATTTTGAACATTTGGGGAAAAGCCTAAAAGGGTCTATATTTTTGAAAATTAGGGGGGAAAGGGGGAGGAAGTGCAATAAATGAAAGATCCTCACTTTGATACGATTTACTTAAAGTTGCCCCTTTTTTGGTTTGTACGACGCAAAACGTATCAAAATTGATACGATTTGCGTCGAGTTGCCCCTTTTTTGTTATGTCTGACCCGCCGTTAACGCAAAACGTATCAATTAATACGTTTTGCGTTTTTGATACGTTTTGCGTCGCTACAGACGCGCATGGTTGATTCTAAATGTGATAAATATGATGAATTTAGAAAATACACATTGTTCACTTCAAAGGTTTTCTAGACATTAGTTGGGACAAACGTGTACACTTTGTCATCGATTGTTACATATTTAGATATCACTAGGGATTGTCACTCAATCTAAAGTCAAATATTGTATTTACAAACAGACCAAACCATTCTGATAGTTTCACAAGCATGGACATAATGGTTAAAATGCATATGGCCGTGTGTTTTGAACTCGCCACCCTTACCGTTGCATGTCCAGATTTTTACATTTTACACCATCTGAGATTCGAATTAGCATATCGCAATAACTATTTGTTCTACCCCATATAAAGTATGTATTTTCTAAACGGTAATCTCACAAGGAATCCAAATATGCTATTGGAATTTAGATAAGACCTAATGGTAACATGTTGTGATATAAGAATGTTCAAAAAATATCGATTTTTTTCATATTTTGATTTAAGCTCAATAATAATTTGATACCTATCCCAATCATAATTTTACTGTGCATATTTAAGTTCCTCATGCAATTACCCATCAGAACATAATAGTTATTAATGGTAAACGTGTTGAAATATACTATATCGAGAAGTAAATGAGCACAAACGTTTAAATTTCATAATTATTAGAGTTTACAAGTATATTTTTTTTTGGTATGCACCCTATCCTGATTTAAACGGCATATTTGAATTCCCCTATTTGAGAGCTTTCCAAAAATGTATAATTTTGCTATCATCGGTTAAATATTTCTTTTGTTATAGTCATGTATGTAAAACCGATGAATTAGGGCAAGTTCACTGTGTAGCGAATAGGGAAAAAGCCAAGGACAACGCAATCGATTCATGATTACAATTGTTCCACAATAGTTGTCACATTTGTTGAAACAGAATCTTATAGAATATAAAATAATCTATAAAATGAGAGCAAAATCATGTTTGTACCATACAGGAATGAGGAGTTATAGTAAATTGAACGTAGAATTGGGAACATTTTCTATATTCCCCATAGAGATTGCACACAGCGCCGCCGCCACCGCCGCCGCCGCCACCGCCACCACCCCTGACTTTCACAACATAATCAATCATATCTCAGCCAAACATTTATAGAAATACTTGATTTATTCACACAATGTAGCTAGATAAATAGGCTTTCACATGACACCTCAACCATAGCTCTACCACATTTAGTTGTTGAGTTAATAGAGAGAGATGAATGATTCGTCACCAAAAATGCAACGCCACCACCCTTTTTGGGTGGTGAGTTCAAAACACATGGCCATATAAACTTGGATGTGAGTGTGACGAAAGGGTACACTTGCCTGCCATAAAAGAGAGTGAAAAACATAATGATATTGTAATATCATCGCGTTGAATGGGGATCATTCAAAACAGGATACTTGAATTGTACATTAACTAATGTAATTATTCTGTACGTAAGTTTGTTGAATGGACGTGAGCCATAATTATCAGCAGAGACGAGTATATAATTAAGCTTTGATTTTCACCCTTAACACCAATTAAAGGACATAATTTAAATCTATTTAGAAATGAATCACTTTAAAAATATTAAAAAAACGCATATTAAATTTTGCCATATAAATGTGTCATCTACTTGCAAAAGAAATTTCCTTTTTGAAGCTTAAATTGGACTTAGTGTAACATAAGTCTTTGATTTTATAGAACTTAAGCTAAGCACTTGGCCTACAATTTGAGTGAATTATGTTCCACTTGACATTGAATGGCACATACATCATGCGTTGAGTGAATTATGTTCCACTTGACATTGATGGCACATACATCATGCGTTGAGATTTAAGTCTTAAGTTAAACATGCAATACGAATGTGTTTACACACGAAAGA
The DNA here is from genome assembly GCA_035610835.1 of Ophiura sarsii. NCBI lineage: Eukaryota > Metazoa > Echinodermata > Ophiuroidea > Amphilepidida > Ophiuridae > Ophiura > Ophiura sarsii. Next base: position 155,792,588 of record CM069441.1, on the reverse strand, counting down.
AGACGATACAAAAGCACTGACCAGGGGCAATGTCCATATACACGTTTTTTAGACATGTTTCAAAATACATCACAGTATCCTATCAACTTATTTGAAAGTGAAAGTATTTTCTTTACCTTTACCTTTACCTAGGCTTTTTCAGCCTCTGTAGGCTGAAGCCCTCTTTCAGCATCTTCCATCTGTGTCTGTCTTGTGCTTCTCTTGTCCATGTCGTTCCTCTGTATTCGGTTAATTCGTCTCTCCATCTTTGTTTCTGCCTGCCTCTTCTCCTTTTGCCTGTACGGGGTTGCCACTCGGTTGTTCTTATTGTCCACCGATTATCTTTCTGTCTCGCGATATGTCCTGCCCATCTCCATTTCATTTCCTTGATTTTTTCAATGATGTCTTTTACTTTAGTTTTATTACGAATGGTTGTGTTCTTTTGTTTGTCTCGTATTGTTATGTTTAACATCCTCCTTTCCATGGCTCGCTGCGCTACTAGAAGTTTCTGTTCAGTTTCTTTGGTTGTTGACCAAGTTTCGGCACCGTATGTCATGGTAGGTAGCACACATTGATTGAAAACCCTTGTCCTTAATGTTATTGGTATGGTTTTATCACAGAGAATGGTTTTGTTTCTGCCGAAGCAGCTCCAGCCTGCCTTGATTTTTATCAAGACTTCCTCTCTCGTATTGTTCTCCATTTTTATTTCCTTGCCAAGATATTTGTAACTTTCTACCTTTTCTATCGGTTCCTTGTCAATTTCGATGGACTCCTTTGTTTGGAAATTTGTCATGAATTTTGTTTTTCCTTTGTGCATTTTCACACCAACTTTTCTGCTTTCCGTATTCAGACAGTTTAGTTGGGCCTCCAATTCCTTCACTGAGTTAGCTAGTAAAGCCACATCATCTGCAAACCTGAGGTCTGTTAGCCGCTCTCCATCGATGAGTATCCCTCTTTCTTTCATGTCTACCTTCTTGAACACCTCTTCCATTGCAGCAGTGAAAATCTTTGGAGAGATTGTGTCGCCTTGTCGCACACCTCTGCTGATTTTGAAAGGTTTTGAGATGTCCTCGTCGATATGGATCCTCGTTGTAGCGTCAGTGTATATATCCTCTAGGATTTGAACATATCCTTCATTTATTCCTATTTTCCTTAATGCTAGGAAGAGGTCACTATGCTCAACTGAGTCGAACGCCTTTCTTAACCGTATTTTCTTAACCGCTTTTATACATTAAAAATCCGTTAGGTCATTACCAAATGAATAAGGCAATATCAATCTGCCGAGGGCGGGCTTTTCATATAAGACACGGTTTATCTTATTACCCTTTGGTGTCCGTATGAATTTCCTTTAAAAGATAACTGAACCAGTTTGAAAGCTAAATATGCCTCCGGGCACACAAGGGATATGCTACAGAGATATCGAAATTTCATTTCCATGTATATCTTAAAAGGCTCTGATGTTGTAAGCAGTCGTGTTTCACGTCCCAAGCTTATGTTGTGTAGGCCAATAGAGAGTTCAATCAGTGTCTAAATGGAAGTTTTGAATTATTACATTACGCTGTATGGCAACGCCGAAGACTCTTGACGACTACCCAAAGCGACTTCCATGATGCTGTGTTTAGAAAGCTCGGGGCAAACACCCGGGATCAATGTACTGCCGGTACAGACTTGAACGAACCCGGTCACCTGGTCACGTTCATCTGATGACACATTTGTTAACATATTTTACAGTTAAAAAATTGCAACTACGGGACATTAAAATCAGGTTGAATTCACCACTAATTGGTGGAATAGCAACGCTCCCTTAACCCTAACTCCTCGATCGTTGTTTTTTTTGTTGGAATAAAACTATCAGGGGAGAAAACCTAGTCAAATGTGAGTGGGGCACGCTGGGCTGCGCCGGTGATTGAAATCAAACCCGAGTCACTCGCGTGGAATTCCGGCGCCTAATTGATCGGCCCACGAGGTTAGCTCGAAAACATTAACATGTTCTTCACCATTCGATAGCCCGCCTGATCGCGCAACACGATATTGAGGAAGCGCGCGCTACCGTGTAGTGATTTTCGTGATGAGGTTAGGGTTAAAGAATATTCCGAGTCAGAGACTTGTTAAGAGTGCAAACTTAAATTTGGAATTTTATGATGCACATATCAATGAAACCAAAAGAGTGTGATGTTAACTATTAACAGTCATATAAACCTCATTGCTAAACACTGTGATTATTTCAATGTAAATATGCTCAGCTTATTAATTCAAACCACCAAATCGTTTGCCGCATTAACATTTAGGCATGGGGGATTCATATCAAACAACCGTTGCGGATCGTTGCGCAGATTTCAGTTGATTGCTTTTAGAGTATACCACCACAACCCCCACCACCAACAAACACCAGCATTATCCTCTTAAGCCAAACCTTCGAAAAAGTCAATTAACTAACTATTGCGTGCCATTTCTATTTCAAATGCCAATCACCAGTTTATCGATGGTTTTCTACGTGAAATCCAGCATGCGTCTAAACACGTCATTTATTGATATCACACAATGAGATGTGGTACAGTTATATTGTGTAGATCTAAAATGGTATTTCTACTTTGTTTATTATCTATTTACTATTCGGAGCTCATAACTTGAGAAGAGTCGAGGTAAGGAAAATTGTATTTGAAAAGATATAATCTACCTCTTTCATTTTAAACAAGCGTACCCATAACAATCGAATTTTACATTTGAACGGAACGGACAATCACAAGATACTAAATAACAACAGCACGACACCCTCTATTACCAACATGTGACAAAAAGTGAACCGGACGTATATAATGTATAGCACATCTGCCCAGCATACAACAAGAACTAGGGTATAATGATGACATGATAACACAAAGGACATATCTCTTAATACTTAAGATAGACGCGCATGGTTAATTCTAAATGTGATAAAACATGAAAAACGAAGAAAAATACATATGTTCACTTCCAAGGTATTTTCTATCAGACATTAGTTGGGACAAACGTGTACACTTTGTCATCGATGGTTACATATTTATATATCACTAGGGATTGTCACCCAATCTAAAAAATAAAAATAAACACTCAGGGGGCTGGTGGTCGGGGAGGTAAAAACAAGAATGGATCAAAACAACCTCGGAACTGTCCGGATCATTCTAAAACAGCCCCGGGACTGGCTTGATCATTCTAAAACAACCCCGTGACTGTCCATCCCCGGGACTGTCTACCCAGGGACTGTTTCTAACCCTAACCCTAACCTTAACCCTAACCCTAACCCTAACCCTAACCCTAACCCTATCCATCCAGGGTTGGTCGACCCAGGGTTGGTCTTCCCCGTGACTGTCTACCCCGGGTGGCAAGTCAGTGGGTATTTCCATTGCTGCATATAAATATGGTGTTTGACAACAATGACAAACTAACGAAAATAAACGCGTAGATATCATGTAGATATTGTATGACAAGCACATGCAATGGTGCCTTAACCTCTTCATATCATACGGCCTGGAGTTAGAATAACACTTACTAGGGCGTCCAGGTAAAGGAAAATCTACTTTATCGATCTAGTTTCAAACAACACTCACATTTGTATCTTAATGCTTGTTGCCATTGGTTTATTGGTATTAATGTGTTTACATAGGGTGGTGAACCCTTTGACATGCTCTCACCTTGTCCGTATGCCACTGTTTTTGGACTTTCATGCAAAAAGGAGTTCTAATTTATTTAGAGTTAACGGATAACATGTCTATGCCTGTTGACATCTCATTATACAGACCTCATGGCACGTTGACAGTATTCTTCAAGAAACAAAATTAACAACGGACGTAGATGACACAAAAAGTGGACTCTATTGATCATTCTATCCTTATCTCTAAACTAAATCACTACGGTACCCGAGGTACGCCTTGCCTTGCTCTCTGACTATCTTCATAATCGAAAGAAGTTTACATCCTTCAACTCGCACTCTACAAATCTCCTACCAGTTTCTTGCTTTTAAGAAATTCTCCTATGTTTTCTTTGCTGATGACACCAACATATTGATGTCGTACCCTGACTATACACTAGTTTGTACATTTAATAAAGAGCTACAAGATGTGTCGAATTGGTTCAAGGCTAATACACTTTCTCTTAACGTTAGCAAAACTAAATATATGTTATTATGCTCTAAACTTCTCACCTCCACACGTACTGCTACCATTCATATCGATTCGACTCCTACGTCATCTGTCAACCATACCAAGTTCTCGGGATTATCATTGTTAAATATCTCAACTGGAAACTTCACATTACAAAAACATGTATTCATATATCTAGAAGTATCGGTATACCTCGGAGATTACATGTGATCTTCCCTCTTCTATTCTTTTTATTCTCAACAATACGCTTGTCTTACCACACTTAACTTATTGCAACATTACATGGGCTATCACTTTATCTAAACACGTCGTATTCACAGCCTCTCTTTTTCGACTTCCATACTCTTAATATTTTCAAACTTCACACTGCCTTATATAGGTTCCTTTTCAACAACAACTCGTTCCCTAATTCTTTTGGAGGTACAATACTAGAAACGCAAATAACTTCATTGTTGACACTATTAAATCCAAATTCGTCCGCCATTCTGTAATCTAAAATGAACCTCAAATTTGAAAAATAATAACTAAGATATTTCACATTCAACGTTAAGAGAAGTTACATCTCCCACCACTTCTGAAAGTGTTTATCATATTTTTGGATTCTGCCCTTTAAGTAACTACTATCTATATAATATGTACACCGTCAAGCTGGTAGCCCCGGGAAACTTCTTTTATCATATTGACGATGACCTATACATGGACCAGTTCATACGATGTACATAGACGAGATAGTAACAAAGTGCAGAAATGAGATATTGTTCATCCGTAAACATGACTTAATATTGCACTTTTTAGGACTAGCACATTTGACATCCCAACGTACTTAATTTCAATTTATATTGTAATCTTAATTGTATTAGATTATTAATGATGGATTAAATATTTTGCCAAAGCTACCAGCACCATTTTTATTATTACACCACTATATTAAATTACTATTAGCGCCCTCAAACAATAACATTGCACATTTTGCTCAAGTCACTCTTTGGGCTTGCATAACGAAACCAAGTATTGAGCTCAGGAAGGATTGCGCTGTTGTATATAAATCAGTGACGATATCTTATAGACTGTAGACGTGAAATACCCTGCGGATAATATTCTTATATAAGAATTCGAAAACTCATGTATTGATATTTAAAATATGAAATAATGTTAAATAGATGTAACAAATGTGACCTGCTCCCACAAAATGAGCGTAAAGTCGTGGCGAAGATGTTGCTGAATTGATCTAGGATAGCATGTTATTAATTATTTTTGCCGTTTGTTGTTAGTATGGACCAAGCCCTTTTATTAAAGCGGGATTATAAAATAAATAGCCTGGCATGGCTGGTAATACTCTTAAAATAACATTACATACTGCTATTTTAGAATTCCCCTAAAATATAGAAGGGACCATGGGTCCATACCAACAACAATTTAAACGGCAAATCAATAATATGCTATGCTGCCTCAATTCAGCAACATCTTCGCCTCGACTTTACGCTCGTAGGAGCAGGTCACAAATGTAGTATGAGTTATTCTGTCATATGTCAACAAGCGCTGTTATTTATATCGATTAGCTATATACAACACATTTGAATTCATTAATTTTAAACATTATATTGCATTTGCTGTGATCTATTTGATGAATCTGTACCCAATACTTGATTCTACACATTCTACAAACAAATTCCCACGTCTATATAACAGAGCAAACCGTAGGTAATACATTAGAGTGCAATTTATAATGCACACACAGTAATGTGAAGCGCAACATATGTTATGTGAAGCGCAACATATGTTATGTGAAGCGCAACATATGTTATGTGAAGCGCAACATATGTTATGTGAAGCGCAACATATGTTATGTGAAGCGCAACATATGTTATGTGAAGCGCAACATATGTTATGTGAAGCGCAACATATGTTATGTGAAGCGCAACATATGTTATGTGAAGCGCAACATATGTTATGTGAAGCGCAACATATGTTATGTGAAGCGCAACATATGTTATGTGAAGCGCAACATATGTTATGTGAAGCGCAACATATGTTATGTGAAGCGCAACATATGTTATGTGAAGCGCAACATATGTTATGTGAAGCTCAACATATGTTATGTGAAGCGCAACATATGTTATGTGAAGCGCAACATATGTTATGTGAAGCGCAACATATGTTATGTGAAGCGCAACATATGTTATGTGAAGCGCAACATTCATCATGCGCTCGTGTAGACACTTTGGCAATCATTACTTAATATGTATAAACATTATTTAAGACTAATCGGATATTGGAGTACAAAAAGGTACATTCGATTTGTAGCACGATATTCCTCTTATGATTTTGAGTGCATCACAAGTTACATGCAAACGATTTCCTAATTGTTTACAGAGCAACAGTGTTGAAACGCTAATTTTTTCTCATTTTATACACATCTTTAATATGTTGGGTCTGTTTATTCCCTTTAAAATATATTACATTATGTTAGGTAATTTCTTTAGTCATAATTTAGGTCTCGGGGTTAAACCGGCAATACTCTATGAGCGCGGTATTTGAAATGTCATTTCCTATACTCGCTGTCAGTCCAGATCGCCTCGTAGGTTGTCAATGTTAGGCTACGATAATTATATAGGGCGTGGTCTGGTTTATAGGACGACGGAAGAAGCTTCTACATCTTGGAAACACAGATTGAAGCGTGTCAGTTTTAGGTTTTAATTCTTTTTCATTAACGCTAGGTGTAAACTCTGAGTAAAGGATGTTATTCTATGAATAAAATAAAATAAAATACTTGTATACATTATAGAGCTTTATAGCCTTGTTATGTGGTATTTTGTTGCGTGTTCTGTCACAGCTGTATGAGTGAGTTATTCCAAATAAAATTAATGGTACAACAATCAGTCAGTTAGATCGAATACAAAAATACGAATTTTTAAATTAGTGCAGCGCATTCATGGAGGCCGCCATTGTATCATTACGTCATTATTGCTGCTATCAATCACGCCGATTTTTTACCTTATCTTAACTTAAATGACGTGCCCAGTTTATCTTTGATTAATCATAATTTGGCTTAATCTCGATTCCAGATGCTCTATTCAGGTTCAATTGACCCAAACACACCCATGACGTCATTTTGTAGTGACAAAACCACGCCCACAGGAACAAATCTGGCCCACTTTTGTGACTTAAACTCGGTTTTTTAAAACTTTTTCCGTCGATAGATTATTTTGTCCGTTGGTGAAAAGCTAGCAAATAATATGTAACTTCCGGGTTCAGAAGTTTTCATTCATCCCTCATTTTGCTGGAGCCCGCGATCTGTTGCTTATTTTACATCGAGGTATATAATTCCTGTACTTTAGTGTGTAGGGCCCTACAACATCCGGGACACATGTACGCCCTCATAATGGCAGCCACCAGTATAGGGACACGAATAAAAAATAAAAATAAATCGCATTGTTATATTCAATCCGACAGAAAATAGCATGCCCCTATATGAATGTTTAATCGAACAAAGTATATCTGTTCTTGAATGGTAACAACAAGTCTTCGAAGAAAATCTATTTTCCACAACAAAATATGTTTTCATATCTAAAGGAAACCATTTTTTTTCTCCAATCGATATCTCCGGGCATAGTCAGTATATCAAGCTGGTGCGACTTATATGTATATCGTCCTTATGAATAAGACTGAATTTAATAATATACTTTCTATATATCATAGCACAACAGGTGTTTTGTGTTTGATATTAAAAGCAACCATGATTGACTATCTTGATAGTCTATTGGCCAAGCTATTAACGACTTATGTAAAACGATAACCGTCAAAAGAGTTACAGGCTATTTATAATCTGAAACTAACACACTGTGCATCTGGAACTGCAGTATTGATCTATTTTGTATTTTCGCCGCAAAAGATTAAAGATATTTATAGAATACTGGTAAGGAAAGCAAGAAACAGAACAGTAGTGCTCATGACCAATTTCCCGGGGCACATTTTTTGTTGTGTAACCCGGTAATATGCAAAGAGAAGAACAGTCATGAGTAATTTTGATCTTTGTGTAATTATTATGCATACTCTCTTTTATAGGCTTGTGGTTAATATTGAGAACAAATGATTATTTGGTATGAAAATACATTAATTTTACACATAATGTAAATCGAGGAAGTGCGGATATCTACATAATTTCTGTCTCATGATTGAGGATACCCTGAAGAATCACACATTTTTTATATCAGACTTTTACCCAAGCTTCATCCGAGTCCGTGACGAGTCCTTTTGAGGCCGGGCTTAAGTCCAATTCTGAGTCCGACCAGTTTAGTTCAGTTCAGTTCAGTTCAGTTAATATTTTAAAACTGTAATACTTTCTTTCCGAGTCCGAGACGAGCCAAGTCCTTTGGATCTGAGTCTGACTCCGAGTCCGACGCCATTTGTTCCATATAAATTATCGGTTTATTCGAAATAAGTATTGTTTATACCGCTATGTAACGATATGATCATACGACGTGGCGGCTATACGCCGATCATTATACGCTCTGGTTCTAAATACAATCGGAAGTCAGATCAAGGATATTTAGATATGGTGTATGACAACAATAACAAACTAACAAAAATAAACGCGTTGATATCATGTTGATATTGTATAACAAGCAAACGCAACGGTGCCTCAACCTCTTCATTATGTGCTTTGGGGTTAGAATAACACTTATTAGGGCGTCCAAGTAAAGGAAAATCTACTTTACTGATCTCGTTTCAGATAACACACATAATAGTATCATAGGTCTCGTTGACATGGGCTTATTCTTTGTTTAAGCATAGGGCCCTGACCAATTGACATGCACTCTTGATGTCCGAATGCTACGAGTATTTGCACGTTAATGAAAAGAAAATTCCACTCTATAAAGATTTTGGGATAACACCAAAACAAACGTCAAATTAAAGGAAACCTATTCAGAAAATAACTAAACTTGACCAATGGTTACAACTTACATTGTCAATGGCTATCACTTGTTTTAAAGCACATAACTAAACGAACCTATGGTCACAATGTCAATTGATTATATAGCAAACTATTTCTTGTCACTTCTAAACTTACCAATGGTCACAATGGTAATGGTAATCAATTTTTCATAAAGCAAATTATTTCTTGTCCCCTCTCAACGTGATAACTAAACTAAACCAATGGTCACAATATGTTAATGGTAATCAGCTGTGTATATAGCACGTTATTTCTTGTCCCTTCTAAAAGTGATTGTGGTGTTTCCATCGCTCGTAATTGCATCCATTAAGTAACCACTAACTGTGCTCACCCTCAGGCTAGTAGCCTCGGGAGGTTACGTTGTACCATGGAATTATTCTAATAATTCCATGGTTGTACTAAAGGTGGTCGATGACTCATTGTATATACCAGTGTACACGATGTCTACAAACGCGATAAAAGGCATACGTACAAGAATGAGGTGGTTTATTGCTATATTTGATAGAATGTTATACTTCTGTATACTCCTCCTGTATAAATCTCTGAATTATAAGAAATCTTCTGTGTGATATACCTGATGAAACGGACGAAATCAAAACTAGATTTCAGATAGTTTGTTTTGGTTCGTATGTATGGCATTTCCAATTAATACTTTACTGAGTAAACGAATCGTTTCACGCACAATGATCACACTTGGTCTTAGCATTTCAGCTTATATTCTCGGAAAGTATTTTCAAAATCCAAAAATGATAAAACATGCTTGTATGTTGTGCGTGTAAGAAAGCACATACTTTTTTCTCTTTTTATTTTGCTCAAAACAAAATACGTACAAAGCAAATACTTCACACCAAGCAAAAAATACAGAGAGGCTACAAGGAATCTAGAGTACTTCACCATGGTATAACCCTGTGTAGGAATAAAGCTAACATGGGGTAAACACGGGATAAATAAGGACAGACAAACTGGTGTGTGTCGCCTCCGGAAATTGAACCCGGGCCGGCGTGGCCGGAGTCCAGATGATCGTGCAACACGCTAAGCGGGTCGGCTCCCAAAATTAAATTTTCGGAGTCTATATGTACCTTTGCGTGATTGCGCAATGAGATAGGGAATGGGGTCCACCGGCGCTGTTCATCTGTTGGATCCTGTTGGATGGATTTAACAGGGTTAGGGTTATGGAAATAAAAATCCTTATGTCAAAAGCATATAAGAGTTGCTAACTGATTAACATAATGTCGAGAATAATCACCACAAGGAAGAATTAGAAGATCTCCCAAATAAATGCAAACAAGAATACTTAGTTTTTTAAATGATTCCAAACAAGATAAATAATTGAGGACCCTAGATCTAAAAGGGGGTTACGTTACATTGAGAAAAATGGCAAAAACTGGGTTTCATTGTGTCCATGTGTGGACTTGACCCACTCAGGTTGTACCTCCCATGGACTCTTACATAGCTTTACCACATGACTTATCTGTAACATTTGAACAGAGGGTGCAGAGATCCTCCTTGTAGCAGAAACTGATAATTAACTACAATTTCACAAGATTCTGACTTAACCCCCTTTTAGATCTAGGGTCCTCAATTGCTAATGTGTGCTTATACGACAGACTCAATATCTAATTATATATTTTCAATACAATATCTCCGATTGGTGCAGCCAGAACCATTATTAAGGGTGCTGTCAACCATAAAAACATGAATTTATCAAGCGCTGTAACCTTTAAACTATTAATGTAATATAAATTTATATAAAAAACATACCTTTAGCTCAAAATTTGTTGTCAACTTGTATAGTTTTTAAAAACTTTGACCAAAGAGTGCCAAAAAAGTGAAATTTAAAAACTAAACTTTTTTTTTTGTCAAAAAAAAAAATCCTAGGGAAATGTCTTAACATGATTTTGGTGCAATTTCGGCATACTTTTCCAAAAAAACAAATTTTGCTACATTAACAACTAATTTTAAACCAACATTTTTAAAAAAATCAGCATTTTCAGTAAAATGTTACACCAAAAATGGATCCTCCGACTCATTTCCAGGTTAAAACATCCAAAACCCACGGGCAGTTCAAAAGGGCAATAAAAGGTAACTTTCTATCTTGATTTTTCATCCGTTTATATAATGCAGTTGTTAAAGGACAAGTACAATATTATTTGTGTACAAGTATATATGATGTTTAATATGTGCTGTTTTAATATTTGAAGGACCCCAATGGAAATAAAATCCTTTTTAGAAATTTCTTTACCTATCCTTGGCATTATATGTTTTCTGTTATTAATATGTTGTGTTAATTGTTGTAACTTTTAAGATTTGTATATTTATCTGATGTATTGTATCTCTGTCTTAATATTCAAAATAAAACTTAACTTTACTTCCTTTCCAAAAATGTATACTTTTTATATACATCACATTAATAGTTAATACATTTCATATTTTCAGGGTTGACAGCCCCTTAAAAGTGTATGAAATACAAAGTGATGTATATTGTATCGAAACGAGATCAAATGCTTTCATATCAGAGAGCCTAAGTAATTGCTCATGCTCAGTATAAAGATTCTGCTCCAGTAGACTACCCGGATAATTATGTAAATCAGTCTATAAGGCAGAATTAATTTTACATCAGGCTTTACGTTCAGACATAAGTCAAAATCACACTTTAATGGGCGTGCCGGTAACGGAAAATGTACCATCATTTCAAATCAAGCTGTTTGCTATCATAATTATTGAGATAATTTATCATTTTTTGATATTTTTAAAAGTATATCATTTTCCATTTCCATATGGCACCAGGTTACTCAAATTAATACATTAAAATTACCATATCACAGGGAAAACAAATAACGTTGTAATATGTATTATTAATAGATCAATCACAATTTCAAACGCTTTGTATTTGCAAACTTAACCCCATTAGTGACCTCTCTATGTAACACATAACAAAATATTATCATTAGTTCGGTCTACACATCTATAACACACGTAAACTGAATGCATTGCTCTATATAGATATTTATAAACTATGCCGGAAACATTAACAGCTCGTTGATTTATAGAAACTATGTCATTGAAGAAGTGTATCCACATAAATCATAAAACATGCAATTGGGGAAGTAGAGTTAAAAGTGTTCTCGAAGTAAAGTAATTTATTATTTACTACAATTCATTTAGAACTGACAAAACCTAAATGTGTCTGATATCAACACTGCTCTTATAAATTGCATCAAACTATGATTTGATATTACAAGAAGGTCGTATCTGTAAAAAGCTGATATTTGATATTTGTGTCTCTTGTCTTTGGTTGAATACAGAATATCGATGATATAAATCTTGTCAGCTATAAAAGTGAATGACTTTTTGCACGTATTTTTTATCGATTTCCCCTGTGGCTATTGGGATTTATCACGTGCAGGCTATCCACCAACAAAATATCAACATGATCATGTATATGTTTTATTGGATTCTATCTGATTAAGGATAGTTTGATGCTTCCCTAGTGAATAAGTTATATCGTATGATGACATTATCTTAGGTATTGATCGAACTACTCAACCTATCTATTCACTTTACCAGACATCCACATTAGATATTAACCCAGTAGTTGCTGACTGACCAGTAGCCATTAGCTTGGAATAGTACGCAACACATACGTATTATCGTTGAGTAGGTGCAAACCCTTCATTTTTTTGGTTAACAAGTTTGAAATCTAATCCATATCGTGTAATCGTGAAAGCCTAAACACACGATATAATCCACATCGTCGATTTATCGCGTTTATGATCGGTAAGCTTTTCCGCGTAAAGCAATCGCAATGTGTCTGTGTAATAGTTTGTTGAAATCCACAATAATTTCGGGCGCACCTTGTTACTGCGCTGGTTTACGGCGAATGTACTCTGTGAGTATACCGGGGATAGGGAATTGCCTGGAATTGCTATGAGAAATGGATTAAATAAGTACAATCATATGTAGTATTGGTTCAGTAATTCTTGAGATAAGACTTCGAAATTTGAGAAAGGTTTCTGAAAATTCTATTTTGTATGTGGCAAAACTAATAGCAGCGTGGAAAGTGTTAAGGTTGAAAATCAAAGTTTACTTATAGGTGCTCATATTTGCTGATAGTATTTGGCTATTTAAAACTCACGACTATACTGCAAACTAACGTACAGCATAATTGCGTTGATTCATGTACAATTCTAGCAACCGGTTTGGAATGATCCCATTCAACTCGATGAAATTACATTTTCATTCTAAGCATGTTTTTCACTCTCTTTTAAGGCAGGCAAGTGTACCCTTTCGTCACACTCACATCCATGTTTATATGGATTTGTATTATTGTGTTCTTTGAAAAGAATGGTTTGCTCTGTTTGTAAATAAAATATTTGGCTTGATTGTCATATATCCTAAGGATTCTGAGCATATTTTTTTTAGATTGGGTGACAATCCCTGGTGATATATAAATATGTAACCATCGATGACAAAGTGTACGCGTTTTTCACAACTAATGTGTTATAGAAAAACCTTGAAGTGAACATATGTATTTTTCTTCATTTGTCATGTTTTATCACATTTAGAATCAACCATGCGCGTCTATCTTAAGTATTAAGAGATATGTCCTTTGTGTTATCATGTCATCGTTATACCCTAGTTCTTGTTGTATGTTGGTCAGATGTGATATACATAATATACGTCCGGTTCACTTTTTGTCACATGTTGGTAATAGAGGGCGTCGAGCTGTTGTTATTTAGTATCTTGTGATTGTTCGTTCCGTTCAAATGTAAAATTCAATTGTTATGGTACGCTTGTAAAAGAGGTAGTTTACGTTTATATCTGATATCTTTTCAAATACAATTTTCCTTACTTCGACTCTTCTCATGTTATAAGCTCCGAATAGTAAATAGATATACAAAGTAGAAATATCATTTTAGATATCCGCAATATAACTGTACCACATACATGTATATGGGTGTGTTGTATGTGATGCCCTTATTGTGTGATATCAATAAATGACGTGTTTGGACGCATGCTGGATTCATCACGTAGAAAACCATCGAAAAACTGGTGATTTGCATTTGAAATAGAACTTGCACGCAAAAGTCAGTTAATTGACTTTTTCAAAGGTTTGGCTTAAGAGTATAATGCTGGTGTTTGTTGGTGGTGAGGGTTGTGGTGGTATACCCTAAAAGCAATCAACTGAAATCTGGGCAACGATCCGCAACTGTTGTTTGATATGAATCCCCCATGCCTAAATGTTAATGCGGCAAACGATTTGGTGGTTTGAATTAATAGGCTAAGCATATTTACATTGGAATAATCACAGTATTTAGCAATGAGGTTTATATGACTGTTAATAGTGAACATCACACTTTTAGTTTCATTGATATGTTCATCATAAAATTCCAAATTTAAGTTTGCACTCTTTAACAAGTCTCTGACTCGGAATATTCTTTAACCCTAACCTCATCACTACAAATCACTACACGGTAGCGCGCGCTTCCTCCTCAATATCGTGTCGCGCGATTAGGCGGGCTATCGTATGGTGAAGAAAATGTTAACGTTTTCGAGCTAAACTCGTGGCGCGATCAATTACGCGCCGGAATTCCACGCGGGTGACTCGGGTTCGATCTCAATTACCGGCGCAGCCCAGCGTGCCCCACTCACATTTGACTAGGTATTCTCCCCTGACCACGGTCGACGAGTTAGGGGTTAAGGGCAGTGGCGTACCCAGCTTTTTGAAACTGGGGGGCACGGCCATAGTTGTACCGACGAAAGGCATGATGTACCGACAATTTTTTTTACAGACTCCCCCCAAAAAATCGTAAAACTTGCACAATCTTTTGGCCGTCAGCAGCTGAAATGTTGATAAGTGGGGGAGTGGGGGTGGGGGTTTAGCGATGAAGTTGTCAGCATAACCGGTCGAAAAAATCGCATGGTAAAAATCGCAAATCTACCGACGGAGGGTCGTTTTTACCGACGGGGTTATTTCAGGGGGTCCAGCCCCCCCCCCCCCCCCCCCCCCCCCCCCCCCTGGGAACGCCACTGGTTAAGGGAGCGTTGCTATTTTACCAATTAGTGGTGAATTCAACCTGATTTTAATGTCCCGTAGTTGCAATTTAACGGTAAAATACGTTAACAAATGTGTCATCAGATGAACGTGACCAGGTGACCGGGTTCCTTCATGTCTCTGTACCGGTAGTACATTGATCCCGGGTGTTTGCCCCGAGCTTTCTAAACACAGCATCATGGAAGTCTCTTTGGGTAGTCGTCAAGAGTCTTCGGCGTTGCCATACAGCGTAATGTAATAATTCAAAACTTCTATTTAGACACTGATTGAACTCTCTATTGGCCTACACAACATAAGCTTGGGACGTGAAACACGACTGCTTACAACATCAGAGCCTTTTGGAATATACTCGGAAGTGAAATTTTGATATCTTTGTAGCATATTCCTTTTGTGCCCGGAGGCATATTTAGCTTTCAAACTGGTTCAGTTATCTTTTAAAGGAAATTCATACGGACACCAAAAGGTAATAAGATAAACCGTGTCTTATATTAAAAGCCCGCCCTCGGCAGATTGATATTGCTTTATTCATTTGGTAATGATCTAACGGATTTTCAATGTATAAAGACGGTTAAGAAAATACTTTCATCTCCACATTGACCTTTCAAATCAGTTGATAGGATACTCTGATGTATTTTGAAACATGTCTACAAAACGTGTATATGGACATTGCCCCTGGTCAGTGCTTTTGTATCTTCGTCTTTCGTGTGTAAACACATTTGTATTGCATGTTTAACTAAGACTTAAATCTCAACGCACGATGCATGTGCCATTCCATGTCAAGTGGAATATAAGCCAATCAAATTGTAGGCCAAGTGCTTAGCTTAAGTTCTATAAAATCAAAGACTTACGTTACATAAGGTCGAATATAAGCTTAAAAAAGGAAATTTCTTTTGCAAGTAGATGACACATTTATATGGCAAATTTTAATATGCCTTTTTATAATATTTTAAAATGATTCATTTCTAAATAAATTTAAATTATGTCCTGTAATTGGTGTTAAGGGTGAAAATCGAAAGCTTACTTATGTGCTCGTCTCTGCTGATAATTATGGCTGCTTACAACTCACGACCATTTAACAAACTTACGTACAGCATAACTACGTTAGTTAATGTACAATTCAAGTATCCGGTTTTGAATGATCCCCATTCCACGCGATGAAATTACATTATCATTATGTTTTTCACTCTCTTTTAAGACAGGCAAGTGTACCCTTTCGTCACACTCACATCCATGTTTATATTCATTTTAACTATTGTGTTCTTTGAAAAGTTCTGCGCCTGTTTTGTCCATGCTTGTGAAACTATCAGAATGGTTTGGTCTGTTTGTAAATACAATATTTGACTTTAGATTGAGTGACAATCCATAGTGATATCTAAATATGTAACCATCGATGACAAAGAATACACGTTTGTCCCAACTAATGTCTAGTAGAAAACCTTTGAAGTGAACAATATGTATTTTTCTAAATTTATCATATTTTATCACATTTAAAATCAACCATGCGCGTCTATCATAAGTATTAAGAGATATGTCGTTATTATAATCATGTCATCATTATACCCTAGTTCCTGTTGTACAGTCCTCAAAATAAGTAACTAACCAGGTAATAAATATACTTTGAACTCTAAAACTATAGCTCCTACGTAAACTTATTTAATTATAAAGTTGTAAAGAAATGTCTTTTCTTTAATTTGAGACATTGTTTACGAAGATCGGTTAATAATTAAGAACTTTACCTTGAAAACGATAGAACAAAATGCAGTTTACATTTTCACACTTGGGTTTTGAACACGCAGGACAGTGTCACATGTTTGTGGATGGGCTGCATTGATCAATTGAAGCATCCCCAATCCTCATCTTACTATCGACCTGTGAGTTGTCGCTTCCAGTTAATCAATAATCTGCCTGTTGCTAGTACGAAACAATTGTTAAAATGAAAAACGGACTTTGTTTTGGTTTTGGGCACATAACTGAGTTAATATTCATTCAATCTTCACGTGTAATATCTCAAATTAAAGAAGAGAAATTGTCTTACAACTTTAGAATTTAATATCTTGTGTAGGAGCTATAGTTTTTGAGTTGAGAGCATATTTATTACCTGGTCATTTACTTATTTTGAAGACAGATCTATATCTATATGCAGCAATGGAAATACCCACATGACTTTCCACCCGGGGAAGACAGTCCCGGGGTAGACAGTTCCGGGGTAGACAGTCCCGGGGTAGAACAACCCTGGGTGGACCAACCCTGGGTGGTTATGGTTATGGTTATGGTTATGGTTATGGTTAAGGTTAGGGTTAGGGTTAGGGTTAGGGTTAGGGTTAGGGTTAGGTTTAGGTTTAGGTTTAGGTTTAGGTTTAGATTTAGGTTTAGGTTTAGGTTTAGGTTTAGGTTTAGGTTTAGGTTTAGGTTTATGGTTAGGTTAAGGGTAACACTTTCAACTACAAAAACCCTGCATTTATGATTCCAATGATGATTATAGGATATGGGCAGTTCCAAGCAAAACAGGACATTACAAAATAATTGAAAAAGGCTGTAAATTTACCATTCAAAGTACTACCATCACATATTTAGTATCAAATGAAAGATATTTTCAAGCTCTTTCAAATGAGCTATTTTTCTTTTTAATTGATATACATTAAGTATGAATTTTTTTTGAAAAAAACCTGATTTTTGGTAACAAATTGTGATTTTTTTTCAGAAAAATGCCCATTTGTAGCACCCTTCTCTGACCCCTTCCTATGCTTTTATATAAGTTTTGTTGATTTAAGTTGCTAACTTACCGCTTAAATTTTCATAAATTTACACGTTTGACATGATTTTGTTTTTTCTTATGTATTTTATTATGAATTTTGCATTGTGGACAAAACGTCATTCCGTAACGGTCATTCCGTAACGCTCTCATTTGTCGGTCTTTACGTCATATTTCAAAAAATATTTAACCAATTTTAACCAGGAAGTTGTCATATTGTAGGTAAAGGTATACAGAATCAGTTTTATCCATGTCTAAATGACTAGAAAAATCATGTCCATTTTGTGTCATTCCGTAACGGCAATTATAAAAATCAATATTTCATTAATTAAAAATCTGATGGTCAAATTTTGTACCATATCTGAAAGTGTTTAGTAGTTACTATTAAAATATATTATTAGTTTGGTGAGAAGTAATAAACTTTTAAAGATATCATGATTTCAAACATGAAAATGCTTTGTGAATGTCATTCCGTAACGCTTGGAACTGCCCATATGTCAATGTATTGTTTAAAATACATCTAAAATTCAAATATTCTGTAGTGTGTCATGAATAATATGGATGTAAATATGTTTTTCTGCTAAAATTCAACTAACTATTAACATTTAGTGGGTAAAAAAAGATTGTCATTGATTTAATGATTATGTTCAAATTCACACTGAATGACGATTCTAATAAAAGAGTTCTCCGCACATGAAAAGTGGTCAAATCGAATTTGACACGCCTGAGGAGATTTGCCATCATTTGATAACGAAAGCTCCAAAATGGATAGAAAAATATTCTTATGACACACTAAAGATTGCTTAACATGACTATTAGTACATTACGTCAATTTGTTATATTTTTCATGGCCAGAAATATCGTGTTTCACACGGACACCTTTTTGACACGCCCTGTACATGTACGTCCTGGTTCTCTTTCTGTCACGTGATGGTTTTAGAGGGCGTTTCTTCTTGCCGGATCTTTATTCTTGGAAATGAAGTATGTTTCAAATGTATCTCAGCTAGGGAATGTTATCGCGTTGGATAAGAGGCTTGGTCGTTTAATCCGGTATTTTGGACAGGGTGTATGACAACTGGCTATGCATGATCTTGTACGTAGCACATGCATTATTTTTGCCAAATCATGCAGTAGTCACGGGGATGAAAACGTATGAGCAGAAACTACCATGATATCGCCTTGCCACTTGAAAACTATTGTACATCTTGATGCCAAGATAGCCATGCAGCATAAACTTATATTTAATGTGGGTTTTCTGAATGAAAGATGTATGATGTGAAGGTATCCGGGTTATGACTGTAAAAATACATTTTTATAATTACTTCATCAAAATTAACGTGTAAAGGGCCTCAATCTGAATCTTAAGGCTATTCCCAACGCTTTTGTAACAGCTTTAAACCAAATGGAGTGGCGGCTATTCGCATGAAGATTTGATTAATTTTTTCCCCCCGTTTTTTCGAGAGTTACTTGGCTATGCGGATTTAGAAATATTCTACTTGATGGAGCTGGGGATGATGAATTCTTGTAATAGTGAATCCTATCCTATAGTTTTGTCGATGAGTTGTTATTTAACTGTCATCAATCTGAGGTGTTTAAGTAATTGTGAAGATGATAATGTAAACATGCTAAAATTATATGAAAACGGGTTATAAATGTAACTATATACAATGTACACATGATTAAACGTGAAACGTGAACATTATGTGAACATGTTTTAAGAAACGGATAATAGTAAACACTAACATATTCTTTTAAAAAACAAGGTCTGTAGGTCTGTAAATAACGTAGTCCAGCACAAATATATAAAACAGGAGCTGAAATGCCCAGGCAAAGGTCAATGACGGACATGAAGAGAAGAGGTTCCGGGACGGACGCTAGGGGTGTGAAACCTTGACCCACTGAGAGTGTTCTCCATCGATGGCTTACCAATGTCGGGTGGTTTGTTTTAAAGAGGATAGTTATTTAGTTGAAAGTGTTGTTAAAATAACATATTTGTTTAGCGTATTTATAAGCTAAGCTAAGTCTCTTTAATGGAGAAATGTGTCGATAACCTTTTAACAAATGTGACCTGCTCCCACAAAATGAGCGTAAAAACGAGGCAAAGATGTTGCTGAATTGAGGCAGCATAGCATGTTATTGATTTGCCGTTTAAATTGTTGTTGGTATGGACCCAAGGTCACTTCTATTATGGCATTCTAACTTTAAAATGACAGTATGTATACTTATTTTAAGAGTATTACCAGCCATGCGACGCTATTTATTTTATAATCCCGCTATAAATAGAAAGGATTGGTCCATACTAACAACAAACGGCAAGCATCAATAACATGCTATCCTAGCTCAATTCAGCAACATCTTCGCCGCGACTTTACGCCGCTTTTGTGGGAGC
Source organism: Ophiura sarsii (assembly GCA_035610835.1). Lineage (NCBI taxonomy): Eukaryota > Metazoa > Echinodermata > Ophiuroidea > Amphilepidida > Ophiuridae > Ophiura > Ophiura sarsii. The sequence continues at coordinate 155,772,320 of CM069441.1, read as the reverse complement.
AGGTCACAAATTATTATAGGTTTTGGTATGTTGTCCAGAAGGCGGTCATACACGATCTGTAAAAGTTGAGTCACGCACGGGATCCCATAGGAATGTATAACGGTGCTGAAGTCGTGCTATTGTTATTTAGTAACTTGTGATTGTCGTGACGTTTCATGATGTAAAGGTTAGACACATTATCGATGGCGTCGTCTTAATTAATCATTTCTGTTCAAATGTAAAATTAATTGTTTTAAAAATATGGGTACGTTTGGAAATAAAAAGAGGTAACAAGAGGTAGTATCTCTGATACCTTTTTAAATACAGTTTTCCTTACCTCGACTCCACAAGTTACTCTTCTCAAGTTTTGAGCTGCGAATAGAACATAGATATACAAAGTAGAAATACAATTTCTTTAGAGCACCACAATATGACTGTACCACACATGTATACTGGTGGGTTTTATGTGATGCCCTAATTGTGTGATATCCATATAATTATAAGTGACGTGTATGGACGCATGCTGGATTTTTAGAAAACCATTGAAAACTGGTGATTGAATTAGAACGCGAAAGTCAGTTCATTGACCTTTTCAAAAGTTTGGCTTAAGACTTTTAGAGGATAATAATGCTGGTGTTTGGTGGTGGTGGGGTTGTGGTGGTATACCTTAATAATTAATCAACTGAAATCTGCGCAACAATCTACAACTGTTATTTGATATGTATCCGCCCATGCCTATATATTTATGCGTTAAACGATTTTGTGGTTTGGGCATATTTACATTGAAATAATCACAGTGTTTAGCAACGAGGTATATGACTGTTAATAGTGAACTTCACACTTTTTAGTTTCATTGATATGTTCATCATAAAATTCAAAATTTAAGTTTGCACTCTTTAACAAGTCTCTGACTCGGAATATTCGTTAACCCTAACCTCATCACTACAAATCACTACACTACAGGTTCCAGTAGCCCCCCCCCCCCCCCCTCCCAAATGTTAACGTTTCTAAAAACCACGCTCGGGGAGTACCCCTGACCTGATAGTTTTATTTACCAAAAACACGCGCGGGAGTTAGTGTTAAGGGAGCGTTGCTATTTCATCGATTAGTGGAGAATTTAACCTGATTTTGACGTCCCGTAGTTGTAATTTAACTGTAAAATATGTTAACAAATGTGTTATCAGATGAACGTGACCAGGTGACCGGGTTCGTTCTTGTCTTTACCGGTAGTACATTGATCCAGGTTATTTTCCCCGAGCTTTCTAAACACATCATCATGGAAGTCGCTTAGGGTAGAGTCTTCGCGTTGCCATACATCGTAATGTAATAATTTAAAACTTCCATTTAGACACTGATTGAACTCTCTATTGGCCTACACAACATAAGCTTGGGACGTGAAACACGACTGCTTATAACATCAGAGCCTTTTGGGATACACTCGGAAGTGAAATTTCGATATGTCTGTATCATATCCCTTTTGTGCCCGGAGGCATATTTACTGGTTCAGTTATTTTTTAAAGGAAATTCATACGGATACCTAAGAGTAATAAGAGAACCCTTACCTTATATTAAAAGCCCGCCATCGGCAGAATGATGTTGCTTTATTAGTGCATTATGTTGCACACCGGTATTTAGTAATGACCTAACGGATTTTCAACGGTTAAGAAAATACTTTCATCTCCACACTGACCTTTCAAATCAGTTGATAGGATACTCTAATGTATTTTGAAACATGTCTACAAAACGTGTATATGGACATTGCCCCTGGTCAGTGCTTGTGTATCTTCTTCTTTCGTTCGTAAACACATTTGTATTACATGTTTACCTTAGACTTAAATCTCAACACACGATTTATGTGCAATTCAATGCCAAGTGGAATATAAGCAAATCAAATTGTAAACAAGTGCCTTAGTTCTATAAAATCAAAGACTTATGTTACATTAAACCCATGAATGTGCTTTCAATATTCTCATTGTTAATCAAGTTTGTTTAAAGCTTTTATTAAGTCACTGGCCGAAGTACATTAAATAATCTTATATGTGCTTCTCAAAATCAATATAAACTGACAAATTTGTTACGACATTACACTATTTTTAAGATGATTTACACGCATGGTACCCGGAGGTAGTTTAATGCATTTGCGAGTCTGTTACTACATTGACCATTTGAACACCTTAAATTGCATTAGTTAATGGACTCCTAACAGAAATTGAAATGTCAACGTTGTCCACGTGCCAGAAATGACACAATCTATTACTGACCAACTGCCAAATGATACATGATCATAACATAATGCATCGCATGGTCAAGTAAATGTTTGTACAATACCTTTGCAAAATTAAGTCATACTAAAACACAAATTAAGTCCAATAAAATAGCCTTTCTTTCCAAATAATTCTTGATAGTAAATGTGTTGAATTTAAATTCAAAGTGTCTATAAACATGTTAAAGCATGCAATACTCCAATAATGATTTGTGATGTATTTCCCCACACACACATGTTACAGAGTTGCACCACAATTGATGTATCTGTCTGCAACATAAGAACACACGTCACGTTCAGAATACAGCCCTATAAAAGTGTGATGTGAAACTCCCAATGTCACCTCGAGTGGGAAATAGAGTGGTGTCTTCATCCAAAAATAAACGTCGAAGATGCGTAAAGTTAGCGGATAATAGGGACGCCATAATATTGACGCCATAATATTACGGAGATTCGTACAGATTTGTAGTCTGGTAAAATGTTTTACACTGGTATCTGAACCATATATCCTCAACCTTTATGGTTGGAATCGCCTAAAGATATAAATCTATCTAATGACAATAATGTTTCCTATTTCCTACTCTCAACCCACGCTTCATGGAAGATCATACTCATATCATTTGATACAGTCTGCATAGTCGTATTATGTTCAAGTGGTCAACGCTGTGCATCGGACTCGGATAAGTAAATAAGGCAACTCTGGTAGTACATTATACATGGCCATTCAAAACCGTACACGCAACATTTAAAAATAATGATAATAGAGTGTAAGCTTTTTTATGATGTAGAATATGTACAAATCTTGCAATCGTCATTTTCTAAAATTAATATACAACTGATATTTCCTCCACCACCGGACATTGTCCAAATGTATTAAAACAATTAATTTGAAATCCATTCCAATACAATATACGTATCTGCGTATACGCTTTTATTGTGTTTAACACTCGTATCGTATATCAAGGAATGAAACGCTTTCGAATTAATTATTTAGAACCATTGTCCCCGTAAAGTACCTACGGGACTTGACGAATGCATTCTACTCAAACACGTCAGGTCGAGATAGCATGGTTCAATCAAATAAATACAATGTTGTCACAAATTAGTTCTGAGAATAAGAGTGTAGCGTCCATGTGATTTGCTTCTTTTGAGATGTGTTGTGTACATAACGATTCCTTCATCGATTCGTGACTGATCATGTTAACAAAAGAGTAAAATAAATCTCAGGTAACTCCCAGTTAACCGCGTGCAACAAAGGAACTCGTACAGGTCTTTTCCTTCTATAGAAACCCAAGGGGCAATATCCAAGAAGAGATTTCAAGCATGGTATAGCTATGGTGTATGTCTCAATGACCGTATTTCACTTTCAGACTATTATATCACTATCGTCTCTCAAGGCACGGGTTATCAAATCATTATGTGCACACGCTTCCTTCAAGAATTCCCTTGTGTTCTGGATATCACAAACGCTTCCCAGAAAGTAAATGGGTTAGAGCTTTAATAATTAATAATATAGGTCGTTGAACGCTGCCCGGTAAAACGAGAATATATCAAATCTTATAGTGATTCCCGCCTTTATTTCTTAGGTTGGATATCGATGTGCGTCACACAATTCTCTTGACTTCCGCTTTTAAATCAGAGCTCAAATACAGCAGGTGCTAACCGAAGAAGAGACGGACATAACTTCGAAGCTCCGAGGTACTATATTACAGATGCCACTGTCGCAGTTCTTTCACCCATATATCCCAACTTCATATGAAAATGACCCATTCTTTATGTCAATGATATAAGATATAAGCCAGAATTAAACGGTTAATCAACGTCAAGCATGATATTGGTCAGTTAGTTTATATCCTCTAGCATCGTTGGATATACGTGAATTTTCATATTTCATATACGCCACGTTGGCAGTGTCCTTAGACCGTACAGTGCTAACCAAGGTGTTTCATAAACAATGCATCATGTCTTCGCTGGAGATTTTTCGCAGAATTCGATTGAAACAAATTAGTAGAGTTTTAGCTGGCATATAAAATAAAAAGGTAGAAGTAATCACTCCTAGAGTCGTTTAAAAACATTGCCGACTTATTTCACTATTTGATATAATATTGTCATATCATGAGTGCAAACATGTATTTAACAATACATGTATTTGAAATAGCTTAGTTATTATTATACACATACTGAGAGCAACGTGTATTTTGTTCAAAGAGAGCAATATATTTCATATCATGCATTCTTTTTAGGTCCCAGATTCTGGACTGTACTAGTATAGTCCGATATTAGAGCACCTACTAATTCAGTGGCGGCGTTACGAGGGGGGAGGCAGGGGGGGGGGGGGGGGGGGGCAATCTAACAATAATAAAAAATAAAAATTGACAATTTTATTATAAAAAGGCAATTTTTTTCTGGGCTTTGCGCGCATTTCCTTACGAGATAAGATTAAACAGCTAAATTTGGCGCGAAAGCGCACATTTTTATACCAAATTAGTTAGAATTAGATCCAATTTGACAATTTTAGCGTAAAATGGCAACAAAATGTGCACGCTTCGGGCGCATCATTTTTTTAGGGTAAAAGATCTTGCCCCCTCCCCCCCCCCCCCCCCCCCTCCAAATTTTGTTTTTATATATTATACTGGCGCCGCCACTGCCTAGTATAGTTCGATACTGGTACAAATCAGTGTTCCAGTATCGAATGATACTGGCACATACATCCAAGATATTCCAGTATCGGGCGATACTGGAACACAACAAGTATGTACCAGTTTCGTTCAATACTGGGACAAATCACTACTGGTATAGCATGTATAGCACAGTAAATTCGTACCAGTATCGACCGATAATGGCAACATTTATATTCAAGTATTGAACGATACTGGTTTACCAGTATCTGGGACCTAAAGTACACTTTTCCCCATGTTTTAATGATGTATTAGTTGGAGGTATTGGCGATCCATCACACTGCAATTTATATTAATATGAAGTTAAACTTTCGATCTCAACACAAGAAATATTTACCTGGAATTTTCAGGTGTTGCTACACCTTTCATCAGCAGACTAATGACTCGACTTGACCTTTTGGAGGTGTGACGTCAGAATCGGGTCATAGACTCTTGGTAATTTGTACCTGCCCCCGTCTTTGTTGAGTGATGGTTGGTTGGCTCTGATGTAAATAGCCTCCTTGACACCTCTCTCGAACCAACGAGGATCCCTATCCAAGATTTTGACTTTCTCTAAGTCTTACTTCTGAACATGTGTTAAAACTGCTTGAGGTTTGCCTGCGTTGCACATACTTTGTCTACAATGGAGTATTCTATTTACAGATACATGGAGCTGCGATGGGTTCCCCTGTTTCGCCTATCGTATGCAACCTTTTCATGGAGCATCTGGAACAGATAGCTATCGAAACTGCTCTCCATCCACCATTATGGTGGTATAGATATGTCGACGACACGCACATCAAAATAAAGACCAAACATGCTCAAGAGTTTACTGATCACCTCAACACCATTGATCCGGACATCAAATTCACTACAGAAGGTGAAGATAACAGGACATTAGCCTTCCTAGACACTCTGACAGTAATCAAACCAGACGGTAATCTTGACGTAAAGATTTACCGGAAGCCAACCCACACAGATCAATATCTGAACTTCTCGTCAAATCACCCTGTCCAGCACAAATTGGGCGTTATTCAAACGCTACACCACAGGGCTGATACTGTCATCACTGACCAGGTTGACATCACAACAGAGAAGCAGCACGTCGATAAAGCATTGACCAAGTGTGGATACCCGAAGTGGGCATTTGACCGTGTCAACAAACCTAAGGGTAAGGTCAAACCGAAAACTAAAGACAGTGAGAAACAGACAAAAGGACACGTAGTGTTGCCTTATATCAAGGGCACATCAGAGGCTCTCCGCAGGATTTTCGGAAACTACGGGATACGCGCATACTTCAAACCCACGCGCACACTACGTCAACTTCTGGTCTCTCCAAAAGACAAAACTGAGAAGAAGGACACTGTAGGCCCAGTGTACATGATCCCTTGTCAGGGTCAGACTACCCGGGGTCTTTGCTCCGAATCATACATCGGAGAAACCGAACGCTCATTAAAGACCCGGTTTCTAGAGCACAGGCGTCCTAGTTCCACCTCGTCCGAGGTATCCCAACACATCCATATTGAGTCACCAGGACACAGTGTTGACTTAGAGAAAGTCAAAATCTTGGATAGGGATCCTCGTTGGTTCGAGAGAGGTGTCAAGGAGGCTATTTACATCAGAGCCAACCAACCATCACTCAACAAAGACGGGGGCAGGTACAAATTACCAAGAGTCTATGACCCGATTCTGACGTCACACCTCCAAAAGGTCAAGTCGAGTCATTAGTCTGCTGATGAAAGGTGTAGCAACACCTGAAAATTCCAGGTAAATATTTCTTGTGTTGAGATCGAAAGTTTAACTTCATATTATTTATCACCAACACAGATGAACTTTCATTCTAATAATGCAATTTATATTGTTATGATTACATTAAGAATTGTATCTAAACAATAAGAAAAGACACAGTCACGTTATTGTCACTTCACTTTTTGTTAATGGTATAAGAGTATGAAGACTATTTTGATTAAAACTATTTTGAATTCTGTGAGTGCATCATGATTGAAGTGTGAATGGCCAATGAATATTTCATAACCGCACTGTCCTTGAGGAATACTCACTATTTGCACTCTTGTCACTGTAGGTTTTGCTCTTTGCGCCCGGCCCGCGGTAATGCCGCCGGAATACACTCAGCTCAGTTGGTATGCGTACGATTTTCCTAACGTCGTGACGAGCAGTGGTTTAATTAGTGGGATTAAAACCCAGCGCAGACTACTTCCTAATACCCAGTTTAATTACCGTGGCGCAATCTTGACAGAAGTCTGATATCATTGTGTAGTGTAGATTTTCTAAATCTTGCGTGTCCTTGTAACATGAAAATGGTGGCCACATTGAATCCTTGCCAATGCAACCACGATATTTGTAAAGTTAGCTTCACCCTACATGCCCTAGTATCAATTATCATCATACGATACATGATTACGATCGCTATGTTGAGTTAGCCCTTCCTAAATCAAAATATTGTTTAAAATGTATGAAACGAAAACATTTGTGTATCATTTTCAAACTTAATTTCCGTGGGCATCACTAGGCGAGAGTAGGGTGTAAAGTGACGGCTTCGAGACATATTGAATGTTGTTTCACGTTTGGAATGAAAAATTGCCAGACAGTCTTTATGGCAATTACGATCCTTAGAACGTCGATTTTGTAATACTTTTATAGAAAACAAAAAACTTTTCCATTGAAGTATGATGCAAATAAAGAAATGATTTTGCTGCACTCAATCGATGCATCTAAGAGTACACGTGCGAATAGATGACAGGGAGGGGGAACAGCTCATGATTATTTGATAGTTTACACGGTCCATTCGTATAAATGATATGCTGTATTAGCCATGAGACTTTTTAACAATTACACTTTCATATGACGTTTTGATGACTGACTTTCTGATAGTTGCATAATCCATTAATGAACATTTCCTCAAGATAACGACCACGGATAAGATTGATCGTGTACATTTTTGGAATAGCAATGCTGATAAGAACAATGTTCACAAAAGGATTTTCTAAGCTTCGGAATAGGCTTGTTAATATTTGTTGTAATTATATTTAAATGTGTCTTTTTCAGTGATACAATTTGAACAATGACTGCAGTATATATAGGGCGTGTCAAAAATTGTCCCATGTAAAACATGAATTATTTTTTTAGGCCATGGGAAATATAGAAATAGTAATAATTATGTTGAGCAGTGTTAACTTGGATGCTTAGTAGGTAACATCTATTACTGGCATTGTGCTATAATTACAGTGGTGGACTTGTCTAGTTCATTATCTTATTTATAGTTCTTAACACTTTTGTTTTTTATATTTTGTCCCTGATGAAGGGTGGTATATCCACTTGAAACGTCGGTCTTTATTGTTACCATATATATCCTGAGTAGTCTCAGATATATCTTTGTTGTTTTATTGCACAGCAATTTTCATTGCTTGTCCCAGTGCATTTCCGTTTGTTTTTGTTTTTTTGTTATTTATCTATTTTATCGCGTTATTCTCCCTTGTTATTACCTGTTTCCCCACACCCTGTTGGTATATCTTGCTTTTACTCTTAGCATTTTTATATTTTCGAGATATCCTCTTGTATCAGTTTTCTGATCCTTGGTGTGTTTTGTTCCTGGTTCCGTTGGATTCATCTTTTTACATTTTTTATGTTGAGCAAGTTTTTATGTGTCATAAGAATTTTTTTCCTCATCAATTTTGGAGCTTCCGTTATCAAATTATGGCAAATCTACTCAGGCATGTGACATTCTGGTTTGGCCACTTTTCATGTGCAGAGAAGTGTGTAATTGAACAAATCATTCAAATCATATATAATCTAACTGATACATGATGATAGGTAGTTCAAAAGATTTCGAGTTTGATCGGCTACCGTACAACGAAGTAGGATAAATAAATTCTTTTTGATTATTGGCCGAGTTTTTTCGTTGCGACGTGTTTTACAATTTTAGAAAGATCACCCTCTAATAACACTAGTTTGAGTAATTTCTTGTCATTGTAATTTGCATATTCTTTCATGAACTAAAATAAATTTTTGAATATTTAACAATAATCTAATGGATATTTTTCCTTAGACAATGAGAAAGTGGAGGGGACACAATGTAACCAAGATATTGGCTTACTGATCTAGCTGACCGACTTTGTTGTGTATTATTACTGATTTTAATTATTAAATATATATATCAAAATAACAATAATCGAAGTACAGTATCATTTTAAAATCAATGTCAGTGCATCATCCATTTTCCTTCATCTATGACCCAATATATTAAGCAAATATTACAAATTGTAAATTGAATAACTAAATGTATATTAACATTTTAGTAGCCATGGTATTGTTGGTTCTTTCAGAGTATGCACAACAAACGCACCCCAAAGTGAGGGTTATGAATAAACAAGTATGCTGCACCTAAAATTAGATCAAGATTCATGACCTCTGACCTAATTCGAAATCTTCATTTTTGTCGCGAGTTTTAAGCTCTTTTTCTTCTTTTTTTTCTTAACATTTTTGTTGTGCAACATAATACATCAAAATACATTTTAGGCTAACTTAAATGATACCTGTAATGTTATATTACAAATATAAACACAATAGACAATGTACATTTAACCAGAGAAAATAAAACAAGTACAAGACAAGACAAAACAGTACATGACATGACCTGGCAGGATATGACACGACACGACACGACACGGCACGGCACGGCACGACACGGCATTGAATGACATGACATGACATGACATGACATGACATGACATGACATGACATGACATGATATGACATGACATGATACGATACGACACACCATAACATGACATGACATGGCATGGCATAAAATGACATGACACGACATGACATGACATGACACGTATTTGAGCGAGGTCCTCTGAGGCTCCTACATGATATCAAGTAAACTTTGATAAGACTATATGATACTGGATGGTTTGAAAGAGGCCATCAAAGCTACTTCTATATTAAAGGCATATTATGCGATCTATTTCATGGAACGTCCTCTATCTATGATTTTTCCTCGAGAAAATTTGTTTTTTTGGTCAACTTACATTGATAACCAAAATATCTTATAAGTTACAGAGCAATTCGTTTCCTAATTATTTCAAAAGCAGATGTTGAAATAAATTATCCTGGTATTAGAACAATTTACTCTTTGGGTGTTTTTTCCGTTCGTAAATATGATGAAAATCGAAACAATATTTTATGTTGTAAAATTCCTTAAATTGAAAGCAGATTTCAATTATGGTTTTGTAAAGTTCTGTATAGGTTTTTTACGGAAAGTACAGTCAAAGTAAATTCATGAGTCAAGGAAATCTTTCCTGATAGTCAAACGTCATTATAAGAGAGATAAAAATATGTGTAAAATGTGTAGAAGATCACATAATATTGCTTTAATTCTTTCGTAATGTAATCAAGAGTCTATTTTCATTCTGAAATGCAAGACTAAAGAGAAATTATGTAGTTGTGCTTTGAAATTCCATGCAGTATTTGGATATGCCTATATTTGATCTCTCAATCAATAAGGTATGTTTACATCAAATTAATCGTAACACAGATTTGGTAACAATGTCGATTTTCCATTTCTTGCGGATCTGCGTAAGAATTATTTTACAGTATGCATCTATGTGACTGGTTGCTATAGGTATACATTAAGAAGTAGTTAGGCTTGAATTAAAATTAACTTAAAGGAATAAAACGGACCAAGGTACGAGTGGTGAACGTATTCGCTAAATACAAGATTATAAATGACAGATTTCCTGCTGACACTCATAATCTAAATAAGTGTCCATCTTCCGTTTTTTTACTAATGATTAAAAATGTCTCCTTAGTTTCACAGTTTTCACTTAACATCTTGTTGATATTAGTTTTAAAATGCATGATATTTCCTGAAATTGTTATGTATTACTACGAATTCTCTGGAAACCTGATTGCTGACCTGTGTATCATCGCAAGTACGTAAGTCCGTGTTCGTTGATAACGGTCTGTATTCGCGGCGACGCTTCTCATTGATGTGTCTGATACTAATGTGTCGATATCCAATCTCTAACTTGTCATGTTGGTCTATTTGGAGACATTTCAATGGCCCGTTCACACTTTGTAGTATACTTAATATCAGGTAAATTAATTATTGAGGGGTGACTCTATGGGTAGAAAAACATGTGGTCGCTTTGTATTGACTGTTTACAACTCAAGTATAAGGCTCAAGTGACAGGTCAACCGTTAATATAAACCGTGAGATTATAGCAAAGTTAAATAAAATATCAAATAAAATACATTTATATATGTCAGACTAAATTTTACGTGGAGTATGCCTACTCCGGGTTATTTCTATTTGAGGAAAGGGGACGGTAAAGTTGGTACGTATCATAATATGGTCGGCGATACTTTAATGCGAGCTTTCACTCGTGTGACCACCAATGTGCTACTTGAAGAGGAATAGAATGCATATGCAAACGTAGTAAAATTTGTAAACGAGTATTTTTCACCCAAAATGAAATTAATGTTGTATGAACACGTACTTTCCAATTCCAAACAAATTTGGATGGACCTATCCGTGCTCTATTTTGTAAATGTCTAGAACCTTTAAATTAATACACAATAGAAAATCTCGAAAAATATATGCTTATTGAAATTAATGAGATTATTATATACAGGGTGAGTCAAAAAACTGCAACAGTGGAAAGAAGCCATCTTGTTTTTAAAACCAAGTTGAAGTTCCAAAACGTAAACGTCATAAGAATACCCTATTGGTTACTACTAACATTTTCCGTTTGCCTTTGGTGAACCTTTTTACCCGTGCACCAATTTCACACGTTTGTCTACGAGATACATAAAACATGCATAAGATCGCAAAATGTGTCTATCGTTCAAATTTTAAAAAAATTGAGTAAATTTTTGATGTAATTTGAATTTAATGCATCCTTTCTGGTTTACACGTGAGTTCACATAATAAATTTACTTCACCCATGCTATGAATTGCTTATAATGTTTTAAATTTGAATGAAAAACTGAACCTTTGTTTCGGGATATTTTTTTTCAAATGTGAAAATGCAATGTGTGCAATTTCAATTAAAAATCAGTGTTCGTGGACAAACACGTAAATTAGGTTGTGGGACAAAGAGGGTCACAAAGACAAACGTAAAATGCGGTCGACTTCATTTTTTCACACAAAGTTACAAACAAATATGTCATTCTTGCAACTTTTACAAAGTTTCAAAATTCAACTAGGTTTGGAAAACAAAATGGATTCTTTCCACTATTGCAGTTTTTTGACTCACCCTGTATACAGCAGAACCAGTCAAAATTGTAGTAAATGATAATACATTAACAGATTTCAGAGATGTAATTGATTACCGATTATGTGACTATTCACAATTGAATTTAGTACAAACAAGATATATTACGAGCGTTTACTGGAACTCCCGAATAAAATCAATTGGGATAATATTTGGTCTCTTCGTTTCAAAGTAACAAATGAGGAAAAAATAATATATTTCAAATTTAAGCTGCTACACCGTATTATTCCAAGTAATTGCTTTCTAAAATCGGTAAAAACTATTGATGATGACAAGTGCCATTTGTGTTTAAAGAAAGAAAATATTGAACATATTTATTTGGCTATGCCCAATTATAAAGAGTTCTTCGCAAAATGTTGACATAGATGATACATTGAAAACTATATAGCATACAAGTTGATTGTAAGGATGTATTTTTAGATTTTTGAAACCACTCTAGATATAATAGTGATAACTTATGTGTAATACTGTACTAGTTATTATTTGTTTCAGAATCGGTGTCTTAGGAGCAAACCCGATATCACAGATGACAAAAGCTATTTCTATAACACAAAACAAGTAAGCAATTTTAAAAAACAAATCTGAAATGGAAAGGATTTATTTAATAAGCCCTGCTTCCTCCTAAATGATTGCATATTTACATGTTGTTTGCATAATATTGTACATATCTCTCTCTCTCTCTCTCTCTCTTTCTCTCTCTCTCTCTCACATGTCTGTCTTGTCTTGTCTTGCCTGTATTTGTTTAATTGTCTCTTGTCAGCACGTCACATTGATTTGTTTTATTGTCCTTATATAATCTTGTGTTTTAACATGTTAAAACATGTTAGCTTTAAAGTGTATTTCGGTATGAAATTATTTGTATGTTGCACACAAAAAGTTAATAAATAAAAAAGGACAAACTCATTTGTAAACCATATTTAAATATACATAGGCCTACTAATACATTTAAGAAGCCACACCCATATTTGGCACAATATTTTACATTGATTCTTATGACAATGTTTATGATTATAAAATTGAGTTTTATTTGATAATAAAACCAAGTTTCCTTCAACCCGAGGTTTCCAGATACTTGAGGACCTGTAAAACTAAATTAACAAATTAACGTTACAGAGCGCTGTTGTATCACACTCGAAAAAGACAAACTTGTCTAGCGTGTCTATCTCTATCAGTGACGTGGCAAAAGAGGGCGTGCTTTTATTAAGACGGTTTGGTATTGCAATTAAATATCCGGACTTTTGAGGTCATTTTGTGAGCTACTTGCTGAATTCAGCTCACAAATGCCCAGAGATCGGATATTCTGGCAAATAAAATTACTACAAAAAGCAGCATCCTAAAGTCGCCAACAAATCGATGCTAGTAGACGCTTCCTTATTTCCAAATAGCAGCAGCGACGAACCACAGTAAATTGACCGTGCGGTCGTACGGCCAACTCAACGTCTGCAATCTTCACGGCTGAAAGGGGAAATTAATTTGGTGGACGACTCGAGTTCGATATGGAAATAACGCCACATTAATACATTTGATTGACCGTAGGACATATGGAATCTTGAATGAAATTGCAGGCACTTCATATAGTTTGAGTTTTATCTTCTTCATATGAGATCTGCACATGTTTAGCGGCTCAAGATTTGTGCCATTTTTATGTACAATTGCAACAACCACTTTATATTAATGCAGACATGATACATGAAGAGATGACATGTGTATCAGTGCCAATTAGATAAGAACCATTTCACTGGTTTAATATTATTTGTATTCGTAAAATAAAACTGCTTTATCAGCCTTTAATCCATGTGAATAATAAGGTGTTGTGAATCTAAGTTGGCAACGGATTAAGTTGCCTTGCTCCCTAACCAGCAAACCGTCAATATCCAACGTGTTATAAAGTATAGTACATGCCAATGTGCTAGGCACAGTTCGTATCAGGTGTAACTGTAACTAGTTAAATATAGCACTTCAAAGATATGATAAGTGGTTAACAGATAGTTTACAAGTGGGTTAATTGGCCTAATAAGGGGCTAACATTCCCTAATAAGGGGTTAACAGTCGTTTTCATCCTCGGGCGTACGAAAGGCCTCAACAGACAGTCAGTCAGTCAGTCACTGTATGCAGAACGATTCTATACTTGTCCACGCGTACTTCTGTGAACAGCGCCATTCCGTCCTGTAAGCGGACGTTGAAACATCGATACGCACGTTGCTCGGGTCGGCAACAATTCATCAGTGGCTGAAAAGCAACAAAAGGCGGGTTGTGGTTTTGTAACTAAAAAGCACTTAAGCTAGCTGCCGATATTTCACTCTCGGAGCAGAAGATTTGATCACGACACCACTAATTGAGTTTGTGTACCTAACTTTATATGCATTTATTTGAATAATCACCACCCCTTGAGAAATATTGCTAAAAAGTTGTCTTGAAACTCATGGGATTATGATCTACCAAGGACGCAATCAGAAAGATGAAACAGAAGAGGCTATTTCGCGCCGAATGATTCAACTAAACTATAGCGTTGGTATTTGTTAAAAACACCGTGGATTATTCATATTGCATTGAACTAGGATATGTGTCCTAATCTGAGGCATGGAAAAACCGCAATGAGTTCAAAGTGACTTTGAGCATCTCGAAAATATTGAAAGCTTTCCATATTTGTAATTTCCAGTTTCATATATATGGATCTTACCTAAATAAAAGGAAAGTGTTTACCAAATCTACAAAGCGACACAGGATAATGGAGTTACCAATAATAAACATTTGGACTCTATCCATTCACATGGGGATTTTCCTACTAGTACAGCAAACTGGTAAGTACCGTTATATAATTATATTACGATCGTAATTGTTAGTTTGTCCGTTAATACGTATATCGACGTAATGGGAAGCAAAATAACGCACCAAAATAGCAATTATCAAGTCAAAAAATCGTTTAAGAAAACATGTGGCGCGTGAGAATGACAAGTTGGAGGTTTGTAATTCATTTAAGTGTGATGAAAAATACAGTAAATTTCATTTCTAGAATCAGCAGGTAATACTAACGAGTTTAAGGTTCATTATTTCAGCATGATGTAAAATACAATAAATTGTAAAAAAGACCGACTTTGGCGTCTCGAAAAGAGGGATCGGAAAATAGTTTTACACCGGGTGTGGCTAGGGTTGAGTAAAATCGCTTGTTGAAATCAATATGCCGTTTATACGCTACGTTTGACAAATGTGACAAAAATACAATTTTGAGAATATTATGAACTGAACCACCTTTATTAATATCGTGTCATCAAGAGAGCATATGGTAAATTGAATACGTAAGAGTGAATCAAAAATACATTTGATGCTTCGGCTGATTAGCAAAACTGACAATTTGATACGCTTAGAGTATTTAAAGTATCATAAAAGCTACAATCATAAAGAATGGCACGCAAGTCCATACGTATTGAAGATATCATTATTTTTTTAAATGCTATTCATTTCAAGGAGTCATTTGAATAAATATTTGAAGAAGAATTCGTGGGTTTTTTTGCTAATCAGAATTATCATTCCATATGTTTAGGGTGAACTTATGCTGTTGAAAAAATCAATTACATTTGGCTGTTATTGCAATTTTTGCCTAGTAACAAAATCATTGAACAGTCGTTCAACCATGAAGGAGAAAGATTTCAATAAAATGTAAGTTTTTAATGGAATAATGATACTTAACCAAACCAGGATCTATGACCAAACTGAGGCTATAGATAATGAGCCAAACCTGGAGAAGCACACCCATTCGGTCGCTTGCAGAGTATGGCCAAACAGCTGCAAAGTAAACTACTTTATGATGAGTGACAGATGACGTCGTACTTATAAACGAACTAACGCCGAAGAAAAAACACCTTGTTATTTATTCACGAGCATTTAGAAATGAATTGAGAATCGTACTTTTGCTCCGGTGCTATCAGATTAGAAAATAAACATCACTTTACCACTGCTCCATAGATAAATACAACTTTCACAATTATGTATTATACATATTGGCCCTTATGATTATTTTCCTTCAACATTTAGATCTGTTGTATAAAAGTATTGGTTTGACATGAAAGTGCATGTGAAATTTTCAAAGATGTCGAGATTCATCAAAACGATTATTTTTAAATTAACATACTGGACACTAATTCATGAGAAAAATGCAATGACTAAAGAGGTGAACACGTGATCAGTTATCAATTGTCCAATTACATCGAACCACCTCCAACCTACCGGTGGCGGCGTTGTGGAAGATTCAACGCCCGATTCAACGATCACATTATGTAGCAACAATGCTATGTATTTATAATTAGATGGCTTGACCATGACATGAATAATATTTCGTAAGCTGCAAATGCTTCAGTGTAGTATTCATTATGGCTATACTTATATAATCCCTTAATTTGGGTGGAACGAAGGCAATCAAACTGTGAAAGTATTGCAATGATTCCTCATCATATTATTTTAGGCATCTCAAGAAAGCATGTCGCCGATGAGCTTTTGGTGCCAATATTCTATGATGATATTATTCAATTCAATTCAATTTATTCAGCAAAATTAATATAAACAAATAATAATACAATATAAAGGAGAGGCTAGGAGCCCCTTTACACAAACATATAATGATAGCAAATGAACTACTTTATAATGCAATTTCTCTTGTAGCCTCCAATATCAACAGATAGATATTTCAATCTATTTCACTGTGACCATGGTAACTGATATTGTTTAGAGGTGAAGAGATTGTCATCACGGTTGCTTTGAAGAGAAAACAATAATTAAATAGATTCTTATGCAAGGACAAATCACTTGCGGATCCATACGGATTCAGCACACGACTGTTTATTAGTAAATTAAAAGGATCTTAATGAGAACCTCTTTACAGTCAGATTTACCGGCATGCATGTCATTAATAAGTGGAGGCGAGGGATGGCAGTGCGGTCAATATCCCATCCAAAAAACAGGGCCAAAAGCTTTGCAGACATTTTTGTTTGCGCGTGAGGGTGAAAGCTCTTTTAAAAGTTATCCTTTAAAAAAGATTAACATTTGGATAAAATTGGTCTTTTTTGCCAATTTGTACACGCCTAGTTCAGCGGACCAATTGAGAACATTCGCAAGTGCCTAACTCTGCAGATACGATTAATTTCCAGCTGTCAATGTGACTCTATATTCATTCCTGGAAGCATTTATTAAGTTTAAAGGTATTTGCAATGGGTACACGCCTAGTTCAGCGGACCAATTGAGAACATTCGCAAGTGCCTAACTCTGCAGATACGATTAATTTCCAGCTGTCAATGTGACTCTATATTCATTCCTGGAAGCATTTATTAAGTTTAAAGGTATTTGCAATGGGTGAATCACTTTTTAGTTGGTTGACAGGATGAAACGTTGATAACGATGTACCTTTAAAGAACTACTTTTGTTTCAGTTAATTCTTTATTCTGAACATTATTCACACCTTTAACAAACTAGAACACTGTCTGACACCGAAACCTTTTATGCGCATTTGCCCTCCAAAACCAAAACCATTATGCACAAAACCGGACGTCCGAAATGCAAATTAAGACGCGTGTGCATATCCTAATAGGGGCGCACAATAGGAGCTCTTAACTGAGCTGTTTTTGTAGTATCCAACAGGGATTTCATCTCGCGACACCTCTCTATATTAATCATCCTAGGCTTGTATATTTAGGAACGATAATGTATTGCAATAGTTCCCCTATGATTTTTATACTAGCCTCGTCAAAAAACGCCACTATGATGTCATAATTGCATGGATTCACGAAACGTGCATACAAGAATTTGTCCACAAATATGATTTTCAACATATTAGGCGAAAATTAATGGCGACCGATATATAAATGGCAAGTCGACATGGCGGAATCAGCGGATTCACTCTGCGAAGTTTAACTTCGCAGATATTATAAAGGAACGTCAATGAAGAATGAATACCGGTAATAATCATTATTTGAAAAGCATTTAGAAATAATACAAACAAATATTTTCGTTAATTGCAGCAATTGACCTGTACGTTATGTATGCATCAACAAAGTTTCGGAAATGTTGGGATTCTTTTTCTTAATCTTCTTCTCGAAATACGAGAACACAAAATGGGTTTTTATTTTCAACGGATAGTAATATTGGTAGCGCATACATGTCACAAAGTTTAGCATTCCATTTAATTGTCAAAACATGTTCACTATAATACATATAATTCGCATCGGTTGATTAACATCTACGAAATTCTAATCCTCTCCATTTAGGTAACTGTAAAAATACTTAAATATTCAAATATTAAACTCTTGAACATCTTAGCGCGATACGTACTAGGTATTATTATTCGAATGAATTAAACCTCGCCCAAAACTATAAAGTATATCGGTCTCATACAGTGCGTTTCGGCTGTTAAATCAGCCAAAAACTAATCAAAATGCCTGTTTTGACATCCAAAACTCGTTAAAAAAAAAATATATTGTTACTATAATGTAAAGATGCAAAGTTCAACTCAATTGCTAATCTTAATCTTTGTTTGTAAACGCTAATCTATGGTCAAATTATAAATACTGTTTTATAGTGATGTTTTGGCTGTTTTTTGTTGTAAAATGTTACCTCGTTCTTAATTTCTCAGATAAGTCTATTGTATGTTGTAAGACAAGGACTCTTAAATCCTTGTCTTACAACATTGAATTGAATCAATTCCTAGTTGAAAAAAGCTTTCTACATTAAGTATTATATAGGACAGGTCAATGAAATACTCGAACCCTTCTTAAATGATTAACAGTAACGTAAATGATGATGAATTTTCACGTTTTAGAGACCAGCGGCATACAGGTGATGACCGGGTTATTTCACTGTGCCTTTTTCTACTTTGTTTTTATTTCAATATTAACAAAAAGAAATCAATCATAACCCAATAAAATGCATTTGGAAAACGCCGTAATGGATTTTATAAGTTGTGATTGACTATCTGCTTATTTCAAGTGTTTTCACAAAGATACTAAATGTACGTCCAAGATAATGGAGATGTAAAATAGATATCTAAACGTATAAACAATTTTATTCTATTAAGATTATTTCCATTAAAACCGTATTTATATAATTATTATGAATTGCGCAATGACATCATAAATGATTGAACCAGTGCATGTAATCATTTACAGCCAGCAGGGAGGTCACGCTGCGTGTCAGATTTTGTTATACCCAAGAAAACAATGGAGTCTCAGTGACTGCAATATTTGCTAGAAATAGCTTCGGAAAATGGTCTATTTGGGCATCTCACAAACAGAGAAACGTGTTAAAAATCATGTAGAATTTTAGAGGAGGGTCATTAGCATCTGCAGAACGGTAAAATGTATAGTATTAAACACGTTTTGTGACCAAATGTATGTCGTAAAATGTTGGAAAATTCACGTTTTGAAAATCTGTGGTCTTCGAAATTACAGGAATCCTAACTCATTCTAAACCTCACCAAATCATGAAATGAACCCTCGTCTACAAAAAAGTCCATGTACGTATTGCTCTATCTGCTTGGAGATAGCGAAGACCACGCAAACATCATAGCTTCATACAACGGAATGAAATCCGCCATAGAGATTACATAGCGAAAATCGTAGAGATTTGCACTGCAGTCCTCTGTGTAGGGAGTGTTGACAAAAGCAAGGACGTTTGGCTATTGTGTTTGTGCATGTTTGTGACGACTGACCCCGTTTAACAATCTTCATAGCTTTCATATAGGGCTTGGGTGACCTAACTATTGACTGTTTAGTGGTTTTATGAAATATCACAGCCTTCACTCGTAAGATAAACTCACCAAATGGAGGCATACTTAAATCTAATCAAATTGAAACGACGGACAATATAATCATATTATTTTGAGCGCTAATCAATCATCAAATACAAAAATAACCAGAATATCATTAATTCCGCGAGACCGGGACTCGAACCCCGATCTGTGACCACATAACCATATCGTTAATTTTAGTTCATTTATCAATTTTGTTTGATTGCTCATCTGACTGATTGGTAGAATTATCATTTGGCGACTCATCATTCTGTAATTTGCTTTTATTAATTGATTACTACAAATAGGTAAAAGATAAACGAATATAATAATAAAACTATTAATAACTGGAACCATACGATTCGGTGTGTAACAAAGTACATGTGTTCAAAGTGAACTTCAAGATCAACACTTCTTGTATATGAAGTATAACTAGGTTTCCTAACCTCAGACATTTCTCCCTAAAATTAGTAATTGGCATTACTAAGCATATAAAACACATAACATACTCTTTAGGACGGAATATTGGAAAGGATTTTTCATTTTGGTAGTTAACAGTGTGTACCGCACACACTACAACAATGATATAGAATTATCGTAACATTTCCATTGTTATATTTCATACACCATAAATAATGTATATACAGGGTGAGTCAAAAAACCCTGCAATAGTGGAAAGAAGCCATTTTTGTCTTCAAGTTAAATTTTGAAACTTTTAAACGTTGCAAGAATTATATAATTGTGTGACAAAAATAAAGTCGATCGCATTTTCTGTTTGTGTTTGGTGACCCTCTTTACTGCACAGCCCAATTTACACGTTTGTCCACGACCATAGTGATTTTCAATTGAAATTGCACACATTGCTTTTTCATATTTGAATATCCCGCCAACAAAAATCCACATGTTAACAAGAAAGGATGCTATCAATTCCAATAACATCAGAAATGTACTCAAGTTTCCAAATGTATGCATTTTTTGGGGTATCTCGTGGACAAACGTGTGAAATGGGTGCAGGGGTAAAAAGGTTCACCGAAGACAAACTGAAAAAGATATTGACTTCATTTTTTTCACACAAATTTAGTAACAAACAAGGTAATCTTATAACGTTTACAAAAAATCAAACTTCAACTTGGTTTAAAAACAAAATGGCTTCTTTCCACTATTGCAGGTTAATCACCCTGTATTTGTGCAATTAATGTAACGTTCAGTGGCGTAGCTCAGGGGGGGGGGCAGGGGGGGAAATGCCCCCCCCTGACGAAAAAAACCAATTTGAGCCCCCGCCCCCCACCCACCTAAAAGAAAATAAAGGGGGTGAGAAAAAAAGGAAATAGGAAACATTTGAGAAAAAAGATCGAGGTTATTAGCCAAATAGAAGGAAAAATTGTACAGGTAGTACATTTATTGTCCGATTTTTTTTTGACTGTGCGATTTTTTTTTGACTGTGCGATTTTTTTTTTGACTGTGCGAAATTTTTTGACCTCAACCCACCCCCCCCCCCCCCCCCCCCACACTTACGTGAATTTCACGAGGTAAGTGACTACAAATTCTTTTGGGGCAACCTTTTACGAAAATTTTAGAAATCTTGCCCCCCCCCCTGAAAAAAATCCCTGCTACGCCACTGGTAACGTTCTATAGTTATTTGGCTCAATGGAATATTTCAAGAGCATCTCGATGCTAATGGATATCATTGAAGTTGAATGTATATAAGAGTAATCATAAGTAACGTGGATAATTTGATACAATTAGAACATGAATGTTTCTGGATCTTTAGATCGTAATGTATAGCATCTAAACCCATATTTTAATTTAACAACCACTGGACTACATGTATATCCATTACGTATAGGGACCTATGAATATTTTCTCGCGGAACTTCTTTTCTATATCAAAGCTCTGCATAAAGCTTTCAGCGATGTATAACCCAACTACTACTATAGGCTATTGGTACTGATAACTTCTAATGGTTCCGAAACATTAATGGTTGGATGTACTTAACGGATAAATTTCATAAATGTAATTGGAATTATGTTTAATCCAACCAATGCCTAGATTAACACAAATAATTAGATAAAAAAAGACCAATGTTTCTGCTAGTACAAAAAAACAAAGTATTTCCTCTATTAACGGTATTCTGACGGATAATTTGACAGCTTTAACAGCTGAAATTCGTTGGAATTGACTGCCATTTTAATAATTAAAGAGTATAGTGTAGTCATGTACATTTAAATAGGAGAAGTTCGAGTACATATTTCATGGGAAATATGTCTCGTTCGTTTTCCGCCATTTTAGATACTTTTCACGCCTTCAGGGGTTAAGTTTCACAGTTAACCCTCTGCACAGAAAAGTGTTTTTCTCCAAATGCGTCCAACACACTTTGCTGCAGGACATTTTATAGAAAAGGGTAAACTTTTCAGACGATGGCGACATAAATGCAAATTAATAACGGCCTCGATTGTTTGCCCCAGTTCGTCAGATGATGTAAGCCGCCAAGAAGGTGTATTCATCATGCACAATTATGAAGTATCAAATATAAGATACGTTATAGTATAGCACACCTGAGTCCTACTTTATCTTTAAAATGAATGTGCAAAACATTATTGACGCGGAGTTTATTCATATGTGTCGATAATAGTTTACTCAATGTAATTTTCGAATTATTTTTTTGAAAAATCGCACGTTTTGGTCGTTTTTTAGTTTCCTGTCAATAGTTATTACAAAACCACATTTGATAATTTGATCAACCGACTAACAAGCTTAGTACACTTTTTTGATTGATGTTACTCGGTATTCCTGACTGATTGCGGGGATTCTTACTAAGGCGAATGTAATCTTACACTGTATCCTTGATTAACCCAATCAGTTAACCGTCCAATACTCATCATTGCGTCGACGTCCCATTAACGTTAAACACGGAGGACATTCGCCCTATTAAAAAGGCAATTCAATCTTTTGATTAGAATATATTCACGTCACTTAGTAAATTATGTTTGAAGCAGAAGTTTAAATATGGTTAATTCCTCACTCGGTTGTAAGTTAAGAAGTGGGCATGTTAGTGGCACCTACTGCCATTTTGAAATTTAATGCGAGGTCATTGTAATGGAGATGATCAAAAACGATTGAGTTTAGTGCAGCTTTTGAAACAAAATGACATGTACGTGTGACATGGCCTCTCCGAGGAGTTGTGTCCAGGTCCCCATGATGCATTGGTTTGATAACGCGATACTTATTTACATATAAGAAGTGACGTCATATTTCCGTATATTTTGTTTGTTTGCGGAAACTAGATTAATGTCATGGGAATGGTGGTCCTTGGATTAGACATGTCACACTGGTGATCAATAATGCTGTCGTGAGTCTCGTTAATATCTAGAATACTAGATTATCGGCGTATCGAGTTATCTCCCTCATAACCCTTTTCTATCAAACGGTATCATTGTGTAGCTTAAAGTTACATCGTACTAGTTGTGTTCCGATTCAGCTCTTGTTCATGTTATCATGATCGGGGGTCGGGTACGGTTGAAACTGCCTAAATATTTCCAGATTACCCCATAGCTTCATATTCTAATATATTGATTAATTATTGTTGATAAATTGAAATATTTGTCCGACTTATTGATATTAATTGAATGGAATCTAATTGCTTTTATATTAATAAATGAAGGTTAATCACTTAAATACATCCAACGTGTTCTAATTGCTTAAAACCTCTTCGCAATGTCCATATCGGCTGACTTCAAAACAACACGTGTATATGTACAAGTAATAATTATTATCATCTTCTGATTTTTTAAAAATTTTTAAATGAGTAATTTTGGGAAATGTGGTCGAAGAGCAAAGGTTTTACAAGCGTAGATGTCCACCCCCCCCCCCCCCCCCCCCCCCCCCCCCCCCCTCGATTGACGCCATGACAGCGAGTATGATCAATCATAGTTCCACCCCTACCTTTCGGACATTCCACTCACGAAATAGTTTACGTTACCTTTAATGTATTCCATGTATTCAAAATGCGTAGTCGAAAACTCGAAACCTTCTTTCCGCCATTTCCGTATCAGTATTGACTTCAAAACATCGATGTGTTTGGGTAAAAATGGCGTCGATGCAATGGCTGCTGTTAAATATTACTCAGGTACCTCCAGCATTTACATATCGTAATACAAGCAATATATCATGCGGCAGCTATCATAAACGAAGCCCATTTGATACATACCGTGTTATCGTGTAATATGCTCCTCATCAAGGTCGCTCTTGTCATCCGAAAGTTTTCTAGTCGTTTGATAAAAGTCAAACTCCCGTCTTGTAAATCTATTGCATTATTCGAGACTTCGATCCATCTGCGCCGCGGAAGCATATGACATGTTTGCCTTGTTAGCATGTTCAAGTGCATTATACGAAGACGTTAGTGGTGTTGACCTTGGTTTGTTAAGCACGAGTTATTCGGTAAAATGCAGACATTTTAATGTGTCTTTGGTACAGCACTTTGTATCGACTTATTCAAACAGATCATTTCAAACTTAATACCGTGTGCCCAGCTGAATAGTCCTATCGCACGTACTGCATAATAAGCTTAGAACTTGACATGCATGCAGAAATCGGACATTGTCCCAAACCATCTCAAAGTGAATTTCACTTTTTAATTATCATGTTTAAATTGAAATGTATACTATATGAATTTGTATTACTCTGCAGTTTTTGTATGTTCTGTGATTCTAAATGATTCTGTTGTTGCAACTTTTAAAACATAAATGCTATATAATTTGACGGGCGCTTAAATAGAAAAAAACTTAAAATGCATATGAGAGAGTTGGACCAGGATCATATGGCCTGTACTACTACTGCTGCAGAGCCCATCCAAAGGCCACCTGGGTATGAAAATACCACGAGGACCATGGCCGAGGACCAGGATCCCATGGCCTGTGCTACTATACTGCAGAGCACATCCAAAGGCCACCTGGGTATGGAAATACCACGAGGACCAGGATCCCATGGCCTGTAAGGCCACCTGGGTATGAATATACCACGAGGACCAGGATCCCATGGCCTGTAAGGCCACCTGGGTATGGATATACCACGAGGACCAGGATCCTATGGCCTGTAATACGCATGAGGAATTAGAGTGAAAGATTATCTGTGTTGTTAATAAAATAATTTGTAATTGATGTATCGTTCGTTCTCAACTCAAGATAATCGGTCTTGACCTTTCGGAAATGTGACGTCATAATAGGGGGCACCTCGTCCGAGGAATCCCAACACATCCATATTCAGTCTCCATGACACCGTGTGAACTTAGATAAAGTAAAGATCTTTGATAAGGATCCTCGTTGGTTCGCGAGAGGGGTCAAGGAGCCAATTTATATCAGAGCCAACCAACCATCACTCAACAAAGACAGGAGCCGATACCGATTACCGAGGTTCTATGAC
The DNA here is from genome assembly GCA_035610835.1 of Ophiura sarsii. Classification (NCBI taxonomy): domain Eukaryota; kingdom Metazoa; phylum Echinodermata; class Ophiuroidea; order Amphilepidida; family Ophiuridae; genus Ophiura; species Ophiura sarsii. The sequence goes on along the minus strand of CM069441.1, from coordinate 155,746,931 downwards.
CCGATTCTGACGATAAAATATCCGAAAGGTCACGACCGTCAGTACGACTCAGTAGTCTGTTGATGTAAGGTGTAGCAACACCTGAAAATTCCAGGTAATTATTATTTTGGGTTTCAAATTATCACATGAGGAATTGTGTATCCAAGCCTGTGTCAGTATTCGATCAACCTACCTCAAAGCTCTCTTTCATCCTCAAAATCTATCACCCGTGACCCCTGAAACCACCTGTTTATCAGCTGTGGGAGGAGGCGAGTGACCCTGGATCTGGTTATTCGCCAAACGTGTGTAAGAGGGCAATACGTAACAAAAGCTCAATACGTAACAATTTGATACGTATTGAGCACAAGCGTCGTTTATTATTGAACCCAACACGTATCAAATTGTTGCGCATTCGGCTTTTATTACGCATTGGGCTCTTAAACGAGTAGACCTTTATTTGTGTGTATTTACGATCAAGTTATTCGTGTCATTATAACCCTTAAAATACATAATTACTATGGTCATGTGTTTTAAGCTCGCCTCCTTTCGCGTTACACACGGATTTTGGCTTTCGCGACATGATTTTAACTTTACACATTTATATTTGCTATAATGTAAAAGCTGAATGCAAACTGCTTATCCACAAAAATAGCCTGTGTAAGTAAATGTAATGTCGACCAGCAGGTGCGTCGTTTGCCGGGAACACATCAAGGAAGGCGATTCCTTCACCAGTCACACCACCCATGCCACCTACAAGACGAAGGGTCACATCACTTGTACCACATCTAATATCATTTACCTCTTATCATGTAGAGTGTGTGGAGTCCAGTATGTTGGTGAGACCAAAAACTCACTGAAGAAGCGCTTCTATGGACACAGATCGACGGTCAACACCAACACGCCACCTGTCGGACACCACTTTAACCTTCCCAACCACACTATGTCTGATATGATCTTACAGGGCATTGAATCTTTAGGTAGTCGTTCAGAAGTGGTACGTCTCAGTAGAGAGAAACTATGGATGAAGCGTCTTCTCACCATTCAGCCCCATGGCCTAAACATCCAGGAAGGGAACGATTAGACTCAAACCACCCCACCTCCTCCAATTGTATCTGTGCAACCCATCACTTGTATTTTTTACCCATTTGTTGTTGTTTTTTCCACTTTTTCTTCACTTTATTTTTTATTTTCCTATTTTTTACTTCTTGTTATGTGTGACACTATGTTTTCATTTTCGACATTGTCTCCTATGCACAGTAATTTTCATTACTCGTTCCAGTGCATTTCCATTTTTTGTTACCATTCACATCTATTTTATTTTGTAGTCATCAATCACCATTATAGATTTTACTCTCCATTTTTTATATCCCATTTGCCTTTTACTTTTTAATCTCCCCTTTGTCTATGTCATCCTTTTGTTACATTATCCACTTCATCAATCAGCTGTCAAGTTTGTTATACCTTCCCCTATTCATCCATCTGTCACTTTGACCCCACTGTGTTACATTATCCCATATCACTTCCTGCCCTTTGTTCCCATGTCTATATATATGTTAGTGTATGTTGTATTCTGTCATTTTACCTTCGATAAAGATTCTGTCAGAATCGAAACGTCAGGTCCTCTTATATTTATTACATTTATATTTGCTTGTATACCCCCCCCCCCCCCCCCCCCCCCCCCCCCCCTGAGGTAGTAAAAGTATACAGTTTCTAAAGTTCTGAAGGGAAATTGCACGAGGAAACCAAATATGCCATTAAAATTATAGTACGACCAAGAACTAAAATGGTATGATCGGAAATGTTCGGGAAAATATCAGAGTTTCTTAATTTTTAATTTGAGATCCATATATTTTTTATACCTACCCCTATAATTTATTTTTTTTACATATTTGAATTCCTCATGAAATTACCCATTAGATGATATATAATTGTCAACGTTACTACGTCGGTATGGTAATTATATCGGCTAGTGAATATCTCCAATTTTTATTTTATATATTTTTGGAATTTTCAGAAATATTTGTTTAGGATAAACCCTTCCCTGATATAAACTGCATTTCTGAATTCCTCTAGTTACAAGCTTTCCAAAAATGTATACTTTTGCTATCATAGGTCGAAAAAAAATTCTGTTATATTCATTTTTATAAATCCGGTAAATTGAGGCTGATTAATTATGTTGACTGTGTAGCGAATAGGAAGAAAGCTGATGGTAATTTCTTATCCATAATTAATTAGTTGTTACAAATAGTTGACAAGTCTGTTGAACCACATACTTAAAGACTACTAAATATCCTTTGAAATGGGACCAAAATGGTGTTTGTAACATTAGGGGATGACTAGTTATTGTAAAAAGAACAAAGCATGGGATTATCCCCCATTGAGTTTGTACAGGCGGCACCCCTTCCAGCACCACCCATGGTCCCCAAACATCAAACAGCTGTATCTCCCTTTCTATATTAGCTATACCAATGTCATTTGGCAGGCTGATAGCTTGTTATCAGGGCTTTAAAATGATACCAAATTTGTTGAGATAGCTTTTGTGGTTTTAAAAATATTTGAGGAAAATGACAGCATGAAGCTAAAAAATGTAACGGCACCACCCTATTGGGAGACGAGTTCATAACGCGTGACCCTATACGGAATGTAAGATTAAACACTTATCGTCCGTCTCTTACACTATCTTGGTCCAAAGATATTTTCAGATATAGATATAGATATATATAGATATGTTCAATAAAATTCTGAGTTTTGTTTTCTTCTGAATATATTTCATCTCCATCATTTGATCTTACATTGACATTATTGTCTAGATGTAGATATTTATACTTGATGTGGGGTTTACTTGGAATTACGTTTACATGTTACATCATTCCCTTCCCAATCTCGCCTTTGAAATGCATTTGTAGGTCCTTAATACATTCATGTCACCGCGGTGACATTTTCTGACAGACGCAGGTGTTTTGCTTGACAAATATGTTCGTCTAGATACGGACTTTTAATGAAAGCAACATACGTGCATGCTGACACTTTTCTTTCCTAATATTTGCATGGGGCTTAATAGTAACATGGAGCATGTTCAGACGAACACTTTCTGAATAAATAGATAAAATCACTTAAAATGTTGCAGGTAGCTGTAATCCAGCTTACAGTTGTGATCCCCAGTTGGTAATCAAAACCTTGTGTATCTCGCCAACACTCGCTAAAACCTGGCCAATGCATCAAAACATCGTCATACAGGGTGTCTCAAAAAGTGTCCCAAAAAAGTTAACAAATTAATTAAAAATACATCCCATGTATTTTTAGCCCTATTAGTCCTCTATCAAATTGATCCCATTGAATTTCACCACCTAACTACCGAGATATGATCAATTCAGTAACAAGAGTGCGAATCCCACTTTGGCCACTTTTGAACAAGAAAATGGTTTTCAACTGAGAAAAAACTGCGTTTATGATTCCGATGATGATTTTAGGATATGTCAATGTATTGTTTAGAATACTGTCTAAAATTCAAATATTTTATGGTAGCCTATATCATGGATAATATGGATGAAAATAAGTTTTTTGTTCATATTCAACAAACTATCAACATTTAGTAGGTAGATTATTATTCATTTTATTGATTATGTTCAATTACACACTGAATAACGATTCAAAATAAAAGAGCTCTCTCCACACAAAAAGTGGCCGAAAGTGAATTTGAACAAGCCCGAGTAGTTTGGCCATATTATGATAACGGAAGCTCTAAAATGGATAGAAAAACAATCTTATGGCACATTAAAGATTGCTGAACATGATTACTAGTATGATAATATTTTTCATGGCAAAAAAAAATCATTCTGGACAAAGGTTTTAGAACAGTTTTAAATTTGATATCCATACTTCACATCAAAAGGAATTTTGAATCGATCCTTAAATTATTAGCGCAGTTCTAAAGAATGCTTCTTCACTTAATAATATTTCTGATGATTTAATATTCTTTTACTACGCTAGATTTAGAGATAAATTTGAGTGATTTTAGAGTAATTAAATCAAGTAGTTTCAATACCTCCATATAAAAGAGTTGGACAAAACACTTGGTCCGATGAGCTATTATTACACTAAGGTACTTCAGAGCACTTTTATCTTTTTCGTTTTTTAAGCGTTTCTTGTATGAAAAAGGGTAAAGGTCCCAAGCGTGAAATACGAGGTAGAATTTCACACATTTCTAAGCCGGAAGTAATTAGTTAATATAATACTATCGGTAAGCAGTCTACTGATAACTCTTACAGCCATGATTGAACCAAGAAAACGATGTCATTCTGGCGTGAAAGATATGCGACTCCCAAGAGTGGTATAAAGGCTAGCATATCTCGTAATCCAACGCTATATAAAATATCATAGATAGATAGAGTCCTTGTGTGTATAATACTGCCAATTGATACATATTGTTTAACAATTAACTCAAAATATCATTTTTTTCTTCAATCTATCAAGATTGGTAAATGTTAGGTGGATGGGGTGTGGAAGGGGATGTTAGAAGTGCGAAATGTCACGTGGTAACACGGTTATAAAAGAAAAAACAAGCCAAAAGAAAAACGAGCCAAAAGAAAAACAAGCCAAGCAGAAATCAGAAGAAGACAAGGACATTTATGAGCTTGATACCAAAAGGAAGAAACTCAAGACAACCGCCAACAAGACAACTCAACAAAACAAAGAGACTACCAGGACACAGTAAAATTGGTAAGGAAGAAAAAAAGGCAGAGTTGAAGAAATTGAGCTTGCAGTTAAGCAGATGAAGAAAAACGAAGCACCAGGTTTAGACGAGATAACCAGTGATATCATCAAGATCGGAGGTGAGCAAATATACACCCAGCTGGCAAGTCTATACAATCAGATACTTACCGAGAGGAAAATCCCCAAGGAATGGAAGGAAGCAAAGATCATACTTCTACACAAGAAAGAGGACATCAAAAACTACAGGCCAATAAGTCTGCTCTTACACCCATACAAAATATTTACAAGAATCCTTCAAACCAGAATGAAGAGAGTGCTTGATGAAAACCAACCAAGGGAACAAGCAGGATTCAGGCAAGGCTTCTCAACCACTGACCATCTTCAGGCTTTGAGCAAGCTAATTGAAAAAGCGAATGAGTATCAAATGAAGCTCTGCATAGGATTCATCGACTATGACCCAGTGACCTCTTCCTAGCATTAAAGAAAATAGGAATAAATGAAGGATATGTTCAAATTCTAGAGGATATATAACGCTACAGCGAGAATACAATATCGACGAGAACATCTCAAAACCCATCAAAACCAACAGAAGTGTGAGACAAGGCGAGACAAGTCGACACACTCCAAAGATTTTCACTGCTGCAATGGAAGAGGTGTTCAAGAAGATAGACATGAAAGAAAGAGGGATACTCATCGATGGAGAGCGGCTAACAGACCTCGGGTTTGCAGATGACGTGGCTTTGCTAGCTAATTCAGTGAAGGAAATGGAGGCTAAACTGTCTGAATACGGAAAGCATAACAGTTGGTCTGAAACTGCACAAAAAAAAAACGAAATTCATGACTAATTTTCAAACAAAGCAGTCCATTGAAATCGACAAGGAACCGATAGAAAAGGTAGAAAGTTACAAATATCTTGGCAAGGAAATCAAAATGGAGAACAATACGAGAGAGGAAATCATGATAAAAATCAAGACAGGCTGGAGCTACTTCGGCAGAAACAAAACCAATAACATTAAGGACAAGGGTTTTAAATCAATGTGTGCAACCTACCATGACATACGGTGCCGAAACTTGGTCAACAACTAAAGAAATTTAGCAGAAACTTCTAGTAGCGCAGCGAGCCATGGAAAGGAGGATGTTAAATATAACAATACGAGACAAACAAAAGAACACTACCATTCGTAATAAAACCAAGGTAAAAGACATCAAAAAAATCAAGGAAATGAAATGGAGATGGGCAGGACATATCGCAAGACAAAATGATACTCGGTGGACAATAAGAACAACCGAGTGACAACCCCGTACAGGCGAAAGAAGAAGAGGCGGGCAGAAACAAAGATGGAGAGACGAGTTAGCCGAATACAGAGGAACGACATGGACAAGAGAAGCACAAGACAGACGCAGATGGAAGATGCTGAAAGGTAAAGGTAACACGGTTATACGGTACATGTTCAGTTTACGTGATCAATATATGCATGTACATGCACGAATATAAAGGTGAACACGATTCAGGATTTTGTTTTGCTAAGTTTTAACAAAGACGGTCAGCACTTACTTTCCATAACCTTAGTTATATTGGTTCTAAGATTTGCACCTTTGGGGAATACTTTGGTCCCAAGAGTGGAATAGGAAAGTTTGAGTAACACCCATTTAGCCGTAATTATAAGTTTCGTGCCTGTCGGCAAACCAAGAAACTTAACTTTTACGCCAGCAAAATCTTCGAGCGTGGAGAGTACTAAGGAATCTAACCATATCCATTATTACCCCCCCCCCCCCCCCCCTCCAGCCCATGGCCCTCACATAAACATTCAATTTCCCCACAAGGTACCCAACAATAATCAATTTCAATTACGGACGACCGCCTGATAGCCATCCATAGCTCATCTGGATAGAGATTGGTCAGTTTTATTAAAAGCCGTCACTTCACTGTTTCATCATAATTATTGCAACAGATTCACACTCATGAATAATATGTCAGAGACATGGCCTTAATCAAACGACTCCGATTCATCAATGCATCAGTACGCGGGCGCCGGGTATTGTAAAACAAAACTATGACCGGCAGGAGAACCTTATTTTGTGTCTGTACGCACAAGTGGTCAAACAGTTACGTCACTGTCCAAAGAAAGTCAGAAAGACCATACCATTTTAATCAAATGTGACCCACAACACCGAACCTATTGAACCGTCTTCATTATGAACTTTTATATAAATCAATAAAAGCTTAAAAAATGTTTTTACGGATGTCATGTAATTAAGTACGGTGAGCCACCAAAGTACACAAATATATATGATTGATTCCACGTAGTATAATTTTTAAAACACAATTTTCAAAATCTAACTTCTTTTAACTGGTATATCCAATTGGACAGATTTCTTTTTATATACATACTATAATACAGTCTCAACAATCCTATGATAGTTTTTTTTAAATTTCCAATTGAAAATATGTGAAATCAATTTTTTGGGAAATTTCAGATAAAACCATGAGTTTTGATCATATCTACAGTTATGGTAAAGATATCAAAAAAAGATCTCATAGGATTGTTTAACATGTCAAGACCAATGTCTCTGCGAAATTTCATGTCAATCGGATGATTACTTTTTGATTTATTACAATTTTTTGCCCAAAAATCTTTATTTTGAGAAAATAGTCATTTTATCAAAAAAACAAAATGGCCGCCGCATACGAAATGTATTGTATTTTTACTAAATACCAATTTTGTATCCCATATTTTTTTTTGGGGGGGGGGGGGGAATTGTAAAAAGGTGTTTTTTTTCTTCTTTCAAATACATACATATCAAACTACCCATTTAAACAATAATTTTTATTTTTTATTTTTTTGGGTTGAATACTGTACTCGGCACCTTAAGCTTAATAGAATGCACGTACCCAACAACCTCCCGACCAGGTCTTCTAACATTACGGTCAACCTGCCCTGTGTCGTCGTTCCTATTTCACACTATGCTCCTTGATATCTAATACGCTATTTAACACTTTTTATAATTAGTCATGTTTTCTAGTTTGAAAAGGTGTTATATGTGCATGATGCAAGCAAAGTTTCCCATTAGTATTACCAATAAACTATTATTACACACCACTAGCCCGATATGCGAACACATACTTCACACATTTATGGCTGAAACATACACTACAGGTCTCTGGCTTGTGCTACTTGAGAACCGTTTATTAATATGCATGAGTAGGAGCAAAATGGTTTACAGCTTGATCTCGATGTCATGAAAGAATACTCAAGTTATATTTTATTGCAGTTACATGGATGTGGTGATCACTTCATTGGACTTTTGGGATATTGTCTCGCTCAATCTGTTCTACTAGCAAGTAGTGATTGCCATATAAGGCCTACTTATTTTCTTGAATTAACTTTGGATAAATTGATAAATCGTGGGTGAAAACGAATCGAACTAGAGTTCAGTCACCATTGTAGTGTATTTTATTGTTCGTAAAGACTACAATTGTTCAAGCATGCAAGGATATCACATTCTTATGTAATATTTCGTGAACATGAACATGCTATTACCATTACTGGGTGCAAGCGATAACCGTGCACGTTGTTTATGATTGTTTTTAACGTTTAAATATACCATAAAAGGTTATCTCGATGGTTTGACCTTTGAGCTAAAGTCAGTATTCCACAAATGGCAGCATCTTCTAAAGTTTCTGAATCCCTTGATAAGCTATGCATTCTAATATTGCTAGGTGATGATGTAAGAAGATCAAAAGACTTAGTATCCTGAGACGAATTTTCCCACGGCCGAATTAGAATATCAGAAAATGACATAAATTTTAAAAGATATATTCATTTGGTACTACTTCTGGCAGGACATTGTTCAACACGTCCTAATGACTTTAGTGTTTAGTTGCACATATCCTGTCCGGTCTTGTTTACCAGTTAGTAAGATCGAATAAAAGAATACGAATTTTTAAATTCGTGCGGCGAATTCATAGAGGCCGCCATTTTTAAAATTGCGTCATTATAGTTGCTGCTAATAACGCCTGTTTTTTACCTTTTCTTGAATGGAGTGCCCACTTTATTATTAAATAAACTAAATTTGACTTAAACTCGATCCAGATGATATTTTGTGCTTTCAATTGACCCCGAAAAAACAAATGACGTCATTTTTAATGACAAAACCACCTCTTACACGAACGAATTTATTCCATTTTTTGGGTTTAAAATCACTTTTTACTCCTTTTTCCGTCGATAGATTTTTCTTGTCCTCGGTGAAAAGTTAGTAAATACATTTAACTATCGGATTCACAAGTTTTAACATACCCCCGAATTAATAGAATTTCCCCGCAACCAAAAAACTTAAATTGCTATATACTTAAATGTGTACATCCGGGACACTAATATACTTTTAAAACAAAATAGCGTCCCCCATAGTCGGACTCGAATTTAAAAATTCGTATATTTTAATTCGATCTTACTGACTGTTTACACATATCCTGTCCTGTCTCTTGTTTGTAGTCGTCTTCTTTGTAGTACTTTTAAGAAAACTATCATATTTATCATCAAATTATCAGGGTTACCAATATACTTCGGGCTGTGCTTCTTTTGGTTTCCCCACCTTTGTTTACTAATAATTTGCTTGTATGATGTATTATAAACTATGGTGAAAATAAAACTGAAACTAATGAGTGTTCGTTGTCACCAACGACAAATTGCCACAAATATACGTCTTAATTGAAATCGCAAGAGCTTTGTCGAACGGTTAGGGCAAGGATATCCCCGTGATAATGAAGGTGTAGTATCTAACGGCTCTACCACGATATTAATTAGCTAAAGCGTATGCCAGGAAAGGGAAAAGGGTCAGTAAACTGCAACTGTATATAGGAATTTGGTTTAAAAGTTACCCTGAAGAATATTCACGGGTCATTATACATAAAGATAACTGATTAAAGTTAAGCATTAAATCAAGATTAAAGTATGCTTAAGATCAGATTCATTCACTCATTCGCGTCTATATTACTGATACTGCATTGTTGGCTGTTCAGTTCAAAAGCGCTTAGCCATTAGATAACACAAATCTGTTTACAATTTTCTTTTTGTATTTCTATATAATTTCAAAATGGAATACAGAAGGTCGACATGTTGAAAACAATTAGAACCCGGTGTAATAGTAATCGGTAATAGCAATATGGTTAAAGTTACATTCATGAAATGTTCCACCAAATTATAAGTGGTGTTTTATGCTGAATTTAAAGTATTTATAATATGTAATCAATAAATAACCTAATTTAGTCATATTTTATTGGTCATTTGTTTTTCATGTACAAGCAATCTAATAAATACGTATCGATCGTTACTTCAATGCATTGGTACTTGGAAGTGGATTAATGAATTTGGCGGAAGAGATTTATAATAATTTTTAACATACCTTTTGAGGTAATTACGATGAATCATCGACTGATTAGTTATGAAAATAATATGCTGTACCACTAACAAAATTACGAGATACCTTATATCAAGTATGTAAGTGAAGCGATCCAGTAATTCACTATACGGCAGTTCTCTTCTTTCATATCATCCACCATTGCTACGATAAAGTATTACTTACTTATTAATCTTGGTGGAATCCCTCTTTATTAATCCAGCTGAAGCTATGCTTCTTTATCCAAGATGGTGACAGTCTTCTAGAACTATATACATTAACTGGTGAAGGGATTCAGTTCCATTATGATAGTAGTCCTATTATAAATTTCTGAAAATAAATCTAAGCGAACAACTAAAAAAGAATTGGCCAAATAAACTCGACGCAGTGAAAGCCTATTATTATATGCAATTTTATATAAAGTTTGGTTTTTCAGGCATGATTAAAATGCGTATTAGTCTACATTTTATGATTAAAACACATCCGAGTGTGGCTGATTGATGAGAAACGCGGGGAAATACGGAGTCCTCTGAGTCAAATTGGCCGCACTCACGGCGGAATGTGAAATTAGCCTCATAACTAGGAATCGACCCGAACTGAATGTATGGAATTAATACACCACGTAAAATGAGACGTAATCTTCATAAGACAAACGATGAAATGAATTCATGCGCGAGTGACAAGAAAATAAAATTGAACATATATATATATAATTGGCCGCTGCATATTTGTCAGATTTCAAAGATCAATGAGTATGACTATGATCAGTACTTAGAACACATCACTGTAATGGACCGTGGTTGTACAATGTTCTGTATTAAATCCTGGAATAATAAAACTCTTTATTTAGAACGTTTGAGAGCTAAGTCCAGATATAATCTTATGTGATCAGGTCATGCCGAAACATGATTCTTGTTTTAACGCATGATGTTTAATTTCATATTTCTGAAAAGTAGGCAGGTTATCCCTACAGCAAATAAGTCTCTCGACTTTCTCAGTCTTTTATGGTTAGCCTGTTGTATTACATACGAGTCCATTTAATCAGCTCCATTGGGAGAGGATTGTCTTTATCCTCTACTATTTAGCCGAAAGACGGGTTTTATTGTTCAAAAACCCTATAGCATGCATGATGAAAGGCATGTCTTATTATAGAGTTTAAAATCCGATATCGTCTGCGTAAATCAAACAGGAAGATATTCGCCGACGGACTGTTCACCACCAAAATGCGGACCATATCAACGAATGTAGTATATATGTAGATTGTTCAACAGAAGTATATAAATTCAAAGAATTCTGCCTTGACTACACAGCAAAAAACATACTATTTTGATTGTGTGCTTCGTTAGCATGGTACAAACTGTCACAAGTTAACTTAGGGCACAAACAAGACATACCAATTTTAAATCAACTGCACCACTGCACCACTGGTAAAGATGGTGGTACGAATTAAAAGTGGATAACGCAAACATTTCTACTACAAAACCTGTTAAATGTTCTTGTTCTTGTTGTATATCTGTGACTTGAGTTTGTCCATGGATTTTATTTTTTATTCACGGCACTAGATATCCCTAGATCTATATTTTATTCCCATTCTTTTTTTAGTTTACTGGTTATTTTTATCTTTTATCATAAAAATAACGCTTGTTGTTAGATTTATTTAATCAAACAACAACAAATGTCCCCCTTTAGTAAATCAAAGAATCCAGCGAGTTGTTTACCAACTTCGCGCTTCGAATAATCGCGTTCTTTAGAACACGCACACACCCCAACGCTGCATTATACGCACAAAGTATACGCCGGTACCTTCGTGTGGGGAGCGCTTGAACATCTTAGTGCGTGACCATACGAATAAAGCCCCGCCCTAAACTATATATTATCGGTCTCATAATATATAGTGCGTATCAGCTGAAAATAAGCCCAAAAACCAATCAAATTGCCTGTTGACATCCAAACCACACCCACTATTTAAGCATTAAGGTTAAGAGCACAACACATTGACCACAGCGAGACTTGAACCCACAACCATTGTATTATAAGACCAGTGCACTATCAACTTGCGCCAAACGTGATAGAAATGTCCAATGCGTATCGCCTGGAGAATCACAAAATATTAGAACAGAGTGCTCATAATCATTTATATTGTCTAATCTGTGCATTGTTGTCTATTAGACATGTTAGATGGTAATTGAAGGAATGGTAGACAAATTGTAATTTGACACGACACTAACATTGAATAACATTTAGTTATAGCCGATCCATATATGTTGCTACATTCAACACCAAGCGGATATAAGATGTTAATAGTCTTTTAACATTAGTATTTATCAAAACATGCTGCTAATAACATCATAACAGGAGGATTTGACATATTAGGTGCATGATGCCCAAAATGTTAGCACTCCCGTTGAATTATGAAATACGTTTAAATTGATATGGGATCCAATGATGACTTGTTGAGTTAGTATCACTGCTGGCTTGGAATTTATTTATTTTAAGTCTATTTAAAGACTATGTTTATTTCAGGTTTTATTATAGAAAGGAAACAGATGAACGTGTTTAACATGCGAACCTACAAGAGATCCGTAGCACAGTTGTGTGTGACGTAACTTCCATCATTTCAGAAGCTCGGTTATAGACGGAATTTCAATTGTTGCCATCTCTTTTTTGATGATTATGAACTTAAAGTCCTAGTCTGTTGTGATGTTATTAGCAGCATTTTTTGATATCAATACTAATGTTAAAAGATCTGCACAGACCATGAAGCTTCATGCAACTAGTGTCGAATAGGTAGAGATATGAATCCATGTTCACCTCGGGAGATGTCACAAGGTTGGACGTTGCATTGCTGTTGTAAGTTTAAGGTGTACGGAGAAAGAGGTGTCTGTACTCTAAGCATAGCGTAAGAGGGTATTATACTGCTCTGTAAAATATTAAAAACAATAGTAACTCATTGCGGCTTTAATGGCATTGCTGTGCAAAGTTTCCATTCGAAGTCATAGATAACAGGAAGCGATATAAGGTGTGTTCAGCTGCTCAGTATGCATACAACGCACGCTAGTGTTTAATGACTAAACATATTATATACTTCACATTCATTATGTAGACATGATTAAGTTGTAGTATGCACGGGAGTACACTGTTAACTACAACATGTTCCGTTCTAAAGAAACTATATATGTGTTTTATATGCTTGGTAATGCCAATTACTCATTTTAGGGGGGGGGGGTCGGAGTTTCACTTGAACACATGTACCTGCACTTGGCTACACACCGAAGGGTATAGTTCCATCAAGGTTATTAACCCTTACAGTCCCAGATCCCATGAAATCCCATTTCCCAGCATCCTGGTTCCACCTGGCGCTGAGGTTTTTGTGTGAAATAATGGCCCCGGGCTATATAGCTGGGCGAATACACTCGCCCAGCACAGCTTCCCCCGTGGCGCAGTTGGTAGAGTGTCCGCCCGCCAACCGAGAGGTCGTGGGTTCAAACCCCGGGGCGTGGCACCTCTTGTTGTGTGTGCTTTTTTCGCTTGAAAAAAATTTCGTTGGAAAATCCACCGGGTGGGTTAGGGTTAAGGAACGATTTGTTTTCTTCTTTTTAATTTTCACTTTTTCTCTCTAATTTTACCCTGATTAACCCTTACAGCCCCAGATCCCATGAAATCCCATTTCCCAGCATCCTGGTTCCACCTGGCGCTGAGGTTTTTGTGTGAAATAATGGCCCCGGGCTATATAGCTGGGCGAATACACTCGCCCAGCACAGCTTCCCCCGTGGCGCAGTTGGTAGAGTGTCCGCCCGCCAACCGAGAGGTCGTGGGTTCAAACCCCGGGGCGTGGCACCTCTTGTTGTGTGTGCTTTCTTCGCTTGAAAAAAATTTCGTTGGAAGATCCACCGGGTGGGTTAGGGTTAATAGCTTAAGCGTTATACTCGTTTATCTTTTACCGATTTGTTGTACATAGATGTAGTTAATAAATGAAGGCAAATTACAGATGTACGAGTCACCAAATGGCGCCAATAGACCGTCTATTTATATATTATGAGCATATTGTTGTTTAAGAACTCTTTTCTTGCGGGCTGAACTGTCTTTGAGCACCACGGGAGCTGCGAAAAACATGTACACTGGGACTTAAAATACTATGAATACAACACTAATCGGGGTTTTCTTTGCATTAGGCCTGAATTCTGAAGTATTGGATTTTTCTCAGGATATCACGCACATATAGTTTACATCGCGTTTTGAAAAACCTTTACCTGTGTACGTACTGTTTTGATGGCAAAATGATATCTACATATTTCAACCCGAAAAGTATTCACTTTTCAAAAGTCACATTTTCAACGCACGCAAGCCGCGAGAAAATGCTGTGCGTGGCACTTGAATGGCCGGGAATGAAATAGATATTGATCACACAGTGGAATTGCGTTGGGTCGTGCCTGAGTGAGCGGGCTATTTGATTATGAACAGGTAACATGTGGTCTTTTCTTCCCACGTAGTGTATTGAAAATGTGACTTTTGAAAAGAGACTAATTTTCTTTAAGTGGTGCTAATCATGGTTTATCTTTGTTGTTAGGTGACATTGTTGGTATCAAATTGTGCCGGAAAGATTCATCCAAATGTCTATCTAGTCTGTTTGGTCAGATAATAATCGGAAGTTACTTTAAAGGACCTAAACAAAGTGAATGACTTTCTTTTGTTGAGCACTTTATAATAGTTTTAACGCAGCAATCGTCGTTATATTCTCGATACGTAGGCATTGTATATCACCTCACCTTGATCAATGATGTTACAGGAATATCAAGCAACTACCGTATAGTTTTTACGTATTACCAAGTCATCTATCAGTTCAGGGACTGATTTAACAACATTCTGTATAGCCCACTACCTTAAACCTGCTTTTAAACCAAATCAAGCACACCCAACCATACTAATACGTGACTACATCCAATCATCTTGACAAAAAGACACCATCTTGACACAATGTTTCTATCGACACATAGCAAAGTCAGCGAAGATGGAGGTTATTGGTTGCTATTATATGGCATCATATTATATGGCATCAAAAGATACGTACGGTTAATAGTAGACAAACAAAGTACAGATACTACAATATGAAGAAACCTGCCCGAATTGACCTACATTCTCATTTTGTGGCAGGCATTTCGGGAAGCTACGACAGAAAATTTGTTTCAGATTGAATTCACTAACGCTCATATGTTTCATTCAAAGCTCAAAGCTATCTGCCCATAATCCATTTAGCCTTCTAAGTATACTAAATACTAGCAATCTAAAATTGTTCAGGCCTTTATAGGAAGAGTGCAATTTATTTCGTGGTTTCCCCCCTTTATTGTAATAATTTATATTCGTTCCCTCTCAGACGCCTCATGTTATCAAGTGTGATAGCTATCTGCTAGATGAAGCTAGAGTAGGGCGAAAACCTTACAGATAATATTCCAGGAAGAAACTAAGAGCAATCGGAAGTATGTCGACGTGTAAGGCCATGACATCCTGTGTGCATAAACATAAACTTTGCGTGACAGAAAATAAACAAGCAACATGCATACATGTAATCTTTGCAAAGGTAAACTGGAAATAAGATATTTTTATGAAAATAACTCCTTACCACATTCATTCATTCGAAAATTCCTGTGGAAGGGAACGTTTTAACCACAGGCCGAGCAATAACAGACTTTGACCGTGCGATCTGTGGTATTTATAATTTTTATGTTCGATTTCGTCATCAAGGCGTGCTGTGCACGGCGTCTAATTTTAAGATTTTCATGCAACATTTTAACCACATACGGGCGCCAGATGAATCTTTTCTTGATGGCACATATCTGTTGCCTTGCAATATCTGGCGCAGCCCCATCCACTATCGAAAAATACATGGCACCACGCAGCGCAGTTTCATGCACAAGGGCTTGCGTCGCATTGTTACTTAGTGTGGAATGTCATAATAATTAATCGCGTCGGATTTTTTATTTGAGGGCCAGTGCAACTTCTAGAGTTTAGTATTCTTTGATTTTAACCATTCATATGAAATACGTCTTCATTTTCCGAACACCCTCTAATTGTCTGACCAAATCTGTGAACTTGGATCCAAACACTCTGAATTATTGAAATCATTCCATAAGCATTCATAAAATATTTCTCTACACGATGGTCGTTCTACCACGTCCTATCAAATTTGTTATAATATTTTGAATAATATCGATGAATTGTATGTTATTGTAATTGTAGAGAAGGCACATGGCGGTATTTGAATTACAATATTTATATTAACCATGTAATACCTTTTTTAATTGATAGACTATTTTCAAAATGTACTACAATCTAAAGATACACTTTATAGCTTTAGAGCTTTCCATTAGTCTCCCTTGTGAGATTGATTTGCAGAGAGATGTAAATTCCCTAACGACAACATTCTCAATGCATAATCATGATAATAGAGGTTCTATTACGTAGTTACCTGTGAGCATGGGGACATACTCAACTACATTCAATAGAAGTGATGCACTCATCTTCACATACATGTACGTGTTGGTCTATTGTTATCTTTATAATTTGGTTAATTTGGCAAACCAAGAAACTAAACTTACGCCAGCAAAATATCCAAGCGCCAGCGGGTGGGGTTACTAAGGAATCTAACCATATACATTATTACCCCCATGGCCCTCACATGAACATTCAGTTTCCCCACAAGGTACGGTAAACAATAATCAATTTCAATTACGGATGACCACCTGATAGCCATCCAAAGCTCATCTGGATAAAGATTGGCCAGTTTTATTAAAAGCCGTCACTTCACTGTTACATCATAATTATTGCAACAGCTTCATCCTCTGCATGTCAGAGACATGGCCTTAAAGGTATATTATGTGATCTTTCCAGGGAACGCCCTCAACATCGAAAAAAAATTGAAAGCAGATTTTCTTGCAGATTTACATTTCTGATCATAAATCATGCATACATTCCAAGTTACAGGGCGATACGATTCTTAATTACTTCAAAATCATGGTTTTAGAGTGAAAATAAACTGTCGGGATACAGTTTATATTTTTCACTCTAAATTCACTCTAAAACCATGATTTTGAGGTAATTAGGAATCGTATCGCTCTGTAACTTGGAATGTATGTATGATTTATGATCGGAAATGTAAATCTGCAAGAAAATCTACTTTCTAAAAAAAATCATGAACAGAGGGCGCTCTCTGGAAAAGATCACATAATATGCCTTTAATCAAACGACTCCGATTCATTAATGCATCAGTTCTACTAGCAAGTAGTGATTGTCATATTAGGCATACTTATATTTCTTTCCTCTTGAATTTACTTTGGATAAATTGAAGACGGCCCGGCCGCAAAATTCTTTACCGTAACCAATATTTGGATAGGCTAGTTAAAATGCGTAATAATAACTTCGTAGCGCGGGCGTAGTTCACAGATAGCTCGCTGTACGCTATACATATTGCACGTTCTATTGTAGTATATATATTGTTAAAACAGATTGGCTTTATTCCGTAAAAATCATATCGATTGAAATTCCAATCGCTGTCAGCCAACTACTCGTGGTCTAATGGCTATCAATCAGGTCTTATGAACGAAAGGCTACTGGTTCGAATCCCGGTATCGTAGAATTTTGCGCTAAACTTTGTCTGATATTTTTTCGACATAGGATATAATGTATTGTAAGTACAAGTGCAAAACACTTGTATACATACATACATGTATGTCAGTTTCAATCCAAATGTTGTTTACGGTAAAAAATATTGCGGCCCGGCCCGTTCGTGGGTAAAAACGAATCGAACTAGAGATCAGTCACCATGTAGTGTATTTCATTGTTCGTAACAACTACAAATAATCAAGCATGCAAGGCTATTGCATTCTTATGTAATATTTCGTGAACATTAACATGCTATTACTGGGTGCAATTTATAACCGTGCACGTTGTTTATGATTATTTATAACGTTTAAATATGTTACCATAAAAGGTTATCTCGATGGTTTAACCCTTGAGCTTAAGTCAATATTCCACGGATGATACTTTAAAAATGGCAGCATCTTCTAAAGTTTCTGTATCCCTAGAAATATACCCTAGAAGCGACGTATGTTTAATAAGCTATGCATTCTAATATTGCTAGGTGATGATGTAAGAAGATCAAAAGACTAAGTATCCTGACGAATTTTCCCATGGCCATATTAGAATATCAGATAATGACATGCATTTTGAAAGATATATCATTTGTTACAACTTCTGGAAGGACATTGTTCAACACAACGAGTGTTCGTTGTCACCAACGACAAATTGCCACAAATATACGTCTTAATTGAAGTCTTGTCTTATGGTTAGTATTAATTAAAGTCCAGTGTATGTCAAGGGCTATTCATCATAGTCTTGTTTTGATATAATTTACATTGCATGAATATTTGATGCGAGTGTTCATGAATCCGTGTGGAATCTCAAGAGCTTTGTCGGACGGTAGGGCAAGGATATCCCTGTGATATTGAAGGTGTCGTATCTAACGGCTCTACCAGGGATATTAATTAGCTAAAGCGAATTCAATGAAAGGGAAAAGGGTCAGTAAACTGCAACTGTATATAGGAATTTGGTTTAAAAGTTACCCTGAAGAATATTCACGGGTCATTTTACATAAAGATGACTGATTAAAGTTAAGCATTAAATCAAGATTAAAGTATGATTCAGATCAGATTTATTCACTCATTCTCGTCCATATTTCTTATAGTAATACTGCATTTGTAATTGTTCAGTTCAAAAACGCTTAGCTATAAGATAACACAAATCTGGTTTTTTTCCTTCGGATTTATAATTTCAACATGTAACATTCATAATATGTTCCACTAAATTATAAGTGGTGTTTTATGCTGAATTTTAAGTATTAATAATAATTATGTAATCAATAAATAACCTAATTTAGTCATATTTTATTGGTCATTTGTTTTTCATGTACAAACAATCTAGTAAATACGTATCGATCGTTACTTCAATGCATCGGTACTTGGAAGTGGATAAATGAATTGGGTGGAAGAGATTTATAATTGTTAACATACCTTTTGAGGTTATTACGATGAATTATCGACTGATTAGTTATGAAAATAATTATGCTGTACCACTAACAAGATTACGAGATACCTTATCAAGTATGTAAGTGAAGCGATCCCGTAATTCACTATACGGCAGTTCTCTTCTTTCATATCATCCACCATTGCTACGATAAAGTATTACTTACTTATTAATCTTGGTGGAATCCCTCTTTATTAATCCAGCTGAAGCTATGCTTCTTTATACAAGATGGTGACAGTCTTCTAGAATTACATACACTAACTGGTGAAAGGGTTCAGTTCCATTATGATAGTAGTCATATTATAAATTTCTGAACATTCTATTAAAGCGTACAACTAAAAAAGCGTTGGCCAAATAAACTCGACGCGGTGAAAGCCTATTATTATATGCAATTTTATATAAAGTTTGGTTTTTCAGGCATGATTAAAATGCTACATTAGCGTATTAGTCTACATTTTATGATTAAAACACACCCGAGTGTGGCTGAGTGATGAAAAACGCGGGGAAATACGGAGTCCTCTGAGTCAAATTGGCCGCACTCACGGCGGAATGTGAAATTAGCCTCATAACTAGGAATCGACCCGAACTGAATGTATGGAATTAATACACCGCGTAAAATGAGACGTAAGCTTCATAAGACAAACGCTGGAATGAATTCATGCGCGAGTGACAAGAAAATAAAATTGCACAAATATAATTGGCCGCTGCATATTTGTCAGATTTCAAAGATGAATGAACGATATGATTTTTTTAGTCATATACGGTATTTGTCATACAGCGATCGATACTTGTCAGCTCCATTCAATAATTAAGCATCGAAGTTGATAATTACACATTTTCTGATATTATATGTGTAATTAGATTTTTCTTTCTTCGCAATCAGTAATTTTTCGCCGCACTAGTTGAATCACTATTTATTGATTACTGGGTGGTGAGGACCGGTTTAATTTGTTTACTCTTTTGCTCGTTTGTATTTTAATTGACCTGTGATTATCATGGTTATGGGTCATCTGTTAGTGTCATCATCTCATCAGCTGCTTCATATTTTGTCTACATTTGAAAGACATATACCAATCAAAAGTTGTCGTTACAATCAACCAGGGTAATTATATCTAATAAATTGGGTGTTCATTGGAAACTATTGTAAACATCTTAGTCGTAACAGTTTACAAATTATTACATACACATTTTCATAGGGATGTGTTTGACATCATATCACATTCATTCTATGAGTAGAGATGTGTTTTACACCATATCACATTCATTCTACGAGTAGCAGAGAGGTGTTTTACATTATATCACATTCATTCTACGAGTAGAGATGTGTTTTACATGGACGTCCAAGAATGTGACCTACAATGTCTAGACTGTAGTCAAACAATTGTAAATTGGCTAAATGTAAACGCATGTCATATAGATCGTTTACGACCAATGAGTATGACTATGATCAGTACTTAGAACACATCACTGTAATGGACCGTGGTTTTACAATGTAATGTATTAAATCCTGGAATAATAAAACTTTTTATCTAGAACGTTTGAGTGCTAAGTCCAAATATAATCTTATGTGATGTCTTCAGGTCATGCCGAAACATGATTCTTGTTTTAACGCATGTTGTTTAATTCCAAATTCTGAAAAACCTTATAGAAGAGTAGGCAGGTTATCCCTACAGAAAATAAATCTATCGACTTTCTCAGTCTTTTATGGTTAGCCCGTTGTATTACATATGAGTCCATTTAATCAGCTCCATTGGGAGAGGATTGACTTTATCCTTCTACTATTTAGCCGAAAGACGGGCTTTATTGTTCAAAAACCCGATAGCATGCATGATGAAAGGCATGTCTTATTATAGAGTTTAAAATCCGATATCGTCTGCGTAAATCAAACAGGAAGATATTCGCCGACGGACTGTTCAACACCATAATGCGGACCATATCAACGAATGTAGCCCCCGGA
The DNA here is from genome assembly GCA_035610835.1 of Ophiura sarsii. Lineage (NCBI taxonomy): Eukaryota > Metazoa > Echinodermata > Ophiuroidea > Amphilepidida > Ophiuridae > Ophiura > Ophiura sarsii. The sequence continues at coordinate 155,725,810 of CM069441.1, read as the reverse complement.
TTGTTCAACAGAAGTATAAAAATTCAAAGAATTCTGCCTTAACTACACAGCAAAAAGCACATACTATTTTGATTGAGTGCTTCGTTAGCATGGTACAAACTGTCACAAGTTAACTTAGGGCACAAACAAGACATACCATTTTTAAATCAACGGCACCGGTGGTACGAATTAATCTGCTGTGATGTTATTAGCAGCATCTTTTGATATTAATACTAGGGTCATGTGTTATAAACTCGTCTCCTTTCGCGTTACACACAGATTTTTGCTTTCGCGACATAATTTTGACTGTACACATTTATATTTGCTTGTATACCTTCCCTGAGGTAGTAAAAGTATACATTTTCTGAAAGGAAATTGCACGACCAAGGACTAAAATGGTATGATTCACAATGTTCGGAAAAATAACAGAATTTTTAATTTGAGATCCATATAATTTTTATACCTACCCCTATCATTATTAACTTTACATATTTGAATTCCTCATGAAATTACCCATCAGATGATATATAATTGTCAAAGGTTACTACGTCGGTAAGGTACTTATATCGGCTAGTGAATATCTCCAATTGTTATTTTTATATATTTTTAGAATTTTCAGAAATATTTTTTAAGGATGTACCCTTCCCTGATTTAAACTGCATTTCTGAATTCCTCTAGTTACAAGCTTTCCAAAAATGTATACTTTCGCTATCATATGTTGAAAACTTTTTCTGTTATAGTCATTTTTATTAATCCGGTAAATTGAGGCTGATTATTCATGTTGACTGTGTAGCGAAAAGGAAGAAAGCTGATGATCATGGTCTTATCCATATTTAATTAGTTGTTACAAAAGGTTGACAAGTCTGTTGAACCACATACTTTTAAGTAGTCTTTAAAAAGACTACTCAATATCCTTTAAAATGGGACCAGAATGGTGTTTGTAACATTATGGAATTACTAGTTATTGTAAAAAGAACAAAGCATGGGATTATCCCCATTGAGTTTGTACAGGCGGCACCCTTCCGGCAGCACCCCTTCCGGCACCACCCCTGGTTCCCAAACATCACTCAGCTGTATCTCCCTTTCTGTATTAGCTATACCAATGCCATGATGCAGCCAGATAGCTTGTTATTATGGCTTAAAAATGATACCAAATTTGTTGAGATAGCTTTTGTGGTTTTAAAGATATTCAAGGAATATGACAGTATGAAACTAAAAAGTGTAACAGCACCACCCTATTGGGAGGCGAGTTCATAACGCGTGACCTTAGTTAAAAGATCTGCATAGACTATGAAGCTTCATTCACCTGGTGTCGAATGTGTATATATGAATCCATGGTAACCTCGGGAGATGTCATCAGGTTGGATGTTGCATTGCTGTTGTAAGTTTTAGGTGTATGGAAAAGGAGGTGTCTGTACTCTAATAATAGCGTAAGAGGATATTTTACTGCTCCGTAAAATGTAAAACAATAGTAGCTCATTGCGGCTTTAATGGCATGCTGTGCAAAGTTTTCATTAGAGTCCGAGATAACAGGAAGCGATATACAGGTGTGTTCAGCTACTCAGTATGCGTACAACGCACACTAGGTGTTTAATGACTAAACATATTATATACTTCACATTCATTATGTAGACATGATTAAGTTGTAGTATGCACGGGATTGTTCACTGTTAACTACAAAATACTCCGTTCTAAAGAAACTATACAGTTCTCAAAATAAGTAACTGACCAGGTAATGAATATACTCTTAACTCCCACACTATAATAGCTCCTACGTAAAAATATTAAAATAAGTGGAAAAGAAGTTAATTTTCTTTAATTGAAATATTGTTCACCAAGATCGGTTAATAATTAAGAACGCTACAATGAAAAGAATTGAACAAAGTCCTGTTAACATTTTCACACTTGGGTTTTGAACACGCATGACAGTGTGACAGGTAATGTGTATGGGCTGCATTGATCAATTGAAGCATCCCCAATCCTCATCTAACTATCGACCCCTGAGTTGTTGCTACCAGTTAATCAATAATCTGTCTGTTGCTTGTCCGAAGCTGCGTGTAGACGAACAAAATGTTAAAATGAAAAACGGACTTTGTTTTGGTTTAAGGCACATAACAGAGTTAATATTCATTCAATCTTTACGTGTAATATCTCAAATTAAAGGAAAGAAATGTCCTTTACAAATTTATAATTTCATATTGTTACGTAGGAGCTATAGTGTTGGAGTTGGGAGCATATTTAATACCTGGTCAGTTACTTATTTTGAGGACTGTATGTGTTTTATATGCTTGGTAATGCCCATTACTCATTTTAGGGGGAGAAGTCGGAGATTCACTAGAACAAATGTACTTTATTACACACCGAAGGAAATGGTTCCAGCAAAGGCTATTAATAGTTTTATCATTATACTCGTTTATCTTTTACCTATTTGTTGTTCGAGATGTAGGCAATGAATAAAAGCAAACTACAGAGTCACGAGTCACCCAATGGCGCCAATAGGCCGTCTATTTAAATAACGATGAGTATAATTATGAGCATATTGTTGTCTACAGACTTTTTTTCTTGCGGGCTGAATTGTCTTTGAGCACAACGTGAGCTGCAAAAAACATCTGCACTGAGACTCAAAATACTATCAATACAGTATTAAGCCTTTTATCTTTACATTAGGCCTAAATTCTGAAGTATTTAATATTTCTCGGGATATCACGCACATATATTTTACATTGTGTTTTGAAAAACCTTTACCTGTGTACGTACTATTCCGATTCCAAAATCATATCTACATATTTCAACCAGTTTGCGGTTATACAGGGTGTCCCAAAAGTCTATGCATGTTTTTGAAGAATCATCTCATAAAATAAAAAATCATATGGTATAAATTTAACCATATTTTGATAGATGAGATTTGGGAAATTATTTTGATTGGTGAACCCACAACAATTTAAAACTTGTTGAAATGTTTGGCCGTGTGCCAGACCCACCCATCAAGTACCACACATTGTTGCTAAAATCAGGTGCTCAGCGCATACATTAACGGTATGAAAGCAACGTTGCGCATTAGTCACAGTTCACTGCTTACCTTGCAACATTAATATTATTACCAAACTCGGTCACTCACAACATAAATAGGCGTAGTAGTCAACATTGCACAGAAAAAGTCTTCATTCAAGATGGTTTACAGCATAGATAGGCGAATACAAATTGTATGGTTCTACGCTGAAACAAATTCAGTTCAACTTACTCAACAAAAGTTCAGATAACATTTCAAAATGAAACGCGCACCAGGAAGAATATCCATTCTAAAGTTGGTGGATAAATCTTTGAACACATGAACATATTCTAAATGGGTAAAACAACCTTCGATGAGGCCTTCAAGCAGCATTAAAATAATCCGGTAAGTTTAAATTTTAACGTGTTTGACAGCTGTGTGATGTGAGTGTACACTTTTCTGTTACGTTATTCATTTTTTTTAGGTCTGTGTTTTTGCATTAGCACACGTCTCTGTATAAATGGAAAACATTTAAACAAGATTTAACTATAGAAACCAAAATTATGTGTGATACAGTTTGTTATTTTGATGGGATCACTGTAATGTAAAAGTTTAAATATAACAATTGACGGCTCACTTTCCGTGTAACCAACTCTACCCGTCTTTTTGTTAATCTCAATAGGTATGGATTTATGAACTTTATTTCCGAAATATAAAATTACATTTTTGCAGTAATACATATTTTACTTCTAGGGTGGCATTACAAACAGATGTTACTCCAATGTTTGGTATCAACATTATTTCCCACATCTTCTCTTTCTGAATATGAATTCATATTTTTAATACGACTTCAAAGTCGTGCATAGACTTTTGGGACACCCTGTATACTATAATAGTTTTAACGTAGCAATCGCCGTAATATTCTCGATGTGTAGGATTGCAAGATAATTCGTTGAATCTCGATTCCCATTGTTTGTCGTATTTAAAATAGAAAGTAGAATAAGAACATGTTATTGTACGACTCAAGTATTTTATTTATTTTTTCTGATGGAAAGAAGGGGGTAATGGATTGGAAGGAGCTCTTATTTGAACTTGAAGGCCTCTAGAACTAATGTCAACACATATGAGCTTGGTGTCATAACCCTGTTCTCGCAGGTCACTGGCAATGTCGGCGTATTTTATTGAGTTTACGATCATGAGCAGAATTAATGTAATATTCGACTTGAGCCTTGATTAACAAGGACAAGATCCGGTATTTGCTGAGTAGGTCGAGCGTAATTGTGGTCCCAGCAATTTTGGTAGCCCCTTCAAAAAAATACAGAAAAACTTCCATGAGGGATCACTTGCATCACTAAGGGCCACATTGTTGTACGTGATTTATCCAGTGATGACTAAACTTTCCATACGTGAATATGCTTAAACTTTCACTTGGTACCTCCAATGTTCACGTGCTTTCATATGATGTTTTTACAAGTTACAGGTGGTAGCTTATGCATATAATATTTTAAACCCTTAGGTCCACTGTTACCAGTGCGATCATTTGGGAATATCCCAAGGTTGAGATTTCTCCATCTTAACTCCATTTCATCGGTCATCAAGTGAATAGGTGTAAGCTAGTTCACCCTGGGTGCACTGGCAAGCGTGGAGTTCACCCTGGGTGCACTGGCCAGAGTGGACCTTTGCCTTTAAGTGATATTCGTAGATTCAAAATGGTATCGCTGACGGCTTGAGTTACAATGGCAGAATATACTAATGTTCAGGAAAATCAAGCAACAACCGTATAATAATAATGGTAATTAATAATAATAATTGTAATGTATAAAGCGCCGGTATCCGCCGCAAGCGACGCTCATGGCGCTTCTCTGCATAACAACCAAAATAACATAAACACGCATAAAAACAAAGATGAGGAGAGTCACATCAAGCAAATGCTTCAGAGTACAAATATGTCTTCAAGTTTTTCTTAAAAATATGTACAGAGTTTGACAGTTTCGTATAGTGTTTACGTATAGTGTTTACGTTAGAGCCCAACGTTTTCTGCTGTGTAAAGTTCAAATTCTGCTTTTTAAATTAAACTTGTACATTCTTCAGTTTTCTATTTGAGCTAAACACACCTCCACCCAGCATGCCCAGGATAAGCATTTATGTTATTGTATAGATGGGTGACCTATGATGTCATGTATTTACAAATGGGGCATCCTCTGTTGTTTCCCTCCAGGCAGAATATACAGTAAAGTTAATGAAGACAACATGAAATTTCTTTCTAATGAATTGTAAAACTCATTTAGTTTTAGTTTTTTGTGTGAAATGCGATAGCTTATAACATTCCTAAGCAAGTTTAAAGACAGTTTTGATAACAATTTGCTGTGACACCACAATATAGTTAGAAAACCTGATCTGGCCTATGTAAACTATAGGAACTCTTGCCCGATGTGTTTTGTCTCAAACCAACAGAGGGCGTCCTAAATGTCAACAAATGTCACCTCATCTATATTTTGAGTATTTAGACCAAGGCAGACATTAGTTTACATGAAATGTTTGGCAAAACGTTTTCCTTATGTATTTTTTTATTGCAAATATGAAATTCCACTTTCTAAAAAAGAAAAGAGAAAACTTTGGGCTCTAGTTTACGTATTACAACGTCATCTATCAGCTCAGGGACTGATTTGACATCATTCTGTATAGCCCACAACCTCTTATAAACCTGCGTTTAAATCAATTCAAGAATACCCAACCATACTAATACGTGACTTCATCCAACATTTGACAAAAAGACACCATCTTGAAACAATGTTTCTATCGGCGCATAGCGAAGATGGAGGTTATTGGTTGCTATTATATGGCATCATGGCATCAAAAGATACGTACTGTTAATAGTAGACAAACAAAGTACAGATACTACAATATGAAGAAACCTGCCCGAATTGACCTACATTCTCATTTCATGGCAGGCATTTCGGGAAGCTCCCGCTAGAAAGCGTGATTGAGATTGAATTCACTAAAGATTATATGTTTCATTCAAAGCTATCTGCCCATAATTCATTTAGCTTATAATAAATACTAGCAATCTAAAATTGTTCAGGCCTTCATAGGAACAATGCAATTAATTTCGTGGTTTTCCCCTTTATTTTTATAATTTATATTCGTTCCCTTTCAGACGCCTCGCGTTGTCAAGTGTGATAGCTATCTGCCCGAGTACTAACAGATATTGACCGTGGTCACTATGCGATCTGGGGGTATTTGGCATTTTTTGTTCGATTTCGTCGTCAAGGCGTGCGGCGCACGGCGTCTAATTTTAACATTTTTACGCAACATTTTAATGCACATACGGGCGCCCGAAGCGTCTTTTCTTGATGGCGCGTATCTGTTGCCTTGCAATCCAGCGCAGCCCCACCCACTAACGAAAAACGCATGGCACCACGCAGCGCAGTTTCATGCGCAAGGGCTTGCGTCGCATTGTTAATTAGTGTGGAATGTCATAATAATGAATCGCGTCGGATTTTGGTTTTGGGGGCAGTGCAACTTCTAGAGTTTAGTATTCTTTGGTTTTAACCATTCATATGAAATACGTCTTTATTTTCCGAACACCCTCTAATTGTCTGACCAAATCTGTGAACTTGGTTCCAAATCACTCTTAATTATTGTAATCATTCAATAAGCATTCATAATATATTTCTCTACACGATCGTCGTTTACGACGTCCTATCAGATTTGTTGTAATTTTTTTTTTTTAAATAATATCGATGAATTGTATGTTATTGTAATTGTAAGGCACATGGCGGTATTTGAATTACAATATCTACATTAACCATGTAATACCTTTTTTAATTGATAGACTATTTTCAAAATGTACTACAATCTATAGATACACTTTATAGCTTTAGAGCTTCCCATTAGTCTCCCTTGTGAGATTGATTTGCAGAGAGATGTAAATCCCCTAACGACAACATTCTCAATGCATAATCATGATAATAGAGGTTCTATGTGTTATTACGTAGTTACCTGTGAGCATGGGGACATACTCAACTACATTCAATAGAAGTGATGCACTCATCGTCACATACATGTACGGGTAGGTCTATTGTTATCTTCATAAATTGGTTACAACATAAATGTAATAGACTACACCACGACATGATTAAAGACTTAAGCTGAAATCTTTGTTTGGAGTCAATTAATAGAATTGCATTTATAGCTATATCTGACCATCGCTTCAGTAGTTCAAAAGTTTTATTAAATCTCGTATACAAGCTGTCTGGTAGATAGAACAACCAAGCGCTCGTTAGTTTGGATATAAGTTAACCTTAGTAATTTGCGGAATTTAGTAAGTCGCTGTCAACGATTTGGATTTTTTCGGATGTAAAGTCGCTATGCGATTGAGAATAATTATGGCGATTGTTAATCCTCTGCGCTCACGGTATTCATGTGGAGTGTATAAGAAGAATTTCGGTGTCAAAATTGAATTCCCAAATTGATTGTTTTCGTAAACACTATATATGGTTATTATCAGTTTCTATTGACATTCCAGTACCTTGCATTTTGCATGATTGCATAACTTCATATTGCAAAATGTCTTTCCTTTATTTGGAGGGGGGGTGGGAGCGGGGGTAAAAATCTCTCATTTGTGAGGGGTTTTGTAAAGTAAGATCAAGAATAAGAATATTCAGATTGGTTCTTCAGCTATTTCTGCCTCTATCAATGTTCGCAATTTGGGAATATATTTTGATTCTACGTTATCAACGGAGAACCATGTCAAAAAAGAGTGTCAACCAGCATATTTCCAAATTAGAAACCTCAGTTACATAAGAAAACTTCTCTCTAAGGATACAGCAGAAATACTATTGCATGCTTTTGTAACATCGCGCCTAGACAACGGAAATGCTTTACTAAATTGAACAACAACTCAAGAAACTGCAACGTATACAGAACTCAGCTGCTCGCGTATTAACAAAGACTCGCAAATTTGATCATATTACACCTACTCTACGGCGTCTTCACTGGTTACCTGTTCGCGAACGGATCAAATATAAAACTCTACTTCTGACATGGAAAGGTTTAAACAATATGGCACCTTCTTATGTAACCGACTTTCTCTCTCCATATACTCCTACTCGCAGTCTGAGGTCGTCAGAAAAGTGCTTACTGTCAGTTCGACGAACAACATCCTCTTTCGGAGATCGTTCTTTTTCAACCGTTGCTCCAAAACTTACGAACTCTTTACCTATCGATGTTCGTCAGTCAAATTCTCTCCATCGGTTTAAATCAGGACTCAAAACATTCTTATTCAATGCAGCTTATGACTGCTAATTTCAACTGTTTTGATTTTTATTTTTTTTTGCCTTGCTATTGTTATTGTTTTTTTATATTCAATTTGTAATTGAAATTGTTTTTGGTCATATTATTAGCACGTAACAATTTTTGGTTGGTTTTTGTTCAGCGCAAGATTGTTACGGATCGGTTTTTTAGTGTGATTACTACTTTACTGTATTGGTTTTTTGTTTGTTCATTGCGCCTTGGATTTGAACTTGTTTCTAGATAAATGGCGAATTATAAATGCTTATAATTTATATTTATTATTATTATTATTATTATTACTTTATTCATTTGAAAAGCGGCTCTCCATCGCGTGCTACCTCTTTTACCTAATTATCCATTTAGCCAAATGTTACCTAATGGTGTAAGCAACATCCTGTTTAAATCACGTTTTAATAAGCTTTTTATTACTTTACCGTCAATTATCGTTAATATTATGAGAATATGTTTGCAGAAAGAACATTTAAATAAACAAAATGTGGCTAATCGACCTGTTGTAACCTTCTGTTGAGCATTCATTACCACATTATACCATTAACACATCCTTAACGTCGTGAAGCGTGGAATCATTTGTATTATCAAAATATAATCTTACCGTAAATTGGTGATAGTAAATTAATTTGTTGGAATCCTTAAAATAAATTGATATCTCCGTTTACTTTTTACCTGCATTTGTGATTACGTAGCTTAAACAAGGTATTTCCAGTTAACTGAATACCCGTTACCAATTGGTTACAGGTAAAAGGTCCCATACTTCAGTCTGATAAATGGAGATATAGGTAGTGATGTTTAAACACCCATGCAAGTGTTCACACCACCGGTTATGTCATTATATGCACAGCTTTCATAACACGCTGATGGCTAAAGGGTATTAAACGAAAGCGACTCATTGGCAAATTTGTCAATAATTACCTCATGCGACCAAGGCGAATATATCGTCTTTCATATCTTTAGAGGTTTTTTATCAATATTCATCTGTCAATATTAATAGTTCTCGGCACTACCTAGAGATATTTTTCCTCCTTGACAGCTGCTAAGAGAAATCAGAACATAAAACATTTTATTTCGCAGAATATGGGCTAAATAAAATGGTTGGTTTTATAACGTACCTGTATTCTTCCATTAACATCGGACTTGTTGCAAAATGCGACATAATCTCTTAAGGAAGAGAAAGCGTTCCATATAATTATAAAGTTTCATAGGTACTTCACTGGGATTAATATCTGAAAGGATATTTTATAAGCGAAAGTACCGGTGTTTGTTAATTTGTCTTATTTGTACAAATATACCGTTCCGTGGATTATTACTTTCTTCGTGCATCAACAGCATTGTGTCATGCGTATTAATTATCTTGGTTTTTACAAGACGTCCGGGACCAGTGAAAATATGTCCATGCTTTGCTTCTTTCCCCCTCTACACTTTCGGCGTTATCACCATAAACGTGTGTAAACTTAAGGATTTTGACACGTATTTCAATGGGGGAGGTTGTTTGATGTGATGCTCTCTTGTGCCCTGAAGAGGACCGAACATTTCGAAGCCCGTCACCCACCGCTCTAAACGTTTACACAGTCGCGGACTACAACTCAACGAGGTGTTTTTCTCGGATGCGATTTTAGTTTTTCTCGATGAATTTCTTTTTTCTCGATGAAGATTTTTTTCTGGTCGAAGACTTTTTCTTTCTCGGTTGATTTCTTTTTTGTCGGTTGATTTTGTTTCCTCGGTTGATATTTGTTCTCACGATTAATTGTTTTTTCTCAATGAATATTGTCCCACGTGGCGTGCCATAGCAGTCTGGATATCATAAAGTACTTATCAAACTCTACGAAAATAAATATGCCAGGGTTTATCACCATTTATTGTATGTCAAATATAAGCACACTTAACAATTTATTTAGCTATTATAAAGAAGCCAAAGAAAGAACACTAATGGCGGTTCAATAATTTTATAGAGTCATTTGCTCTAAATATGTATCGTCTAGGTAAATTCTACAGTTCAGTTTGTTCTCTATGCTGATAATGTAAACCCGATCATAAAATGATATTGAACATTCAAACATCAATAAATGTATCATTTATATTCAACCTATTTACGTATCGTTCCATTGTCTGATTTGTTGTTATTTATATGCAAGATAACCTCCTTGGTTGTTTTCAATCAAAACCGGATTTGAGAAAACGAAATGACGTTCGAGTTGTTGATGCTTGAGCTCACATTCTCCTGCAAGTTTTGACTTATTATAGGAAGATTTTGAAGTCTAGCGAAAAAATCACGCCACAGATAGAGTTGCATATTGAACGGGATATATTCCCGGTGAGCCAAACACAAGCGTGAATATCCCATGGGAATCGTCCAATGTATAAGGTTTTAAAATGACAAGCTTACCATAGATTTAAAGTGTATACCTAAATAATTCAGGGATGTACATATAAATAACAGTATTCCTCCCCACACCCTCGGTTCCATATTCTTCTCAGGCGTTTCAACTTCGACTGTTTGAATGACACAGAGACGAGTAACCTAACCCAGACGAGGATTAGGTGGTTAGTTAAGTGAAAAGGGAAAAAACACAAAGACATTATCTTAAGTGCCATACAACGAGTTTCATTACAGCTAACGTAGACCTCTTGCTTTGCATAACACCCGGCACAGGATAATGATCTTTCTAAATGATAGGCCTAATGATAGGTAAAGGATGTCTGAGTCTAGGGCTTAGCCAGACAGTTTTCATTATTTAAGTTTAAGTTGAGTATTATTCGCTGAAAGTAATATAAGCTGTACGGCAGATCCATGGAAAAGGTTAAACATGTATGTCACCTATTCCTAGATGTCGCGTAAGTCCCATGTATGTCCCCTATTCCTAGATGTCGCGTAAGTCCCATGTATGTCCCCTATTCCTAGATGTCGCGTATTTTAATACGCAATTGCAATTGCAATCGAAACAGTATGAAATGTGTACATTTTTACTGCTTTGTTATTCTTTGTTTGTTGTTACAAAATAAAGCATGTTAAATAAAAGTATCATAAGAAATATATAAGTGTAAGTTTAATAATAAAATCGCAACGAGCTCAGAAATAAAAATGACCTTTTGAAATGGCTGTTTTTTATTAGGTTTTCAATTAAATTTATTCTGGATTATGTTATTAAGACTGAAGAGCTTCTGCTCAAAAAAAGTTCGGAAATTTGTTTTCAAACTCCAAGTTTTCAAATATTTCATGATATGTTGTGTTTCATATCAATAAAAAGCTGATGTGTTCTTCCAAGTTCCAACGCTACCTCATTCGTAGCAATCACCTGTTTCAGTGCTTAGCCACCTACTCGTGAATGTGGGGAGGTCTCATTCAAAATGTGCCAAATTCACCACTATTTCGTAGAACAACTCAGATATCTGTTCAATGAAGTGTAACATCGAGAGCCACAGTGTAAAAACGTTGTTTAAACTTTTTAACAATTTTAACAACTGCTGTTGTTCAAGTATCCTGCTCAAACGAATGTTTAAATACGCAAAACTTGTTTAAAGTGGGTACTTGAAGAACCCCCGTTGTTTAAAACTGTTAAACAACATTTTTGCTGTGTTTTCGTGAGATGTTCTTGGATTTTGGAGATGTTCTTGGGATTTTGGCACATTCAGATTGAGACCTCCCCATATTCTCAAGCGTGCGGTTGAGCCCAGGGACATGTTCATATTGTGTTGCATATCCATTGAAAGCTAATGTGTTCATCTTTCCAGCGATTCCAAATTTGTAGCAATTACTTGTTTCAGAGCTCAGCCACTTGCTTGAGAATATGGGGAGGTCTCAATCTGAATGCCAAAATCATCAGTATTTGTCCTCAAAAGTCAATAGAGCAAAAATGTTGTTTAACTATTTTAAACAACAGGGGTTCTTCAAGTAAACAGGTTTTTCGTATTTAAACATTCGTCTAAGCAGGGTACTTGAACAACGCCAGTTGCTTAAAGGTTTTAAACAGCGTTTCACAGTGTAGCTGTCAATGTAACACTTCATTGAAGAGTTGTTCTACGAAATTTAGTGGTGAATTTGGCACATTTTAAATGAGACCTCCACATTCACAAGCAGGTGGCTAAGTACTGATACAAAGGATTGCTACGAATGAGGTATCGTTGGAAAGAAGAACACACCAGCTTTTTATTGGTATGAAACACAATATGAATATATCACAAAATATTTGATAAATTGACGATTGAAAACAAATGTCCGAACTTTTTTTGAGCAGTTTATATTGCTTATAAACCTTAATGTTGAATATTCTCAAAGGAGTTGAATACATCACGAATGACCCATTACTCTAAATAAGAACGTTAAGTGCTATCGCGAACTATCAGTGACATATACCAGGTACGCATTTCCTAACAAAGGACATCTTGAGACATGTTATTGTTATACAATATTGAATGATAATAATTATTTTCAAGTGGTTTTTCTTCTTCTACATGTCGTAGCCAAATTGGATAAAATACTTAATATCTAGCACACTCATTGCCAGAAGACATATATATATTAGCCGATGTCAAAAGTCAAATCCATCAATCCATGCCTTTAATAATATGATTAAAGATACGATCAAACTAGAGTATGAGTGCGCACAAAGAAAGTCTAAACTTGATATTCACATGCAGAAATGGGAAATACTCCCAAACCATCTACAGTAATACCATGTTTCTGCTTCCGATGATTTCACTATGTTTGTAGTCGCTATGTTGTACTCACATTTGGAAACATATTAGAGTGATTGTATACTACCATGGTTCATATGTGGAAACTTTTTTATGTTTGTATCATCAAAGGCCGCATTTGGATACATATGATTATTTAGTGTATATGCAATTGTATCACTCTGTATTTTTGTACTTTTCTGTATCTGTAAATGTCTTTCTGTGTTGCAAGTTTAAAAAATAAAAATCAATAGAAGAAAAAAAATCTAGCACACGCTTTGTTTTAGAACGGCCACCCTTATCTGTTGCCATTACATTCACACATGCGCTCATTATTATTATTATATCGCTCCGTTGCTGAGGCCACTACGCGTACATGGGTAGTTAACCGTGTACTTCACAGTTGTCCCATAGTGCAACCGTACTTTTCTGTACTTGAGCCAATAATGCACAGCAATAAATCAAATATCTAGAATCTTTATTGAGTTATATAGGGCCTAATCATGATAAATACATGCATGATATTAATATCTATGTTTAGATAGTTAACATCTATGTATCTTGTAATGTGATAATGTGAAGCATGCGAACAATTATATTGGTGATATCTTCGGCATTCCATCATTTTAACAACAACCATGTACGTAAGCTATATGCCGTGAAACATAACCAGTCAGCTATAGAGCGGGGCTCCGTTTCAGTTGAGGGCGCTCTATTTAGTGACGCACTGCCGTCATTTTTTACACGGCGATTCATCAATTGACGGTAGTCCGTCGCCCGCCGGAATACAAAAAAAAACCACTTTTCAATAGAGGGTGGGCTTTGGAACGGGACTGCGTTTCTAAGGTAACTGCCTCACGTCACAGTAATTTTTAAAATGTATAAAAAGCAGATTTTGCCGATTTTAAACAACGATATAACTCTCTTATCACAGAGATAACAGTTACAAAGGCATCACTTCTGAATACTATAGGGCTTATATTTGATGTACAAATTATCACACTTACCCTATAAATTCTATAAAATGTCTCATCGCAGCAAACCGGTCAAAACAGACATAATTTTAGCTTGTGTCGGGTGATGTTGGGGTCAAAGGTTAAATTAAATCATCGAACTGGATGTCGCAAGGAGTTCTGGTACCTTATGCTGCCCTCAACTCATCGATAGTTACTTTTTATGCAGATAATTGGGGGTATAGCGAAAATGCAATCATTGTGCAAATTGACGGGTATGCGTTAACTTGGTTACGTACACCAGTCGTTTTAGAGCGCCCTCAATTGAAACGGGGCCCCGTTCTACAACTGACTGATAACAGTTTGTCAGACAGATTAGGTGGTACATGAATGGTGTTTCAGCAAGATAGTGCTTAAAGTAATACGCTTCACGACATGCCGTGCAAATCGACATTTATGTCGTATACGAACCAGTATACGATATTATACAGCAATTAGTTAAAAGCAACTAACTCTTAAGCAACTACAAATTGAATCAGGTATTTACTAATCATTTATTGATAGTGTATCTATGCTACTGCACATGCCAAGCGAAATAATCGCTGTGAATGTGTCAGGTTGAAGTAAAATCGTAAAAGGAATTGACATCTTGTAAAACTCCTACCTTTGGTAGAATATAATGTTGTAGTATGGTAACAGAGACGCTTTCATAGGAATTATCACAACAGCAAGCACAATTATCATTTGTATACATAAAATAGACTGGGCAGTGATATTGTAATTATTAGGTGAAGCAATCGTATACATGTTAAAGGATGGGCAATTATTCGAGGGTATTATGTCATAGAGGGTAAATTCCTTAACAAACGAATAATTATATTATAAATCTGTTCCGAATCAAACCATTTCCTCAGCAATATATCTACATCAACAATTCTGCTCTTCTAATCAGGTAATACCATCTCAGGTTTTTTTTCAATGACGTATCCAATAATGACACGTCTTTCATCCTCTATAGAGCGTGTTTCTACTGGGTTACTTATCGATAATTACCGCTAAGTTGCACAGTAGAAACAGCCAGATAACGCTCACTAATGCTAAGTTTTGTAACCGCAAAAACCTTCACAAACCAGGTTTGTTAACGGTAATTAACGCTAACTTTCCCAGTAGAAACAGCTAACCGTTACACCTTATCGCTAAGTTCTTGTGACCTGGAAGTATACACGTGTTTCGTTGTAAGGCAGTCTTTTTCAGGTGTGCGCATTGTTAGTATAACAAAAGGTCAAATGTCGTGGCACATCGATTAGGCCGCTTATACACTTTGCGATAACTTTTCGCGAGTTGAAACGGGGGTGATTAAAAAGTTGCGTTAATTACCGTTAACAGGTTAAGTTAACTTAGCGTTAACTTTCTAGTGCCCCAGTAGAAACACGCTCTTAGCGATCATAATCCATCCAATAATGACACATCTTTAATCATCTATGTGATCATAATCCATGCGATAACTGGTTGGTTTTATTAATAATAATAATAATAACATGGCATTTATAATGCGCCTTTGCCAAAGGATACAAAGCGCAACGACAAAAACAAAAACAATACCAACAAGGAAAGAGCACAAATTAGGAGAAGAGGTGTGTTTTCAGAAGGGATTTGAACCCTGTGACTGTAGGAGCACTACGAATATTTACTGGCATCTTGTTCCATTGAATAGGAGCAGCCACCGAAAAAGCCCTAGCCCCGGACGTGGTCCGATCTTGTGGAAACAGTGCCATCACGGGGTCTCTTTACAGTGAGGCACTCATCCATATAACGGGGACAGAGTCCGTTTAGTGACTTGTAGACATAGAGCAAAGTTTTGAACTTGATACGGTCCTTAACACGAAGCCAATGAAGTTTCCGCAACAGAGAGCCGATAGAGGTACGTCTCGGTGTCAGGAAAACAAGGCGAGCACACTTATTTTGGAGCCTTTGTAATCGATCGACATCCTTTTGCGCAATACCGGTATTGTTAAACAAAATGTTGCAATAATCAAGGCGAGATAAAATCATTGCTCTAACTATGTTAGCTCGTCTCTTGATCAATATACTTGCGGATCCTGTATAAATTACGGATTTGCCAGTTGATGTTTTTGCAAAGTTTGGTGATATGCTGGTCCATATTCAATTTTAGTCGAAGACAAAGCCTAAGTTTCGCACAGTGGACGATTGCGGAATTATCTCATCGTCAATGTAGAAATTGATATCTTGCAACCTGGTCTTGTGATCTGGAGATGACATAATAAAAAACTCAGTTTTGTCAGGGTTTAACTTAAGTTTGTTCATAATCATCCATGAGTTGATGGCCTTGACACATTGAGATATTTTGAAGATTGCAACCGACACATCACCGGGGATTTCAGGATTTACAGGTACATAGATCTGAAAATCATCCGCGTAAGAGTGATACCTCAAATTGTGATAGCGGATGATACGGCCAACCCCGTGCCTGTACATAACAAAACCAATCGAGCCATTAACCGATCCCTGAGGCAGTCCATGTTTGAGCGAAATATCATTGGAGAAAGCACCACTTACTGTGACCCGGAAGGATCTATTTTCCAGATAGAGCCATTTTTGTGCAATACTGGTGATTACAAACTCATCAGCGACTCGCTGCAGCAGAATTTCACGATCGACAGTATCAAACGCTGCAGAGAGGTCGAGCATGACTAGGAGAACAGCCTGTTGGTTATCAAGAAAACGAGAAAAGTAATTGTGCGCACAAGCAAGTGCTGTCTCAGTATTATGATGGGCCCTGTATGCCGATTGCATGGGCTCAGCATGATCATGTTTATTAATATGGCTCTTAAGTTGAGAAACAGCACATTTTTCAATTGATGCTATATGTGTTGTTACTAACAATAAGAAATAGTGAAAACCCTGTGAATCAGTGAAAACATAATGGAAGATCATTAAATTGTTCCAACTAAAAGTGGGGAAAACTCTCAGGCGACGAGGGGAAACCCCTGTTTGACGTGCCCGACCAACAAATGCATTCATTTTTGTTGAACATTTATAACCAAATGTAAATGTTTTTATTTTTTTTATTTTAAATTGTTTAAAAATGTATGAAAACAAAATAAATAAATAAAAAACTTAAGCATATTAATGTTTTTGGTGAATCATGTTTAGCTAGATGTCATGTTTTAAAATAAAGACGCCAGACGCAAAGAAAAACAACTTAATTTTTCGATTTATTTATTTTCGTGAATATACCTGGGGCTCAGAGTCAAGATAAAATTTAAAAAATAGCAATTTATTTTGTGGTATGGGGTTAGGATTTTGACTTGATACAATGAAGTATCCACCTCAATGAACATGCTGAAGTTTTTGATTCGCGAACATAACCAATGTCAAAATAAAGCAGTTTTTCCATATTCGGCAATATATTTCCAGATTCGGAAAGATTTCACATATTTCCAGATTTGAAAATTTCCCTGGACAGGTAACCACGTATTCCTGTTATACCGGGTGGTTCAAAAAAAATAGTTGACCCAAGTTCAAGGTAATTTCTCAACCACATTTAAAATTTCAGAGAATTTGTGTTTACTTAGTCTTGATCATCAGTAAATTTTAAAATTATCCTGATAAAATGGTACATTTATCTTGGTTGGTTCTTCAGATATGGTTCATTACAGAAAGCATGCACAAAACTGCCTTGTCCACGGGAGCGGCCTTTAGTAGAGATGGAATGCACAAAGTGGACTTACACACGATTGGTCATAAATTGTAAAAAATGGAGAAAAAGAAAAAAGGAGACATCAGAAACATCTTACTGGTGCTTGACATTACCTACTTACGTACCTACGTTTCTTTGTTGAATGTGAATGGCACATAAGCATAGAGATTGGGATACTTTGTCAGGGCGGGCTTTTCAATTCTGAAACTAGAGCATGATATTTTGTTGAAGACAACAACTAAATGACGCTCCCGTGGACAAGTCAGTTTTGTACATGTTTTCTGTAATTAACCATATCTGAAGAACCAAACAAGCTAAACGTGCCATCTTTTCAGGATAATTTCAAAACTTACTGCTGATTAAGACTAAGTAAACACAAATTCTCTGAAAATTTAAATGTGGTTGAAAAACTACTTTGAACTTGGGTCAACTTTTTTTTGAACCACCCGGTAGTATAGCCTTTCGAACTGGAAAATCATTCATATGCTAGACCATACTCTTGGATTAATGCACATTAACGAGGCCAGGTGGGTGATGAATGCGATTACGAAATGCTACCCACGTGATATTTGTACAAAGAATGTGAGGTATGCAAATCAGATTATTTGTATATAGCAGAGCGCTATTCTTATATTCGCCCGAAGTTCAGTAACCAATAAATAGTAAGGTATCACTTATTTGTAAAAACAATTTATTCGTAGTATTACGTTTTATAAAGACAACATAGCTCGGGTTTGAATGTAACCGATGTATAATAAAGAAAAGAAAAACGATTTTAAAAAACGTGATAAAACGGCATAAAACTGAAGTAATCATTGACATAATTATGGCAAAACAAGCAAAAAACTTACATTCAAATATAAATTTAGTTTCAGTATCAGAAAAACGGAAACAACTCATTTACTCAAGTTTGAAATCAGTTTAAAGCTTGACATTTCCTTTTTAACATGGCAATCAGGTGGCAACCCTAACCATAACCATAAATGAGGCACAATTGCAATGATGAGAGACAATCAAAGTTTAAAGGTTATAATCGATGAAGTATTTCTAAATACAATTATGAATATAACATTGATGCCTGGGTCTAACACCACGTTCGTCTGTAGTGTTAAGCCATTGGTTAAGCTTACTAGTCTTTGCATTATTAACTATTATTGCACATCGACGGTGGCACATCAGACAGTTTAAATACAAACTATATCCTTCCCTACTTAGTTCGAGGCGCTGGTAAAAGATAGAAGAAGAACGCCGTAAGAATCGTTTGTGTTCCTAAAGCCAGAGGAAATCGGCCACACGGCGGATATCATTGACGGCTTTTGGACTGTTGACGTGAAGACAACTTGCCCTGTCGATTTTAAGTCTCATTAAGGATATTTAGATCGCTATGATGATTATTTGTGCCTTAGCCATCAATGAGGCGTTATTGGTGCTTTCTTGCGGAAAACGTTTAGTAGGGAGTGTGGTTATAGTAGACGCAGCAGTAAGCAGTCATCTGTAGAACGGGCCCCGGTTTCAATTGAGGGCGTTCTATTTAGTGACGCACTGTCGTCATTTTTTACACTGCGATTCAATCAAGTGACGGAAGTCCGTCGCCCGCCGGAATACGAACAAAAAACACTTTTCAATAGAGGGCGGGCTTGGGAACGGGACTGCGTTACCAAGGAACGGCCTCACGTCACAGTCATTTTCAAAATTCATAAAAAGCCGATTTTGCCGATTTTAAACAACGAAATAACTCTCTTATCACAGAGATAACCCTTACAAAGGCAGCACTTCTGAATACCATTGGGCTTATATTTAATGTAAAAATGATCACACTTACCCTAAAAATTCTATAAAATGGTGTAATCTCGTCTAGAAAATGGTGGTGTCATCGCAGCAAACCGGTCAAAAAAACCATATTTTTAGCTTGTGTCGTGTGATGTTGGGGTCAAAGGTTAAATTAAATCATCGAACTAGATGTCGCAAAGAGTTCTGGTACCTTATGCTGCCCTCAACTCGATGGATAGTTACTTTATATGCAGATAATTGGGGTAAAAGGCGAAACTTCAATTATTGCGCAAATTGACGGGTGTGCGTTACCTTGGCTACGTACACCCGTCGTTTTAGAGCGCCCTCATTGAAACGGGGTCCCGTTCTACAGCTGACTGGTAAGAGCAAAAAACTAGGTTATTGGTTGTATTAATGTGCATACAAAGAACTGATAAAAGAAATGTTATCTGCCATTTGTATATATCTTTATAGAATATAGAATTTGGACTTCTATGGTTCTCCGGTGGGATCTGGTCTTGTTTTGGAACTATCGTCTGTCGTGTTAATAATATCATTTATTATTATTAAAATGAAAGAAAGAAGGCTTTTACACAAAATCGATACAAATGTCAGCGCCTTTAGTTAAAGCTGACGTTAACAATTAATGTTGAAAATCATAAACGTGGGGTGACACTCAGTTCTAAGTTACACACTATATATCATAAAAAGACCCACATTTTAATCTCCATATCAGCCAATCAATGATGCTTTTGTTGGGTATTTTATCACCCAAAAAACGCGTTTTCTCTCACGGTCAAATTTTGCGCCGCTTCATTGGTGCAAAATCTATTTCTATGTAAGGTAACATGTAGTACGTGTAAGGTTAGACGTCTAAGATGTATCTTAGAGCCTAAGATAACATTCTCGCTTTTCCGTTACAATTTGTAACACTTTGGATTTAATATTTGCGAATAAGTATTAATCAAACAAACCCGGGGAGTGGAGGGTGGGGGAGGATTGAAAAATAAGGACAAAACCATATTGGATATCGTACAAGCTTTGCTATTTACGGAATAAACCCTATTTGTAAACTGTATTTACTCATCTTCGACGTGTAAGTCTCACTGTAAGATGTTATCTTAGACGTCTAACCTTACACGTTCTAGGTGTAACCTTAGACGTATTATCTTACACGTTTTGTTTATACTATGGCCACTCATAGAACACAAGGAGTTCAAGTTCTGTCTAAAAGGTAAAAATTCATAATAAAACAGTGTAAATCAATTTAATTTGGCATAACTCAACTTTCAACAGTAATTAATTTATGTAAATTGAAAGATCTTTATGTAATTGACCCATTGGGTCGATCACAATTCAGATTCGTGTACTTTCTCGAATCTCGTTTATTAACGCGAATAAAAGCTCGTCTCATCATACAGATATTTCATAATTTGCATCCTAAAAGGATAATCATATAAATCATATTTGATAAGTTCCCTACCGACGACATGTATGTATTCAAATGAATGGAAAGACTTATGCGTTTTATCATCTATGTATAGAGAACTCAAATCAATGTTATTACAATGAACTGAATACATTTTATAGGTAGTTCTAATGAACAGAGGTCCAGTACTTCCATTTGATAAGTCAAGATATAGGTAGTGATGTTTAAACACCCATGCAAGTGTTCACACCACCGGTTATGTCACTGTATGCACAGCTTTCATAACACGCTTATGGCTAAAGGGTATTAAATGAAAGCGACTCATTGGCAAATCCGTCAATAATTACCTCATGCGACCAAAGCGAATATATCGTCTTTCGTATCTTTAGAGGTTTTTATCAATATTCATCTGTCAATTTTAATACTTCTCGGCACTACCTAGAGATATTTCTCCTCCATGACAGGTGATAAGAGAAATCGGAACATAACATTTGTTTCGCTGAATATGAGCTAAATAAGATGGTTGGTTCTTAGGACGTTCCGGACGTGAAAACGTGACAAACATTTTTAAAACAATATTATGATAGCTTTATCAAATGTTTGCACTTACTTTTGTCTCAATTATAAGGACATTAAATTTATCATAAAAGACTGCCCTGGACTTATACATCTTAACATACATATCCCGTCTAATCTCCAGAATGTGGGGGTGACCAATGCGCGCAGACATACATATCCCGTCTAATCGCCAGAATGTGGGGGTGACCAATGCGCGCAGACATACATATCCCGTCTAATCGCCAGAATGTGGGGGTGACCAATGCGCGCAGACATACATATCCCGTCTAATCTCCAGAATGTGGGGGTGACCAATACGCGCAGACATACATATCCCGTCTAATCGCCAGAATGTGGGGGTGACCAATGCGCGCAGACATACATATCCCGTCTAATCTCCAGAATGTGGGGGTGACCAATACGCGCAGACATACATATCCCATCTACTCTCTACAATGTGGGGATGACCAATGCGCGCAGACATACATATCCCGTCTAATCTCCAGAATGTGGGGGTGACCAATACGCGCAGACATACATATCCCATCTACTCTCTACAATGTGGGGGTGACCAATGCGCGCAGACATACATATCCCGTCTAATCTCCAGAATGTGGGGGTGACCAATACGCGCAGACATACATATCCCATCTACTCTCTACAATGTGGGGGTGACCAATGCGCGCAGACATACATATCCCGTCTACTCTCTACAATGTGGGGGTGACCAATGCGCGCAGACATACATATCCCGTCTACTCTCTACAATGTGGGGGTGACCAATGCGCGCAGACATACATATCCCGTCTACTCTCTACAATGTGGGGGTGACCAATGCGCGCAGACATACATATCCCGTCTAATCTCCCCAATGTTGGGGTGACCAATGCGCGCATACATACTGTAATCGTCTAATCTCCACAATGTGGGGTGACCAATGCGCGCAGATATCCATATCCCGTCTAATCTCCACAATGTGGCCGGGGTGACCAATGCACGCAGACATACATATCCCGTCTAATCTCCACAATGTGGGGGTGACCGATGACCCGGTGTGGAGGTAAGATTATCTATTTATGTAGACGCCAATGCGCGCAGACAACCATATCCCGTCTAATCTCCACAATGTGGGGGTGACCAATGCGCGCAGACATACATATTCCGTCTAATCTCCACAATGTGGGGGTGACCAATGCGCGCAGTCATACATATCCCGTCTAATCTCCACAATGTGGGGTGACCAATGCGCGCAGACATACGAGGGGCATTCAATAAATACCTGCAACCATTGGAAATCTCTGAACCGTGACACGTAAAATAAACTTATGATACTTAAACTATAAGTCTTACTCTTTTCTCACAGAAAATCTCGAACACGTAGGTAATTTATATCATTACATTTCAGCACTGTGAATATCGTGATCTCAGGGCACTGGTTAGGGAATTAAATGTTACAATGGCGGGAAATTTGAAAGACAAGTTTATGGCATGCATTAGGTGCAACATTGGAAACTGCATCTTTGTTATTCAAATGGCCACTGCTTATCAATATTGGTGCTATTGTAACAAATGAGGTGTCAAAATGCACAGGGGAAAATTCCGGTTTTCCCCATATTTCGAATTTATTAAGGGTCTTAGAAATTAAACACAGGGTGTCTCGAAAAAAAGTGGTTACTACATTTTTGTGCAGTGTTTATATGCGTTAACAGTGTTAATATTGGCGCTTGATTTATAATGCTGATTCTTGTCAATTTTCAGTGCCCAGAGACCATGATGTTTATTGTACTGAAATTACATGAGAAAAATGTCCCACATGTTTGAATTTTTCCGGGAGAAAGGGGTAAAGCTTACAGTTTAAATATCATGAGTTTATTTTATTAACACATGTCACGGTTCAAAGATTTTCAATGGTTGCAGGTATTTATTGAATGCCCCTCGTACATATCCCGTATAATCTCCACAATGTGGAGGTGACCGATGGCCCGGTGTGGAGGTAAGCTTATCTATTTATGTAGATATGCCAATATTTTTAGTGTTTCTATAACATTTTAAATTAAATGAAACAACTACATAACATAATCACATAATATGTCTTTCAGTTACATATCTACCACTACAAAAAACAGAATATTCAAGAATATTTTATACATTACAATAGTATAAAATAGAATTATGTTAAGGTTTATCGTATGTTAAGTCATTTTAACACTTTCCACGCGGCAGGCAGCTGCAGACGACATTCCAAAATTTCACAAAATGTTTTAAAAATGTCAAAATTACTGTATTTCATTACCATATTTGGAATCACCATGAGAAATGCATTGAAATAAGTACAAACATGCCTAGTGTTTGGTCAGTAATCTTTGAGATAGACTTT
Organism: Ophiura sarsii; assembly: GCA_035610835.1. NCBI lineage: Eukaryota > Metazoa > Echinodermata > Ophiuroidea > Amphilepidida > Ophiuridae > Ophiura > Ophiura sarsii. Next base: position 155,702,050 of record CM069441.1, on the reverse strand, counting down.
GAAAATTATGAAAGGTTCCTGAAAAATCTGTTTTGTGTATGGTAAAAATAATAGCCGCGTGGAAAGCGTTAATAAGTGTGGTATTGTCCAGGTATTGCACATTTCACGTTCATCTCAACACTAACGATGTGAATTTACACCATATATTTCAGATGATACCAAACACTTATATGCCCATTTAATGAACCTTTTTCAGCCGTTCTTTATCGGTCGAGTACACCAAATTGACGTAGTACATGGCGTGTCAAAAAGTGTTCCATGAGGGACAAAATAAATTAAAAATACATCCCGTGGTTTTTTTACTTCACAAAATAAACTATTAGCAATTTAGTCCTCTATCAAATACACTTTATCCCCGTTGAATTTCACTCCTGAGATATGATCAATTCAGTAACAAGCGTGTGAGTCCCACTTGCCACTTATTAACACGAATTGAATTTTTAATCGAAAAATTGCTTTTGAGATTCCACTTATGATGTATAGGATACACCAATATATTGTTTAAAATACATATAAAATTCAATTATTTTGTGGTTTTTCATGGATATTATGGATGAAAATGTTTTCAGATCAATTTGAACTAACTATCAACATTTACTAGGTATGTTATTATTGATTTCATTGATTGTGTTCAATTACACACTGTCTGGCGATTCTAATAAAAGAGTTCCCTACACATAAAATGTGGCCAATGCTGAATCTGACATGCATCAGTAGATTTACCATAATTTGATAATGAAAGCTCCGAACTTGATAGAAATAAATTCATATGACACAGAAAACATTGTTTAACGTACTTATTATTGTTTCACGTCAAAAATCATTGTATTTTTCATTACCAGAAAAATCCTGTTTCACATGGATGGGACACTTTTTAAAACACCCTGTAGTACCTTACTAGCAGTGGCGTAGCCAGGTTTTTCTCAGTGGGGGGGCAAAGGGGGGGCCGGGAGTTTTGGTGGGGGGGCAACAACCAAATTGAGGATTGAATTTCCTTGTGTTGTGAATAGGTTAGTCCCAAATTATTTCAACTGACATTTCCCACAGGGGGGGCAACAGGGGGGGCAGAGAACCCCACAGGGGGGGCAGCTGCCCCCCCTTGCCCCCCCTTGGCTACGCCACTGCTTACTAGAGAAGTAAGCTACCTCGCTAGTACTTACGCCCAGGCTTCTCGTTACATTGCGTTTTCGCGTCTGGGGACGCAATAATATTGATAAAAACGCAATACATTTTAAACTGGACTCTTTATTGCGTCCATCTGGACGCAATCATTTTACACGTGTAAGCTTACAAATATCAGTTTTCGTGACAATCCGAATGGAAGTATTGGTAATAAAATATTAAATATTCTCGGTCTTCCTTACAAGTACAACTCTCGACTATCGTCCATGTTTTCATCCCATCTACAAATGTTTTCGTCGTGTCCGTAGTCGTGGTTGAATGCATACATCGTCAATACAGTATTTGTACGGCCAATTTTCAAGAGAGACTAACACGTGCGTATTGCGTAATTTCTTTTTCTTCTCGCTATTTTTTGTCTCTTCAACATACTAATAGTGACGCTATCGTTTGTTAAACACGATGTTGCGTCGATTATAATACTGGTGTAAGGGATGGATTTGTTTGTACAAGGGCAAAGGTTGAATACATTATGATAATTATAATTTGTTCGTCTCTGCGACATATTCAGTTCATCGCTTTTATTGTTTGTTGTATTGTAAAAATGTAGATGAATCAGTAATTGTTATAGCGATTACCGCATGGGTAAATATTTTGACGGAAAACTTTAATCCACACGCAGGCCTGTCGCATGATTGATAGGGGTAGGTTATACAGCAGGTAACAATTGAAAATCATGGCGGGAGTTGATGAGCGCAGGACCATCAGGGATACATTCTGTGGATAAAAAAGCATTCAACCAAGACTGGACACTGAAGTATCACAACTCACAATTCGCAAATTACATTTTTGACTTGGACCCCATAATTTCTTCTCGGACCCCATAATTTTGAGAATTGGTAAATTATGGGGTCCAGTGGACCCCATAATATTTGTACCTAACGAGAAGCCTGCTTACGCCCTTACTGAAGCGTACATTACGAGCGATGTAATCTGAGAGTAACTGGAGAGTAAGATCAGAATAGTAACTAGCGAGATAAGTATCCATATAAATTAAAATTGTCCCACTTAAAAAGTATTTGTCGATTAACCGTTTATCAGAGAGAAAAATAATGCGCGCATTGGAATAATAGTGTTTTTGTAAAATCAAAAACTGTGTCGTCAGAAGCTACGTCACCCTCAGGGTCAATTCAAATAATGTGCCACGACGAGACGGTCTGCGAGTCAGTTGAAAAGGTCAAAGGTTTAACCATCCTTTCTAAAATAAGGACCATCTGTTCGAGAAGGAGATACAAATATTGCATTTAAAAGGCACAATGTTCACGATAAAAAAAACGTTCTTTGTAATTGAATAGTTAATGGTTTAAAAATAATAATAGTACCCATGTCCCTATTCACCCCGTTTTACGGTACTCATCAGCAGTAGGTAAGTAAATTAAACATAATATCATGGTACAACCTGGATTGTATGTATTAACATAATTATGTTCTATTATGGCTATTTTTCATTCAAACTGAATCCATAGATTCCATCGATATTTTCGTCAGAAAATAGCCTCCTCTTCCAGCCAATGGAACGACTGGGTGATGTCATTGGAAGTCTGGTCTTGGATGAATCGACTATTGTCTAGTACCTTTTTTCGGTTAGTTGCCCTCAAAATTTAGATTTACCCCTCACCTACTAGCGTGGTAGTGCTATTCTGTTACTCGCCATTGGTGCACTCGGCTGAGTGTGTTGTTATTTATATGCAGGATAACCTCTTCGATTGTTTGCAATCAAAAAGGATTTGAGAAAACGAAATGACGTTCGAGGTGTTAATACTTAAGTCTTTATATTCTCGTGCAGGTTTTGACTTGGTTTTGGTTTTGAAATTGAACTTATGATAGGGAGATTGGATTTCTAGCGCAAAATCACATCACGGATGGATTCGCATAATAAACGGGTTTTTCACTGCGAGCAGAACACAAATATTTAAATTGTGCGTTACAATCCCACGGAGAATCTTTCAATGAATGGGCATTTTAAAATGGTAAGCTTACCCAAGATTTGTAGTCTATAATACCTAACTAAATCTAGGATATACATTTGAATAAATATGTCCTCATACAACTCGGTTCCGTATTCTTCTCAGGCGTTTCAACTTCGACTGTTTGAATGACACAGACACGAGTAACCTAACCCAGACGAGGATTAGGTGGTTAGTTAAGTGAAAAGGGAAAAAGCACAAAGACATTATCTTAAGTGCCACACACTGAGTTTGATTGCAGTTGAGTATGCATCTTGCATTGCATAACATACCGCGCACTTTAATGATCTGTCTAAATATAATATATATAATACATTGTTGTCTGAGTCTAGAGCTAAACCAGCCAGTTTCTTCAATTTCATTCAAGCATTATTCTTGAAAATAATTTAACTGATACTTCTAGTGCATGAAAAGGGTTAAATATACATCCTTTCTTTTCTGCGTCTTATGTTTAAATTCCATGTTGAACTGCATCAGTGGGATATGAAGATTGTTTGTATTGTTGATTCTATCAATGCTGGAAGGAAACTTTATTCAAATGTAAGCGAAGTTGCAACATAAATGTCAAGAATGGGATGGGGTATTATATCATATAAAATAGGCACGTAGACAAATATAATAGATCTTTCCGAACAAGCATCAAACTAAGATCTGTATTTAGACAGTTATTAACATCTAATGTAACTTGTAATGTTAAAGTGTGAAGTACGAACACTTGTATGGGTTAACCCTCCGGCATTCCATGATTTTAACAACGACGCTGTGTGTTACTTGCTGTGAAATATAACAGCTTGTTAGACAGAACCGTTGGTACATGGCTGGTGTTGCATAGTGCTTGAAGTAATACGCGTGACGTCATGCCGTGCTGATTTACATCGTCGCTGTTCTGACATACGGGCACATCACGAAAATCAGCGTTTTGAGAAAATCGTGTTTGAAAATTTTCCAATTTTTAAAGACTTGTTAGAGAGCATTTACATCAAATGTCACTATCATTGTCAAAGAACACTATTATATATACTTATGTTTGTTATCAGCATGTTACAACAACAAATTGCAATAAAGTCATGTGCCGGTATGTCAGACAGTCCTATAGTGATATGCCAGTGATATGCCGGTATGTAGTTACACGGTGGTCTATGGCAGAATATTGTGATGTGCTGGTATGTCAGAATACAAAATGAGGTTTTCATGCCGGTATTATGTTAAAACCCTGGCATATGACACTAATTAGTGCGGTATCTCATTAATTAATTATTTTTTTGTCTCATTTGTTTTGGAGAATAAAGAGTTTCACTTAGGGGTTCAATAAGGTTTCGGAGTTGTTTATCTTGAATCGACAACGGTAAGACGGGTTTATTTTGCGAGGGCAGCTTTAGCTGCCCGAGCAAAATAAACCCGTCTTACCGTTGTCGATTCAAGATAAACAACGACGAAGACCTTGTTGAACCCCGTTCAACAACGACCAAACATATTTACATCATTCAAATGTGAATATCGTTTTGGATAATTAATGCAAACAAGTACAAAACTTGTTTTAATAGGCTTAATTTGACATTAAAAAAATCGCTGCTCTTTAAAAATCGAGAAAAAAAGTTTAAGTTTATTATGATTAGGCCCTTATTTGGACATCGTCCGTTCCCCGTAAATGGGCGATCGAACTTCAGAATGGGCTGGGTTACAAAAGGTAAATATGAGAGAAGACAAATTATTTCGCAAGTAATTGTATAATTAAAAATATTTTGTAAATAGCATTTTATTCACACACCACCTTTAACATTCGGAGAAAAATTAAATCAAGAATGCGTTTAATTTACACAACACATTTTGATACATGTTTATAGAATATTTGTATAAAATCAAAATCACATCCCTCCGTTTCAATAGTGGTACGGTCCTGGAGATCAAAGCGAACACATTTCGCCGCGATGATGCAAAAATTGCGATTCTCTTGCGCTCAGGTAGCGACGGTTCGGCTAAAATTGTGGCTTTAGAAGTGAACCTTTACATATGGCCCTCGCCAAGAATATTTTCCTCAGGGGTATAGCTACATTTCGGTATATAAAGCTATTTGCTAACTTTAAGGATTTCATGGCGAAATGCATTTATACGCCGAAAAAATGAACAAATTTGTGCGAACATTTTTGTTTGTTTACAATTTTGCGGTTTCCAAATAAGGTTCGCTATCCTAGTAATTTGCATATGAACAGTGGGTTTATCTCAAATCAACAACGCTTTGTTACTGTACTTAAGGTATGGGGGAGTTGTTGAATTGTAGATCATAAAATGCAATTTAACTCATTTTGCCCAAAATGGCACATGTGGCGGTATGTCAGAACAGCGACGACATGTATGTCGTACACGAACACGAACAACCGTACAGCAACAAGTTAAAAGCAAGTTATGCTAAAGACACTAGGAAATGAATCCGGTATTGACTACTTATTTCTGCATCTATACTACAACACACCTCTGTTGTCACATTGACATTTGTAGTGTCTATTTATCAACTCAGAAACAGTCGATTTGACATTGTGGTATTACCTTATGAAAAATATATACTGGTTAAGTTAGAATGATTTATAACCAAGTTGGCAGATTTCGTCTGGGAGTTCGAGAATATTTGGATAACAGTTGGGTATTCCATGTGATAATTGGGAGCTTTTCTTTACAGGAACATAAATGTGTAAAGTTAATGATTGTGGCGAGCAGGTATTTTAATTAATTGTGTCATTTTTCAGTCTGCCAACGGAATAAGTTTTATTTAGGAATAAAACATTTTCTAAATCCATGTAAACTAAGCTGAACTACAAAACTATTCTGTTAACGTCAAGTATTGCTTGCTTTATTATAGTCAATTAACACTCGCATCTGCCTATGCTGGTTCCCTGCATCAATGGGCTCCACACAACTTATCCATAGATGCAGGTACGCTCCGATTTCCACTCAAATCTGATTTGCTGGCATAAAAGTCATGCATATTCATGATTGACAAAAAATTGATCCACAAATAAATTCGATCAAGCCAGCGTCACGCTTAGAATGATAACAAATTTGCTGATTGGCACAAACTACACGTGTATCTGCGCTAACCACAGCGCCGGACTTCACACGCACATGCACGCATGTCATATCCGCGTTCCCCGTCGCGCCGTAGCTATAGCAGCGCGGCAATGCATTCAGCGTTCGATGCGGTATCTCAGCTACAGTGTGTTGATCGTTATTTACCTTATGCCATAACAGAGCGACAATGCAATGTGTTGAGCTTACGGTTACGGACGGCAATTGATTTGCCCGTACCTGCACCTATGGCTAAGTTGGACCGGGGATCAGGGAACCAGCATAGCATCTGCCATTCAGAAAGTATTGGTTTGTCTTATTCTAAAGAGGAAGACTAAAACACCTTGTTGTGATGCATTATATCGTTTAAAGGATAAATTCGCTGAAATATAAACTATAAACTGTGGTAAAGAGTGATTCTAGTGTGTTCTTTGTAAGCGCATTTCATCAAAAGTTAAACTTCCTTTCCCATAGCTGGAATTAACAACAACAAAAATGTGTCAACACAACAGCCAAGAACATATTAATATACAAAGATCATAATCCAGCAGATAAAAAACAGTTCACGAGGTAATCATACTGAAAGCCCCTTAAGTTTCACAAGTGAAGTAATTCCCATGTATAAACCATAATTATAATACGGAATCGCCCAATATTGTCCTGAGATGATCTCCCCTTTTCGCACCTTCGATTGGTTTCAAATTCACTGTGTAACTCCGTTTGGGTCTAACAAAGAACCAGTTTGTATTTGATTTTTTTTTAATTTGAGTTATATTCATTATATCGTCGAAAATAAAGGTATTCTTGGTATATTATAGCCTTTTGAACTGGAAATGCATTCATATTCTAAGCCATTCTCTTAGATTAAAATGCAGCAGTTGTTCAACTAGGCCAGGTGGGCGATGAATGCGATTACGAAATGTCACCCACGTGATTATGGTACACAGAATGGGAGTATGAAAATCAAATCATTTTATATAAAAGCGGATTCTTAAGTACGCCCCGAAGTCCAGTGGCCAATGCATATTAAAAGTGTCGCCTACACCAAAGTCGGTTCTATTTAACAATGAACAATGAACGCAGCCGATTAAAGCGCATACAACTTGCACTGACAGATTGCCGAGTAAAATGACATTTGGAAAATATGAATTGTTTCAATAGATATAAGGTACGTAGAAACCCTCAAGTGTAATCATTTATGGGAAATGGTTAAGCAAATTATGTGGCGAGTGGTGCTGATGAGTTCGAAGTGATCTTAGGTAAATTGTTTCAGATGGTAGTCAGTATATGCCTAAGTATTACGTAGGTGCAACGATTCCAAGGGAAATTGAGGGCGCACTCCAATAGGCATCTCTCAGTGCCCCTTAAGTTGCTTTTTGTCGTGTGGTGTAACAAAATAAAAGAGAGAATATGTTGACTTTAAATATCAATTTTAACATCGCGGTATAAAATATATCTCGGGGTTAAATTATTTAAAATACAATTATACACACCAAGTTCGTCTGCTCGTGTTAAGCTTACTGGTCTTTGCATTATTGAATCTTCTTACACATTAACGGTGACACATCAGACACTTTGAATACAAACTATATCCTTCCCTAGTATAGTTCGAGGCGCTGATAAAATAATTATAGAGAAAGAACACCATAGTTCTTTTGTGCTCCTAAGCCAGAAGAAATCGGCCACAAACCGGATATGACTGACGGACTACCTGGCTGTTGACATAAAGACAAATTGCCCTGTCGTATTTAAGTCTCATTAAGGATATTTAGTTGGCAATGATGAGCTCAGGTATAATCTCCCTGACACATTACGTGTGTGCCTCAGCTATCAACGAGGCGTTATAGGTGCTTTCTAGCGGATAAAATAGAGCGTTATAGTAGACTCAGCAGCAAGAGCAGGCGGGGTTTATGATTCAATTAATGTGCTAGATGCACGCGTGTTACTCAATGTAGTAAGTTTGTGAATGTCTTATGTCATCGGCTATTGTTTGAGAAAGGAAAGGAAATGAAGGATTTGAACTGACGTAGTATTCCTGCAGGATCTCGGTTTACTTTGAAATGATATGATCCCTTTATTGCATATTGCCCCCCCCCCCCCCCCCCCACCCCCCACCCCACCACCACCACACCCCCGCCACTACCTGTTCATAATGTCTGTTTTACATGGTCATTTGGGGTGAAGCGGTGTCAACGTTTTATTTTCCTCTCAGTTAAGATTGTATTTGCCGCCAACGAATATTGATGATTGTCATCATTTGTCTAAATATTTCTTAATTCTTTGTGGATGTAGGGTCATCACCACTAAAAAAAGGTCATTTAAAGAAAGGTCACTAGGGGTCAGGAAACATGATGCTAAACTATTGTAAAGACATTTCTAATGAGATAAATAAAAGTCAACCATCGCTTCTGGGTCAAAGATCGAAAGGGGTCACAAAAGGTTAAATCATGAAACATCTTCGTAATTCAAACTAGCTATACATATTGCTCATTTCCTTAAAAGCATCGAGAGGTTAATTAAGAAATAACGTTGGGAAGTCACGTAGGAACATCTGAAATGTCAGGCTTGTGCGCTCACTACCAGGTGTCCGACAGGGTGGGTGTCTTAACACTTTCCACGCGGCAGGCGGCTGCAGACGACATTCCAAAATGTCACAAAATGTTTCAAAAATTGTCAAAATTACTGTATTTCATTATCATATTTGAAATCACCATGAGAATGCATTGAAATAAGTACAAACATGCCTAGTGTTTGGTCAGTAATCTTTGAGATAGACTTTGAAAATTACGAAAGGTTTCTGAAAAATCTGTTTTGTGTATGGTAAAAATAATAGCCGCGTGGAAAGTGTTAACAGTATCGAGCCTCGGATAGGGGATCGCCAAAGATGGCGATAACATTAAAGGAGGGGTCCCGCAAGCACAACATTGAGCATTATTTGTTAGAAAAGTAATTATCGAGCCAAAATTGCGTAATTTCTTAGTGACCTTTCTTTAAATGACCTTTTTTTAGTGGCGATGACCCTACATGCACAAAGTATAAAGAAATATTTAGACACCCCACCCCTACCCAACATGACGCCATATACCCCTACCAACAGGCCTATAACCATTTACCGTGTGGCTTCTGCGTCATGTGTAGGGGTGCGTGTGCCGCGGCAGTGAGCCCTTGCGCAAATATGCACGCGACGCGTTACCACGGCATGATTACGCGATAGTACGCGCAACGCACAATGCTGTTCAATTCTAGTGGCATTTTTGAGCTAGATCGGAGAGGGTTTTTATGCAAATTATGCGCCACTTTGATCAAGACTAACGGAGAAATAAGGATAACAAACATTCACACTCCGTTTCAAGATTTATAGTTAGATATAACTATATAAGTCACAATATAAATGAACCAATGCATTAAGTGGCATCGTCAACTTGGGAAATCACAGACATATTACAAAAAGATAATAATCGTTTTGAGGGAGAAATTCTTGGCCACTTGATTTCCTATGTGTATTTGGGTCGCATTGCTATATCCAGAACGGACAGATTGTATGCTAGTAAGTAACTGCACAAATACCCTTTATGTCGATAATGCGATAGAAACACATTATGAAAAAAGGAGGGTGCATCAATAATAAAATATACAATTTAAAACACACAATCAGAAATATTCTTAAAACGTTTCTAAATGGGCTCTAAAACTTTCCGCCATACGGAATCTACTGGATTCTCCATCGAACCAAAATAGTTCAAATAATGTTTTAAAGGACCACATTTTTTCTTATAAGAATCCTTCGGGTTTATTCAAGTTTCAAGATCGATTTTGTCGGGCTCTATTCTTGAGGGTTCCATTTAGATGACAGAAAGGTTATAAGTTAAACCATTTTTCTGTTAGTGTTAATAATGGTACTTATAAAAAAGCGTAAACAAACTGGGTTTTTTTCTTCTTATTCCTTATGTACCATGGTATAATAAATTTAAAAAATAATACACCGTTCTTATATAGCGCTTTCCACAATGCCACCAAAGTCCCAAAGCGCTTAAACCTAATTATCATTTTCCTCACTACAATCAGACGTTTTGGTTAACTAATTTGATGTTGGTTGCTGATATGATTACTTATTTTACATTAAGAAACATTTCCCCAAGTAGTCACTATTCTTAGTATATATAATCCTAGATTTTCCTTAACGTCTAACAATTTATCCAACATACATTATTCAACAAGTCAGTGAATACATTGACCAAATTGCATTGCATTTATGGTATTTTGGGGGTCAAAACCAACCAGAACTGCTCATGGAATGGATATTTCATCCTATAATGTCGGATGCTTTCTCATATATGGTACAGACCTGTAGTGTGTACAGTAATTTGCTGCTTTTTAAATTTTTACTCATGCGACGTAGCGATAGATCTGGAAACCCGGGTGACCTGGGTTCGAGACCCAGTGGCTGCTCACCCCCTTGTGGCCCAGTTATTACTCCTGGTAGATTATTCCCACAATCACCCCAGTGGCGTTAGTTTATAGGGAGCAGCTTTCGGTGAAGAATTTAATAGAGGATTGACGCTTTTAATTGCACTAAATTTAACCTTAACAGAGGTGTATGTTCCGGCGCGGCACTTGGGGGAAGTGACTCTGACATGATTGGAGTTTTAGGATGTTCTTTGTTGTTAAGCATACGTTTAATATACAGCAAGGGCAATGCTAATGAATCCAGTCGGTTGGAAAAGCTAAGAAATTGAGGCCGAAGGTATTCACATGGGTATTTTAAATGGAGTTATGCTAGGTAGAATTGTATTCATTATTCATGAAAAGAATGAACCCGTAGAAAGGACATTGCATGATTTTTCCAAAGCCTTGCAAAAATAATCTAGCAAATTTCCTTGCATTCACGGGTCTACCAAAGGTGTCCATGAAATGATTATATGTCATAATGGTTAGGTCACACTGAACTGGTAAATAAAGTGAATATGCAATACTTCGCCAAAGTGGATAAATTTGAAGCGTATTTTTAATTATTGTATGCATTAATTAACACTGAATTTTCAAACTAATTATGGATCTTAATTGCGGCGTGGTTTCGGTTACGATGACTAATCATATTTTAACACATATTGGAATATTTTTCATTAGAACAAATCAGCCATATAATAAGGCTTTTTATTTTCCATGTTACACATATTATAAACATAAGTATAGACTCTCCCAAAGGAAAGCATTCCTGTTTAGTTTTTTGGGGGGAAGGTTGAGACATACATATAAAATACTATTTTTAACTCTTTACAATTATTTCTTACCTGATTTTAGAATACAAAACGTGGATTTATTTTTACATTTGTAATACCGTGATTATGAAATACTTCACATAAATGAAAGAAAAAGAAAAAATCCTAGAGGCTATAACAATGTCTATTTATTATGATATTATTTATTATGTTGGGGGAGAAATGCTCCATTACATCGGTAAATTCATCTTGTTGAAGATTTTCAGAAAGAAGACACAACCGTTTTTTGATATGTAAGCCAATGTTGTAACAATGTAATGAATTGGTCGATGTACCGATTCAATTGAATGTAAAATAGGCCGGGTGCGATTCCTCTTTTGTAGTCTGTTGCGCATGGCTACATATTAAACCATTTACGCTCAATTTTGGTTATCTATACATCAATCAATGAGGTAGTGAAATGAAAACACTTCTTATGGACATCTTTTGATATTGTTAGAAGGGTGAGCGTACACCCTCTTGGTCCAATATTTTATAGGATCGTTAATATAGTAGCCACAAGTATTTGTCGTAGATTTCATATTTCGTTTATTCAGTTCCATAAATGAATTTGCTTCATTCATTAGTTACAGGCGCATTAAGCTTGTTCAGTCATTTCGCAAAGAGAAGCTTTCTTATTTTGTTTCAAAACTAGGGTCTTGCATTTCTTCTTATGCTTCGCATGTCGTTACTGAAGCCGGAAAAAAATAATATAGCCATACTGTTATTATAGCGCTGTATCTGTCATCTCGATTACAACAGGTAGAGCCAATTCAATTGATAAACTTATACGTGCGGGCTCGCAAGGATCAGTGCGTTCAGTCTGGAATTTGCATCAGTTCTTACAATGTCGAGATCTGTGTTAAATTGAGTATACTTTCGGTGTGTCCCCCCCCCCCCCCCCTCCCCCTCCCACTACTAATGTATTAATGTGTTTGGATGAAGGAAAAAAAGAACAGAACAACAATTTTGTTTTTATACCATTGAATGTAACTTTGAGTATACACTTTATAAACTTCGTTTACATGATTAATCAACATATATAAATGTGCATAAATAAATTGGATACATTTTTGATGACATTTTTTGACTTGTACTGCTTATTGAAGTTGTAAATTCTTGGGAGAATGCTTTTCGTTCGTGCATGAGCTCTTAACATTTATATGACCAGTCCTTCAACCTGCTCTTATTCTCAGTAGGCATTCTCTGCGTCGTACTGAACCACTTGATATCATCATATTCAAGATAGTCCGTTAGATTCAACTGATTAACTAAGATCACGCTTTGTTAAAGCTTGCTGAGCAACTGTTCACAATTTGTTATGCATATAGCATCTAATTACTGCGACATCTGATAACGGAGGTCATGAAGAAAGTTATGCATATAGCATCTAATTACTGCGACATCTGATAACGGAGGTCATGAAGATAACACAATAAGGCGATGATACCCTTATTCATTATCCTATTGATAACGATTCAATACTGTCAGCATAGCCTTATCTTACCCGTCTCAACTGTCAATACGATGTGAAATATTACACTCAATTCACGGAAAACTATCCAACTAAATAACGCCTGTCGGAAAGAGACAAGGACATCCTTAGCTCGGACGTGAGATATATATTAAATATATCAAATGAAATACAAATGCCCGATACAAACGTGATGAAAATTTCAAAATAATATCATAATAAATTCAACTCATTAATGTATATTTATCTTATTAGAGACAATTTTACTTGAAAAGATTTTGTCACTTCTTGCACCACACTTAGTGCTACAATCATTGTTATTCTACAGTGATATATGTGTTTAATACCAATACTTACACGTCATTGTTTAACTTGTCAGTAGAACTTATATTTATTTGTTTTATGTGTGGCTGATCTATATAATTTCTTGCACGTTAATTGTAAATGTAGCTTTTATTCTAATGTATGTAACTCAATTCTTTTAACATTTGATATAATATTGATTGGTTTTGCTATAATTATTGGTGCTTATGCGTTGTGAGGAATATATAAATGATAAAATAATAATAGAATACAAATTAATGTATATTCCCGTAGGAATGTACGCTCTAATTTGAATTTCATGGTCTACATTTGTCCAGGCAAAGCTGTCATACAGTTATCTAAATGATCGTGGGTTAGCTAATGAGAGCAATTAACAATGTAGGATATAGATAGGGAGTTCATACCCGGACGAAATACATTCACAGAATTTAAATTGAATTTGGTTGATGAATTACTCCTCTGTTGGTGGTAATGTCCTACAATACTAGCCCAGTCTTTACTTCCTTATTGTCTATGTTTGATGTTGTAATCACCATAACTAGAACTACTCGCCAGCACTATTTATCAGCTACCCAATGTAATGACGACCGCTGCTTTTTGATTGCGGAATGTAATCATCGATGTGGTATAAAGGAGCGTAGTAATAAATACCAACATTTTGGAAAATCCTGAAATCATTGTGGGACATAGCTTTCATAAATATCTTAGCGAATGAATAAGCTTTTGTTGAATTTCAATTCGTGTTTTGACAGGACACATTTATAGACTAGCATAAACTTGATCAAACGTCACATGAAACATTTGGCTTGACATATAGTTCCTTCGGCATGACAACAGACATTTAGTATCTTCCTTCCTGAATCTGACAAGTTCCTGTTTTCCTTTATTCATTATCGATAGTTTATCTGTTATGATGCTTAATAAAATGATGTGAAATCAAAAAATTACAAAACACTTTCCTTTCATACTGTCCCATGTTCTTGTATAATATTTGCGTATAAGCGCTTAATAAAGAGCGCTATACAATTAGCAAGTGCAATGTAAAAGGCATCCGGACGTGCACTGAAATAGGGAAGAATGTAGGACAATAATACCTAGAGACGACGAATGCTCAGATTCAGTTTAATAAGGCATCTATTTGTGTCAATGTTTAAAATGTCAACGTGTTATGATGTTTCTATAATGGTGATATTGAAATGAAGCTGAATTGCCATTAAAGTCTGTGATAACATAGTGTATCTGCTGCATCAATAAGATTTGTTCTCAAATCGTTGATGAGACCTCGTGTATTATAGGGATGACGTGAACAAGGTTTACCATAATTACCAAACAACCACCTGCTCCAATCAGTGATTCATTTTACATTAACGACTTATTGGCATGGAAATTCACAACATAGGTGCTATTTTATATGCGTAAATCAGAACGATGTAGTAATATGCACATTTGAATTATGAATTCGAATAAGGATATGAAACAATGATTAATACCCTTAAAACAAATCTCATTCAGCCTCGGAACGCACACATCGCCCCTACACATCCACATATTGTTATCGAGAGTTTACAAAGTTGTTCTTTTTGTGCTTCGTTAGCGTTCCTATTAAGTATACATCTACTTTAACTGGTGTTTGTTTGATTCATACCTAACACATTTATTTAGATACTAGTAAAATATTATAATATGAAGTATCATCTTATATTTCAAGGGTTTTAAGACAGTCAGTCCAAATCCCTCCGGCTAAAGAAGTTAGACTGAAAATGAATGTTAAGTAGATCAGAGCGAAATAAAATGGACGACGTCAAATGCAGATATTACAAGATAGAATGACGTTCTCAAATTATATCCGTATACACTGAGGCGTCAGCGTTTCGTCTGAACGGCATGGGTACTATATATAAATAATTTCTGTTTTAAAATGCCAGGATATGAAACCTTGTGCATGAATATTGTATAATAATATACCAATACCTATATCATAGTCAAATGTCCAACGTTTCCAGAGGTCAGACATAACAAGTGAATGAGTGTTTGAGTACGAATCACGTTAATTGAACATGAAGAACCTGTCGGCCTCTATTGTGATAGGTTAATTTGGCAATTTCCTTGAATTCCACCAATTAGAGCGAAATTAAAATAAACCATGCAACGTAAAACAGAGGCTTCACACAGAAAACATATTCACATATAGTGCTAGTGTGTTTGTGAAAGTCGTACGATCACATTTCTTGACTATCTGAGTTGATTATAATTATCTCAAGATTCTATGATTTTTTTTGTATCTGTAATTACAAATGGGAAGGGAACCAGACATCAAGATATACAATTTCTCGCTGAGTTATTAAACCATGCATTTTGTTTGCTAGAGAATTGCTTCCTATGAGCATGATGAGATATGTTGGTAGCACTTCCTATGCTCGTGTTCCGTTTGCAGTACACTTGCATTATATTACAAATTTCGAATCTTAAAAGTTTCAGTTTTATTTGAATTTGACCCAAACATGTGTTGTCATTTTAAATCATATAAATAATTATGGCAACTTTCAATGTAGTAAATTTGCCTTGATATAATATGTGTTTTCCCCCTTGTTACGAAGTTAAAAAATAGAGATATTGTAAAATCTTCCTAGTCCAAAGACAGATATGATCTAAAAGCATCTCCCTAGAGCAAAAGCTATTCTTCAGCATGTAACAACTGGTCATAATATTTGTACAGATCATTTGTGATATAGATAATCTAAATTTGAAATGCCCGCAATAAAAACAAAGATAACAACTGTTAGTAGACAAGATAGAAATATAAAAAGAATCTCCACCTGTCAGGCTCTGACAAAGGTCCTGTGGTAAAAGTACCTAGCCATAAAAACAACAATTATACGATCAAAAGGCAACAGCAGATTGTCTGGGCAAATCATTCATGTGGATATAGGCGTGGGCAGTCTAATATATTTCACTAAAATAGAGATTGCAATAAACGCCCGGGGAAATCGTATGTCATGTCGATTCTACGTCGATTGCCCATTTATTTTTAAAAGGTATCGTGCCTATCAAACCTAATTACACTATGTAGGTTCTTACATGTAAATCATAAAGTCAATAAACCTGATTATAGTGGTTACACTAATAAAAATGGAACTCCTGTTCCTCTATGTTCAGGATTTATCTAAAGTTATTGCAACATTCACATTATAGTTTTTCGAACTAGGCATCTTTTATAATACCCATTCCCTATGTCTACGTTCAGGGTTACCATATATAAATATTGTACTTTAAACGCAAAATTTGCCGTTTCGCAACCCTCGTTTCCAAATGCGATTTCCGAATGCGAAGAAAGCAGAAGGTTGTCATTAGGGGTGATCACTCGGTACAGTACTTGGTCCGTTAATCTTTTTAGTATCCACGAATGACTTATCTGACGACATGCCCGCCCGGGCATGCCCGCCACCGTTATACTCTTTGCTGATGATTGCTACATGTACAGGACAATCCAAAACGACAATGACACAATAAAAAGACCTAGATAATCTAGCCGGCCAAGTGGGAAAAGAAGTGGCAAACGACATTTAATGCAGACAAATGTTTCACACTAAAATCATAATCCTTTCTTACCCCAAACTCATATATACACTCTCAACAACACACCCTACAGGAGAATAAATCGCATGCATACTTGGGGATAAATATATCAATTAATCTTAAATGGAATAATCGCATAAACAAATTAGCAGCCAAGGGAAATAAACCACTTGGTTCATCAAAAGGAACTTACACTCGTGCGCATTTTACATCAAAAACCTAGCATATCAATCAATGGTCCGCCCAACCCTAGAGTACATTTCTTCAGTTTGAGATCCATACACATACACACAGGAGCAAATGTATAAGTTTGGAGTGGTGAAGAGAAGAGCTGCAATATTTATTAAACATGATTATGACCAATTCGATATCACCTCTCCGTCTTCCAGAAGGCACTTTATGGTCAACTGTCAATCCCAGTCCAAGTACTACTGCACCCGGACACTTGTTCGATCAAAGGAAGTCACAGCAAAATCTATGTATTGAAATGCAAACAGCTATACAAGTATTCATTTCTATCTAGGACTGTCACAGACTGGAACCATTTACTGGAAAACAGAATTAATATTGAGCTCGCTAAATCATTCAAAAATAAAGTCACTCAACACTTCAAGTAAATAGCATCACTTCAAGAACACACGTCCCGATTCTTTTTACTCCACTAGGAGTGTTGAATCGTATCAACGAAGAAAAAGAAAGAACCCTATTTACCGGTGTGTATTCTTGAGGATATCACGCTATAAATATGTTTGTAGGTGGACCAGGAACTGGGAAACTTACACTACGACATGAGACACAAAATCAACAATAGATATAGAGTGTTCGAAATATAGGTGAATTGTATGCTATTAAGTCAGATATCAAGACAACCTATTCTTTTATGTCTATTTTTCACTTAACACTTTAGTGGTAAGGTATTTGTTTTTCCTCATTGTTGGGCCAGAAATTCACTTTGAAAAAAAAAATGCAAATAAAGCTTTTTTTTATGTATTACCTTTTCCCCAGGTAACTGTAATGTAAATACAATCGATCAAACGAAAGGGATTTTTTTAACGTATAAAGAAGCTTATCAGCCATCTAATTCGATGATAGACCCTAAATGCTCGATATAACCCCATATTAATTTCTTTATTTGATCGGGTCAAGACGACTCGAAAACAAGGAATATCGATGGTGGTTAATTCAGAATTTCAAGCATGATAAAGATACCGACTCATTTCGGCTAGCACTGCAAAAATGATCAGATTGCTTTGTGTAAGTGATAATTCTGGCAGATGTATCTATTTCCAAAGGAAACTATCTATACAAGTGTCTGCTGCGTTTAACCTATTTACCTCCGGTTCCTATCATCAGCGTAATCCCATATAATTGTAATCGTAACATTTTATATCAGCAGGTCCTTCAGGTCACGATGGAATGATGAAGAGGTTGGCCAAATAATATGAGTTGAAGCACCTGACTATTGCTGCATCAATCAAATTTTATCTACATATTGAACCGTATTCTATATCGCCAGTGGGTATGACATTAATGTTATGAAATTTGAAAATGTATTCTCAAGATCAATTATTAACGTCTCATTACGCTGCCTATCCTACGACTTGCGTGTATCAATGAAAGAAAAACCTACCCTTTCACTTCATATTCATTCCCCCATCATACCCATAGGGCTTCAAATTTACCATATCTTCAACGGAATACAACGTGGTGGCAGTAGGAGTTGCGATGTTGTTTTTCGATCATCAGATCACAACTTTCGTATCGAATAGTGACTCGATAACGTACGATAAACACGTCTGACACATCCACGAAGGTGTGATAGGTAAGCTAATACCGGACACCCGATCACTCGGTACAAACCACCAATATTAATGTCGTCTCTAAGGACGACGTTTATTGACCTATGTGTGCGTGTATCTGAATTCTTTAAGTGACCTATGGAAAGGTTTATCTATGGGATCTTAAATGTAGCGATGGTGCAAATCGATGCCCTACAAAGTTCGGGATTTTTGATTCACCGCGTTCATAAAATGAACGTTTTCCTAACGCATAGGGAAAAACATTTTGAATACGAATTATGAATTAATTGGAACACCTCAATAATTGCAGTATCGGTAACGGTGATAATAAGATGACCATCACCAACCTTTTCCAAGTGAGAAAAGCACATTTATTTCGGTTCTCCCTACTGGTGAATCAAAATAAATATATAATTTCGTCTATTAGGCACGCTGCCATGATAAAGACATACCGATGCTAAAAATGTCTTGCCTCACTCAGTCTGTTGACATTGTGCAATAAAATTGCAACATTTATGGTTTATAATTTACTTTAAATTATAAATAACATAACCATGTATTTCGCATTGATCTATCAGGGACAATCGAATGGAGGGACAAGAAACTATTGTACTATACTCTAGAAATGCAAATATATATCATCAAAGATTTCCGAATAATTTGGATATTGGAACAAAATGTCTATAGTTTAAACTTTCCAGGAAAATTATTAATTGCTTTGTTCTAGCTTGTTTTCACATTTTTTATAAATATAAAATTATCACATTTTTCTCAAATATACCGATTATTATTAACACTAGAACGTTATTTTTAAACAAATCACGTATAAATTGTATTCAGTTTGACCTAAGTCTAATTTCTTTGGAAAATTATATTGTGATCATTTTTCGAAAGATTATAGGGCAACCTTTGATTTCCTTGAATGAAAACACACCCCAACTACTAGAGCTAACCCGCAACACGCATGTTATGTAATTGAATACGATTGAATACGGTGATGTAACGATTCAATAGGACGTTTCTTGTCCCGGCATTCGATTGTCCCTGGATCTCTCCTATTGTTTCTTTGAATGTATACTACTATTTTGATATTATCCAAGAAAGCGGCTTGTATATGCTTTAATATCTACTTTAAATACACTATTTCTTCCTAGGTATGGTGTTAATCTCATTTATATCCACAAGAGATGAGAATAGTAGCGTATCCTAGAATTGGGAGGTCGAGTACACTATTATCAATGAAAATAGGGTATCCAGTCCCCTGTTCAGTCTAATCCCATATAATGGAAAATAAGACAATTTAATCTTTCAATCATTTGAACTATGTCAGGTTAAGGAATGAAAGTCTCGTTCCACTTATTGCAAAAGGTAATATATTACATACATGATATGTTGACAGGTTGAATACTTCATCAGGGCGCTGGTCAGTGATATTGGTCACGTGGGAGTTTATGACTGGTTTACGTTATAATTATGTCTTAAGTATAGTGTATTGGTCGTTGTCTTTCACTTTCATTCAAGCCAACTTCAGAAGAGAACAACAGTATCTATGCACATGGTAAAGGAGAACTTACAGCTTAAAATTGAAGATATATTCAGATGTAGTGATCAGTCTGCTTTGGAACGGGAGTACGCTCGGATTGAGGGCGTGCTATATAAGGACGCACTTCCGTCAATATCTTAATAGAAGGCGGGATGGGAATGGGACTACATTTCCAGGCCCAAAGTAATTTTCAAGATCCCACAGTAATTTTCAAAAAATTCTGAATTGCCGATTTCAACCATAAGATTAGTCTCCTATCCAGTCAGTAAATGTTAAAAATTCATCACTATTTAACACTATAAGGTTTATATTTAACGTAAAAATAGTCAGACTTACCCTAAAAATTCTATAAAATGGCGTAATTGCGCCTCGAAAATGGTGGTCTCATCGCGATAAACAGCTTGACAAAAGTATATGTCGACTTGTGTCGTAAGATGTTAGGGTCAAACGTGAGATAACATGATCGGACTAGCTGCCTAGGCTGCCCTCAAACTTGTTAGATGTTAAGTTTTACGCAAATATTTAGAGTTGAAAAACGAAAATTCAATAATTGCACAAACTAACAAATACACGTTACCATGGCAACGCTCACCCGTCAATTTTGAATGCCCTCAAGTGAAACGGGCTCCAGTTCCGGAGCTAATTGGTAATAATAGCTACAACAGCCTCAATGTTGTTGAATGATACAATGGTCAATTTCTATTTCTCTATACGAAGAAAAAATCAACGTATAGACCTTCAGGAAGATAGGGAAAACCTCAAACAAGGCGAGCCTATATTAAATGAAAACCTTCAATGAACAGGATCAGGCAATCTGCAAACGGCATAATGATGCAATATACATGGATGTATGGTGTCGCACAACCAACACATTTCAGAATCGTCTTGTGCTCAGAGACAGTCGTACAGTGCATATACAGGGTGTGACAAAAATTGCAATAGTCGAAAAAAGCCATTTTGTTTTCAAAACCAAGTTGAATTTTAAAACTTTTTAAACTTTGCAAGAATGATATATTTGCACACATTACATTGCCAACAAAAAATTGGAAAATTTCAGTATTTCATTCAAATTTAGAACTACGGCTGAGTGTACCAATTGAGAATAGCGCTAACTCGCTAGTAACTGAGGCGTAACCCACAATTTTGAGAGCACCAAACCGGGGTAAGCTATTAGGAGAGTAACTGGCGAGTAATTTACACTAAATCTTATACCTGATCGGACCCAAGAGTAAGTCAATCGATGTAGCAGTGGCGTAAATTTGTTGTGGATATTGGAGAGGATGATTCGCTGATGCGGCATATGGGTGCACTGGTAAAAAGGTTTACCAAAGGCAAACGGAAAATGACATTCACTTCATTTGTTCACACAAATTTTGTAACAAATAAGATATTCTTATGTTTAAAAAAACCAAAACTTCAACTTGGTTTTAAAAAACAAGATGGCTTCTTTCCATTAATGCAGATTTTTTTACTCACCCTGTATATCTGCAAAAAGCTTTGAATAAATTGCTCAATTCCAAACCGACTATATATCTATCTGTTGTCTTTATATGTCCAACGATATAGTTTGGTCTAGATCTTATGATCAGTCACACACTGGATAGTAGTTTTGCTTCAGGGAGATATTATGAAAGTAGGATATGTAATCCGATACTTTTGTTTTTGCAAACGTCAGAGGGAAAGGCCTAAAGAAACAAAGTAATCGTAGAAAATAGGCAATGGTTCCTACCTACCCATAACTTTGAGCATTTAGGTGTTTTTTTAAATGTCTTCATACCCACACATTCGACCTGTTTGTTTAAAGAACATATTCTTAAAACCAACCACTGAGGCTTGTAAATTTGTAATATTATCCATGTGCACTGATACATACTCGTTATTATCACACAAAGACCAACAAATACATTTTACTAATTATTTCATCAAACAATTAGATCTACAGGGTTCACACACCTAAAATCCCCTATGCTTACTGTTTAAAATGGACCATTATTATGGTTGCACACCACCAAATACATCTCCCATAGGGTTACACGTGAAATGCACAATTTTAAAATGGATATTTCTCGACGTTATAAGAAACTGGTAACTTGAAATTTGGTTTCAACTTGAAGATGAAAGCCATGACTACTAACTCAACAACTCATATATGGGGGGTAACCGGCATAATTTTGAGCTAGAGCCTTTTCAAAAAGTACGAGTTGAGTTTTCCTGGTCACACGCAATTGTTGATTAAGATTATTGCGTCAGATACCGGAAATGACCTGAACACAAATGTCTCTGTTAAAATATTAAAAAATCATCATTGCATCAATTTTTTTGGACCTGAAGAACGCTGATGTGTCTGTCAAAATTCACACTATATTAATTTCGCCATAACATGTAGTAAATACCCTAATTTTAAACTGTAATTTACAATAGGTCTCCCATTTCGGCACAGAAACGGGCCGGTTTTGGACTTTTGCCTCAAAGGGGGTAGGGCCAGACGTTATTTAGTGGTGTGAAACCTATAGGGGACACTTTTTTTTTATTATTGCCTCATTTTCTTAATCTTTTGCACTTTAAATAATGCGTAGTTATGATTTTTGATCAAATATACGACTTCAAAGTGGTAAAAAACAGTGAAAGACATTGTGCGCCATATTGGCTATGTCAGTAGAAAAGTAGATTTGGTTACCATGATCCTCGTCAAAAAGGCATACGGCACTATGCTAATCACTTGTTGTAAAACATTTTGCATGGAAGTATTGAAATTACAAGGACATTCTGTGAGGTTGACCTATTCAGTAGACACAGCTTAATCAATTTACCCCCCCCCCCCCCCATGCCCTACCCCCCCCCCCCCCATATGCCCTATGCCCCCCCCCCCCCCCCCCCCCCCACCGCTTACGTTCAACTCTTGCTTCAAATATGTCTTTTTAAATACAATTTAGATCATGTTAGACCCCGCGCCGTTCTGAGAGGGGAGTTTACGGAAGTATGCAAAACTTGTATTCAAATCTTTTTTTTCTTCTCACTAGAGCGTAATTCGTTTAAAATTATATTTTTGATATTTAAGAAAAAAAGTTTTTCTCCAAATTTTGTTCCTATTAGCGAAATTTAGACCCTCATATTTCGGCCATTTCGATAAATAAACATGATAAACTTTAAATCGTTTAAAGTAATCATTTACGTCTATGGCACGTGTCCGAGAAGTCTTAATGTCGCAGGGTCTTGGATTAAAAGACAGTGGGGTGGAGAAAATGAGCATTTATACACAGCTCTATGGAGAAAAATTTACATAATCGTCGATATCTCGAAAAGAAAATCATTAATCAAACATAATATTTTTTCAAATTAACTTTTTTGGACAGGGAATATACGGTTTTCTTCTTTAAAAAAATAAATAAAGATAAAAAAACTAGATAATGACTTTAATTAGTCAGATTGTAGCTTATTTAACCAAACGGACGGATCTTACATGATGAAACAGATGTGTATACTAAGAGAACGAAGTGTACGGGCCGTAATTATATGTGTTAGAACCAATTTTAACTAGAAGTCTAATTATCATTGCCGGCAAGTCAGTTTAGACAGCAATGCAGGGGTGAAGGTCAAAGCGCCTTGACCCTCTGTAGGTTGCACACCACCAAATACATCTCCCATAGGGTTACACGTGAAATGCACAATTTTAAAATGGATATTTCTCGACGTTATAAGAAACTGGTAACTTGAAATTTGGTTTCAACTTGAAGATGAAAGCCATGACTACTAACTCAACAACTCATATATGGGGGGTAACCGGCATAATTTTGAGCTAGAGCCTTTTCAAAAAGTACGAGTTGAGTTTTCCTGGTCACACGCAATTGTTGATTAAGATTATTGCGTCAGATACCGGAAATGACCTGAACACAAATGTCTCTGTTAAAATATTAAAAAATCATCATTGCATCAATTTTTTTGGACCTGAAGAACGCTGATGTGTCTGTCAAAATTCACACTATATTAATTTCGCCATAACATGTAGTAAATACCCTAATTTTAAACTGTAATTTACAATAGGTCTCCCATTTCGGCACAGAAACGGGCCGGTTTTGGACTTTTGCCTCAAAGGGGGTAGGGCCAGACGTTATTTAGTGGTGTGAAACCTTATACGCCATTTTCTCGCTTATAAAGCAACTGGTTGTTCACTTTTGCATTTTGTGTAAAGATCATGGTCTTGGCTTTCCTGCAAACAGCAAAAAAAATGTATAAGGTCAAGGCAATATTTTCGAGATATGTACCGTCGAAGATACGCATGTTTGTAGACTGCCCAGGCCTAGCCTACGTCTAAGCAAATCTAATCAATTATTTGAAGGCGCTAAATGGCTATAAAATCATACAGAATTGGTCAAAAAAAGAAAATTTGCACTGATATTGTTTGATAATCTTCATTTAATAATCATCCGATTAAAATGTTGGCCAACATCACTACTTTGGAGTATTTTTATATATTTCACTTAGGGGCCATATCCAAACTCCAGTGATTTTAAAGCATTTTTCTACCGATTTTACCCCGGTATTCCAACGAAATAGAACGAAATACCGTTGGAATACCGGGGATAGAACGAAATACCGTTGGAATACCGGGGTAAAATCGGTAGAAAAATGCTTTAAAATCACTGGAGTTTGGATATGGCCCCTTAGAGGAGGGTCATCCCACCCAATTCAACAGGCCTTTCATGGTCTGTTCCATTATTTATTTAGTGGTGTGAATCCTACAGCTTTTCCCTAGGTCCTAACTGGCACTATTATAGCTCAGATGATTTTCGGTTGATTATTTACTTTGTACTGAACATTAGGATATTCAACAAATCACCTGTCAAAGGCACGTGTATTTATTCATCTTGTAATTGTAACGAAGGTAATGCCGGCTTTACAAAAGTTTCGCAATATACTGTTACTGGTATTAATTATGTTGATAACGCCGTTGTAACGTCGATTGAGCATATTATAGAGGCCCAGCACATCGATCGGGTTAACAGTTACAGGAAGGAATCAACCATGCGACATTCACCGGAATCATGGTATATTACAGTCCATTCAGTGTATACTTTGAATTAACGCGGGAAACTCGCATGGATTAAATAGGATATTTAGCTTCTTATATTTTTGGTGAACAAAGTTTAGTAGTCAGCCATGATTCCGATAACTGCGGTATATGCTTGGACTATATTGTATGCTTATATCAGAGAATATTAGTTTGGTATCCAACCTGAAATACCCATGGAATAATGGCAAAGAGTAACAAACTGACTAAAAATGACTGACAGGAAAATGCAGACAAACATCTATTTTGACCACGTCCCATTTTACTTGACTGAATCAAGGTTTTTCTAACATGTTCGATCAATATGAAAATGAGTGACTTCGGCATATACCAATGTCTGGTGATGTTTAGTTGCTCATGGACACCGGGTCAGTCACATGTTTACCCCTCAGGGTACATGTACATTCGCCTGACTATAAATTTGCCCAAGAAACATAAACTCACGAGACTCTGACATCACTTGTATTAGACATCGCACCCGTGTCCATAGTGCTATCCAACACTCCTTTGAGAGATGCTAGCAGCAGATGTTTTGGACATTAAAGGTGCGACTGCTCGAACCTGGCTTGCCACTTTTTCGCATCAAAATCCAATGATTTAATATGATTACAAACACTATTGTGTTAAATTTTAATTCATATTGCATATGTATTAATTTGTATTCTTATAGTGGGTGTTGTGTAGATGTCAACGGGCAATTTGATTGTTTTATGAGACCGATATTAGTTTGGGGCGGGGCGGGGCTTAATTGATACCTGAAAGTGCGTTTGGTCATCGTGTTAAGAATGATCAAACGCGGCCTACACAAAGTCTGGGTGTATGCGTCGTGCGTATAACGCAGCGTTGCCGTGCGTGCTTGTGCTAAAGATTATTCGAAGCAGGAAGTTGGTAGCAATTCGCCGGATTTGCCGATTTTATAAAGGGGTAAATGTGTCGTTTGATTAAAATAAATCTAACAAAAAAGCATTATTATGATGATAAAAGATCAAAATAACCAATAAACTTAATATTTGGTACATCCTATACATTATGAGACCAACTAATATGGCAAAACAGCTACGAACTATATTTCATTTTATTTTATTTTATTCGAGGTGCAATACCAATAACGCGGCAATATTTGATATTATATCATTGACAATGCGTACCTACAGGCCCGTAAGCAGGATTTTTGTAGGGGGGGGGCGTTTTTTTTGGAAAAGGTACATTGGTACCAAAAAAATCGTAAAAGGTTGCCCCAAATTTTTGTTTAGTCATCTCAGACAATTTTGAGAGCGGGGGGGGGGGGGGGGCGGGGGGGGGGGGGGGGGGGTTAGGACATGTTTTAGTCCAAAACGGCCCGAAAAAACGCTTTACACAATAGGAAATGGGCCGTTTTTCGAAAAATTGGGAAATTGGGGTGGGTGGGGGGGGGGGCGTTTTCACACAAAAAAAGGTATATTAATAACAAAAAAAGGTACATTGGTACCAAAAAGAGGTACATTGGTACCAAAAAAAGGTACATTGGTACAAAAAAAAGGTACATTGGTACAAAAAAAAGGTACATTGGTACAAAAAAAAGGACTTTTTCAGATTTGGGGGGGGGGGCGGGCGCCCCCCCCCCCCCCCTAGTTACGGGCCTGCGTAACTAACGTGCCATATGCAACGAAGCAACAATTGACGACACACCGTATTTATGCATTGGTTACTGTCTGCACAACCGTCACCGTCAAATGCGTCTCAAGCATGCATGCATTTTTATATAATCCCTGGTTAAACTGTCCATTTTCTGCTAATGCAGCTCAAACAGCTGAGTTAAATTAGTTTTATAAAATCAATTCTTTTCTCTCTTACATCGATAACTCTTTTTTCTGTGGCTGTAGGTTTTAATATATATTTTCTTTGCCGGTCAACAATATACCCAAAGTTTCATATTTAAACTCGAGCCAAATATCTAAAGTTCCGGTTATTACGGAACTCGGATACTTGACACATCCAGGAACTGCTGTGTCTTGAAATATGGTGATGGCGGCGTCTATTCCGTCTTGGCTCAAAACAAATTGGAAGTTGCGTCACCATACCTGGTCAGGGGACAACGGTAAATATCAGGCGGATATATCTTTGAAAGTATCATTTTGTTTATTATATTGTGAATTTGATTAATTGTACATTTACTGATATCTTAATTTGTTACATTGTCTATTGGAAAGATACAAAAAGTATGACATTACAGATTAATCTTTTAAATGAAGAAACAATGAACGGGAATCTATATTACGAAAACATTAATCTGGAGAAAGGTGTTTAAAAGGTCCGCTGTCATGTAATTTACAGCAGATATGTTGTGCTTCCGTTTTCTTAACGTTTATTACAATGTTGTTATATGGCAGCTACAGATAACAAGTTTGATTTGTTTGTATACTTTATATCGTGATACATATCATATCTTGTTTGTATACTTTATATCGTGATACATATCATATCTTGTTTCTATACTTTATATCGTGATACATATCCTATCTTTAATAATGTATGATATACATGTAGTAAACCTCGTTGGATTAACTATTTATTTGCTGTTCCTTGAAGCAATTCATCACTGTACACACATGGATTGACATGATGAAAGAGAGTTTGCTTTTAGAATTTGTGACGTAGATTGTGAAAACAACTTCATAAAACACGGTGTTTAAAATGCATATTGTGACGACAAACATTGGACCGTAGGCTTGAATCTCCGCTTTTACATGACCAAATACACTTTATTTCCATTGTCACTATTGATTTTTTTTTTACACTATGAAAATCTTTCAATATTTTTGTAAAGTACCATATGGAATGTGTAAAATATGTAGGATTACAATTATACCTGTCACGATACAAAAGCATATTATTTATACTATAAAATTAATTTGACTTTCGATCTTAACACAATTACCAGAATTTCCAGGTGTTTTATTTTTTGTATATAAAGAGCAAAGGTGTTGCTACACCTTTCATCGGCAGATTTATGACCCGATTTGGAGAACTTGACCTCCGGAAATGTGAACTCAGAACTGGGCCATACACTAGATAATTTGGATATTGATAAAAGGTGTAGAAACACCTAAACATTGCAGGTAAATTTAATCTTGCCTTGAGATCGAATGTTTACCTCAAATTACTAAACTACCAAAAAAAATGAACTATTTTTAAGATAACGTCGCTATTCTTTCAAAACCTCGTATCTCCAAAAAACAAAAATTGAATTGGACGGAATAGTGGAAGCAGCTGACACTTATTGGTACCATGTTACTTAATTCATCATGAGCTGTGGAATATCACTTAGGTCAAGACCCATGTCCATGTCCTGACCCAATGGTGTCAGGATAGGTAGTATTTTTCCTGCCACGGTTAGAATGGCCATATTTAGGAGTCCAAAACATCAAGTGGAAGATAGGCTGGTCCTTGGTGCGTGCGCAGTGACCAGTGGCGGCACCAGCCTCATAATTTTTGGGGGAAATGGGGCAAGAAATTCGTTTAGGGGGCATTAAAATGTTGGTGCCATTTTACGCTTAAATTGTCAAATTTGTTCTAATACTAACTAATTTAGCTGTTTTACGCTAAAATTGTCAACATTTGGTATAATTTAACCTATTTAGTAAGAAAATGTGCGCACAGCTCGGAAAAAAGTTGCTTTTTTGTGCTAAAATTGTCTATTTTTTCTAATTTTAACTAAATTGAAATTTGTTGGGGGACGCCTCTTTCTCAAATGACTGACAGAGGAGGGATGTCACCATAAACCACTTAATTTGTTCGGTGGTCTCGCCAGCTGATGTTAAGTACTTTTCGAAGTAGCTGTGTGTAGCATCCATCAATTATACCCTCAAACCTTTGAGTTACAGTCCAGGTTTCTGAACCATACAGTAGGATACTTTCTACGCTTTCTTTCTTCTTTCTGAAAATCTTAAACAGATGTTTTATTCCTTACAAGATTGCAGCTAGTCCGTTACATGGATAACCTCTATTGCAATAATGAAACCTTATATGATACTCCAATTTCAACGGTTTGTCAATTTGTTACGCAATCGTTTGAGATAAAACCTTCATGCTTTCAAGGCCACGTATCGAGATTTGAAAAAGGATATTTGAGTCGATTACTAAAAACTAGTTACCTATGTGTTTATGTGGTAGAATTTATTTGACGTATAATACAAAAGAGAAAAGACATGTGATTGGTTTACATATATCCATAATTAGTTCTTCAAATATTCGATCAATTGACCATCTTCAACACGGTTCCTAGGTAGTTGCAACGCATACATGCTTTTTGTTAAGGGAGGTGAAAATACTTTAAAAGGAAGCAATGATTTTTCAGTCAGTGGCATAATCAATTGTTGTAACCCTGTCAGATTTGTATACTCGCTAATGAATAAGTCATTAGCAAGTATAAAAATCTCTAATGAATAAGTCATACTATTGGAAATGTTAACAGCACTTATCTTAAACCTAGTTCCTGTGAACCTATCAATAATGAAGGTATTTAACTGTGTTTCGTGCTACTTGTATACTTGTATAAGTGTGAGTGCATTCATGACATGTTATTTCTATTATGACAGCACTTAAAGTTAGCAGGTCAACGAATACAAGTATACCAGCATTCAAACACTTCTTACCCGTCATAGCTCATTGATATATTGTTCATTGAATCTATAATATCTGTAACACACAAATGCTTAATCACGTCAATTAATCATTGGACAGCTTACATGTTTAAGGAGGTCAGTAAGTAACCAGGATGTTGTATGCATTATTGAGTAACAATGGCCATTCAGCTCCAGGCCAAATGTGAATATCACTGATGATATCAAATATATATGCAGTGACTACAAAATATAAAGCTCTGATTGAGACTCTTTGGTTGAAGCATGTTGCCAGTCATTGTGTTGTGCTTATGAAACCTTTGAATAAGCTTCCGTAACGTATTATTTGTTTGTAAACTTGTGGACCTTTTTTCAACAAAAAGCGTAAAAAACCCCATTATGTTCGTTTGCTACGCTCGCAAACAGTATTTTTTCAAAGCTTTTCGCGCGCAATAAGCACACAATTTACAGATAATGAGGTTTTCTAGCCAATACGCAGAGTTCGCTCAAAGGTCGTAGTAAAAAAATGTCTAGTAACGCAACTGCCAAAAATCCTCTACCGCTCTCTTAAAGGGGCCCATGGAGATTCTAAAAAATGAACACAGAAATGATTACCTTTAGTTAGATCGTAGATAATATATGTGTACAAACCCTCAAATGTAATGATTTCTTCCAAAACAAAACCCAATAAAATTAAAACACAAAATATTTGGTGAGTGGTTCTCATTTTGTTTTGTTACAGAAAATAAATCAAGGTTACTTTGCTTAATTACTGGTCAATTACTGGTGGACTATAAGGGGATTCATGCTGGACATAATGATTCAAGTTGAGTAGAAGATCAATATAATACAATTGATTTGTTCTATGGATAGATGATCAATGATTTCAGTTGTGTTATAAGCATTATGTAAGTGTGCAAACCCAACATACTCAGAGGATCTCCCAATGCCCCTTTAACACTTTCCACGCGGCAGGCGTTCGCAGACGACAAAATTTCATAAAATGTTTAAAAAATCTCAAGATTGTTAAATTTCATTACCATATTTGGAATCACCATTTAAAATGCATTAAAATAAGTATTGGTTCAGTAATCCTTGAAATAGACCGTGAAAGGTTTCTAACAAATCTGTTTTGTATATGGTAAAACCAATAGCCGCTTAGAAAGTGTTATTAGCCTTGTCGATGTATTGGTGTTATAATTTGTGTTATAATTTCAATTTCGCGGCCGACACAATGACAAGGTCAACTCCGAAGCCACCAATGTTACCTGAAATCTGTATTCAAACAATGCACGGAATCCTGGCAGACTGCACGCGAGGAAGACATCAATCACGCCGAACATACTACAATGTACCTTTAGTATGTGCTAAAAATAAACCACCTCTTCTATGTCGCTACTTTTTGTATCAATTTCAATGTTTATTTCTCCTGGGGTGCATCTTGTGAAGACTTTAAGACATCATGTCTCGGAGGAAATTCACTCGGCATATTTCTGCGACTCAATTTTAATTAACAGATGTTTGATTTCCGCATTCATTTCACCATACATATTGGTTAGCTCTTGCGTTACCGATCTATATTCTGCGCAGATAATACTTCTGTATGAACTACCATTCAGAATACGGTGAGATGTCTGCCATATATTTGAAGGGTTAGTTGGCGAATACTCAAGTCATTGTGGAAAGCATTTTAACAGGTTGTGAAGTATACAGGGTGTATCAGAAAGAACTGTACCGTATTTCTAAAATACATAACAAATACAAAATGATCATTGTTTTAGATTGAAACACCTGCAATATAAAGGTGAACATGTTTCCTATATTATATGTTAATTTCATTGAGATATCTCTTTTTGTTCTCGTGTGGCAAGACATAATCGAAAATCGATGAAAAACATGTTTTCAATTTCAATCAATCCTCTCTACCACTACCCCAACATTTCAAACAATGTAGCCCACACCACATAAGCAATATTCAAAACCCCCGCCAAAGAAAGGAAAGTTAAAACCACTCAAGCAGAACAAATCTTGGTTTATTTGCGGTTTCAAAATCAAACTTTATCTTCAAATTTTACCCACAAATGTATGCAAATAATAAATAGTTATACAAGTGATGTGAAAAGTTGAGATATGGCGACCAAATAACCCCTGTCCTATGGACTGATGGATATCTCAGGAAGGGTTAGTAATTTCACAGATTTTTTAAATTGATCATTTCGACCAAAATTGAATCTATCATCTTTACCAGAAAGTCTGTATTTTCCATCAGAAATGTCCGATTTTCACAATTTAAAATTCTTATGAAAGCTGGGCGTTTGCGCATGATATATGTGAATACGGTTTGAACAATATCAATCGAATTCATACCGTTATAAATCATATTGCCTCGGTACAGTTCTTTCTGATACACCCTGTAGTTCTGATTAAATGAAAACATTCCGATTATGCTTTATAATATTCCGGAAACTGTTCAAATTTCACACACAAATTCAGTATGCGATGTCTTAATATCTTAGGCATTGTTAGATCAAATGATCTAAATCCCAAACTTATTAATCAAAATAGTGATTTGACCATAACAGTGATTTCACATTATTTGTACAAAGGAAATGCTGATGTGAAATCGACGATTATTACAGGAATAGTGAGGTTATTAAAGGACAGAAGGACTTACTTAAACAAACAAAAACACATTGGAAATGATATCTATATAAGTGGTTAAGTCATGTTTCTATTAACAAGATTTTAACGATGACCTGCAAGTCCTTGTCACTGACTTGGGCATAAGAATCTGGCATCGAATGCAGCTATAAGTACAAACGCTTCTAACATCGTCTCATTCACCGGATTCAAGTCAATATAGCATTCGATAAGTAGCAATACTTGTCTTTACTGGAATTCTACTGCGGCTAAAGTGTGTAAATCGACAATATACATTATACCATAACGAATATTTAAATATACTTCTGGTAACTTTTAAATTGCTTCACATTAGACCGTGATGATGCTATAAGACAACGTAATACAAATCTTCTGCTGGTAGTACAGGTCTTTAGTCACCTCATGGCATCGTGCTCCAGTAAAGTAGAAACAAACGTTCCACTTGAATAGCACCTACCTTGACATATTGAGCTGTTGTTGGGAGGGGGAGTTTCGCGGGAAAACTATACGCGCACAGCATACTCATTTTTTGTTGACATTTTACTTCTAGATTTAATTCTTATATATAATAACAATCTACTCTACTTGAGAGATTCGAGCGTGTCTTCTCGTGTGAAATAAATACATTTACTGGCATTTGAAACCCTGACATGATTGAATGTTGTAATACCACCGACAGCCATCATTGTTTGCGTCTGGTCACATCATTGCCCAAAATATACATTGAGATGTTTGATGCAGCAAACCAATACAGTTGACTTATCAGACAATATGAAGTGTAATGATTAATTTATATAGATAATGTAGTGACAGATTTAGAATAACACTTATGCTGGTAGATTAGGGCATTATCGCCAAATCATATTCATACATTTTATCATCGGGCGCCAGACTTTTTTTCTCACCATTGATAAGTATTGACATTTGTAATGTGCTTATAAAGAATTTCTTATTAACATATTTTCCAGACTGTCACTTTAAATTTTTAATGGATTTATGTCTTGAGTACATACATATTGATGTATTATATAAATCATCCCTTTAACGTCAAGCGACATATAAACAGATGAATCAAAATAGTGAGATATATATATATATATATATATATATATATTGTATGTTACCGTATGGCAATATTTACTTTTTACCGTTTGTTATCAAACTTATTCAAAGCTTTTAATGTTTTCTAGTACCGGCGCTTATAACAAAACACTTGCATGAGGAACGCATGCGTCATATTCATTATAGTTAGTGTCTATTTGGAGTTATCAAGGGTGCAATGAAGAACAATCTTATCACTGCATGCCGGGTTAATACTTGAAACCAGTTTTGATTTCAACTGGACTCATATGATGTTGAATAAGGCAAGAAAAGAAAGTTACCAATGATCTTCTTGCCAAAGGTCATACAAACGTCGGGGTCTTTTCAACCGCCTTATGTCATTTATCTGCATTTAATAATTATGATATCTTAAATAAATGATAGCAGTGACCGAGTTAAAATATAAAGCCATACTCATTATATCTCTTACTGCTGTCTTAGTTTGATGTAATTTATACTTGTATTTTTCAACCATAATTGAATAATGATCTGTCTGCTTGGAGCTGAGGAAATTAATCAGCACATAACATGGTTTCTAAAACAGCTGCAACTTCCCGTCATATCCGCGATTTGAACACTGCCTTAAAATGTATTTCACCACGAGAGCTGCCTTTTGTTGCACGTAAAATGTATGTGCATTATCCTCATAACGGTCCTCATAAGCGTAAGAAGCTGATACATTTATGGTTAATCTGTTAACATAATGAAATTGAACTGTATTTGATTTAATGACGCCCAATAAATATCCATTTGAGTGTCAACCCAAGATAGATCACGTTAATACTTATCGTGGAAATAACATTGATTAACTAATGGCATCGAGTAGCTAATTACATTGTGCATCCTTCAGTTTGAACATTGCCAACATTCGAGTCCTTCTATATAAAGAACGTGTTATCGCGAGTGAGTGGGAGAATAAGAGACCGGGAGTGAGATGCACAAGGCGGTTACAAGTCTCCGATCAGGCTGGCATTGTAATGTAACACTTACCGGGCTGTTACTGCCGCAATTCTACGCGGGATTTTGTTACATAGATTGAGATATCTCGGTCGCGAATAATTCTTAGCTTGGGCTATTTTTACTAACAAGGATCATTTAATTCGGTGCTAAATTGAATCAGGGGAATACTAACCTTTAGACATTAGAAAAGGCCAAAGGTCACATGGGATTTGTTTTCTTCTTATTTGGTGTATTGGTCTACCTATGTCATTAATTAAGCTTGGTTTTCACATTCAGTTGATAATGAATTCAATTTGTTTTAGCGTCGAATTCCTTTCAATCATTGGTTTAACCCATGCAGGTGTTTCACAGTTCCTGTATTATGTGCAGTACATTCACACAGAAAACGCAAATAAGTAGCTTTGCTGCCAGTTTCAACTTGTTGGAGTGTTTACTCGACGCGCTAGTAACGACTTTATTAAAGATCAACTTCTAGGTGATACAAGGTGACATTGATACTCTTTGAAATCCCAGTTAACCAGCCCACATCGTTAGCCTTAAAGCCTATACCTGTATAAGAGCGTAGTGTGTTTCCAAAGAGACTCCAACCTGGCGGCGCTTATACCTGGTAGTCTATATACATGTATCATTATGTAGATCGGTCGATGGGAGGTTACGTCAGCTAGCTAACTCACAAGGTAATTTTGATACAAAACCGCCGGTAGTAAACTATGATATTCTATCTATAATAAATATAGAGTAAAGCATTCAATATCCCTTTCTATGCGAGAGTATATCTCGATTTTATTGAAACGAACAAGGAGCAGTCATGCTCAAAGTTGTGTCTTTGTCGCGTGACAAGACGACTTTCGAATATCATCCAATTATCACGCGACGGAAGGAAAACTGTATAAGGCAACATCTGTCACTATGTCACGCGACAAATTGAATACTATCATTTTGTCGCGCAACTAGGCGAAATTGTCACTTTGTAGCACGAAAAGGCACAAGGCTTAGCAATAATGTGTGGGGTTGGTTAGTTACTTCATTATGTTACCCCTGTCCCCACAGTGCGTCGTATTACAGAAACAACGTATTTTCTAAATCATATTAATACAAAGTGGTGATTGGCTGCTTTTGGCGTCATGCCTTTTTCGATATGTGTACATATAAATACAGGTGTTACATAAGCAATCACTATCCTCGCTCATTATCCAATAAATGCTTGTGTGTTTTTATCATCTCTAACGCGCAGCTGATTATAGGTAAATCCTTAAGTTTAAACAACTAGATCTTAAGCTATTTTATACAAAATCGTATGCGTATTTGTCGCACTATCACCAAGAAAAGCATTGCACATGGTATCCTGGGTATATCAATTGCGGGATATTGGATGACGGTAAGCTAAACTATTTTGCCCGAGAGTTTCCCCAATCATTTGCTACTATAATGGGTGTTTTGAACATTTGGAAGCTTAAGCCAAGAGTACACCTTAAAATAAGTAACAATGCAGATTCTGAAAACATTATTAAAATGTTTAATGTTTAAATTGGAAGATAGGGGCTCTGTTACGAATAGTACGCTAGTCTAGATGAGTTTTCAAAGCTTACAAACAATTGAGTCATCATATTATAAGTGGCTGGTAGGGTATAGGAATCGCGCCTTTACATTTTTGTTGGTAGTAAAATAAATAACGCGGTCACGAAATCTGTTTGTTAATTATGCTTAAACGACGGACGCAGCAGCTTTCCTAGTTGTTAACATTGTATATTAATAAAGCATAATTATTGTTGAACTTGTCTGAAAAGGTCAATGGACGTATCATACAAGTTGACAATATCACTTGATCTTTAACCAGGGGTATGTCACTGAGCTTGCCGATCGGGTCCACTTTTAAATTGAACTTAGTCAGCATAGAATTGGGGGCGCTATACCGATCAGGCGTGATGATTGTAGCAGACGACGCAACGCTGGCCACGCGTCTCTCAGACGACCCAATTTGGCAACGGGATTGCACCATTTTGAATTATTTTTAACAGTCATCGCCCGGTTAACGATAAAAATCCTTTTAATTATGATGTATTTGTCAAAATGATAGTTTAAAATTCGCGATTACGTGTTATTCACTACGAATTCAAAATTTAGGTTTCACGTGGCCACCGTCGTCTGCAGCGCCCCCAAACCTATGCTGACTAACATGCCGTTTAACCTGCCGTTAAACCTGGTTAAACATTGTTAAACGCGTTAAACGCCGGTCACCGACACATTCCGGACGATAACCATAATTTATTCAAATATGCAAAAGGGTCCGTTTTCGCTACGTACGTTAGTATACAACTTTCCTATCCCAAAGTTAATAGTATCCCTGCTTTAACTTCCTCGCGGCCATTGATGTAGCTACTGATATGTAAATAAAATGGACTATAATGCCTTCTTCTCGTCCATCTCTCAATGTAAACGATACCTGTCAAGGTACTTTCCTTCAGATTCTCAAATTCTTAACTTATCCGCTGCTGTCGGCAACAGTAGTACGTATTCATAGTCTATCATCTGATTGGAATATAAGTCAAACTCAGTGACATATCAACACTCTTCCCAATGTATAGATACTGTTGTAAGTCTAATTTATAAGCCTATAATCCAAAAAGGATAAGTGCATCACAAAATAACAACAACAAAAACGGGACCGGATAAATGATGGTAATTCTGTGATTGCTATTGCTATCAATCTGATGAGTATCTGATGAGCTCTCTCCATGACAACAAACTAATCAAATTATCTTTACTTTTATGTGAATAAGTGACAAAATATCTTAATACGTTGGTGAACATTCGGCCTGAAGTGTTCACAAGGGCTGAAAACGAGAAAAGAGGGGTCATTCTAACTGTGGAAGACGTCCCAACACGCCCTCATAATGCACAAGAAATATCGCTTTCCCCCATGATAAGTTTGCAATATCTATAGACTACCCACGTTAAGGTGCGTTCATACTCGCGTCGTTGCGTATCGGTCGACGTCGACGGACAAAAGTTGACATTGCTTCAACTCGTGCAACGATAACCGTCGACGTCGGCCGATGCGCAACGACGCGACGTGAGTATGAACGCACCTTAAGTCTATGATGTGTAGAACTTAGAACACAATTGTTCATAGTATATAAACAACATTTTGGGTGTGTACACAACATTTCCACTTTTCGCATAAAGATCTGGATGCTAACAAACTCTTTATTTCTACATGCTCTGAATGAGACAGACATTGTAAACTTTTTAACAGAAATACTTCCTATAAAATTGTTTCAAATATTTCATTAAAAAAGGTCACTGAACGCAGTGTGTGTCAGATGTGCCAATGATTGTAACATTAAAAACAACCAATCACATTCTTCATTGAATGTCAAATCTGATGAAAGGTGCGTATAAAAGCACGTTCAAATTCAGTAGAGAGTATCACATTTCTTCCGCTTTATTTAACGGGTGTGTAGTATTTTAGGTCACCTAAAATGTTTACATATGTTTCATCAACCTGAAATATGTCGATAATATAGACGCGACTAGGGAATGATAGATTATCGCTGCAGCGCATCGACATGATCGAAATGATAGAGTTAGTTTCACAACATTGCATGAAGACAGGTGTCACAGATTATACATCTGGTGTTAAATTTGCCAAATCGTAGATGATAATGATACTATGATGTAGTGAAATAAGAACCAAATTGCTTATATTTATACAAAGTCGGGCCATGTAAAAAAGATAAAATTGACATGTTCAAATGATCATGACATCTTATTTCTGACGCAGTATGTCTATTTATAGATACTACGTTTTCTCAATTATACAGCATCTTATCTTAAATACAATAATATTTTGTATAGCCATATATTTGGGGTTGGGATATTTTTTTAAAAAAATAAATATGCTTTATTGAATACTTTTAAAACAGGCAAACATATTCCAATAGTTAAAGGCATTAGGATTGGCAATTAATGTCTGTAACGCGGGCTTCATTATAATTATGAATTAATAAGGAGATACTATCGTGATTACAGCTTTCTAGCATTCTTACTAATAATAAGTATTTTGTTAGCAAATAATCTGTTTCAAATCGTATTCAGTTGATTTATAGTCCTTTAGACAACACACGCGATTTAAATAAAATGCGATGTCACGAACAATGGACTTGCATCGGGGAGCTCTCCTTTAATTACGAAGAGGTGAGCTTGGAACTCTCTCGTCGCCAAGTCTCCGTGATTCCGTGACATATGAGAACTCTTGAATCTCCTCACAACATCGGTAACATTTGCACACTACACAACCTATCTATATAACGACGCAATGGAATACAATACGCTACTAAATTTAGTAAATATTACTATAGAAAACAGACTTCATTTCCTCCGTACTAGAATTCAACCTGAAGCAAACAGAATGAATCTATTATTGATCCTCTACGTTACATGCCTAACCAGCTGAATTTGCTAAAACATGTCTTCCCGCGTACCGCTGGCGGGAATTTCTCATAAGCTCGCGTGTAACACCTTTGATACGATCTCTTTATAATGTATCATTCAATATAATGCAAACAAAGCCAGATTGAATAGCCGTCGGTGTTGACAATAACCGACAATGACCAAGCCAATAACCAGGGCATTTACCATTGGCTTCCGGCTACGTTAAGTTGACCCCAGTCTCCAAAGGCACTATTCGCTGGTGTCTCTTGGGTATAGAAAGATAAGCTGTATCTTCCTTAATGCTTAGTGTATAATTAAAATCAAGTGATACTCAGATAGCTATAAAGTAAGAATCTCAGTCATGTAGCCTATAGTGACAGGAGTTTAGTTTAGTTTAGTTTAGTTTTTATTTGGCATCACAACATATACAAATAACAAATCACACGAGTATAAAATTATATTAACATTCAATAAATAACGCATATCACAATGCCATCCCAAACTGGAACGGCAAGCACACCACAACACCAAAAGTTGCAAGGCCAGGATAGCCCATAAAAGCCAGCTACATGTGCAGGCTTATTTCCAATGGGGTCCCAAAACAACACAACGAGAGGAGGGCCATGGACGTGGAGTAACATAAACACAATGACATTGGACACATTGGACAATAAGCCTACACACGTATGAAAGTAACGACGTACTTTCTTACTGGTATTGACTGATATGGAGTATCTATTATGGTTCTTTACGAATTACAGGCCTGCGTGAGAGCTCATTAAGGTTTCTGTAGTATATTCATTAATCTATTCTCAAAACCTAAGCACACCCTTAGTTGTTTTAGTTTAAACAAAACAACCTGCGCTTAGGGGACGAAGAAAACCTGTTCTACGAGCCAGACCTATCCACATATTTTACAAAACGGGGAGGGGGGGGGGGGGTTCACATGCAAAATAATATCTACATAAATTCTGAAAATGTGATGATTATTTTAAAATGTCCAAAAATGGCAGACTTCAGATTGTTGTGATTGTTTGTGTTTGAGATTATTGGCTCGTTCATTGTCGATTAGGTTTATCCTTTATGTAATTCTGCACGAAATTAGCCTAGCACGAAATCTGTGTTAAACTGTGTTAAACGATTAAAGGATTAGACAGCTTCATTCAGTAATAGAGTCTTAACATCAGTCTAACTCATGAATGAATTACACCAACATGACTAAGCATACACCGTCGATTATTGTTCACACCGAAAAGTCCGTCCGTCCGC
Organism: Ophiura sarsii; assembly: GCA_035610835.1. Lineage (NCBI taxonomy): Eukaryota > Metazoa > Echinodermata > Ophiuroidea > Amphilepidida > Ophiuridae > Ophiura > Ophiura sarsii. Next base: position 155,661,776 of record CM069441.1, on the reverse strand, counting down.
AGCGCAGGTTTTTTTTTATGTGGCCTAATCAGTATGTATCTTTCATGTCAATAATCTTTCTTGCAATAAATACCTAATCATTCGCTCATTCGATAATCTGACAATCTTGAAAATTTGAACATTGTTGTGATCAATCAGCAATGTGTCAATCTTTACCTTGCTTTTCATTAGATATGCGTTATCAATTAAGCCAAGCGATAATTTAAATATCACCATCAACGCCCGTGTGCTTGCTGACTTCTACCTGTCAAGGTAAACCTGAACATAAGGTTAATAGCATCATTACAACATTCCAATTGGATATTAGGTACCGCCATCCGTCCTCAGCAAATACTATAAATGGATCGACATATCAAATTACGAGTATATAGCTAAATCTGAATGTGAACATTCGACCAAATGAACTCTGAATGTGAGCATGAACATCAACTTTTCAGTAGCTATTTCACTTCATTTACATTTTGAACCAATTCATAGACTTGTATTTGTTACATGCGTAGGTAGGTCAATTTATACAATCTGTTACCATAATGTCTTTATAATGCTAAATATCTTGTAATTACCTTGAGGTAGGATTTGGATTAGTTCTTCAGAGGACCTATGAATTCAGTAACATACGTTGACAGTATGGTGAGATATTATTTTCTTCAATTCGATTGAATTAATTTTAGTAGGAGACGAATGACAAATTAATAAGGTCAAAACAGTAAAGGGCAAAAAAGTAAAATATATGATTTTGATATTTGATATCAAATCAATTTGATATAATTGATGGATAGACTAACGTGAAAACCCAAACTCCTGTAGAGTGTATAGCTTCATTATATTAGTGCCCTTGTGTTAAGCATTTGCAAAGTGTGATTAAAGGAGCACTGAGAGATGCGTATGTGAGTGCGCCTTCAATTTTAATCGAAATCTGGGTTTTTTGCACTTACGTAATACTTACATATATAAACTACCATCTGAAAGTATTTACCTTAATAGTATCGTAATATTTCACGATTTGATCATTTTGATGTAGATCAGATAGAATTATCAGCATCACTCGCCCCATCAATTGCTTCCACCAAATTTTTATCTGGCACAATATGCATTATTCAAACCTTTTCCCATAAAATATTATAACACTTTGTTCCGACGTACCTTATCTTTTGAAACAATTCTTTTTTCCAACATTTCATTTTTCTCGCCAATCTCTCAGTGCTCCTAAGTTGTGTTTCTAAATCAATAAAAAAGTTACCATCAACAATGGCTATTAAACCAATATTCAACGGAATGAGTTAATAGCTATATCTCATGTGATATTGTTTGACAAGAATACGCAGTAATTTTCTTAGTTAAGTACTTTTGAGATTACAAAACAAATATAACTAACCGTCAAAGTGTATCTAATATAATTAGGTTAAGACAATTCGAGGGATTTTTATATTATTAGATTGACATGTTTTCGTTTTACAATACAGACTGTATTACATTTTTTTTACAAATTCCCATTAAAACTAATATAATTTTGCCATCAAAAAGTTCAGTATCTTACAATGTTACATCACACATTCAGTAAATATCTTAATTCCTTCACCTTCATTTAGTAGTGACAAGTATGCCGGAGGATATGAATAGCAAATGTATTACCGAAAATCAATATTGTAATAACTGTCCTTGGGGCTAGGTTTAACCGCATTGTGACGAGAACATCTAAAGAATAAATCTATACACCTATCAGCTGACTTAAATTAGAACTTCCAATAGTTAATTTACTTTTGTGGCGTCCACTAATTTGTTAAAATTTTTTTTATTTCAACTGGTTAATGACATTTTCAAAACTTTTGTAGATCACTTTCCAACGTTATCGCCACGTCAAAGTTTATCTAATATAATTATGTTTAGACAATTCGAGGGATTTTCATATTATTAGATTAACATGTTTTCGTTGCTGGCTCATCGCCGCCCGCCGATTTCGATACAATCACACTTACTCTAGTATACTTATAACAGTAGCTTAACAAAAACACAATGCACAACCCATTTAAGGTTAGGGAGCACATTAAAACTCGACCGCGCGGCAACCGCCGGTTCCGCCCGGTTGGACCGCATATCATTGTTTAGAACAATAGAAACCGGCTGCAACCGCATAAAACCCCACGGAACCGGCGGTTTCCGGGCGGTCGAGTTTAGATGTGCTCCCTTATACATGTAGTTCTAAAACAATGACGCGTAATCACATCATGCGTGTGTCAAACATCACAGAATGCTCACGATACTTAAGAATTGAAGCCAAGTAACGGATATTCAAACCATGATAATAACAAACACGCGCTCACAATAACATCGCACCTACGCTGTTGTCAGTGCTGCGTAACTTGTCTTGCAGCCTCTCCGTGTGCTCCCCTTACCGGCATCATGTGCGTGTATCGTGTATTCATGATCGCGTGCTATTTATTTACGCCCATCGCATGAGCTGTGCTACAAATCCATTGGGTCAAACTCGCTAGTCATAAGGGTCGCTAGTCTTAAGAGTCACAAGTCATAAGGGTCGCTAGTCATTAACCCTAAACCTAACCCTAATCCTACCCTAACCCTAACCCTAACCCTAACCATACCCTACCCTAACCCTAAACCTAACCCTTAACCTACCCTAATTCTACCCTAAACCTAACCCTAACCCTAAGATACTTTTATGACTAGCGCACTCGTGGTATAGGAAAATACACGTTATGACTAGCGACCCTGACTAGCGGGTAGAACCCAATCCATTGCGCTCACGGTACGCTCCCACATTCCGACAATATCACCATGGTTTTAGCTTCAACGATTTAAGTGTATTACTTTGCGTATTTTGAGTAGTTTGACTATGCCAAAGACATCACACTATTTAAATCTAATCGTGCAATTAAATGTATAAAATGTATAAGACGCGTTAAAACTTCATCTAGCCATGCATGATATCCTTACTCGAGATGACACTTAGGAGAGCACTTATATGGTTAAAATTAAATGACAATGTAAATATATTTAAAGATTGCCTGCGGTGAATTTTAGAGCTACAACATTCAAGATCGAGCAACGATTAAAAAGCTCTTGACTTCAAATATTTGGACATCGCCCCAAATCTGAGTGCTAACCTTAAAATAGATGTTATTTCGGCGTTAAAACTCTGGGGGCACGATATCAAGATGGGAATATTGCTAACCATCTGGCTTCCCAATGGGGACACTAAACGGGATACATCAACATTAGCTAAGCGCTAAGATAAATCTATGCCAAGTAGTGGCGCAAACCATAAAAACATGAATAATTGTATTTATTTACGGACGGAAATGTCTGAAAGATAATGTGTTTATTACAGTATTTCAATTTGTTGACAATAATAATCGTACTCAGCATATTTATAATGACGAGTTATACTTATACTATCAACATCGGTAATATGGTCACCTATAGCAGCCGACAGGTTAGAAGATTCATATATTTCATTATCACATTTATCGATTTTTTAACTTTTGAGGCATGGTTTTTAACTTCAAACAATTATAAATGAGAAATTTAAATAATGTTCGGTGAATTATTTGTATTTATGATTCAATCCATTTAAACTTTGACTTAATCATTTACAGGTTCAAGCAATATAGAATAGGCTATGTTCAAACCAGATATTACGATGATGACTAGATTTCAGGTATAAAAGGTTAATAGAGATTTCACATGGCATTACCATGAAAAAGAGTTGCGATATTAAATTCACTGTTCACGAAAATATGATTATCAAAATAATGTACTTTTCCTGGTTCATCCGAAAAGTACGTTTTATGGTTTGATAATACATTCCATGCGCTATTTAAATACATCTTGCATGCTCAAACAATAATAACTCATTTATATACGATAATGTGTAATACAATGTGTAATACAAGGCATACAAGGCAGTGTTTACCGTGGTTAAGCTCTATCCGTACTAAAGTGATACACTTTCTTTATTTCCTATAGAGTGTCTTCCGATTATCTTTTGTCCAAACAAGCACGATATACATTTAGATGATTCTTTTTAGAACAATTTGGTACCAAACATGTCACAATACAACAAAGATGAACCATTATTAACACCATTTAAAAATGCTGTGTGTGGCACTTGAATGGCCAGGAGTGGAAGGGATATTGATCACACAGTGAAACTGCGTTGGTTCGTGCCTGAGCAAGCGAGCGATTTTCTCCCCGCGTAGTATTTTAAAAATTTGAATTTGGGAAACGGCACGGATTTTCATTACATGGTGCTAATCATGGTTTATCTTTGTTGCTTGGTGGCAAGTTGGGTACCAGATTGTGAAGTTACTCTATGTGACATAAACAAACTGTATGACTTCTTTTGTTGAGCACTTTATAACGAACGGGTTCCAAATGAGAAGCAAGGTGAGGATAGTGTACTTTTCCGGTTCCTGGTTCACCAGACAATGCTTTTCGTAAACAAAAATTTATGTTATACATACTCTATTATACACTTCTTAATGACAGAAATAAACCAACTATAATCGTATTTAACAATTCAACAAACGCATTGCACGCGCGTACAGGTTCGGGCGCAATAAACCGTGCAATAGCGTATCGCGCGTACAGGTTCGGGCGCAATAAACCGTGTAGTGCGTACGTGGCGCAGTGTCATTTTTAATAAGACTGTCACCATCAATGACATTTTTCTCCGTGAAGAAAGCTTTCCGTCATATCGTTCAACATTTAGCCCTGATTTAAATATCTTTCCTGGTCTCAGAGATTTTTGTGTTAATTACACGACATATGCTACAATATAAGATATTGGGTAAAATACAGGGCGTAGGAAGTACTGCTCGTGTCATAAAGGTTATACAATAGTTGTGGTGATTGTGCCAAAACATTGCATTGATGGATGAACTATGTCACACCAATAAAGGCGCGTTCATACTCACGTCGTTGCGCATCGGCCGGCCAGCATCGGCGGACATTGGCGCGCGATTTGAAGCAATGTCAACTTTTATTCGTCGATGCGCAACGACGGGAGAATGAACGCGCCTTTCAAATCGAAGAAATATACAAAGCAACCGATGTTAATATGAATGCGTAAACGAAAAGGAGGACTGTATGAAGATTTAATGGAAACGTAGTAGTTTAATTTCTTTTGGCAATCACATCCATGGTATAAGCAATTTGCGAACCAAGTCACAACCTTTTCACGTGACCCCTTAACATTTTGGCAACCTGTCCAAGTATAAGGGCTGGATATACTGCATTAAAAAGAAAACAATATGTTGATGCAGTATAATTTATAAGCAAATAACAAGTAGAACTCAGCTCTAAGTATTTCGATGCTTCGCAGCTTCCCATATCCTTACCGTCTCTAGAGCGTGAAAGACATGAGCCGCGGGCTGGACGATTAGTTTATTATTTTATTTCACATGGAATGATTTTACACCTAAAAGCGCTTGCGTTATAAATACGACCAAGTTCATAATAAATAAGAATATCCGCCATTCGTAAGCGTGTTAGTTAAAATGGTGTGGTTTTACCGGTACCTGGTTTACCTGACAAGACCTCGCGTTGTTATGTTCAACGTGAAACATACAAGACATATTCTTCCTACAGGCAGATATTTAATCGTGAATACTGAAATAAGGTATGGCAAAGGTTTGGAATATCTCTGGATATGTAGTACTGTACAATGATCAACTTTGTAATGATAATAGCTTTTAATACGCCTGTATTGAAAGACACGGTCATTAAATCTTAAGTGAGGACACCGGTTGTGACTTAATGTCAGCGAGTGCATATATATGATACGCGTTTAAAATTCAAGCAGAAGTCGTGTCCAAGTTCAAGCAGCATATGCTTTCCTATGTTCAATCCAGATATTACAATGACGACTATCAGGGGTTGATAGATTCCACATGGAATGACCATGAAAAATTATTTTCAATATTGAAACGACTACGTTCATGACAACCGATTATCAAAATAATGTTCTTTTCCTGGTTCCTGGTTCACCCGAGAAGTATACACATTAAGGTTTGATAAATACATTCCATGTTTAGGCAATAATAAATGATTATCATACCATAATGTGTAACACAAAGCAGTGTTTACTGTGGTTCAGGATAAGTTCGAGGATGCTCTGTCCTTACTATAACAAACGGGTTCCAAATAAGCAGCAATACTATCCGTTTCTCGTATTCAGAATAGTGTTGTTTTACCGGTTCCAGGTTCACCAGAAAAGGTTCTACATTAATGGTAACGTGTGATACATAAGGTGTCACCACAAAATAATCTCCCTATACTTAACGTGGTTAAAGGGACACTAAGAGATGTGTTGGAGGCTGCGCCCTCAATTATGATAAAAACTGGGATTAGTATATTTTTATAATTGTATTACATGTATGAACTTACACCTATAAGGATTAAGAAGAATCAGCCCTCTTTGTACAAGAAAACGTCGATTCAAAAATGCTCGTACAGCCGGGACGAGCATTTTACGTCCGACAGTATCCCCCTGCAGTACGCGTGATACATAACGCGAACCATATTTGCATAGAGGGCGTTTTTCAATAAATAGCGAGGATATTGTTTTAATCAAGTTTTGCTGTGTTTTTGATAGTAGAAACAACAATAATGGCAATTTTTAATGTTCATCTTGAATTCTGAAGTAAATTTTTAAACATTTAAAATTTTCAACACCACTCAATGTCCCTTTAATGACTCGAAATGGGCTTTTTGAAAAGTATGACTATAAGAAGCAGCTAAAATTCTTCTTTCTTCTGTTTTTTATTTCACATAAATCAGAGCTGCGGTTCCAAAGTTACGGCAAATCAAAGTCGAAACTCTTAGGCAATTCTCGCTAATATTGGTATAACATATCTTATGTATTTCTTTGTTTCTCAACCAGTGATATCTAAGGTATTTTCTTTTAAAATATCATAACTTAAAAAATAAAGAAGCTATTGACATAAAGATACCACCAAAAATTGTGATAATTCAAATTGCAAATTTGAGTATGGTAATAAAAATGTAAATATTGTACCTAATTTGCATAATAATTAAAAACAGTGTTTCTAGACTTCAAACGCCGTTTTCGCAAAATGGTCATATTGATCAATCCCGGGGTCTTTTCTCAAGAACGGAAGCATGTAGAAAGCTGTAATTCAGAATATAGATAGAAAAAATAATTCTACAGGTGATAGCATAGCCTTTTTTGCAATTTTGTTCTTGTTTGAATTTTTATAGCAGTTTTTATTTTGAAAAATGCTCATTTTTGGTTAAAAAAATGATTTTTTTTAACATTTTTCGTCAAAATTTATGCCATTTTGAGAATTTGGGGCACAAATTTGAAAAAAGGGCTATGCTATCCTAACATTTATGTGTGTGAGCATAATTCTAGTTTTAAAAAACAACGCTAAATGTTTGCGTTCTTTCAGGAGTACCCCGGGATAAATTAAGCGTTAAAATCCAAGATGGCCGCCATAATTAGATACATTTGGATTTTTTTTTTCTCTGTCAATCCTCCTGAAAGTTCAAGAGTGTCAACATATCCAAAGATGAGCTTTGTAGGACCTAAAATAAAGAAAAAGTTTTTTATGGTAGCCCATCACCTTAAGAGATCAAGTCTGATTTTCTCAGCTATCGAGCGACTGGTTTGTTCAAATCATAGTTTTCTTTGAAAATATTGAAGATACTGATGACTTCTGTAAAAAAAAACACATGGGGGGGGACCTGCAATTTTCCTCGCAATGGGTAGTCCACTCTCCAAATCGATGTCTGTTAGCTATATTCGGTGAATTTGTCCTAGAAGAGGTGAAAAGAGAAAAGTTGTGTCAAATGTTATTATTACAGAAAACATCAAGGGTTCTTTAGTTAAATATTAAGTTTATATTTTACAAATCACAAATAACACAAATTTAGTTCATATTAACAGCACTTTATACCTTTTTGTGCATTTAAATTAATGGTCAAAGGTGGGGTCTATTTTGAATTAAAAACACTGGCTAGCACAAAACTATTTGGTAGTGCGGTATCATAAGCGTCTTTATGAAAAAATAAACCAACTACTTTACTTGTTTTTAAAAATAGTTATAATCAGATTAAACCAACATACATGAATAGCGTATCGCGTGTACTGCGTGAATGTTCGGGCGCAATGAACCGTGCAATGCGCACGCGGTGTTCTTGTCATTTTTAATTAGACTATCACATCAATGAAATAAGATGGCCGTCATTTCGTTAAAAAAAATAATTAAAGCTTTCCGTCAGTTTGTTAAGCATTTAGCCCTAATTAACGTAGTGTACTTTTCCCGGTCTCTGGTGTTCCCAACAAGGCAATACATCAGGTTTTCGTGATAAATACAAGACATACATTACTTTTAAAAAAGAATGTATTTTTACTACATTATGTGGATAAAAACAATAAATATTAGCATACAAACAATTACGTACTGACATACATGTAACTAACATTGAGGGATGGATTACAATATAAAACAATGGGTAAAATACGGGCTGTACGAAGCACTCGTGCCAAAAATGTAATAACACTTGTGTGGTTATGGTGTTAAAACATTGCATTATTGGAGGATTAACTATGTCATACTAGTTAGTCGAAGATTTAATGGAAAATCAAAAGTGTTTATTTTTTGGCAATCACATTCATACCTGTAGTTGTTGCGAACCACATCACACCCTTTCCACGTGTCTCCTTCCTTAACATTTTGGCAACTGTGATCCAAAAGTTATATAGTAGATAAACTACAAAGGAGGGATACTGTATTACCAGAAATACTTTTGTTGGCGTAATTTTTAACATTAATTTGGAATGTTACAGGATGAGTAATTTTGGATAGTCTATGTCAGCCTAGGTCCAAATATAAGGGCTAGTTAATATCAACATAATTTGGTTGCAGTATAATTTAGACGCAAATAACAAGTGATACTTTACAGTGTCCCATGTCCTTACTGTTTCTAGAGCGTAAAAGACATGAGCCGCGGACTGGACGATTAGCTTATTATATGATTTCACATGGAATGATTTTACACCTAAAAGCTCTTGCAACATTAATATGCGACATTAATACGACCAGGTTCTTAATAAATAAAAATATCCCCTATTCGCTGAACGACGTTGTAGTTAAAATAGTGTAGTTTTACCGGTACCTGATTTGCCTGACAAGACATAAACTACCTATAGGCAGAAATTAAATTATGCGATGATGACTTTGTGATGATGATATATAGCTTAATACACCTATTTTTGAAAGGCAAAATTGCCTAAGGAGGGGGATTGTCCTAGGGACCCACACTCAGATTTTTGAGCGATTTACTACTATCGCGTCTTTTTTGTATTTATCACACTCTTGTATCGCTTCTTTTGGGGTAAGAAATTAAAATCCACTATTTATCACACTCTTGTATCGCTTCTTTTGGGGTAAGAAATTAAAATCCACCCGTTTTTAGGTACCCCTTTCCTCTTGCGCACCATCGGGAGTACCCAGGTAAAAAGAGAAATCGCTGACGCGTGCAACTGAAAATCTTTACCTTTTCAAATGTGTGTGTATATGCATCTAAAGAAACAGACAAAATGCATGTAAAATGAATATCCCTTTATTTGCTAGCAAAGGAGAATTTAGCTTTGGTATTGCTCAATCACTATGTAATTTACATATAATCACATATACTCCAACTTCTTTGCAACTCTTAATGATATAATTACGAAATATGGTCTACTAGAGTCACTATCAACTATCAACAGTAATTTGAATTGTGTAGTGCATTTATCGCTTTTTTGCGCGCTTTAAAATGACTTTGATACGTAATATTTTCCTTTGTTTTTAGACACGATGTCTTGATATAAGTGGTGAAAGTTACGTTAAAAACTTCCGTTCGGAAAGTGCTTTTCTTAAGGGTCCCATTGCCTCCCATGCCTTCTTCACTTAAGTGCTAATTATGGTAACATATGCTAATATACAAACTTTAATTCCTATATACTATAAATATCTCACTTGATTCATCACGCTACGGTGGATTATATCTTAAAGTAGCAGAAATTACACATTTTATTACACTAAAATATGTAGTCTATAAATATTCATTTGCAGAATTTACTCGTGTCATTGGCCGTTGAATCTGAATTCTTATTTTGTGTTCCCCACTATTCAATCAAATGTATAAGTTTACATAACATCAATTTGTAAGTGACCTTTGATAATAATGATAGAGTTTGAAAATATACCCGTAGAAATTGTGATTGATTCATAAGTATTGAACGTGAAAATAACCTGTACCTAAGACTTACCCACCAACGTTCATTATGGATAGGGTTTTATATCTCACTTTGTATAGATATAGTGAGATTTATAACAACATCTGTTGATCTCAAATAAATTACATTTCCCAGTGACTTTGAATAACATCCCCAGTCAATTGAAATTGTGATTGAAAATCGGGCATACACCTTGTTAACAGCCTATGCTCTTTAAAACAAACTACCAAACTATATAAGTAGTTTCATGTATGTTGGCTAGTATTGAAAGGGAATTTATTTGAAATAACACTATTGGCAAGGTTTATTTGTACATAATAATCACCCTACGTGTATACATGTTATATGTTTAAATTTAATGCATACTTCCTTTCCTTGATTTTGCCCGAAATCGAAAAATCGAACTTGCTTCGTTGATGCGTCCTTTTTTGTTTTGCAACCGGCAAGATCTTGTACCGCGAGATTTGTATTTATTTAGGTTTTGGTGTAATATGCGTATGATCGTTGTTTTGAATACAAACAAGTTTATTAATTAAAATGAGAATTGTGCTAAGTTACAGTTGTTATACCATAAAGGTTCAAGATGATTACATGGAAGAAGGCTGCATTAAACACAAAACACGAAATGTGTCAATCGGCCCACGCAAAACTGGTTTGTGAACGACGACCAAAGACTTATCATTATTTTTACCAAAGTGTATATAATATAATTAGCACAAAATAAAGAGTTTACAAGGACAATTTTGTACTAATTATCAAAATCTGAATCATAATTATTGTTATTTAAATAGTCCAATTAACAAGCCATCCCTAGTCCTATATTTATATGACAAGCAACACACACATTTCTATAAAGCCAGTCTAGCAACATATCGAATCTTTAAAGGAAGTCTCTATCCGCATAGCTCTCTTGTTGTATTTGCAAGTCATTTGGGTAAAATACTATTATATGACGCATAACACTGTCTGCTTACAAAACACATGCCCGTATTTAAAATTTTATTTCATCATCTTTATTAAAATAAAGAAGCAAACACACAAACTCAAGAACAGCTAGGGCCTATGCTGACCCCAGGCATGGGAAGTTACATAACACAAGAACATACAAATTAATACAGTACTGAAAGAAAGCAAAACAACGGAATTTATTAACAAAAACTATCATGGCGGCACAACAAAAAAAACCACTAAATGAGCTCTTGGATGTTCCACTCCGGCTCATGTCTGGCATTGTAGATGAAATATGAAGAGGTAAGAACAGATTTTGAAATTTTGTTTTTGAGGTTGGAATATTTAGTGGAGCTTTTCAGTTGCCTGAAGATACTAGTCATCCTCTTCTTATTGTCCGTGTCAATCAAACCCCTTGAGCCGATCTCAATGGCGATTAATGAGCAATCAAAGCCTGTGTCAACTATGTTAGAGACCAAAGATGAGTAGTATCCATGTGCATATATACAGATACAATTCAATAACAGCTTTCCATAAAATAAGTTGTCAGATATAAAAATAAAGACGTAATATACCGTATAATGATGCCAATTGAGGTGTAAAGGAGCATGTAGGTATGTCAAAATCTGGGTGCAAAAAATGGCTGCCAAATTGTAAGCCAAATTGAAATAAGTATGGTTTAATTAAATTTTGTTGGATGGGCACATCTTAACATTAATGTACCACTACCTTAACCACTGCTACGGCGGCAATTTAGTTATTGGCTGGTCATACATTCTCCCATTCTTAGATTAGGCAGGCTAGTGGTCATACCCTAAAGCACTGTTTTGAGTTTAATCTCAATAACAACCTGAAAACAGACACTTTATCGCATATGCGCCCAAGGTGTTAAGACAATGAAACCCTATTGTACAGAGGTGGTATCAAGTTTTCCACGGTTGCCATAGCAACAATCACAAATATACTCTCATTACTAAAGATAAAACTAAACACGTTTTAGAATGTTTGTTCTAACAAAGGTATGAGCTATGATGGTTAAACCGTTCTCACTTTAACATGCTTTTTTTCAAAGTTGATATAAAGTATATCTTCATGAAATGACTATAATCTGAGAAGAAAAAAATTGATACACAAGAGAAAAGAAAATGTTTTGGCATGGTAATTTTATTTAGAATATTCCTCGTGCCAGACTCCGTGGACAATGCAAATACAGAATAGAAATTGACTCTGGCTCTACATCCTCTGGGATTCACTTCTTTAACACTTTTAACGCGGCAGTAGTTTGCAGACTACAGTTCCCAAATTTCATAAAATGTTTCAAAAATGTCAGAATTATTCAATTTCATCTCCATATCTGGAATCACCATGAGAAACGCATTGAAATTAAACTTGCCTAGTATTGGTTCAGTAATTCTTAAGATAGACTTTAAAAGTTTGAAAAGGTTTCTGACAAATCTGTTTTGTAAAATTGTAAAACTAATAACCGCGTGGAAAGTATTAAATGTGTTAGTATCTATAGATGTGGCATGATGCTTGTGTTGAAACTATCCTAACAAATTCTTATGTCAATATTTCTTACTAATGACAATTTTGATGACAAACGTGGGGAATAATAAGATAAATTGACTAATTGGCTTAATGGAGTAGATCTTATAGTTTCCATAGATTAAAACGTTTAATAACTATGTGTTAGTTGTTAAATTGTTGAAGTTTTAAATTAATGAATAACAACCATTATTAATTAAATTCCCAATTAAGATCACAGTTTACAAAATAAACACATTAAAAACATTATAATTTCTTTTTGTTAAAATGTGAATGTTCTAATTATTTCAAACTGCTGATGTATCACTCTCTTTACCGATGTTTCATCCACTGGAAGATGATACTGCAAACTTTACCCAATGCCCGGTTGATTGAATTACCCTAGCATAAATGCTCATATATTTTGCATAAACGGAAAGAATCGTTGATTTGAAAAATGAATAAGGAATAACAATTCTATAAATACGTAGCTCATATTTATATTTCCCGATAAAAGAGAGCCTCCAAAGTCCTCTGTTTAATGATTAAACGATTATGAATTCACAATGTGCCTAAATATTGTCCAGTACAACGTCCTATAATATAATTCATCATAAACGGGCGTATCAGTAACTCAATAGTGACTTATCAATCAGCTCAAATATCTATGACCTAAACCTACTTTCGACTCAATTTGATAACTCTTTCCTGGGGCATGGATTTACATATATCCATTACATCTTCAGTGGTTAATTCTAAAGATTAACATGGACAAGTATAGCAAACGATGTTTGTATTAAAGCTAAAATCTAGATTATTACTACAATCAATTCCCAAAAGGATAGTGATTTATTATTTTTATCATTAACCATATGGTTATGGATGGTCTTCATAGGTCGAAACACACGCCTATCTAACCATTTAATTGTCCATTCCAGAACATTCTCCTCATTCCTGATTGCAATATGCATGATTGATTTTGATAGACAAAAACATCGGTCTTATGATTTTGACGGCCGCTCTCGAAGTATCCTAGCTCGCATAGGGATATAAAAAATAAAAACCTTTGTTTTTCTTTATTATCTACATTCTCGCTTTCTTTATCTCTTATATTCTTTTCTTACGTGGTGGAAATTGCGAATTTTAAATTTCAGAACAATATTTTTCTCTGGCAAAACGGATGGCTGTAATACTAATTCTACAATTTCTTTTTTCCTAACAAATATTTGTGTTCTCTTTTACATTGCTATTTTATAACGTACATTTTGATAAATATTTTGGACACCATCAACTAGCAAATAATAGCATTATAACACATTTTCAAATTATAAACGTTACCTTATTTCTATGATACAAAACAAAAACATCACACATTAACATCACGGTAGACGCATTGCCTGATTGTAATGAACTCTCCTGTCGGAATTATAATAACGAATATTTTGCACTTAATGTTTTAGTATCATCTGTTTGGCGTCTAAACGCAGACGGCATAATCGAGGAAATGGCGGAAATAAGTCCTATATAACTTACGTTCAACCCGCAATACATACACAGTCGCAGGAAAGACTCCGAAATGTACAGGAACTGTCGATAAAGTAACATGTCATTTTTACTTACAGGCTAATTGAAATATATATTAAAGGCGCATAAAGCGAGCTTATCGTTCACTGTTACTTTGTTGTTTGGGGGAAATGATTTGATTGTTGTACAGCAACTAATCCAATCTTCATTGAAATCTTCAAACATGATTATAGAAAATCATAATATTGGTTCGAAAGGGGGCGAGAAAATCTCAAATCTGCCGTTATGAAAGGCATCACGAAACCGAGCAATTTCGGTGACTATCTCTTCAAAACGTCACCAGATGATCAACTGGAAAGCTAGCCTAGTCAACGTTCAGCAATAACCAAAAATTATGATATAAGAAAAGAAAATTTAAAATAAACGTGTATTTCCGACACATTGGTATAAGGGAGTGTTTATAAACACCTTGGTGGAGGTTGGAAAATATGGGTGACCAGGAAAACATGGTGCCCGAAAGGGGAAATCAAACAAATTGGTACTTAATAGTGCTTGTTTATATGAGCTACCGTCGAGTGCCTCGCTTATCTTATTGTCCGGGTACTATATATTTTTATTTAATATATTATTATTATTATTATTATTTTTGGGGCGGGTAACAGAAATTGACCCTTAAAGGTTGGATCAAGAAAAAATCGAATTGTTTTGGGGGTCCAAAAAACTTCTTCCAATGCTCGAACTTTTTCATCCCCCAACCGCCCACCAAAGTATTATTGAACACTCCCTAACCAAATGTTCATTTTTAAAGAACAGAACTGATGCACTTTAGTTAATTTCATTTGGCAGTTTTGAAATATTAGGGTTTCACCTATTTCCCATTAATGATATGTTATACCTTATAACTATAAGCACGTTTGTTTATAATGAATAAACATGTTGGTATTGTTTACTGCAACTAGATTGTTTACTGCAAATATTTTGAAATATTTGATATGATCTCTTTTATTAAATTCGATGACATGTAACTACTTTTATAATCAAACAAATATATCCATATAACAAATTGGGAATGTGACATATTTGCATTAAACATTTGCTGCAATTTTTCTTGGCCTCTGAGATGTTTGAACCACTCATTTTCGAAAATAACTTATGAATTCAAACTTCCCCCAAAGGCCATCAAGGCTAGTATAACCGTAACACAATTTTGCATAAACAATGTATAAATGGACAAAGTTATTCTACGTAAAAATGAAGATGTTTTGTTTGTACCTCCTCCACAGCAAGTGTGTGGTTCCGAGACACAAAACCAATACTTGACGGTAATAGTAAATTTGGAGTGTGCATGTAGAGATATTTGGTTCCTCTTGAACTAGAAGGCCAAATAACATGGAATATAATTATATTGCTTTTGTAATAGCTGCCTTGTACATATAGAGACAAACCTCCTCATAATCTCCATCACATCAATTTGGGTTCAATAGATCATATCAATTTGTTGTCAACAATGGAAACAAAACCTTTGTTACGTAGCGTTCGTTTCTTGAAAATAAATTCTTACAAATTATTAGTATAAAAAGGACTGGTACTCGGAACATGGGAGATTGTTACTTAGCGTCGGATTTGACAAATCGAAAAGCCTGTCAAATTCATATCGGTTCCTATTATTTCAGCACCTTATCGCAATCCTATGAGCCCAGTAATAAGTATCATTATCGTAAGTACTGTATGTCTTGATTTGTTCAATACGTCCGGAGGATCATTGGTATGATCGTATGAAATTCGATGCAAATATCTTGTGGTTGAATAAATAAAAGTATGAAAAATGGATTTAATTAAAATGTTATGATCTATAGAATTGTATGAAACGTTATGGTCAATTCTTGACATATAATTATAAAAGCCTTTTTTTATGATCTACAAACGATTAGTGGTAAAATTTAAGGTAAAATGGCTAACCTAAATAAAGTATGGTATTTTTCCCCTCAGAATAGCGCAAGGCAGCTGCTTTGTGAGTAACTCTATAAATAGAAGTAGGTCATCTCCACCTATGGAATCAGAATCTTAAGCCCAAAATATATATTCAGTTGTCTAAGACCGTGATCTTCCGAGCCTGGTGGCAGCTGACACACATGGAAATACGACTAGAGAGAGAGATTGAACGGCTTCCAAATGCACAACCTCAAATAACACCTTATTAGGATGGAGTTATTTGCATTACAAATTGTTGAATTTTGTCCGACATTTTCGCTTGAATGATTGGCAATGTGTTGGAAGGTGTTTAATTTAATTTAGAGCAAGAATTGAATTATGCGTGGCTAGAAGGCAGTCGGGATTGGTTTAAGATTACGCCAGATCAAGGAATGTAAATGAATTGGTGCCCCAATGAATTATATTACTTTTCTTGACAAGGGATTCGCGTTACCCAAGCTTTTCAAATAAGCATGGAATACGCTCAGTTGTTCAGGCATCTCTAGCTTTGTTTAACGGTGTTATATTTATATCCATTTTGTAATGTTAAAATTACTTTATGATACAGAAAATATTTACATTTTACAATCTCGAAGTTGATAATTTTAACGTTATTGCTGATAATAAGAATGACAAGTGATTATATACCAGCATTGCAAAACCCAGGACCTTGGGATGAGAGGCAAGGCTTTGCACGCCTAGTTAGATATCATCAGTCGCACTCAAAAATACAGTTCTTTGTGACTATCAAAAAATGCCATGATTGCGCAATGAGGTTTCGCGGGCCGTATTATTTAGGGTTAAAAGCGTTCTGAACATACTTGTGTTTAATTCAATGAGTTATTGAGCATTGAGATTCAGTACAAGAAACTCAAAAAGGGAGATATCTCCAAGCCCGCGGTGAATCGGTCAGGAACCTCTTTATTTCCTGTAAGATAAACATTACCTACCACCAGATACATGCATTTACCTATTTTCATTTCCTATTGATTCATTAAATAAGTTAAAATGCTACAGTGAAAGAACATATGATTTCCAAAACCGACTATTTCAATTTACATTTAACAGAAAACATTCCAGATTATATTATACCTTTCGATATTGCCAGCATATTATGGATGTCATTATGGTCCTGTGTAGCCATCATCAACTCTCTTGATACCAGAAACCACATACCCATAACATAGCAGACAACAATGCATATGTTGAGAACGCATGAACAGCACGTTCACGTGGGGTACTGAATGGCACAAAAAAGAGGACGTTGTGAACGCATGAACAGCACGTTCACTTAGGGTACTGAATGGCACCCAAAAGTGGACTAATTATGTGCAAACCTTTTCCAGCGGTGATTCTAGAACATAACATAATTTATAAATGATACACAATGAACAGCGCCAAAAGACAATCCATTCGTGTAAATGAATTTACTACCACGCTTTTACATGAATAAATCAGTGGAGAGTAGAAACTTATTTAAGCTAAAATTCTACAGATGCATCTATCTATGAAAAATTGCATTCCTAATGAAGTTTGAGATAAAGGTAATATGTGCAGATCAATATGATCGGTTCTAGAGTAATGTTTCTATAACTAAAAATATTCTCGTTACATTATTCAAAATCTTGTCGATCACGTTTTTATTTTTTTCCTGACGATGTCGTGGGCCTGCCCTTGACGTAAGTCCTCGACATCAAAACCTGTTTTACATCGTACGTAATTCATTGAATGGCGGAATTGACGTTCCTCAATAGGATATTGGCAATATATCACGGTATACATACGGTATAGGCGTAACACTAGATCTAGACAACAGGACTATACAAGTGGAAATTGAAGTTCTATTTCTAATATTAGGTATAGTAATACTTGATCTCGCAATTTGCAGCACACTGTATAGGTACTTCCTTAGGACATCTTTCAATAGATTTCCCGCCCTTTCCACTTTGCACGCGGCAGTCGTCTGCAGACGACAGTTCAAAATGTTCACAAAATATTTTAAAAATGTCTACATTATTGAATTTCATCACCATATTTGGAATCACCTTGCGAAATGCATTGAAATAATGCTAGGGTATTAGTTCAGTAATTCGTGAGATAGACTTTGAAAGTTGGGACAAGTTTGTGATACATCTGTTTTGTTTAATGATAAAACTAATAGCCGCATGGAAAGCGTTAAAGCTAGAATGAGAAGAGCATACGACTAACAAAGTCAAGTTGATAATAGAATGGGAAATCAAATGAATTTATCCAATTCCATCGTTGAGACATTTTACCCATTATCTATTGTCAACATCAATGAATTATTCATAGATGTTTTTCGTAAGAGAGCACACGAATCTAATCACAATTCCTTCAGATTATACATCGTCAATAGATGTTATTAAACATAACCCCAAGTCCTCGCTGGATGATGGGATATGTCTTTCACATGCCAACATTTGTATATATTACTAATAATGGTAAGTGTTCATACAATTGTATAAAGTTACACTATACAAGATATCGTGTGTGTTAAGTTCCAAAAATACTTTTTAAATTAGAAAGAAGTTCTCGACAAATACATGGAATATGCAAATAGAGTCGTAAGAGCTGTTTGCAATGCGTATTTTGCTGAATTGTACAGCATTGAACTAAACTACCACAAGATTAAAACAGCAACACATAAACATGGCTACGGTTTGGTAGGATAAACTTTGTTTAAACCAGGGTAATGTTTTCTGAAATCCTTACCCTAGTTTAAACAAAGTTTATCCTACCAAACCGTAGCCATGTTTATGTGTTGCTGTTTTAATCTTGTGGTAGTTGAGTTCAATGCTGTACAATTCAGACTTAAATTTCTTGGGTTTGTACGCTCCTGTTGCGTAAATGGCTCCGTCATGTACACCTAACGTCAATTATGGAACAATGGAAACCATCGGGAATTTATGCTCGCAGATGGAATTATGGGAAGCGTTACTGAAATGGTTGATTTACGCTGCAGGTGTAGACATAGAAAAACTCTCTTTCAATAATCCATCTCGAGATGAATACCATGCACCTGCTGACCAATAGAAGCCACAAGCTGGACATATAAGGACATAAGCCTTTTACCTGATATAGTAGTTAGAATTGAACAATTCCTCGGTTGAAATTCATGCAAATAGTTATCTAGAAGCTTGTTATTGTCTAGAGCCTAGTATTTATCCAATTAATATTACCAGTATCCGGAATAACCTCATCCAGACGCTGTGCTTTCTGTAGTGTCCAGTTATATAGAACAATATCGTATAGTTAAAACATTTTGTGTTTATTTTACCTCGCCGTGGATATACTATGAGTTTACAGAATCAGGGACGGCGTGCATTCTTGTACGTCAATGAATAATGAATATTAGTTCCATCTACAATACAGTTTTGACGGTAGAATAGGATGCTTGATCAGTGGCTGGTGTGTCACGTAATTTCATAGTTAATTATGCAGAAGCAGAGTGCTATAGAGTAGTCATGCTGTTAGAGGAAATCTGCATACTGTATGATTTTACTTGATAACAATAAGGTGGACGAACGCACGGTCACTAAATTCATTAACCTTTTGCGGTACAATTTTTGAAAGCAGAAACAACGGCGAGGTTATACACCCAACACAGACCAGGTGCCTAATTTTGAATCAGTAATCAGTATCAAAACTATGACATATACAAGGGACGTACCACTGTCTCAGGGGGTGCAAGTTTTTTGAAACAAACCTTCACCCAATATTCAGATTCCAGGTGGAAATTTTTTTGACCCAATGATGAGTAGAAAACTCTCTGTCCCACCCAACTCAATATAAAGGATAACTTAAAAACCGCCAAAATGTTAAAATATAATGGTGCGTCCCTAAACGATCGAATGTCCTCTCCACAATAACACCTCATTCATAAAAACGAGTGGGCATGCATTTTAAGTTATTAGTCAAAACGTGATTCTTTTAGTAACCACAACTCAAATGAATTTGTATTAAACACTGTGTGCTACCTAAACCGGTCAGGCATGTATGAATGGTGGGCTGTGATTCATTTCACTCAAATTGGCAATGATATCCCATAGAAAATACTTATATTAGTCGAGAAACGACTAATATACTGTATTCGTCCTCTTTCTTTCTTTCTCCTGTCATGAGACCTATAGCTCAGTAACCATTTGGCTGATTTTGACCATATTTGACCATAAGTACCCTTTTGTGCACCACTACTCAGGTTGTCAAGCATAAGGGGTCAAAGGTCACACAGAGGTCACTAGGGGTCAAAACGTGATTCAACATGCTCCGATTTTGCTCAGACTCGGACATTTTGTGCGCATTGACAAGAAAAGAAAAAAGTCAATCATGACCTTGGGGTCAAGGGTCAAAGGTCAAACAGGGGTCACTAGGGGTCAAAACGTGATTTTCACATAAAACGCCCTTGCAGTTTAGTGCAATGACCTAGGATCATCAGAATTGGTTAACATATTCCTTATGACCGTACGCATATGAAATTAATCGGTTTTTAAAATCAAAACATATTTGGGGTCACTAGGGGTCAAAATGTAAATTTTCACTCCATTCACTCAAAATGCTACTTGTCCGAGGAAAAATGACTGATGATACTCAGAATTAGTCAAAAGATTCCTTGGATCCATGTTCATATAGGGTGCTTCTCCACTAAAAGTGACATGTCAAACGGGGTCACTAGGGTCATTGAACTATACAGGGGGAAAATATAAGACATGCTCCGATTTTGACCGGATTCTTTTATTTTGTGGGCATTGATAAGACAAGAAAAAAAAGTCAATTACAAGTTTGGGGTCAAAGGTCAATAAAATGTCACTTGGGGTCAAAATGTGACTTTCACTTAAAACGCGCTTGCATTTGAATGCCGATTACTCGTGTCTTCGCTGGTATTGCCAGATTAGGTAAACCTACGTTGTGATACAGTGGTAAAAGGTCTCTCTTCTGTCATGAAACCAATAGCTCCGCAACCATTTTGCCGAAGTACCCCCATGTCATTACTCATTGGTCAACATATGGCAATTCCGTGTTTAAATTAGCTGCCATTGAAGAGGGAACACAACATTGTGTGCAAAGGCTATGACCACAACTGCCGTGACTGTATTACCAATTCTATTATTCAACTAATAAAAATGCATATATTTGTTTTGTTTTTTACTTTTCTACAGGCGGGAAAGTGCTCTCTGAAACTCACCGTCTTATAAAAGATTTATTTGACGAAAATGGCTATAATCCCTACGTAAGACCAGTGTATAATCACTCCACCGTTATAGATGTACAGATGTTATTATTCGTTGCACAAGTTTTAGAAATGGTAAGTGCCAACAAAATCCGTCTCATAAGATGCAAAAATAACCACAAATATTTGTGTTTCAAAAACAATAGACTTTTGGTAAGCCCTGTTAGTCCACCATCAACTACACTTCATCCCATTACATTTAACCCCCTTAACTCCTGATATATGATCAATTCAGTAACAAGAGTGCATTTCCTACTTTGGATTTTCATTTGAAACCAAATGCTTTTGAAATTCTAATTATGATTTATAGGATACACCAGTATAGTGTTAAAAATACTTCTAATATGCAAATATTCGGTAGTTTTGATAACTGAAGCTCTAGAATGGATAGAAAATAATTCTTATGACTATTTCATCACAAATTCCTATATTTTTTAAGGCCAAAAAAAAAATCCTGTTTCACATGGGATACTTTTTTTGACACGCCCTGTATAACTCATTGTGTACTAATTGGCAGTTAAAATGATAACTATTCTACGCAGCCATACACCTTTTATGATCAACGATGTAACAGTAAGAGACAACATGGATATTGTGGTTGCGAGTGTATGTTTGTTTGGAAGTGATATTTCATCTGAATCAATCCAAGCCTCGTTTCCCAAAATAGAACTATTTACTTAACAAACATCTGCAAATGAGCCACTTATGACGCCACTAAGTGGTTTCCAAACGTCAAGATGGATTTTAATGTCTTACCACGACAGATGATATGGACATGTTATATTGATGGTCATTACAGCTAACACGACTGCAACTTTAAGGACACCAAAAGGCGTTAATAGGGTTTAAGTGAACTAAAAACCGCGTTTATATTAAATGGCTCCACAACATATTCTCCAGAATTATTCTATTTTACTTTGAGATGAAGGATCGTTGTAGATTATGACCATAAGAGGTTGGGTCGAAGAAAAACCAATTGACCCTAAGATTGGTAATATAATATTCTGTCCGGAGTAAGCTACAGGAAATTGCCATTTACCAAGGAACAGATAATATTTGGACAGTATTTATATAGGTATGCATTCGTAGAGGTGGTTTCCGTAGGCATATTATAGGTATAGTGAAGAGATTCGACTTTGTCGTATATTGTTTTCTCATTGGGCCCTTAAGTGAAACTCTCATTGGAGAGCCATTCATTACTCGATTGGTTTAACGTTGAAATACATTTAATCGAAATGGATATACACGGGTTTACTGATTTATTTCTCAAAATGGTACAAACATACACTAGATCTATAACTTTACATCTTGATATGTAAGTCCAAAAATTATCCGCAGTTTCACTACGCGAGTCTTTTGCAGGTGCTAGTCATGAATATGTTATATAAAAGTGAGTGATACGTAGGGGTGTACCCGTATGTGTCTAATAGTCACATATATTTCTCGTCATTAATATAAAACATTTAGAGTATTTGTCAATGCAAATCATTCGACTTTCAACTCAGGTGAACATTAATGTGCAACGTATATTATGATACATTAAGATCAACCAATCGGTATAACATTTATTTGTGAAATTTCAACTTTGCAATACTTTGTTATCCATACCCAATTTTAAACTAAAACAGGTAGGCCTACTTAAGACACTGTGTAAACGGGATAGTGGGGTTTTCCTGAATGCTTTGTGTTAACATCAGATTATTTAGATCTAATAATCCCAATCAGCGCTACCCCACTCTATAGCTGGGGAGCGGAGGCCCATTTTTAGGGTTTTTTGGTCCCGGTGTGCTGGTACAGGGAAACATATGCCAAAATGTTCCTTGAAGTCTGTAGCATACAACCTAGGTGGACATCCTTGCCAACTCGGATGTTTAAAGTTGACCTTTGACCTCGATTTAGGGTCAAAGTTCACATGTGTTTCAATGGGACGTCAAAACTTTAATTTAACATGGGAAAAAATGTAAAAAACAATATATTGACCATGCAAAGTAGATAATTTTGTTCGGCTGACTGTTTAAAACAAAAAAGTCAATCACAAGTTTAATTGTCGATCAATACTTTTTGACCTATGTCCATTTGAAAATGACATGTCAGCAAAATTTGCCATTTTTTTACCGTTTTCACAAAATTGGCCAAAAATGACATGTAATCATTATTTTCAAAATATTATTGGCCCTTGGATGATCGAATACATCTAATATTGGTGGTTAATAGACCTACTTTGATTTTAAGACAATTATAAAATCTACCGGCAATGCAGTTTCCATAGCAACCACCATTTATGTCTAAATTTCCTCCATTTTGACCAATTTTTGACGTTTTTGGTAGCCATTTAAGTCTGTTGCCATGACAACAGCAAACCATTGATGTTCAAAATTTATCTTAATATCAAGTACATTGATATACCAACCTTAAAACATGGTTTATCACTTCTCAATGAGTTACAATATTTTTTTAAAGGAGAAAAAAGTGGAATTTTGGCCGAATTTGTGAAAAATTGCCAAAAATTGCCTATTTTTATGACTTGTCATTTTCAAAAGGTCATAAGTCAAAAAATATTGATCGATGATCAAAGTTGTTTTAACTTTTTTGCTCTAAACAGTCAGCCTAACAATATGATATACTTTTTGTGGTCAATAATTTGTTTTTTTATTTTTTTCCCATGTTAAATTAAAGTTTTAGTTTTAACGTCCCATTGAAACAGATGTGAACTTTGACCCTAAATCGAGGTCAAAGGTCAACTTAACATCCGAGTTGGCAAGGATGTCCACCTAGGTTATATACTACAGACATCAAGGAACATTTTGGTATATGACTCCCTGTGCCAGCAAACAGGGACCGAAAACCATGCGCGCTCCCCAGCTATTTGGGAGCACTGTACCAAATCAATGCGCAATTCGTGTAATCCTATAATAGTTCCGGAAAAGCACGAAGACTAGGCTTGTAAATGTGAGGTTTTCGGGCAATTTGTTTCTCCGGGGATGGTATGTTTGTATTTAAATGAACGAATGGGACCTACCCGTTGCACATACAATGATAAAATACGATATTTTTAATTTATCGACCTAAATAGTGCCCAGGGCGTAAGCACCAGCCTAAATGGTGAACAGGCATGCCAGAAAACGTGAAAAAGTGAGGGCGCTGTGTGAAGGTCCGTAGCGGAAAATTTAGGTTAATAACCCCCCATGAAACAAGGCTTAAATTAAAGTTGAGATGTTGCTGAAAAGGGTCATAGGTGACAAGTATGCAATAAATGTAACCGGAGGGTAGAAAAGGTGTCTTGAAATATGGCACTTTTACACGTATTTCAATGAGAAAGATATTTGGTGTGGTGCTCCCATTTGTATTGGTCACCATTTTTCTGCACTCTCGGCTATAAACAGCTCGTCACCCGAAATCAGAACTTTTTATGGAAAGCCATAATATCAATAACTTTTTAACGATGCCTTTACCAGTGATCCTCCCATTCAATCTTTAAAATTATTTTTTTAGAAAAAAAAGCAGCAATGCAAAAAGTAATATAAGGTTACAGATTAACTAAAAAAGACCATTAAGGTTGTTTAAAAATTAATGAAATATTAAAAATTAAAAAAATGCACCAAAAAAGCACAAAAGTTGGGTTTTTTTTAATAATATTTTTAAAATTGTTTACTTTTGATGTCTAAGATTGATTTTAAATGTTTATGCCATACCTTCTTTTCAATTTGTATGATAAATTAGGTATTTTTACAAAATTTTGTTGTACGACGTGCCAATTTCAAAGGAACTTTCTCATTCAAGGAAAAATTTGACCTTTGACCCTAAATCGAGGTCAAAGGTCAACTTAACATCCAAGTTGGCAAGGATGTCCACCTAGGTTGTATACTACAGACATCAAGGAACATTTTGGTATATGACTCCCTGTGCCAGCAGACCGGGACCGAAAAACCATGCGCGCTCCCCAGCTACTATCGGGTCCGTGCTCATTGGAGTATATCTGATATCGGTCGGTGATGTCGGCAGACGCGAAGGGGGCGGGACGAAGGCCCGCGCCGTTCGAAATCAGCGTACTAAGGCCGTTAGTGACCGATTCCAGTTCTAAGGAGTATAATGATTCCGTTACAGGATGGCCTCTTACATGAAATTGATAGTGTATGACTTGAACATCTTACATATCTAAATGCAGAATGAAAATAGAACATGGTCGATGCACCGCTGTTGGCTGTCAAAGTTCGGTATACCACTGGGTACCGTTGTCTTTTGTCACAGTATGGTATCAGGCACTAGATATGTACAGGTTATATGTGTACAGATAACCGTTGTCTTTGTCACAGTATGGTATCAGGCACTAGATATGTACAGGTTACATGTGTACAGATAACCGTTGTCTTTGTCACAGTATGATATCAGGCACTAGATATGTACAGATTATATGTGTACAGATAACCGTTGTCTTTGTCACAGTATGGTATCAGGCACTAGATATGTACAGGTTATATGTGTACAGATAACCGTTGTCTTTGTCACAGTATGGTCACAGATTTCAGTTTCAGTTTCAGTTTTATTTTCACTATAGTATATAATACATCATACAAACAAATTATAAGAAAACTAAGGTGGGGAAAACCAAAAGGAGCACAGCTCGAAGTATATTGGTCACCCTGATACTTTCATGATCAATATGATAGTTTCTTAAAAGTACTACAAAGAAGACGACTTCAAACAAGAGACAGGACAGGAGATGTGTAAACAAGACCGGACAGGACATGTGCAACTAAACACTAAAATGTAGGCAGTAATGATGGCATCAGCTATAACATAATAATCTCATGTGGTACAATTTCTCATGTGGTAAAATTTAAAAATAATTAATTGATTATTGGTAATATGAAAGAAGATATAACTTTTAAGTTATATCTTCTTTCATATTACCAATAATCAATTAATTATTTTTAAATTTAAAACTTTCATTTAAACACATGGTGATTTGGCATTTTTAAACTCGCTACAAGGACTAGATATGTACAAGTTATATGTGTGCATGTAACCGTTTAACCTTAGTTTCCGCCATTTTACAGGACCATTTAACGAATTATTTTACATTGTATTCGTTTCATCGTCCAACACAAGTATATTTGACTGAAAAGGTGTTTGAATCAATTGATTACTATTCGCTTAAACAGCTCGGCCTTGACTGCTAGGTTGTAATTACCGCGTGCGTTAAATCCCAATGGCTTTATTTGGCGGGAAACATTCACAAAGAAGGCTTATGATCAGAGAGACAAATTAAAGCAAATCGAAACATCATACCATGGGTAATTTATTATTTTGAGACGGTATTTATCACGGGGGATCAACATACAAAAAATAACAACTCAAATTTAAACCTCTCCGTATTGAAAAGGATAACGTTAACAAAATCATAAATTCAGTCGGCGAACATAACGTGTAAATTGCAGTACATCTAACACTTAACGGGAAATGTACTTAATTAAATTGTCAAGAACCGCATCGGAACGCTACGGTCAATTATTACCACACGTGACCAAGAGCATCGATTACTAACTGAGTATTTTTACGGTGTTCTCACACGATTTGCCTGTAAAACGTTATTCTGTTAATAATCATTGTATATTGGTTAATTTGTTAAGTCACATATTTAGTTTTTAGTATTAGCCATTTGCAAAGGCAACAGAAAACCACATTAAGAATGGACAATTAATTAAACAAATATAAGCAAATGAAGGGGTTTTCAAAACAAATCCTTTCTCTAGTTATATCTCAAAATAGTTGCGACTTCCGACTGATTTCGCTTGACTACATCACACATCTTGTTAAGGCTTTAAAGTTATTTATGGACAATTAATTAAACAAATATGAGCAAATGAAGGTGGTTTCAAAACAAATCCTTTCTATAGTTATATTATATCTCAAACTATTTGCGACTTCCGACTGATTTCGCTTGATTACATCACACATCTTGTTAGGGTTTTAAAGTTATTTATGGACAATTATTTAAACAAATATGAGCAAATGAAGGGGTTTTCAAAACAAATCCTTTCTCTAGTTATATCTCAAAATATTTGCGACTTCCGACTGATTTCGCTTGATGACATCACATATCTTGTTAGGACTTTATTTACCAGTATGTCTGAGCAGGTAGAATCAGCTATGCAAGAATATTTTGTCCTATCTGAAACAAGTTTCGCAAAAAAACCGCAATATGTAAATTAATGCTTGACAGTTTGACAAATCTCATATGTCCTTTACCAAACGTACGAATTTCTAATTCAATTGAACTCAATGTGATTAAAAGGCAACAAAATCCCACATAAACGTACGGCTGAATGTTGCAGTACAGGAATTCAAAATAGTGCGCGTATTTGTTAACAGAAATACCAAAATAAGTCATGCTATTTTTAAGTGAAAAATGAACAGTCCTAAAATATTCTAATACTAAACGAATGATGTGCGATACATGTTTTCAATTAATCAATTTCTCGGGAGTAAAATCTATGACGAAACATTAGTTTGCGTAATGTGAGTAGATTAAGGCGTTGACGGTGGTAATGTGTCATTCTTTCACTAGACACATCTGTGAGATCTTTCTGAAATACGACTCGTTGATGCTCTAAGCGCCATCAATTTATATTGTGTATTAACTTAAACCTATCTGGTATCAGACTGTCGATATACATCTAACAGAATTAACGAGAGACAAGACCATAACTGACACAGGTTTGATATAATATTCAAAGGCACACGGAAAACAAACAAACAGGATTTCGAAAGGCAGTTCTTGTGATAATTTTTTGGAATAAAAAAAGTCAGGACTAGTGAGATTGGTTTTGACATTTAGCTATGTTTGTGGGTGTATTGTTAACCTATACCTTATGGTGTACATGACTTTATTTATTTAATAAAGCATCTAATCAAATAAGTCCAGTAGAGTATCTTATAGAACATAATCAGACTATTACCTGATATATAGTAACAAGAGCCCGGGAGTGGAATACATTTCAATTAATTATTGGATCCGGTTCTTATTGCTATCTTAAAGCAGAAGTTAGAGTCTGTGTAACAAATATGCCTACGTTCGTCCATCAAATCTATCTGATCATTTAAGTATTGTATGGTGATCGAGACAAACTCAGACACGTCGCATACATGGCAGGCAACACGGACGAGTGACGCTTTCTTTCTAGTTATTTGTGCTGCAATAATAGCAACAGACAACAGGCGTGCCAAAAATACTCCCAACTCAATCTTCCCGCGCTATTTATGTGTGCATCTGTTCACTGGTATGGTATGGGGAGCATTGTTAGCCTGCATGGAGAACGTGCACATATCCAAGCAGTACTTTCAAAGTCCAAAATCAGTCACACCACATGTGACTTTATTGATGGAGCTTGGCATGCGTGATGCCTTTAGTGCCACGGGCGGGAACTGCTTTGGTATGTCACATTCTCCAAGCCATCATCAATTATTGGCTATTTATACAGAGAGGTTAACTTAGAATCTTAATGCTCCTTTGTTACATCAATTCCTCAGACTGTTTCGCGACATTCCGTCCTACTTACGCCTGCTCGCTGATAGTACCATCATTTAACAAGTTCCAATCTCAGTCTTTCATAACTAGAATCGTCAGTAATCATTACCAAATCTAAAAAGATCTAACTGAAACGTTGTGATGGTAATCCCTACCTCTTATAACTTAACGCCAGGCTATTGTTCATGGAAAAATTGTTTTAGTTGCACGATATTCCCACGGCTATGCTCTCGCCGCGACGACCAAGGTTCGACCCCTCGGCTCCGGCGGATACCAGGTGGTTTTATTGGTCCTATTGTCACTGATCTGCTGATAATAATTCCTACAAATCCTCCTATAACAGTTAACAATTTGTATTATCAATATCATAGTATCACATAGTATATTAGTATTCAATGCAGTTTATACTGCATGTGACGTGAATAGCCTACTTATCATTAAGATTCAATTATTGTATATGCAACATACCGTAGACAAAACTTCGAGATAGCCAATGAAATCACGTGAATAATATTCCAATGGGACAGAATGTTGTATAAAGCACTATATTCGCAGAATACTGTGACAAAGTAGCTGAGTTAAGTATGTATGTCTATCCCGGGTGTATGAGACTGTTGATTGTTTGTTATCATACCAAGTATGTTCCATTTACATATGGCATCTAGTCAATATTAGACGTTTTACCATGATAGACATTCGTGCTTAGAAAGACAAATGCAACTGTTTTCGATTCTCCGTGGATTAAACAAGAGTATTTTAAATTAGTTTGTCCCATGTTATTTGACGCGAATACAAAATGGCCGCCAAAACCCAGAATGGTCTCGAAAATCGTATGAATGACATGATTCATGCATCTTTGTTTGATATTTGATTTTCTTCAAAACTTAACTCCAAAGTCACCCGTGATTTGCCTTTAAAAGATTCCTACTTGTTTGTTTCAATATGAATTTTGGACTTGATCCTGCTACTTGTTTGTTTCTTAAATTTTCTTTTCAGAAATTCTGTCATCTTGAAGCTAAGACATAAATAAATAAAATGGCCACCAAATTGATTTACATCTTACTATAAGCATTTCATGATATTCAAATTGTATACGTGTTTCTCTTTAACAGGATGAGAGAAGACAAACATTAACTACTAATCTATGGATAACATTCGTAAGTATATTGCTTGTTTATTCATTCGTCTAGAGGCATGTATGATATTACTTGAAACTATTTTGATCCAATACCCAATGAACAAATCGCCTCGGTCCTTTAATATACCCTACCACTGCATGCCTTTAATGCGGACTTTTAAAGAACGACCCATACACTTACACAGTGAGGAATAAAAATGGTATTCTAAGGCTTACCCTACCCCTCCTCTTTAAATCTGTGGTACATATTGTGATGCTTTTGCTGGTAACAAACGCTATTGCTGATCCTGATTTAAATTGAGAGCATTTTGACAATTAAAATTATATAACTCATTAGAAGCATCCTGTAAGAGGTACAAAACGGTATATAGTATCTAGAAATCTATAGTTAAAAATATTGTGTAGGCGACGTGTAGTTTATGTCAATAACGTTACCAAATCTGGTGCCATACATCCAGTGGGAAATTTTGCTAATGTACGAACCTTTCACAGGCAGGAAATACTAACCTATTTGGAAAACGCTACAATCTGTAATCATACAAAAACAGATAAAGCATATATATAAAGTCTATATATAATTGTGATTATATTACTTCTCTCAGGAATGGATTGACGAATTTCTCAGGTGGGATCCCAGTGATTACGGCGGAGTAGAAAGTTTTAAAGTCAAATCTGACAATGTATGGATGCCGGATATTACGTTATACAATTGGTAAGTATGTGCTTGTAATCATCACTTTCAACGCACTTTATCCATTTACCAAGTTTACCTTAACCCTTATGCCTCATTAACAAAAAATGGTTCACGTGTTTGTAATATCGCAGTTTCTTCCATTCTATCGTCTAAGCGAAGCTGCTCAAAAGATACTTATTCATTAATTCATTGCCAAATCATGTCCTATTTTATGTGTTCAATCAAAACATGAACCATTTTATGGCAAAAGCCCATCTTTTTCTATGGAACGTATGTCTACTATTCGAGTTTCTATATCATGTTGACACGGGACCAGTTCAATATTGTCAATAAACTTAATCGGAAAAATATGGTGTCCTAAAAGTTATTATACTTCATATAACGTAATCAAAATTTGTTTCGGTTTTATGTTTGATATGACACCCTGAACTGTACCTGTGATAGTGGAACTTGAATATTACACATGTGTTCCATCCATTCTATGCATCTTGACCATCTTACCTAGTTTTCTAATCTTTAACCCTCATTAAAAGCATCTATCTGCGCTAGAATTGACACCATAAACACGACGCATTGATTCGGTAAAATTACCTTAGCAACAAAAAAACCATTGGCTTTAGCAAATAGTTTTAACAAGAAATCATATCGTGCTGAAATGAAACTCAGTGAATAAAGAACTATCGATTGTAAAAGGCAATTATAGAACAAAGAAAACATGCTCAGTTCCCTAGGTTGAATTACTTGCCATTTCAATCCACGTGATAGATTATGTTGTCGTTTTACCCACTTGACAAGAATTGTCTCATCCAAAAGCGTCAGGGGGTGGCGAGAGTAATGCCAATATTGATTAAATTGTTTTGTTTACAAATCCAAAATATCTACTCACATGACTAGACAGTTTCGTCTTCCCGATCGGAAGACTTCATCGGTAGTGACGAAGGCAGGGGGCCAACATTTTTGGCCCCCTGCCTTCGTCACTACCGATGAAGTCTTCCGATCGGGAAGACGAAACTGTCTAGTCATGTGAGTAGATATTTGGATTTGTAAACAAAACAATTTAATCATTTCATTCTACAATCCTGATGAACTTATTCAAAAATAATGCCAGTAATGACTCACAAAAAGAAAAATTGATTGATATCTCAATACTGTTGGCATTAAAGAAAAGTTTTCAGTACGCTCGAAAACAAGTAACAGGTTTTCGTTTTCACCCCCAGATTACTTTGCTTAAGGGTCGGCAGGTGACTCCACATGTGTCGGCAAATATCACATCCATGAAAACATCTGTCATACTGTGAATTTAAAATGTAGAGATTTCGCATTGAAAGTCATATAATATATAAAGGGTTTAAAAAAAGTAATTCTCCCCCCCCCCCCCCCCTAAAATTAGATCACGTTTGTTTGCATAACTCCACACATAATTAGACGTTTTGAGAGACTGAAACACTTGAAAAGGTAAAACGCTTGGCTACCTATAGACAGCCTTCTCCTTTCAATATCATTATTCCTTTTCCTAAAATAGTCACATTTCCTCAAAATGATGTTTTCGGAGAAAAAAATGCAATTTTCAAGATCCTATACGAGTTTGTTTGCATAACCCCACACACAATTAGGCGTTTTGAGAGATTGAAACACTTATGAAAAAGGAAAACGCTTGGCTACCCACCCAAAAAAGTTTCCCCTTTTCAATACCATATTTACTTGTCCCAAAAAAGTTACATTTCCCCAAAATTATTTTCAGAAAAGTGGTACTTTTCAACGATGCAGGGAAGTTATTGACGAGAATGGTGGACATTGTTGGCTTGTCATGTATAAACAAATCATTTTATTTTTATCTCAAATAAAGACCAGCTAAAGAAAGAAGAAGCTTTCTTTTAATTGAAAATAAAGACAATATAACTGAATTTAAATAAAACACTGGCGGCATTGTTGCAACTTTCTAAAAACATGTCGGGGTAATATGACTGTTTTGGGAAAAGTAAACATGATATTGAAAAGGGAAAATTGTCTAGAGGTGAGCAGACGTTTTCCCTTTTCATAAACGTCTCGATTTCTAAAAACGTTTAGTTGTGTGTGGAACAAGGGTCGCATTATGACGCGTCTGCGCGTCCTAGACCTCTCACTTTCGAATAGTGACGCGTCAGATTTCAAATTGGAAAGCCTTGCGGGTCCCGATCAAAATTGAAGGGACCCCTCACATTTGACGATGTATGGAAATGGAAACCTTAAGAAATTCTGTAAATTACATATCCATCCTTTGCTCACAATATAAATTCAATAAAACTGTCCTCATCATCGATCATACCCGTTGACCCCTAACTAACCAAACCATAAGTCATCGACTCATAGTGTGGCCTCTAATTTTCCTAAATCAGTTTCGTCCATTTTCAAATACCCATACTTCGGGACCTCTCATTTTCTTAAGGGACCCCTTAAATTTGTTTTTTTAAGTCCTACGGGGTCCCGAAAAATGTCATGGGACCTCTCACATTTTTGATCTAGTGCTATCCCTGGTGTGGAAACAAACGTGATATAATTTTAGGGCTTAGTTGTTTTTTAACCCTTTATCATCTGATTGTTTGCTAACACGGTGCATATTTAACACTAGAAATTACTACAGATTCTTGGTTTTATATATAGTTTGTGTGTATTAAAATACTTTATCTACGTATCATGTCACTAACATTCAGATCTATAGCTTAAGGTACGCAAAAAAATGATAAACCTCTTAATTTGAAATATGATAAATAAACATAAATCATGATAAGTTAGATTGAAACTATATTAAAACCTATATGTATGGGTCTTTTATGACAAGATCAAATAGAATGAATTTCCTGATTCGGTTGAAAGTAAGTGGTGTTTTTCTAAATGAAACTGGGAAAAATGAAATTTGAAGATTGTTATTTTATTTCAATAGATAAGGTATGTAGGAATCCTGAAGAAGCAATTAATGTTGTAATCTATGTGGTGCTGATAATTTCGATGTGATCTATATCGAAATCACCAAATCATGAAATTTTACACGATAGACGACGAATTCAGAGAATTTCAGATGGTATGTAGTATGCCCAAGTATTACGTAGTTGCAAACAAACTGATTTCCAGGAAAATTGAGGGCGCACACCTATACGTATCTGTCAGTGACCCCTTAAAGGGAAGCGGTCATGGTGAGGATTCTAACGAAAATTGAACAGCGCGCGGCGACTATTTGAATCTAAACAAGTTGGACATTGGCGCAGTCTGTAATTGTTCTACGTATGTTTACATGCAAGTGGTATTGTGTGCGACTCTACAACAATCTCTTAACCCACTGTGGGTAAGGGTATGGTGTATAAGTCCCAAGTATGCAAATGAGGATAATGAGGTTTATTCCGTTGTTGAGTACTGAGTAGATGTGTGGTAGAGCATGACATTGTATTCAGTGAGCTCATTTGCATACTTGGGACTTCTACACCATACCGCTACCCCAATGTGGACGGCGCGCTCAATCAACCATCCTTCGTTTGATTGAACGCATTTTCTATCGTATGATGTAAGTGATGTATTAGTTATGAGCTAAGGTTTAGCTGGTACAAAATCGTCGTCAGCGGTTTCTTTTCCTCACCATGCGCTATTCCCTTTAAGTATGCATTTCATTTCTGAATGAATGTCATTGCAATTTAATCGCAATAAGTTTATTATATATAATTGAATGTCCCAATCATGATAAATATGCTCTTTGTTTGGACACGCTTGTACCAAAACTTCAGCTACGGATGACTGAGGATACAGTTATCATGGTAATTCATCTCTAAAACTCTGAGATGTTCGGGGGAAATCCGCAACACGTTTTAAAGCGATTAAGAACATGGGTGATTTAAAACCAATATGTGTTATAACTTAAATAAATGTGAATATTTGATTGTAATGTAAGAAGGCGTGGATACCTTGCTCAAAATCATTTGTTCTCAAAGCATATGAAAATTAAAGCAACTTTCAATTATTATTAATGCGATTAGTAATCAGCATCTAATTTTTCCAACAGTAACCTTATGATTTTTACATTTTAAAAAACTGTTATAAAATACTTTATAAAACTTACATTAATGCTAGTTTTAAAGTTTTGTATGTCTTATCATGCTTATTCGCCAGTATCCTAAACCCCAATTATTTTTATTGATTATTTGATGTAAAGATTTCCGTCAAGGAAGTACCCCGTTTGCACATTTCACACCACACCAACCCATACGAAAATATACTTTAGTATGTGTATCAACTATAGATGGCGCTATTCTAAATTACTTCTAAAAAATGTAGTCAGTGTTTTTAATGTGGTGTATCAGCCTGGTTACGGTTACATCGCCTACCGTCCCGATAATCCTCACTTGCTTTCGCTTACCATATTTTGCACCTTTCCCGAATAGTTGTAATGTGAACAACAAAATCTAATCAGGTTTTTGATAAGATAATAACTCAACTCTGATCTACTTAGGTTTAGGTGTCAATTTTCTGATGATAAAATGGTGCAATGTTTTTGAGCAATTAAAATGTAATACATGTAGCCTACATGTAGTCCACAAAGTGCCCCGTATAGAAGTAGCCATTAAATAATATTACTGAGAGAGATATACATTACGTAGAATGGATAAAAGAGGATAATTATATGATCCTTGACAATGTTTCCGTGTCCAAGCTGCTCCTTAGAACAGTGGGTAAAATGTGGTTGTTATACTCTATTTGGCTTCCTCTGGACAGTGACGTAACTTGGCAGGCGCAGCTTTTACGCACGCGTATGTATCTTCTGTCTTTTAACGCATGTGTATACGCCAGCGCCTCGAGTAGGCGCGCGCGTTATGTGCTGGAATTAATAGAATACGCAGTTACGTCACTGTCTTGTGATGCCAAATAGACTATAATAGTTTAGTAACATATTCTCAATGAAGACAAATGAGGGCGCTATTACATTTCTGGCGATAGGGGTGATGTGCTGCGTACTATAATAGCCATAAATAGTTTGATATAATACATTTCTACCATTTGTAACAATATATGGAGGTAATATTGTCATATGAATGTTTTGTTGTGAGCAATTTATACTATAAGCGCCTAAACAGCGCCGCCGTGATTGTCACCCAATATTCGCGTGTCTTTACCTCTTCCGGTTTAATATGATACCGATCATTTTCTTTTCGATGGGATAGGTTGACCACGTTTGCAATGTTCCGTTACCAATCTATAGTTTTGATTAAAATACGTACGAGTTACTACAATTGGCTTCCGTCTTAACACGATACATTAACTACTCTTCAAAACCAATAAATGCACAAGGATTTATTGCTGTTTTGCTGACTTGTCTAAACTACTAGTGTTTGTGTTTCAATCGACAGCAATACTATTTATATGACCAAAAGGATTTTAACTTTTTTAAAGATGTCTTACAGCGTAAAGGATCCATTAATAACACCATAATATCTCGAGACTTACGTAGATAAGTCAGTTATCCGAATGGGATGAGGAAAGACTTATAAGGTTATTTTTCATTTATATATTTAGAAAAATAGCGAGATATAGCCATCACTTTTTATGACGTCACTGCTTATATTCATGTTGCTGCGACCTTGATTCTTTTTCAAACGCCATATCTTAAGAAATAGGCTGTTTCCGTTGTAATGTAATCTACTTTAATGTAATTAACGAGTGCCACTAATTAACGCTATGCTACAACCAACCTAAATCCTGCTCATCAACTTCTTGTCCTAACAAAAGGTCCCTAACCTCCTATTTATAAGCGGGCGTGAATACTGCATCAGTGGTAGCGCACACGTTTTCCTTTTCAATAATCTTTTTCTGCACTGCATGCTACTTTTTTACCAAATCATAATATACATATTGATTGAAAAGATCTCGCATTTCAGCACCGTAAATTCCTTTCTGATCTAGCTTTACATCATATCCTACTCTAACCATGGTTACAAAAACCCTGCTTTAATCCACCTTGCATGACTTTCCAAATCAACCAAATTCACAACACTATTGTGTTATTGTATCACATAGATTAGGAGAAAAAGGTAAGCAAGATTACAGATAAGGAGTGGCTTATAAAACTAACTGTCGGTTAGCTCGGTACCGGTTGCTTCCTGTATCAAACGAGTACATATACTTTGTACATTAAGAAGCGGTACCGTAAGTTAATCTTGAGTTCGATCTTTAAGGCATCCTTTATAAAATGCACCACTAGAATCATGTTTACCTTTTTAAATCCACATCTATGTGTACATGTTCATTCAACAATTCCGGCGTGTTTATAAATTTAACACCGGAATATGTTTTTTTACAATCTCCTTTTATCTTGTTAGGGCCGGGGATTCGTATCCCGCGTACATGTCAAAGCAGATCAACGTAGTATATTACAACGGGAAAATCAATTGGGCTGCGCCTATAATTATCAAGTCGCATTGTACCATAGACGTCACCTCTTTCCCTTTTGATGGTCAAGCTTGTGAGTTGAAATTTGGCCCGTGGCAATACAATGGTAAAGAAGTTACATTACACGGTGAAGGTACGGCATTCTAACTATCTTTCTTCATTCACCCATGACGGATGGAGATGACAGGTCAAGGGTCAAACGTATGGATAAATATACTGCTTCTCAATATCACCCACAATGCCTCTCGGGCAATAAGCTTAATTCTGATCTTAAATCAAAATGAATATTACCCATCATTCAACATCATGCAGTATCACATACGTATGAATGATCCCACTGTTTTCCCTTTTTCAGTCGTGGATGAATAGCTACAATCATCCCACCTACCCACCCATTTTTTCCTTTTTTTCTATTCTCTTTTCCAACACTTTTATAGTGCGGCAGATTCCTATAAGCCGTATATGCTGAAGAAAGTTGCCGTGGTATATCATACCGGTTTGATAAACTGGGCGTCACCGATTATAGTCAAGTCCCATTGTTCCATTGATGTAACACATTTTCCTTTTGATACGCAACTCTGTGAAATGAAATTCGGACCGTGGCAGTATAGTGGAAGTGAGGTAGTCATAAACGGAGAAGGTAGGTCTGGCATGTGTTAAAATATTTGCATTTAATTTTGAAAGCGGTTCTTCATTATTTAATGAGAACCTAAGTATATCTGATTGTTGAAATGTGTTACGGTGCATTAACAACAAGAGAACAAAATATACATAAAATGCTGGAAACCGTAGTGTTATACCTAATACTTTGTGACAAATCATTAATTTGCCCCTTTATCTCTAGTATCAGTACACAGCACATTTTTATCAACAGGCACATTTGGTTGCTTGATGCTCCATTGCCGCCATTTCAATTGCTACGCCGTATACAGGGTTAAAAGATCAAATTCCATATAAGGCCTATTTTCTTTGACCTTTTACCCTTTAAGTAGCAGACGTACAATGTCAGATATTACTTGTTGAAATCAGATCAAGTTCAATTTTTGATCCCAAACGTTTCCATTTTGATCCATAACTCGGATTCCGCTCACACCGAACACCCGCTAAATGTGTCAATCAATTTTCGACGACAGATGTACTATGAACCTTTGCGCTCATTGTCAACATGGTCACGGAAACACTGGAAATTACAGAATTGCAACAAAAACGCATACAGTATGAAGTAGAAAGCAAAGCATATAATAATTGTAACCTTATTAATACTCAATAAGTTGCGGGTAGAATAGTTGAGGAACGGTAGAAGCAGAAACCCCCGTTTCAATGAATAACATAATTATACACTAGCAAACCTAAAGTCATAGAACACCTTGCATGCTACAGATCCGGATTCGATACGGAAGTCGTATTCCTTCCACGTACCCTCCCCCCTCAAAACGCGCCGCCGCGGTACGTACCAATTGACCATATTTCAAGATTTCCGCGCGCGGTTCTGATATTATGTGATCTTAAAAATACCGCGGAGAAAACGAAAAAGGCGCTATTCCAGGATTTAATGGATATGGATTTTCGCACCATTTGACCCATCTCGTTTAGGCTTAAAATCTTATCCTCTACAGACTAGCACCCCCTTTATCCAATAGTGACGCAAAGTCGATGTAATCCTCCCGCGCAATCTTTTATTTTACTTGTTGTGGTAGACCCCGGCGCCCAAATGCCCAAGGGGCTACATACAAATAGAAGTGAGAGCACGGTAGGCCTAAATGATGTTGTTGCAGAAATTGTGAATGTCCATTCACAACATCCCCAACGACAGGGCTGTTGAAGCCCAGGGAGGCCTGATTCGAATAATTGTGTAGTTCACCAGCCTGCTGCAAACTGCTCCTGTTCACAATTTCCATCGGAATCCCTCCACTCGCTTCATCTACACCAACATGATCAAGCTCCTGCGACGAAAACGGCGTCGGTGCAGCAATCGACACACGACTCGGTCCGCCATTTTAAGGATTTTCTTCTAACGCACGAGGTGCCGGAAGTGGCCCGCTGACACCTGGGATAGCTGGCCCGGTGCTCTGGATAGCGTTTGGTTGTGCGTTCGTCAGCCGACCCGTTGATGCAATTCCCGTCATACCGCTCGTTCCGTGGCTATTCAGTGTTCTTGTATTGGCCCGGTCATATGCCCCGTTCGTGTTACCATGGCTTATAGCGTTGTTCACTGCCTGTTGTTGATCCTGACGAGAGGCGGTTGCCGCAGGCTGATTTTCTGGTGTTTTCCGCTTGGTACCACTACACCTTGCCATATTATTAATGAGAGTTTAGTTTTTTTATGATAGAAGAGACACCGCCTAATATAATGTACGGCCTACCAATTCAAACCAAAACCAGCAGCAAAAAAGCAAAATAAGAGTATATTTTAAAACGTTCGTTATTGATGAAACGCATGAAATAGAGCAGAAACGGCGACGTATGCCAGTTACTGTGGGTGAAATGAGAAGGTATGGGGAATATTGTTTCCATTAAAATATGAAAGTCATGCGGCCGAGTGCACCAATTGCGAGTAGCTGAAGCATAGTGCTACCTCGCTAGTACTGAGGCGTAACCCAAAATGTTGAGAGCACCAAACCGGGGTATAAGCTACTAGGCTAGTACAGCTGGCGAGTAATTTACGATAACCTGACCGGACCCAAGAGTAAGTTGGGGCATAACGCGGAACGTTTTATGCCACAAGTCAATCGATGTAGCAGTGGCGTAAATTTGTTGTGGACATTGGAGAGGATGATTCGCTGATGCGGCAGGACCAATATTGCGCTTGCATGCACAGAGGGTGTCTATCTGAGGTGGCATGTTACCCCCTCATAAGCTGAAAGATTTTGGTTTTTTTAAACTCCATTCACGCAATTTGGTGAATACTTTTAGTCCAAATTTAGATCAACTCTATTGTCCATTCAATAACTATTTTTGGGTCATATTGTGACCAAAATGTACTAATTGTCCAAGGATTTTAAATATTGACTAAATAAATAAATAAATAAACTTATTATTGATTTATTAATTAAAAACCGATGACAGCCAAAGTTTCAACATTAATGTGAGTGGAAGGGTAGAAGAACAAAAAAATGAAAGCATATCGTGCCGTGCGTGGGGTTTTGTGATTTACAATCGAAGGACAAGGCATCCAAGTATTTGTGTGAAGAGATGTGTTATATTTGTATATACCATTGAACTACTTGTTTCCATCGGATGCTTGTGTTTGTCATTAACATTGTGCTTTTTGGTGCAATATTTGTATGTGCCCCTCGCCCAAAATATGTTTGTTATGTCATGATAGTCCTTTTTTTTTTAAAAGCGATAAACAACTTCGAAATTTTTGGCCACAAAAATGGCGTCATTTTGTCCGGAACGTGGGCCGCCTCAACGTGATTCGTTATTTAAACTCGCCTATAACCTAGCGAGTGACGCCACATTTTAAATATTACGGAGGACCATTCACGTCAGAATTTTACAGTAAAGAATAGGTTAACACAATTAATTTTGCAAGGGACGATACTGATTAATGTGGGTATTTACCTCGCTAGTTACTATTCTGGTGATACTCGCCAGTTATGCTCTCGTCGTTAGTCAGTTACGCTACAGTAAGAAAAAAACTACTAAGTTACGCCAGTTTGGTGCTCTCGGCCGATGGTGTTAAAATAACAGTTTTAAAATTCCCTCCCAAATATTCCATTTTAAAGATAAATAAAGAGCTCAATTCTCAATATCTGAAAAAGATTAAAGATTAGGGACAATTTTGGGATTTGTTTCTTCCCTTGGGTGGATCCATTCACAACAATTGCTAAGGTTCTTTTGAAAGGAAGTCAAAAATTGTCACACTGCCAGACATTGGATTGTATAGACTATAATGAGCTTGATGAATTATTCATGAGCTATTTTCAATGGGAAATTTGTATGGGGATTCAACGTAGGCACACATGTACTTCAATTTCATGGATGTTGCAGTAAAAATGACTTTATT
The DNA here is from genome assembly GCA_035610835.1 of Ophiura sarsii. Taxonomy (NCBI): domain Eukaryota; kingdom Metazoa; phylum Echinodermata; class Ophiuroidea; order Amphilepidida; family Ophiuridae; genus Ophiura; species Ophiura sarsii. The sequence continues at coordinate 155,620,520 of CM069441.1, read as the reverse complement.
AATGAGGAGAGGTTCAGTAACACATTTGTTCGACTCATAGTGAAACATCACAGTCCACAAGTAATATCTGGGATAATTTTGAGTTGACACCATAACCAAACCAAGTGTCCTATGACTTTTGGTTGCTAGTATATTTAATCTAATTATCGGTGTTATCGTTCACTACCAGCAATACCATTTTTCATTTTATGTCAGCCATTATGATGAAGTAGTTTGCATATTGCAAGGGTCCGTTCTCATCCAGGGTTTTTTATTGAAATTGAAGTGAGTGAGTGACCTCTGTCTTTTGACATGCTTGATGATTTCCGTGTTGGCATCTTGGAGGCTTCTGTCTATTTTCTTTGCCGTTGATTGATAAGTTTGTGTTTGATATATCGTTATTGCTCATTTCTCATCATATTTGTTTGAAACAAACCTAGTAACTCTGCACTGAATCTCTTCGATTATTTAAGTATTCTATTTCATAGTTGGATCCTTTACAGCAGTAGCGTGGTCCAGATAAACTCGGATGAGTGTGAGGTATAGCGTGGTTATAGATAAACTGAACGAACGAAATTCAAGCTTTGCTTTCCTTTTCCATTGGTAGCGTCGGCGATTCCGTCGCAAGGTTGTTTTTCTGGAAATAGATTACCAGTAATCATGGACATTGTGTGGTCAATCGCTTTGAGGGTCGAATCGACTATTTAAGGGCTGTAGAGTGTAGCACCTACATTTTAATTGCCACACAAAGTAATTGCCACAAAAACGCAAGAAGTATTGGAGTTGAACATGTTGAAAGCAAATCATGAAATATTTGTACCCTCCGAAATACCCAATACATTGCGGATAGAATGGTTATAGAATAGAATGTCGAATTGAATTGGCCGCCACTTCCGGCAATATTTGCTTTCCATTAAATGGCAGCCATGATGAAGACGTTTGCACAGTATTGCCACAGTATCCATTCACGGGTGTGACTATGAAAATTGCAGCTTCGAACATGCTTAATGACTTCCGTGTCGTGTCAACTTGGTAGTCTCAGGACATTTGTTTGCCGTTGATATGTACCAAAATGTTCTTTAAAGTCGGTAGAATTACAACCTAAGTGGAAATCTTTGCTAACGTGGGTGGTTAATTGATATTTGTCCTTGATATTAGGTTGAATATCACATGTGTTTCAATGCGGCCATGTGTGTAACCAGCTATGCAGTCACGATATAAATATGCTGGTCATTAGGCTGCTTCATGATTTCGTAAGTGGTAACAGGAAAAATGTCCATTATTAATGTTCATCTTAAATTAAAATAAAATCATATAAAACATAAATTCTTCAACACCACTGCGTATCCCTTTAACTACGTAATTAACATGGTAGCAATACCGGCGGTCGAAATTCAAGATCTGTGTTACTTTAGCTGGGCCATGATACACTTTGGCGAATCCATCTTAAGGGTTTTTTCTGGAATTAATAGATTACATGGAATGGTTAATGTTTGTTATTAAGAAGCACGGAAAACTAATACGGATGGCCCGAGGCCCGTACGTAAGACTTATACGGTCGTCGCCTAAGTATATAATATTTTGCATCACCATAGAGAAGTAACATTACAAATTTAATTAAGACCAATGCAGATATTGCTATATTATTATGGATATATTTGTATTGGTTATGTCCAATTTTCATTGGTGTTTGTACGTGTTGTGATGCAAAATATTACTTTAATGCCTATCGTATAAGTCTTACGTACATGTACAAGTCACTGATTAGAGAATAATGACTGCGTAACAACTGTTTTCGTTAATTCGTTTTAAAATCAGAGGTATTTTGTTCTGGTCTGAGGAATTGTCTGCGCCCCTTCGGGACAATTCCGAATGACCAGAACAACAACCGAGGATTTCAAAACAAATTCACGAAAACAGTTGTTAAGCAGTCATTATTCTCATTCATTACTGAAAAAGATGCATGATTTGTACCGATATAAACTTGCTAATAGTTAATTAGTTTTACTGTTTATTTTGTCCACCCCTTCTTAGTTATTGAAACAGTCCAAGTCATCCCCTCATTAACATTTTTATAATTTAACCAATCAGAAATAAGCTTTAATCATGTTTCCTCATAACTCATTAAATATTCAGTTTAGGGGAGTGAGGCGTTTATTTGATTGATCGGTCCAATGCCTAGTCAATGAGCAAAACAATCGAACACTTTGGCACAGTACTTTCGGGCAATTATTAGTAACCTGCGCTCGGCGTGCGCGTTCTCATCTAACGATTAATTGTATTGGAACGCATTTGGTACGCAGCTATCGCGATTATTCATGAAGTAATGAATCAGCCATACGTACTAATTAAGCAGTACGGCCTTAGTTTGAGCATTAAGACAAGATTTGTCTTAAACTCGTCATTGGTTCAACTTGTGCTAATAGTCTTGCAGAGAGTTGTTGGTGGGGGTGTGTGTGTGTGTGTACAGCTCTTGAAATGATAGTGATTGGTTCGACACCACTAAGAGTGTATGAAATAAGTTCAATTTCCATTTGTGTTTGTACGTGTTGTGATGTAAAATGTTACTTTAGTGCCTATCGTATAAGTCTTACGTACAAGTCACTGATGATCCATACGTACTAATTAAGCAGTACGACCTTTGTTTGAGCATTAAACTCGTCATTGGTTCAACTTGTGCTTATAGTCTCGCAGAGAGTTGTTGATATGTGTACAGATCTTGAAATGATAGTGGACGTCATTTATTTAGGCCTACATGAAAAATAGATGCGGTCCTAAAACAGAACCCTATCAATTCCCCTGATGTTTTGTATTGGGTATAGGCTTTTTCCGGATACCATAATAATCTAGTTTGATTAGTTGTTCGAGTGGCATAGCATACTTTTGTGAAGTCGAGACCATGTTTGTGAACGTCATGTGCCGTTCCAAACCACTTGGTGGTGAATGGCAACTAAACCCTAGTACGTAAGTTATGGTGTCCTTGTCTAACCATATGGAGCGCGTTTCTACTGGGGAACTTAACGGTAATTATGCCCAGTAGAAACAGCCAGATAACATTAATTAACGCCATGATTTCCAATGGCAAAAACCTGCAAAAACAAGGTTTGTTAATGGTAATTAACGCTAACTAAGTAGAAACAGGCACCCGTTAACGGTCAAATGTCGTGGCCCATCGATTAGGACGCTTATAAGCAGGGGGATTACAAAACTAGCGTTAATTACCGTTAAGTTAACGCCAGTGGCGTAACCAGCGGGGGGGCAGGGGGGCGGGAGCCCCCCCCCCCCCCCCACTTGGAACCCTTGCCCCCCCCCGCTTGCCCCCCCCCCCCCAAATGAAATCAAGTACGGCTGTAAATGAAATTTACAAACAAAGTACACACCAAATCCCCCCAATAATGACATCGTGTCGGTTGAGATTGGCACTGTCGGTTCATTTGACGAAAGGAATCATGGAATTATGATGGTCAAAAGTACACATATGAAAAAATTTCGCGCGCTACGCGCGCATATGTCTTCCCAAAATGAAATATTCTTTGGTACAAGCTTGTTTAGAGCCAAAATGTAGCTCAATTGTCCAAAAAGTAGCTGTAAAGTCGAAAATTTTCGCGCGCTACGCGCGCATCACTTTACTCAACAAATCTTACGAGCCCCCCCATTTCAAGTCACTGCCCCTTCTTGCCCCCCCCCCAAATGAAAAAGTCTAGTTACGCCACTGGTTAACGCTTCTCAGTGACCCAGTAGAAACACGCTCCATGATTCAATTCCTATCAATATAATAAGCCTCGATGAATGCTTGGAGTAATTACATGATATGTCTCCTACACTCTTGTGCTACGTCATCATCACATAGGTATGCATATGGATTGGATGTATATATGTGGTTGTTTTCGAATTAATATACAAATATATGGCCGTCGTGGATATATAATTCCTGCTACATTAATTTCTTAACATTTCCGGAATACAACTGACTCAAAAAAGTGGGCGTCCTAGCTTGGAGGAAAGTACAAGTACACTAAATTTAAAAAAATGATAAGTCTCTCTACTGCGGTTGGGATAAAGGTAAAACATTTACTTATATTTATTCCTTATGATATCATATTTTGCAGGTGATGAATCGATATTCAAATCTGATGGCGAATGGAAAATGATGGGTCTAGAGTCACTCTACGAAGAAGAATTTTACCCTGACGCTCCTGGCGTACCGTATACGCACGTGCTTTTCACAATCCATTTCCAGCGTCTCTCCATGTACTACGTCTTTAATTTGGTCATGCCATGTATGCTGATCTCAGGCATAACCGTATTAGGCTTTGTACTACCATGTGACTCTGGCGAAAAAGTCAGCCTCGGTATCACAGTTTTACTTTCTCTGACAGTGTTCCTGTTATTAATCGCTGAATCAATGCCGCCCTCTAGTGACGTGCCGGTGATAGGTAAGACCATCAGGTTATGGTTAGAAATCACCTGTGTTGTGAGAATACAACCATGTTACAACAAGCTTCTCTCATTATCTCAATTTCCTTGAACCATAGTTCAAACTCAGGTATATCAACATTATTTCGATAACAAGTTTTTCAGGCAAAAGAAACTTGTGATATGAATCAAATATTAAATAAAGAGCGTGGTACCTAGAGACATAATACTGTTATGAATAAGGCATTTATACAGGTATTGTATTGAACTGTGACTTTGGAATTGCCATCATTATGAGAAGCTTGTATAATGTGTTCAATGAGAGAGGTGAAATTCTTATGATAAGCTTTGCTTATTATTAACGGTTTTTGGACATCCTGTATGGTCTATATTCGAGCTTATCAAAAGAATGAAACACTCTCTCGTCTACTCATGGTGATCATTAATCATAACCCCGGTTGGCTACGTTCAAGGTATGTTAAATAACCGTTGGAATGACGCTATGACTGTTTGGAAGTTTCTAAAGCTATAGCCTATCAAAATAGGCTATAGCTTACCTGCTATTGTGATTTGTTTATTTCTCACTGCTATTCTTTGCTTTGTGAAACACATTGGACAACTTAGATTAGTTAAAAGGCTACACTAATATTATTTTCACATTCATGTTACTTTTCTTTTCATTTCTTTTACGCACTATTGTCTTTTTTCTTGTCTTTTTTACCGTATAATTTCGATAACAGCGCAAGGGAAATAAATAAGCGCATGTTCTAAATAAAATCCTAGCGCTGTGAAATTCCCGGGAATCTTATTATATTATATACGCAATATTGAAACTTCTAACCGGTCATTTTGCTGAATGTTCATAAGTCTGGTTATTTTGCATACCATGAGCGCGTCTATAGACGATACTACTAACGGGAATACAAGAATATATTAAATATCATGTATATTTGACATAAAGCCCTGGTAAATCATGTCGAAATGTCAAAAGCAGTCAATAATCAGTATTGCCGCGTAGTATCGTCTATACGCCGTCAGCGGTGACGTCATTAGCGGTCACGTGAATCATTTTGGTCACGTGATGTTGCAAGATACCGCTACACGTAAGTATATGTATATCATGAAATTATTTTCATAAGTTCGCCTTGCTCATAGATTATAAGGAACGTCAGGTTTAAGAACGATTTTTTTTCTTCAAATATTAGACTAATAGGCCTATATAAATTGTGCGAATTATTAATGATTAACCCTTCTTAAAATTCGATTTCACCCATATGAATCTCAAAGAGAGACAGATGTGGTGCATTAACAAATCTAGGTTCCCAAAATCTTCAAGGTGCTGTTAGCAATATCGAGGCAAATATATTTTTAATTTAGACCCATGTTATCCATATTGGAATTAAGATCACAATTTACTCTTCGGATTAGGTCCCTTTATTTCATTATGCCCTGATGACGTTGAAATATGGAGCGTTGTCTGAAATACTTACCTTAATCACGTTTCATGTTCTTCTAACTGCCTCAATCTAGCACAACTATCAGTTATTCTGTTTGCAACTCTTCTCTTATTCCATGTCCCTTTTATATTGAATAACATTTGTTTACATTCTTACACGTTATTTTGCAGGTGTGCTACTATATTACTACCAATGAACGTTTATTAATATTTGATTGATTTATTTACCGATGCTTACAGGACAATATTATGCTGGCACCATGTTATTGGTTTCCATATCCATTATGTTAACTGTAATAGTGCTTAATCTTCATCATCGGGGTCCAAATTGCAAGCCTGTTCCACAGTGGGTCCGTCGTTACGTACTGGGTTCTGTTGCAAAGGTCCTACAAATTCCACGTCACAACACACTTTCCAAAAGGTCCCGGATGATACTGAAGATGCATCGTGAAGAGGCAGAGCAGCTGATGGAGATGACACATGGACATTCACCCCACCCAAACGAATCACCTATAATGGCTATCAATAACATGTCACGTAATGCTGTACGTAATAGTAAGACACCGTCTGACCAAGAAAAAGCAAGCAAATGTTGCGGACATATCCAAGCTGACCTGATGAGGAGGATGCTTGACCATCTACGCTACGTACGAGAACATTTTGAATCTATTGATAATACGGAAAAGGTCAAGGACGAATGGAAGATGGTAGCTCAAGTCGTTGATCGAATCTTTTTAATATTATACATATTGGGATCAGTGTCCACATTGTTGATTATTGTTCTTGGAGTCAAACGGGAATCAACAACCGGAGCAGCAGTAGGACACTAGTAGTCGGCAGGTATTAAATACTCTGCCAAACAAGTATACTATATCGTGAACAATGTATTGTATAGTACATTTTAAGTGTGTTCGCCGTTGGTGGTACCAATTTCAATTTCTGCGAATCAAAAAACTTAGTATCCTTTAATAACAATCTAAAACCATTTAAAATGCATGCAAATTGCCCTTGAAACAAACTTTTTGTAAACATGGCGCGAACGTTGTACGTTTATACATTATGCAACGTAGAATTCTAATTAACGTTATAAATTCATTTTTCAACAACTTTGATACAAGGTGAGCATTAATAATGAAACAGATTTGTCATTGTTTCTCAATGAACATTGTATGCCGTCGTATGTGAGGGGTTTTACAGTTTACAGTTTATTTCAGATGATGAATTATGAAATATGGAAGAATCATAGGTCTTCTTTGCGACTAAGGTTTGCCTTTTTTCAGGCCATTTGCAGGTTTCTGGTTGTCGAACACAAATGGTTAAATTGCGGTAAAATACGCTCAACAATATATCCATTCTGCCATAGGGGAGTGCGCACAACAAAAGGCAATCAACAGACCAATACAGTCCTCAAAATAAGTAACTGACCAGGTAATAAATATGCTCTCAACTCCAAAACTTTAACTCCTACGTAAAAATAAAGTTGTAAGGAAATTTCTTGTCTTTAATTTGAGATATTACACGTGAAGATTGATTGAATATTTACTCAGTTATGTGCCCTAAACCAAAACAAAGTCCGTTTATCATTTTAACATTTCATTCGTCTACACGCAGCCTCGGACTAGCAACAGGCAGATTATTGATTAACTGGTAGCAACAACTCACTGGTCGATAGTTAAAGACGAGGATTGGGAATGCTTCAATTGATCAATGCAACCCATACACATACCTGTCACACTGTCCCGCGTGTTCAAATCCCAAGTGTTAAAACGTAAACTGCACTTTGTTCTATCCTTTTCAATGTCGCGTTCTTAATTATTAACCGATCTTAATGAATAATGTATCAAGTTAAAGAGGGGAAATTCCCAATTTGCCAACAAAAACACCGTAAGCCTTTACTGACTGATGAAATGCCGTCAAAGATTGATACTTTACACTAACTTGCCTATGAATGAGGTACAGTTTTGCTTAAACGAGCTTTAGGGTCACATAAATGGATATTTGCACACAATTGTACTAATTTGACCGTCATAATCCCAAAATTACGCTTGTCAAATGGACCGACAGTATCATTTGTGTAAGTTATCATATGACCGAAATGACCATGACCCCGAGCCATCATTTAATGACCCTTGGTATAATTTAAACCCAGTTGATCACATGACTTAAGGTAGCTAACTCGGCTCCTACACCACTTCAGAAAAACTGCTGTAATACCAAATCAATTATATCTATACTCTTTATACTGAAACCACAGTAAAGATAAGTCTTTCCTTTACCTATTTCAGGATTTTCGGATAATTTTTGTAATTTCTTATGTTTTTCTTTATTTTTTGAAAATTCCCTAAATTTTCACCTTCTGGAATTTCTGTAGACAAAATGGAAAGTGCTATGGGCATGAAACTTTGGGAATCAATTTATAAGCATATTACCTAAATTCTCGCGTGAGTTTTTGCAAATACAGTGTTTACTTTTTGAAAAAAATCTTTTTTTCAATTTTGATTTTAGGGACATTTTCAATAGGCTGTAAAATGGTCTAGAAACACTTAATTAGTAAAAACTCATGAGATAACTTTCTAAACTTAATTACCTTTCATATGACACCTTGTTTGTGCAAATTGAACATGTATTTTTGTCTGTAGAAATTCACAAAATTTGGCAATATAGTGTTTCTAGAAAATAGTGAAAAAGTACTAACATTCCCAGTGAATAAACCATCTATCACCACTCAGTTGTGGAGGAAAAAATATTGTGTTATACCTTGGTGTTTTGGCATAAAAGTAAAATAAAAGTCTTTAGCATACATTGATTTTAAAGAAGAGAAAAAAATATTTACAAAACTTATGTGTTTTCTGAAATTTGGCAGTATTTGGGAATTCGGCTACGCCTCCTGTATTAAGTCAATGGGTTTTCAAATAACGATATATTCCGTAAATCAAAAACGGCTTTTTGGAAAAAATTCAAACTTTGCGTATCATCTTTTCTTATCAATATACACATCCTCTGTTATTTTGAAGCAAATCATTGCCGCTCACCGTAGCCGAGTTAGCCACCTTAAATGACCATGACCCCAAGTAATCATGTATTGATCTAGAACTGGAATCGGCCACTCGCGGAAATATAATACTCACGAGCGGCGTAAGCCGCGAGAGGCTTGGGTAATCCACCAAACCCGGCCAGGCCATGGCGCAGTTCCCGGCCTGTCCAGATCATTTTGACATATTATCTACATGTACATGGGCCCAACCATATACTATTCCGCGCACATCGTAAACCAACGGAGCAATTCTAACGGTTGGTGTTAGGGCGGCAGCCTTAGATGTCATACAAGTTGATGGACACTAACACATGCTATCAGCATGGGGTGTTCCTTGCTGGTAAACTTTGAGGACAAATATTCGCGGTACTAATATTTTAAGTACTATAGAAGTGTTGAACTAACTAAATTGTGAATATATATTTACTAGAAATTTTTAAATAAGAGGAAACTATTTATAAACGTCAGAACAATATTAAAATTAATTAAACGGAGAGTATTTGTTTGTTTGGCAACTTCCCTTTGCACGGAGGCTCCCTTAGGAGTCATAAAACGTACAGTGGATTATCCAGGTCCCTCACGGCTTCGCCGTTCGAAATCAGTGTACTAACTAAGGCCGTGAGTGACCGATTCCAGTTCTAGTATTGATCCTGAGTATAATTTTAAACCCAGTTTATCATATGCCTAGTATGACCATGACCGAAATGACCATGACCCCAGGCTATACATACATACATACATACATACATAACATTTCTTATAAGGCGCAATATCCAAATACATGATCAAGGCGCAGGCGCATTTAATGATCCTGAGTATAATCCATTAAAACCCAGTTGATCACATGACTGAAAGACCATGACCCTGAGCCATCATTTAATGACCCTGAGTATAATTTTAAAACCAGGTGATCACATGACTGAAATGACCATGACCTCAAGCCATCATGCAATGATCCTGAGTATAATTTTAAACCCAGTTGATCACATGACTTAAATGATCATGACCGAAATGAACATTACCTCAATCCATCATGAGTATAATCCATTAAAACCCAGTTGATCACATGACTGAAAGACCATGTCCCCGAGCCATCATTTATTGATCCTGAGTATAATTTTAAACCCAGTTGATCACATGACTTAAATGATCATGACCGAAATGACCATGACCTCAATTTATTGGGCATCCCGAAAGAATGGCGATTCCTGTCAAGAAAGTTTAGATCAAGAAGCTGGAATTCCTGTAAAATATGACTGAAATAGCGGTAAGTCTTGGTCATGCTATGTTGGCAGCAATATCAGATGTTGGTAGCCATCTTGAATTTCAAAATAGTTCTGGCTAATTCCCGAACTAAAATCAAATTAATTCAAGATGAAAAACACGAATGTAAAACCTCTCAAATATTAAAGTCTAAGTTGCAATACAATTTTACATTTAGACAACATCGGCGTTCGTTTTGGATTTTAGAGTAATTTACGAAAAACCTTGACACGAAAATGCAGATTTTCTGAGTACTGTAGAATATCTCAGCAAATCTGTAAACTGTCAAGATATTGGAATCGCGTATCCACGTTTTAATGCATTATTAACGAATATGTATGGTATTGTTATTTTTTGATATTTTGTTATACACGTAACACAACATGTTCCAGATCTATAGCTGATAGAAAATTAAATTTGATTTGTTGCTAAGAAATCATCGTCGAGGCTTGTTTAATAATTAATCATAACCATGACAACATCAAAATTATCCAATCAATTGTTGTCAATCGGGTGTCAAAGTATATGGCATATATTTGCCTACTTATTGTACATTTCAGATTTGTATATAAGCTATACATTTGGAATAAAATGGTATAATAGCAAGAACTGTTTGCTATGTTTTCAAACCAAACACAAATTGCGCTCTGTATGTCACCGAAGTAAAGCAAACTTGGCTGAGTTTGAATTAAAAGTAACGATTCTCATTATAGTAACCTACAACTAGATTTCAATTGAGATTTGCTGGCTTGTTTTGTTTTAAATATTGTTTTGTCGCAGCATGTGATCAACTGGGGAAGAAGTTTGATGAATGTCATGGGTGAAAAAACAAAACAAATGAGGAAAGAAATAAGGAAGAAAAACTTGGTCACATACAAGAGCGATTTGTTTTCTGTTTTGACGATTACATTAATTGTACGCATTTCTCCCAAAGAAGATTTTAAGGATATCCCACAATGTATTGCGGGAGCACCAGCCAACTATGGCTTTTTCACATGATGCATTTGTGGAGCTCTTAAGTTTTAATAAATAAGAAAAAGGAACACTGATAACTAATTTATTTATTGATGTAAACTAGAATCTAGAGGTCCAACCATGAATGCACTATAATGCCATGATTTTGTGCATATATCTATGGGAACCGAGACGAATTGGAGACCAGATTAAGGGCATTTTGCATGTATTATATTGTAGTGATACTAAACGCAGGCATTATGTCATCGTCGTTGTAGGTTAAAAAAACTATGGTCGTAAACCGAACTACAAGAACAAACGGTCAAAAGTATTTCACAATGGATTAGATCCAGCTTTGAAAGTTTGACAGATTATAATGGTGATTTTCTAGTAAAAAAACATGTGCGTCCATGCATTCTATGCCATGTGTTCCAACTCAAAGTGCGAGATGTGTACAACAAAAACATTTCGGTGGTGATGTCATTTGCCGTGACTTCATCTACAAATTGTGATGATCAATTACACTTGAAATTTGATATAACATTGACCAATATCCCTCTTTACATTTCCTTAAAATATGTTCACATAACAGATCCAATTTTGCTCAACATCAGGGGAGAATAGTATCGAACGCCATGTTACAGAATATTACATTATAAACTATTAACATTTGAGGGATGAGTTTCAAAAAAATGTTCAAAATGAGTTTATCCTTTGTAAAAACAACCTCGGTGCTAAAACAAAAATATCAAAATGAAATTCTAATCGGTTATCATTGCGAAAATCGGTTATTATGATTAATTTCCATATACTATATAATGTTTCAAATCATCTGTTTGGTTTGAGTGTGAAGGACATTAAAGTTTCTTGACGTTTATCTTACTTTTTATGAAACAACATGTGTAGACGACGCGAGTATCTTATGAGAAAACGCCAAGGTTACCACTAGTCTTTGAGCCTTGTGACTTATTGGTATCCACATGTGGAGGCATAGCTAGAGTGATACTATTTGAACTTGTTCCTTAACTTCCACTTCAAATGTTTTTGCTTGCTAGATTTTTCAATTGGGCAGCTTAAGATCCTATCCTTATCAAAGGGCAAAGGTCATATAGGGTCAAATTGCAAAGATGCCCTTATATTATGTTATAATCAATATCCAACTGTTCCTTATGGAGCAAAAGAGTTTAATTAAATTGTTGTATATCGGGCAAAGTAGGTCAGTGGTCAACATTTTCCTCATATTCTTTGTAAAGGGGTCAAATTCTGAAAATGCTACAAGAAGTCATAAAAGAATAATTTGCTATATCCGTAAGGTCAGCGTAGTAGTATTCAGGAAGCTAACGGCTAATAACTGACTTTTGACCTAATGAAATTAATATACGCTTAAAACTTATTTGTAGATATGGCACGCTATTCTTTATATGGCTTGTTGTATGCATCCGACCTATTATTTGTTGACCTATTATTTTGCCCTATATCTTAAAAACTAAACATCGTGTGGATATGCAACTATTGACGTCTTTGCTCATTAGGATCTCAGGACCAAATGCATTACCGTTTATAATCCGAGCATTTTTGCAATTTGACCCATATATGACCTTTGACCTATGACCTGATAGCGGCCTTGAGCTGCATTATTGGAGAGTCTAGCAAGCCAAAACATTTTAAGTATACGTAAGGGAGCAAGTTGGTACGTACTATTCCAGCTGTGTCCCTACACGGTTCCAAATCAGCAAAATCGACACTCGGCCCAAGAACTACTATGTAGTCTGGCTAATGGTGATAACTAAATATCACTTATAACGCTATTTTCTCTCGTTATTCGTGTATGGTTATATAATTGCCTCAATTGTATTTGTATTCCCATGATATTCATCAAACAGAATCTCCAGTGTAATTTGGGCTCATTTTACTTTTTGGTCACATGCTGCGACAAATTGTTATGCCTAATATTATAGATATTAAATTATTGGAGCGTCAACAATGTAATTGTTGTAATTCTTGTAATTAATTATGTACATCTTTTTACAAACAAGGTGTTCTTGTTTTGTTATAGTCAATATATTTATGCATTACTAGGCGAGATGTATTTTGGTAAATTGTCGCCAGCGAAGTGATTACACAATACCTGCTTACTGGATCCCGCACCTTGTGGAAAGATAACTCACACCGTAGACGTCATGTGACGTTTATTTTGAAATCTCAGAAACGGGATCCAGTTGACGTGTGGAATTGGATTACACGTAACACTTCGTCAATTTATTAATATTATTTATTGATCATATTCATTTATTTATTTTGGTAAATTGATTATGTACAAAAATTAGAAAAAATAGTTAAAAGTATTTTATTTTCATATTATCTTTTTTGTCGTTGATGTTGGATGCTTTCAGCGTGTGGTAAAATTTGATGACAGTATGTTGTTATGTAAATGTTTATCTATTAAGTTTATTTGTTTATTCATTAGCTTATTCTCGCATATAAATTTTACAAAAATACCAGTATTTATAGGTATTTCATTTGACTAGATTATCTTTATTTTGCTGAATGCTTTAAGCGTGTTAGATATGATTGACCATGGCCTTTTCTTCAGTCGGTCAATGATATGAGCTAAGCAAGGTTTGTGCTGATGATTTTAGTCTTGGTAGTTATTTTTGCTCCTCGAAATAAGAACCGTTGATCAAAACACTGTTGATAATAATTCTAAGTACATGAAGTATGCGCAATCACGGGACGTGGGACAATTGTGTATAGGCTGTATGCTAGAATTCAATAATGTCTCACTAAACCATAATTTGACAAACATATGGAATGTTAGAGAATATTGTCCCTGTGATTGTCTTGGAAATTATTTGCGCTTTCCGAATACATATTTTAGTGATTCATTATCAACACGTGGCGGTGTACATGTTGTAGGCTTACCCTATTTGAATACTTCGTATCGTGTGGGGAATGAGACAGAGTTTTTTACACAGATCATACATCATACAATGGCATGCGTACAATAACTACAATGTTATTGTATTTACACCTGTGCGATGAAAGAAGAGTGTCGACCATGTCGTAGGGGTGTGTCGTTTGTGATAAAATTACGCGCTAACGCAACCTCCCAGCTTGCTACAGTATTTGCATTACATATCGGGCTACTTACTAGTCCTCGACACAGTCAAAGCATGCGTCATATGCACATGTACATGTATAGTTGATCTATTCATGCAAGACTGTGATATTGTACCGTAATCTCCCGTAAATGAGCCACCTGTTAAAACAAATATTTAAGTATTTTATAATATAACGATTTGAATGTATTTATACTAACAATATTAGAAGTGCTATGTTTAGTTAACTTTCAAATGGCTTTTATATATCAGCAGGTTAAACTGAGAGTTTTCAATGGGTAGACGAGACGTAACACGTACATCCATGCTACCGTTTCTTTAGGGGAAATTGATTCGTATGTGAAGTTCAAGATATCCTTAAGCAATTCATCTTGTATTTAATATATTCGATTTCAATGCATAATTTCAAACTTCAAAGCTTCGTCGTTATTACACCAGATGTATTTATATCGATCTAGACCTCCGGTCAGAAAGTGGTATGCTATTTTATTGACGGGGTTATTTTCTAATTTATTCCTACCCATTTACATGACGATTCGAATTGATATATGCTTCTGGTGCGCACATTACCATGTGCAAACGCCTTAAATCAATTCGAGCTTGATGATTATATGGTCACACGTACCAGTGCCATGGCCATATTTATACTTAAGAACCGATTTTATTGAATTATTTAACATAATTTTGTGTAGTGTGAATAACTTGCTCCTAATAGCAAGCTATTTTTGATCCTCTTCAGTTGAGTCTTCACTAACGTTACCATGCTACTAATAGATTGAAGCACCCGATGTAACATGTAGTGTATATTTGAAAATACTTTTGATACTAACTAATCATATGTTAAACGTTTTGTTGTAATCTAATGTCATAGTGAACAAACTGTAATTCGTCTTAATATAACATTTTTATATCAAATAAACATTTAAAAAATAATATGCAGGGTATAAAACGGTACACGACTGTGACAGTAAATTGCACTGCACATATCTGAACACGACATGTACATGTGATATAATAACATCAAATGTTTCTTTGTCGTGACAGTGATTTTATAACGTACTTGACGGACAACAGTACTCAACTTATTTTTTATCAGGTTGCAGACGTAAATACACAGCTGTTCATCATACGAGCTGTATCAAGTCATCTTTTGCACATCATGGTAACCTCTAACTTGACCTATGGACACTAGTTGACCTTTAATTTGATTTCGTAGATATGGTTATGGTAGATTATGCTGGTTCCCTGCATCAATGGGCTCCACACAACTTATCCATAGATGCAGGTACGCGCCGATTTCCACTCAAATCTGATTTGCTGGCATAAAAGTAATGCATATTCATGATTGACACAAAATAGATCCACAAATAAATTTGATCAAGCCAGCGTCACGCTGAATGATAACAAATTTGCTGATTGGCACAAACTACACGTGTATCTGCGCTAACCACAGCGCCGGACTTCACACGCACATACTAGCACACACACGCATGTCATATCGCGCTCCCCATCGCGCCGTAGCTATGGCAGCGCGACAATGTATTCAGCGTTCGATGCGGTATCTCAGCTACAGTGTGTTGATCGTTATTTACCTTATGTCATAACAGAGCGACAATGCAATGTGTTGAGCTTACGGTTACGGACGGCAATGGATTTGCCTGTACCTGCACCTATGGATAAGTTGGGCCGGGGATCCAGGGTGCAGGGAACCAGCATAATGGTAGATATGGTCGTAGTTGGTTTACAGGTTAGGATTCGTAAAACGTGAATGATATTAGAACCAATGGCTAGTACTATGGAATGGTATTCCTCTGTATTCCAGGGATCTCCACTCCCTTCTTCGGATTTGATTGAACTCATATCGAATACCAAAGGATGGAATTTCAATGTGGTCATTTTAACTTCAAGTGATTATGTGATTGAGTTCATCAATAACACCCCCATGTTTAACAACAAGCCTGAATTATATAACGGAAAAAGTGTAAATATCAAAGTTGAACAATTTACAACAAAATATAAGTTGTGGGGCTCACTCGAAAACAGTTAAAATGACGTGTACCAGGCTACCAGCTGTGAACAACAAAAGTTGTTACCACTGCATACCTGCGTATTTACTCAGTTTGTAAATATACTATGGGGAGGTTATTAAAGTACATGTATAATCAGTTCTTTCATCATAATTTTGCAATGTACCATCCGGAAGTACATGTAATATTATGATGTCAATGACTCATGACTAAGAGTGTGTGAATTTGATGTTTTAACAATACAAAATAAGATTGTTACTGTTAGCAGCGATAGAAGTTAAGTTTATAGTTCTTTTTGATGTTATATCGGAAATGTCGGTTTTAACTTTTATAAATCAATGTTGTGAGAATGTGTGTTTGTAAATTGATTATATCCCAATGTGTTCAGACAATAATTAAAATGCTAAAGGCTGATTAAAAAACAAACCCAACACTAAACATCTGTTAACGATGAGCCCTCCACTATATGAAACTTTCGCATCTTTAGTCCCAGTGTTTCTTGATCAAAAATTTGCTGAGTTTTGGATACGGATATTTTTACTTTAAATCCAGTAACCACGAATTGACAAAACACATTAACACTGCAATATCGTCTTACGATTCCTATAGAGCATATTACATGTGCATTATATTTCGTTTAATCAGCTAACTTTAATCACTCATGGTCACGAAAGAACTAATGTTGTTAACTTGAAACATAATTTGAGCTTGATATTTCATGAACATAAAAGTTGACCACACTATATAAATTTTAAGATGATACTGCAGCGTAACTTAAATCATTTTGTGGCTTAGGATTTAAACTAAAATACCTGTTTCGGTATATATACGTACATGATAAAGGCTATAACCGCAATAATCAGCATATTGAGGATACTATTATAGACGCTCTGGAACTTGAGATACATATCTTAAGATACGAGAGCTATCAACTTCATAGAAGATGGTTAATCATAACTGATTCATGGACCAAATTTGAAATGATTTGACCAACCTTCATCCCGGAGGTGTGTTTTTAATTAGTATTTTTTAAAAGTGATCCAAAAGAGGAATAGCATGGGACCTTAAATCTGTTTTGTGCGATTCCCTTCCTTCACGAAAAATAAGAATATTTAGATGTATAAATAATGAAATCCCACAAATATTCAATGATATAAATTAGGGAAGGGCCAATATAATATACACCCCTCTTTGAAGTAGGCCTACGCATCACTTTTGTAGAAATGTGGTAGAAACTATTGAACATCAAACACATTTCAACCCCTGTTTTATTCACTGAACGAACCTTTCTAATTCTCAAGATATCTTTTTATAAATAATTTAGCGATTTTTATTGATTGTACATGCTGATATTATCATGTATTCAAATATTGATATTAATAATGTTATTACTTGTAATCTTTATCCAAAACATATTTTAAAGTATCATTTACCCAATTTCGGTTAAGTTTCAAAATCAATATTCACCCAGTATTTTAAATTGTATTGTACACTTTCGGTTTGCTTCCAAAATATGCAAACCATCAATGATATGTGCTGGGAATTGATTGCAAAATTATAATGGAAAAAGATTTCCTGAGATAAGGTTCCATGCTATATCGACCCACCTTCAGTCACCCTCATGGATACTTTGATCACCCTAGTGTTTATATGAATTGATTGCATTGATTTGTTGTCGGTATTGAAATGTTCACCGTGCGATGCGATGCATTTAGTCAACGTCATTGTACAAACGTCATTGAAGAAATGGCACCCGTATATCGCACAATGTTTAGCGTAGAATAATGTATATTGCAGGTGTTATTTACCGTGCGATGCCTTTTGGTACTGCAGTGACAAAAGAAAATGGCAACTGCCAATTCGGCAAGTTGCACGTTAAAATCACATGTCACACTGGTTCGCGGCACTATAGAACGCCGTTATCGCAACGACGTGCAACTTGCCGAATTGGCAGTTGCCATTTTCTTTTGTCACTGCAGTACCAAAAGGCATTGCACGGTAAATAACACCTGGAATATAGATTAATCTACGCTAAACATTGTGCGATATACGGGTGCCATTTCTTCAGATGTCGTACGATGTTAGGAATAAACCTCTCTGGGTTGAAATCCGTTCAATGAAACCGTGATAGGTAAGGTACGGTGTCCCATTTTAGGACACCGTATTGAAAGCATGTGGGGTTACAGAGCCAACAGGAAACATACTGAGGACAAGTGGATATTGGTTTGATGATATGAGTCGCCTTCTTGATCTCACATTTGTATACGACTAAGATGACCTTATATTAACACCGAAAAGTCCACATTCAGTAGAGGCCATCGCATAACAATATCATTGACATAGATCTTTGAAGAATAAGTTAACTACTTTTTGATACGCAGTTTGATATCAAGCGTAATAAATTGTTCAATATTGACAACGATTATTTGATCACAATGTCATCTTAATGTGACAAATTTGTTAGGGAATATCGATTGCGATATAGTATTGTATGCATGTGTGAGCGGAGGCTATTCGATCGCCAAATAATGAGAGTATGCATAATCTTGTAGTTTTATCACATTTGAAAATGCATCATTTTCATAAACCATTGTAAATTTTGGATGATCAATCATAAATGATTTGGTATCAAATGATATATCAACCTGAAGCGACGAATTTTCCAAATGTCTGTATCATATTCAAAGTTATAACAGCTCTAGTAAGTGAATATTCATATATCTATTGTTTGTCAGATCATTCGCTTTACTATATATAAACAGTAATTGTAGGATTCCGCTGGCTGCGAAGTCTATACCATAAGGCATCTCTGTTGTTTTTACTCTAGCGTGAATATGCATCTACGACTATCAGATTGGAAATTGAACGAGCGACAGTCAACCGCCCAAGGGTTAAATATCATTACAAATTTCGACGAATTGGCACCAATTTATGTCAATAAAGTTGAATATGTGGATTTATTTGTTCAATTTTCGTTTAAAAAAAAAATAGTACCCAACCTTGCTGAAACTTGACAACTTCCTCATGGGTAAATTGGTAACATTTGTCAGATATTTATTAAGGGAGACGAAGCGTGCAATCGGGTTATCGGGTGAATTCTCGTCCCCCGAGAGGGGGTTGCGGCTCTCTTTTTTCCATCTGTAATCGATATTCATTACAACTTGGTAATTTTACTCCAAATGGTACATGCAGCTAGTTATTGATACCTCAAAAGAACATAAAAATACAATCTCAGATGAAGTTTGTGATGTCATAGTTGAGTCATAGGTTTAAAAATAAAATGACCAAAAAGTGAATTTTCCTACACCTTGGTATACCAGGGATCCACATTCAGACGTACATCTATATTTTACTCTCAGGATTTTCTTTACATATACGTGATACCCTCAGTCATATTTCTATATAACTAACTACGTGAAAGTTTTACGGTACAGGTAGCTATTTGGTCAAACTAATTACATGAAAACAATTAAAGAAGCAAGGGAGTTTACAACCTCCTCCCCTTTTAAGGACGAGGGTTAGAATATAATGTGCATCAGTCGCAGCACACTGAAGCATACAATGTGCATCAGTCGCAGCACACTGAAGCATAAAATGTGCATAAGTCGCCGCACACCGAAGCATACAATGTGCATCAGTCGCAGCACACCGAAGCATACAATGCGCATCAGTCGCAGCACACTGAAGCATACAATGTGTATCAGTTGCAGCACACTGAGGCATACAATGTGCATCAGTCGCACGCAGCACACTGAAGCATACAATGCGCATCAGTCGCAGCACACCGAAGCATACAATGTGCATCAGTCGCAGCACACTGAAGCATAAAATGTGCATAAGTCGCCGCACACCAAAGCATACAATGTGCATCAGTCGCAGCACACCGAAGCATACAATGCGCATCAGTCGCAGCACACTGAAGCATACAATGTGTATCAGTCGCAGCACACCGAGGCATACAATGTGCATCAGTCGCACGCAGCACACTGAAGCATACAATGTGCATCAGTCACACGCAGCACACTGAAGCATACAATGTGCATCAGTCGCAGCACACCGAAGCATACAATGTGCATCAGTCGCAGCACACTGAAGCATACAATGTGCATCAGTCGCAGCACACTGAAGCATACAATGTGCATCAGTCGCAGCACACTGAAGCATACAATGTGTATCAGTTGCAGCACACTGAGGCATACAATGTGCATCAGTCGCACGCAGCACACTGAAGCATACAATGTGCATCAGTCGCAGCACACCGAAGCATACAATGTGCATCAGTCGCAGCACACTGAAGCATACAATGTGCATCAGTCGCAGCACACTGAAGCATACAATGTGCATCAGTCGCAGCACACTGAAGCATCAGTGTGCATCAGTCGCAGCACACTGAAGCACAGTTATTTACCGAGATGTAAGGATACACCTTAAACGTTCAACTTGTTGTTAATGAAAGGTGCGTTTTGTAACTATTCTATGCATACATGATATGATTTTGTTTGAAATTGTAATGCTAATGAAATTTGTAAATGTTAACTATTTCGTTGATGTGTTATGACTTTGTAAATGTTTGTTGATTAATGAAACGTTTTCTCAAATAAACAAAAAGTTACAGGTGCAATCATTATTTAAACAATGATCTCGCAGATCTAGAACACGGTGCTTAGATATGACGTAATGGATTGGATTCATTTGCATATCCCAGGAGTGTGTTCATAATGATTGTTTAAGAAGAAAGACGGAACTGCGAAGTCAGTACGCTGAGCTCTAGCGTATATTTTACTAACATATTTTACTATAGTTTAATCTGTTCCAAATTGGCGAGAATTATTCGGTTTTTATCTCTCCACGCGCAAAAGTAAATCAAGCGTACGCTCGAGATTATGGCCACACGCCGGTTTGGGACGCACGCACGCGTCACACATATGATGCACTGTGCGCGTCTTGCCTTCATGCGTGCCCGCGTCCTTCTGTATTCATTTGATGCTGTAAGGAGGCTTCGCCAATTTGGAACTGATCAAACTATATAGTTTCTCATGATGAATCCAGAGTAATACTTTGCATTACCATTCCTATAGGTACTTAATGAAAGTTGAATTGAGACCAATGAAATTGTTGCTTTGTTCAAATAGATCAACTTTGACTAATATGCATTACGAATTGTAAACGTGGTGGTGCACAATATCACTTGGCGTTTTTGTAAAATCACGTGTATTCTTGAGCCTCGCGTATTGATAATGCAGTTCCGCCTCCGGTAAAAATAAAGCAGAGCGGTTTTTTTATTTTAAATTAAGATTTCCAGATATGTAGAGGGTACTGTTGTCAGATTCGACGACAGTAATTTTGTATGGATGCTAGTCTTATAACTGTAGTACATATTTTGTATAGATTATTCGGATTTCAGATAGACATTTTTCTACAATAATAAACGTATGTAGATAATGAGAAAAACGGGAAAATGAATTTGTCGACGCATTGTATTCCCATAGCGTTTGATATTTGTATGTAGGGACAGCGGAGAACTGCCATTGATACATATATACTTATCTCTTAAATAGCCTGTAGAATATACAGTATGCAAACATTAGAAGCGCCAAACTTGTTGGTTATGTGTAGAATTTAAAGTATACAGCCAGTATTGTTTATGTTACGTTTGAATTCTGATATTTACTATAACAGTAAGATTTTCTGCTATAAATTTAACTAGGTTGCATAATTACTCCTTAAATTGTAACCGGGCTGGCCCGTTACTCGGCATACTATTGTACGCATCCCGGCTTCCATTTATTTAAGTTTTGGTATTAATGACATTTATAAAACATACTTATATCTGTATATTATTATTATTGTCTATTGCAGAATAAATCATATCTAATTCCTGCTTTGCTATCATGCATCTTTGTGTCTCATTGTTACAGTTACAGAGTAATATTTCGATCATTTCCTATTTTAACGAGTGGTCCCTACAACATTGTTAATCAGAATACCAAAACATTGTGGTATAACAATCTTAATTTCAATGAGTTTGAAATGCATCGTATTTTTGAGTGGTTAAAACACTCGTCCAAAGAAGTTCCTTGCCACTCATTGAAGTTCAAATATTGAAGTTCAAATATTTCACATAAATATTTAATATAAATTAAACAATTACATGTCAAAATAAGCAGACAATAATTCTCTATCATGTCTGTATGAAATTAAGATGTACGCATTCATGCATGGCTGAGCACATTCATTAAGCAATGGTAAAGTTCATATTGTGTTCAATCATTCACATTAACATTTAGATGGAGGGATTATCAAATTTTTTGCAATCTTCTTCCCCAGATCTTGCCATTGTCAAGTGAATGGGATCTGCCATGCATGAGTGATCATGTCTAAATTCCATGTTAAGCTATTAGAGGATTACTTTCTGCTTATTTTAATATACAATTATATATATTCTATTAAATATTAATTTGAAATATTTGGATTTTACTAAGTTGCAAGGAACTTCTTTGGACGAGTGTACATAACAAGACATTGAATAAATTGTTCTTTTGGCGAATCCAATACAATCGTGCTCACTAGTTACGTTTTGACTCCTTACTGAGCTGGAGTCTTCATCAGACTGGCAACCTTCTGACGAGACGAAGGGGCTTACAAGATAAACAACATCTTCGACCAACTAATTGAAAGCCGCCCTCTATCGGCTTGAGTGGTCCTAGTAGAACCAACAGGACCAGTCAGAAGGTAGACTCTAGCTCAGTAGGAATCGAAACGTTTTTGAACAATCCTGATGAATCTATTAAAAGTTCATAAAATAAATAAATGAGGATTTTATTTTCACATGTGGAAATGTAGAATGTGGTAATAGGGTTCCCCGAAAATTGCCAATTTGATAACAAAAGCACGGTAACTAAACTGACCAAATGCGCAAAAATTAGCTATTTTAAATTAATTTGGCCATATTATTGAGGTACAGTTTGGCTTTGAACAAGCTTCTAAAATTATTATTTTGGGGCGTGGCAAAATGCGCGTAGCGCGAGACATTTTACCGCGCTTTCCCAATTTGACCAGTATTTAGTGTTGGAAATTTAGTTTTATCTTTTTTCTTCTTCTGAATTTGCACCCCCCCCCCCACCCCCCCCCCCCCCCCCCCCCCCTTATCAGCTATCTGACCCAATAGTAAATCCAGCCCTGCAAGTTACCCATGCAAAAGAAAAATAGTAAAATCAAAGGTTCAGCAACTTTATACAAATACAGCAAAGAGGATTACACTGAAATAGTTTATTCTATTTTAAAACTATACCCTTAAACATTTAACAACTGTCCTTTATCATCTGAAAAGATTATGAAGTCGAACATGATTCAAGTCAGTTTCTTGGATACACGAATGGGTGCCAAGCTAGTCAGTTGATAAATAGCGCCATCTCATTCGACACACAAAGATTTATCGTGACCTTTGTAAGCATTATCGAAAGTGCCTCGCTCTGCTTTAAAACATAACGCCCCTTGACGGTCACACTCACACATCATTTCGGCACATTCAGACCATTTGTGGTTCGTATAATTTGCTGATTTTTCTGGGGGAAAAATAAAAATATATAAATATAAATATCATCTGTCAGTTTATCAACTTCATATTAACATGTTTAATGTTTGGTATTATAATAAGTGTAATTTTAGGATGGTTAACAAGAGCCACATTCTAGAAGCAGAATGGGTGAGTTATGTAAAGGTGGATGTTCCGATCACTTTAGCTTTTTTTGCCCATCAACATATATCTATATTAAGAAACCCCATATTTTCCTCATTATTTCTGTAAAATATTTGGCGCAAGATATGTTCCATATTTGGACGTTTAGTCCAAAATGCAGCGAATTACTGCAAAAGGTAGTTAACCACCCGGCAGGTTTGTGCGCTACCCAGTGGGCATTTGTTATGTCACCTTGTGCTTCTAAAATAAGAACCATTGGCGTTATGCAACTTAAACTTTGGAATACAACAATTTTAAGGATAACCCTTCATGAAGAATAGAAAACATCAAGCTAAAAATCGGGCCAGCAATCGGAACACCTACCTAATAATAAATAAGCATCGAATATCTTAATTCCAGGTAACGATTTAGAATTCAAAAACCCATGTGAAAAAATGAACAAACCATGATGATGTTGAAAAACTGATTATGTTGTTGACCTATGTCCTTAAGTTTACATTTCCGGCAAAATAAACTTACTACATGTTATAGATACGTCAGATGTGTCGCATTGGTCCCACTCGTATTCATAATCGATGGCATATACTTGGTTGTCTGCAAAACACAGGCCACTTTGCATTACAATATCGTAACATCTGTCATGTTTCACACAGCACCTGTATTAGTTAAAAAACAAAAGTGTTACACCTAAAATGTACTGACACCGACTTGATACAGTTTCATTTTTTCTTTTAATCTACAAGTATGTCGAATTGTATCAGGCACCATTGGTTTAGTACTTCGTCATTCACCTGTGGGTACATAGGGATTTCAACGGTGAATACTTTCATTCTGGACAAAATCAAGTCCAGAAAATGTCACTATCTCATTCTTAAAAACGTTAGTTTAGCAAATTATATACATTGTCCCTGACACCAAGCAACAATATTTCGATTGTCGTTTCGACCGATGAAGACGCGTCACGAGCACCGAGCAACAACACATTCACTGATGGGGCGAGGTGGGGGTGGCGATGGAGGGAGGGGTATTAACATGAACGCGCATGATATATTTGTTTGCGTAGGACCTTGCGCGTCGTATCACAGCAAAACGTACGGTGGATGCTTCGATCACCATCATCCGAAGGCATATTTCAATTGCCATACCGACCGATAGAGGGCGTCACGAACACCGAGCGACACTGTGAACAACACATTCACCCGGGCGGGATGGAGTGGGGACTATGGGGTGGGGTTGGGTGTTGGTGGGAATGAAGGGATGACGGAACTGACATTAACGCGGATTCCAGTCATGGACACAGTATTTCAGTAATGACATTTTTTTCTTTTGCGTAAGACCTTGCGCATCGTAAAGTATACGATAGATGCTTCACCCACCTTCATTCGAAAGAATATTTCGATTGCCGTACAGACCGATAAAGACGCGTCACGAATACCGAGCGATACTGCGAGTAACATATATTCACCGGTCGGTGCGGGATGGGGTACGGACTGCGGAGTGGGTGTTGGTGGGGGATGAAGGGATAGCGGAATTGACGTGAACTCGCATCCCAGTCATGGACGCAGTATTTTAGCGTCATACATTCTTTGTTTGCGTATGACCTTGCGCATCATATCGCAGCAAAGTGTACGATAGCTACTTCGATCACCTTCATTCTAAGAAATATTTCGATTGCCGTGTACAATATCTATCGGGAATATATAAAATGATCCCAATTCTACGTTCAATTTACAATAACTCCTCATCCCTGTATGGTTCAAACATGATTTTGCTCTCATTTTATAGATTATTTTATATTCTATAAGATTCTGTTTCAACAAACGTGACAACTATTATATAACAATTGTAATCGTGAATCGATTGAATTGTCCTTGGTTTTCTCCCTATTCGCTACACAGTGAACAGCCCTAATTCATCGGTTTTACATACATGACTATAACAACAAAAAAGTATTCAACCGATGAAAGCAAAATTATACATTTTTGGAAAGCTCTCAAATAAAGGAATTCAAAAGTGCCGTTAAAATCAGGATAGGGTGCATACCCCAAAAAAAAAAACTTGTAAACTCTAATAAATATGAAATTTAAACGTGTGCTCATTTACTTCCCGATATAGTATATTTCAACAAATTACCATTGACAACCAATAATGTTCTGATAGGTAATTGCATGAGGAACTAATATGCACGGTAAAATTATAATTGGGATCGATATAAAATTATTATTGAGCTTTCATCCAAATATGAAAAAAATCGATATTTTTTTAACATTCTTAATCACAACATGTTACTATTAGGTCCTATCTAAATTCCAATAGCATATTTGGATTTCTGGTGAGATTGCCGCTCAGAAAATATATACTTTTTATGGAGTAGAACAAGTAGTTATTGCGATATGCTAATTCGAATCTCAGATGGTGTAAAATGTAAAAATCTGGACATGCAACGGGAAGGGTGGCGAGTTCAAAACACATGGCCATATACTTCCTGTTTTGTATATTTAATGATTTTTAGTAACATACTCTCACTAGTTAACATCCATGTTATGTGCTATGGAATTACTAAGTAAACAATGTTCGAAACACTAAAACTTGATAAGACATGATGATTAATGTTGCTGTTGCATGCGGCTCAATCTTCAAACCAATTTTATTTTTCTTGTTTTCTTTTAATATTTTAATAGCACTCTTCAATGGAGAGTTTGTTCACCTTGTCATGATCAGATGATCATGCAGCAAATTTATATCAAAATATATAAATTATATGTTTATCTGCAATATAATTAGGATAAGGATCATAGTGGATGGTTTAGGTGCGAAACGTAATACCCTCTAAAATTTTGGTATGAGGGACGCCCTCACAAACACCCCCTCCCCCAAACAAATTACAAATAATATGTTTTTAACATTATACTGGACCATGTTCGTGTTGTAATTGCCAATATTTGCTCGCTTAGCACAACTTAGTTTAAATGTTTCATTACTTTAAGGGTACTGCACCACGATAGCATTTGTCCGCCAAATTGTATTATATTCACTATGAACAAAGTTTGAACGATTATAGAAAAGGATCTTGAATAAAAAGATGGGGGTCACCAACTTAGTGTTTGAGCTACAGCCATTTTTGACTACTATTTAGAACACAATCCTATGAAAATATAATTTGTAGGCCAAACATTTTTGGATTAAAGGGTACTGCATCACGATAGCGACGCGCAGTACCGCTGGCACAGTGCCAGCTGCGTTTATGACTCGAAAATGCGAGCGTAGCGTCAAGTGAAAAACTCGGGCGTAAATTAATAGAGTGCGACTCACGTGCCACCCGGGCGCAAGTGTACGCTAAACAATGCGCGGCCGATTAACACGCGGGATCTGTACCGGCCGCTATTTGAAAACGTGAGGCATATTTGTATTGCAGCATGGGCGATTTTTCTTGATAATTACAGTGAATGGATTACTAAGATTAAAACATGGAACTAAACAGTTCCAGGCCTACAACAACACAATGGAAATAGTAGATAAGGAGCAGGCCTAAAAAAGTATGACTTCAAACAGCATGAAATATATAACCATCACTGTCTTCAGTAGATAGCAACCTGATATAACCTTCGTAGATAGCAACCTGTCATTAGGTTGGAATGATAAACATATTCATGAAGGAGTTCTTATCAGATTAACAAAGACCACTGCTGGTATGGTGCTTTTCTAGGAGTACCTTAAATACGACCAGTAGGCCTGAAAACAATATGAAAGAAAAAGGCCGCTATGTAATGGCAATGAGGGTCTTCAAATTTTTTTTTTTTTGGTTTTGGGGGGGGGGTTGGCATGCCTGTGATCCGGCTAATTTGTATTAATATACACAGCGTTTGTCATTCCATTGGGGGGGGGGGGGGGGGGGGTCAGGGAGCGAGGCTGCAAAATAGGGGGTTTCCCATAATGTCATAATCTTCCATTTCAAATTAAAGGCCGAAGGGCCTATCAAATGAATACCTCCAAGCAAAAAGGATTATAATATAATCATTTCGATTGCTATGTCTTTTATTAACTCGTTTTGCACAATTAAAATCCACATTGAAATTATACTTAAAACTCGGGCCTTAAATTCACGAACAAACAGCGGAAACACCGTTTATCAAAACGAGCACCATTCATCAGTTTGCGGATGGGATTGATTTTGTCATGTTTATACTATCCTTTTTTCATCGAAACCTACCCCTCCCCTTTGCATGTTTTACGCGTTCACGTACTACGTTTAGTTTAATACGCATAGCCAGAGGCCCAGTCCCCCTCCCAACACTGCGGTCGATTCCAATTGAAATCGCATAAAAAGGGCTTACTTCTAATTCCTTTAGGCTGAGTTCACATAGGAGTATACTATTCGGGTATACGGTGCACGTTTTGCAGGGCACGCGTATAGCATGTATAGCTTAAATCGAAACAATGTAATTCCATAATACCGGGTCACATAAGAGGGCACTATTCGAAAAGGCCGTATACCTGCGTATAGTGTAGTATAGTATAGTATACCGGGAATCGTGCGTGTTCGATTTTCGTGCACCGTATACCGTCCTGTTTGGATGTGGCGGGCTGCAATTCGTGTGTACAGGGGTTCCGAATTTCCCCTATCACGATTTATAAACAATTTATTGCGTAGAATAGGGTAAGTTAGAACAATAGGACAATAGGACGCCTTTGTACTATACTTTTTCGGAATCCTTGTGCTCAGCCGAACAATTTGGTGTGCCATTTGAATTTTTGGCCCAGTATGGCGGCCATTTTGGAATTTTTGCTATAAAAGAACGTTCCCGTCACTTTTGAGAAATGCATGGGACCTCGTTTTCTTTTAAAATGGTTCTAGTTGACAAGTTCACTAAGAAACTAAGGTAATGACTCTACTACGAGTAGGGCTCGCGTGCTACCCTATGTGACTCGCCGTGCCCGTATAGCGTATAGCGAATACCGAATAGCGTATAGCGTATAGCGAATACCGTATACTCCTGTGAACCCAGCCTTATGAACGAAGCGACGTGTGTGACGCAGGATGACAGTGCGAACATGCCATGTCGCATTACTCAACGCGGACCAGTTCTACGTTTTAGACCTCATACTTTAAGACGCTTCCTACGCCCTACCATAACGCGGTATTCATTTTGTAAGACTTTTGAACCCAAAAAATACGTCCTTTTTATGGAAGTATCTCAAAAACTAAGTTAGTGACCCTATTTATTTATTTCATTAATCTGTAGTGCCTATCAATGCGCAACTTTTATTTAATTTACAACAAAATTGGCGGAGCAGTTTTGTTTTTGAATCCAAAAATATTTGGCCTAAATATTATATTTCCATAAGATTATGTACTAAATGGTAGTCAAAAATGGCTAAAAACACGTGTTTTGAAATGGCTGTAGCTCAAAAGCTAAGTTGGTCCCATTTTTTATTCAAGATTCTTTTTTATAAATGTTTAAAATTGGTTCACAGTGAATATATGATAATTTGGCGGACAAATTATATCGTGGTGCAATACTCTTAAAACAAAACTGCTCCGCCAATTTTGTTGTAAATTTAATAAAAAGCATTAATAGGCCCTACAGATTAATGAAATACAAAAATAGGG
The DNA here is from genome assembly GCA_035610835.1 of Ophiura sarsii. NCBI lineage: Eukaryota > Metazoa > Echinodermata > Ophiuroidea > Amphilepidida > Ophiuridae > Ophiura > Ophiura sarsii. Next base: position 155,590,962 of record CM069441.1, on the reverse strand, counting down.
TCACCAACTTATTTTTTGAGATACTTCCATAAAAAGGACATATTTTTTGGTTCAACAGACTGACAAAATGAATACCGCGTTATGGTAGGGCGTAGGAAGCGTCGTAAAGTATGCGGTCTAAAACGCAGAACTGGTCGGCGTTGCGTAATGCGACATGGCATGTTCGCGCTGTCATCCTGCGTCACACACGTCGCTTCGTTCATAAAGGAATTGGAAGTAGGCCCTTTTTATGGGATATGGGAATCGACAGCAGTGTTGGGAGGGGGACTGGGCCTCTGGCCATGCGTGTTTTAAACTAAACGTATACGCGAACTCGTAAAACATGCACAATATCGGAAGGTTGTTAGGTTTCAATTAAAAAAGGATAGTATAAACATGACAAAATCAATCCCATCCGCAAACTGATGAATGGGGCTCGTTTTGATAAACGGTGTTTCCGCAGTTTGTTTAGTGAATTTAAGGCCCGAGTTTTACGTCTGATTTCAATGGGGATTTTAATTGTGCAAAACGAGTAAATAAAAGTAACATTTCATAGACCTAGCAATCGAAATGATTATATTATAATCCTTTTTTCTTGGAGGTCTTCATTTGATAGGCCTTTCATTTGATAGGCCCTTAATTTGAATAAATGGAAGATTATGACATTATGGGAATCGCCCTACCTCGCAGCCTCGCTTCTCGGCCTTAATTTGAATAAATGGAAGATTATGACATTATGGGAATCGCCCTACCTCGCAGCCTCGCTTCTCGGCCCCGGCCCTGACCCCCCCCCCCCCCCCCCCCCCCCCAATGAAATGACAAACGCTGTGTATATTGATACAACTTAGTCGGTTATGCTCCCCGGATCACAGGCATGCCCCCTCCAAATTGAATAGAAGACCCTCATTGCCATTACATAGCGGCCTTTTTCTTTCATATTGTTTTTAGACATACTGGTCGTATATATTTAAGGTCCTCCTAGAAAGGCACCACAGCAGTTTTATTTATTTATTTATTTATAACAATTAGGCTGAAGAGCCAGGACAAACCCAATAGTGACAAGCACTAAATTAAAGGGATGCCCGATGTGTGTCATAAGAACCCCTTCATGAATATGCTTATCCTTCAAACCTAATGACAGGTTGCTATCTACGAAGGTTGTATCAGGTTGCTATCTACGAAGGTTGTATCAGGTTGCTATCTACTGAAGACAGTGATGGAAATATATTTCATGATGTTTGAAGTCATACTTTTAAGGCCTGCTCTTGAAGCTTTATCTACGATTCCAATTGTGTTGTTGCACGCCTAGAACATTTAGTGTCTTGTTTTAATCGTAGTAATCCATTCACGGTAAGTACCAAGAAAAATCGCACCTGGGGTCCATGCTGCAATAAAAGTATGCCTCACGTTTTCAAATAGCGGCACGTACAGAACCTGCGTGTTGATCGGCCGCGCATTGTTTAGCGTACACTTGCGCACGGGTGGCACGTGAGTCGCACTCTATTAATTTACGCACGAGTTTTTTACTTGACGCGACGCTCGCATTTTCGAGTCATAAACTCAGCTGGCACTGTGCAATCGTGGTGCAGTACCCATCAGCTTAAATAAAGCTCAATTTGTCACACAAGAATTCCGGACCATTTTAGTTCAAAACTGAAAATATGTCCGCGCTTCGCACGAATTTTCTCTATATTTTTAACCATTATAATACCAAATTTGAGATCTTCCCCACTAAAGTGTTGGCTTCCTCAATTTGAGATCGTCCCCACTAAATGTGTTGGCTTCCTCAATTTGAGATCGTCCCACTAAATGTGTTGGCTTCCGCCGTATTACAGAATGCATCATCATTTTCATGAACTTTACAAATCTTGCCTCTGTTGATTACACACAAATGAATTTCGATTAATTAGCATTGCGTTGAAAGCTTTAATTTGTATGTATTTCAAAGAAGCGCCAAGTTCATCTAAACAAATAAGATCATAACCTCGTCCATGTGTTATTCGTGCTTTGTCACTATAAATAGCACACAAGTATCAAATAGTAAAAAAGAATTCCAATGTGTGTAGGTACTTCTTGCCGGGCTTCTTGCGCTCATGTGAGTTGCGTAACAACAGGGAAAACAAGGGGCCAGATTTCCCTGGAGGCCTTTAACACGAACAAATAAAGCAAGAAATTGAGCTTAAGATTAAGGTTTTGTATCGAAAAGTTTCAAACCCTGTTTTTTCATCCACTGACAAATGACCCATGTTATACTACTAAATAAGGTTTTGAACTTACTCATCGGTTTCATCCAAAGCTGTTCCGCTTCCCCCAAGGCCGCAGTAGCAACCGTAACCATTATAATCGAGTAGCGCCCTTGTCTTTCCAAGTCCTGTTGTGCATCCAATCATGTTACCAAATTGGAAAACGCTGTTAGGAATAATGTCACCCCTGTGACTTGGCATACAAGCTGTATGATGATATAAAAGGGAAAAAACAATATTGGAAAGCACAAATAACCATAAGACACTCTTCCAGAGGCACGTTCTATAAATTTGGGAGACATCTTCTCATCTTCACACACTAGCCTAATTACATATTCTTAAACAATAATTTATTTGTCATATTGCTTTAAACGGCGTTGAAAATAAAGTTAGATTCAAAAATTACGATGCATCGAAAAAAACAAAAATATATAGGCTAAATGATTAACAAGTGTGTTATATTAAAATTGGATCGATTATTCTACTTTCAGAGGGTTTTCTTACAGACCCTCAAATGCTCAATTAAGCAAGCGTATGTCAGTATGAGCCTGTTGAGCCTGTAAACGCTCACTCATCACGTGACACAGAAAACAACTGGTCACGTGATGAGTGATGCATTCTGGCCCTGTCGTTACTGCTAGTATAGAAACCTTTTTTGCTGTCCGACCATCTTACAAATCATAATCGTAATGCGTTTATCTCTTACTTAAGAAGTATAAGACGTTATGAATTTGATATTAACTCACCTACTATACCAAACAAACAGATGATGACTGCAAATCTTATTATCGCTTCCATTTTCTTTTTCAATATTGTTCAATTTAGAGATTGACAAATGATCTGCCACCAATTGGCACTTAACACCGTGTGGAACGATTAAAGAAGACTACATACGATGGTTGTTTCATAGAAATGAATGATTTAAGGCAATTTGCACACACTATTTATATATCAAATAACACACGAGATCCATACAAAAATTGTTATCATTGTTTGTATTGGGTGATAGTATTGTAATAGCCGTGTAGATTATAAATGCGTTTGATAAGTCAAACACGTGTTTATATTCACAGGCAATGATATGAGGTTTATTAGATTATACAATTTATTTTAAGGAATTCAAGATAAATATCAAAATTGGCTTTCCGATTGACCACTGAACATAAGTATTCAATTTTCTGTCCGATCTATGTATAAACTTATGAACTTAAGCTGAACTTTTGCATTATATAACATAAACAATGGTACCTCAAGATGTTACTATACATTTAAATTGCTGATAACTTTAGAATCATAAGCCAACATGCTCAAACTCATACAGGCAACATGAATCATGTTGAGTGTTCTTATAATAGGCCTACTAATAATATTCTTCATTTCAGTCATGTCGAATGGCTTTAAATTAGTTTCACTATCACATGGTTTGCGTGATATCATTATACATTATAGTGTGTGCCATAGTAACATTATATCACTATTTGGATTGTTCGACACTCGGCTTCGCCTATCACGTATAAATGGAAAGGTCCACATTCGATCTCGTTACATATATAGTTTGTATCACACTCTTTAGCATTCAATAGTGTATCAACCATAGTAAGCAACTTTGATACAGTATAATCCGCCCAGTAAGGCAAACAAATATTCGTAAGACGGTACGATGATGAAAGCCGCTTAAGATATTCATTTAATTTATTAGAGAGTATTAGTCTAACATTTGAACATTGTACATGTGACCGTTAACAATATGGTATCGAAGTTATTCGTGTTTCATCAACTGGTGATTAATATCTGCCTACTTGTCATTCTAACTGGTAAGTCATATCAATTATAATTCAAACGGCATGAATTTAAAAAGTTATCTACATCACACACAAATAAGACTACGTGTACGCTTGTACGTGTACTTCTTCCCATTTACAATTAACAATCAACTATGATAACAATGGCGTATGCATTAAATCGGCACTGCATAGCTGTTACATTGACTTTCGTTCAAAACCTGACTGTTCACCAAGACCTTTTTTGCCAATACCACAAAAAGAGCTCTTAACATTGTTTTTATTCAAGAACTCTCTTCTCTGTCGATAACTGTTGGGTGTATTTGTCGATCAATGTACTCAAAATGCATTTGTTTTGCTGTTCAATATAGTTTGCTTATTCTCTCTATCCGATATTTTTCTGAAACCAAGTGCCACTACGGTATTATTTGGTATTTTCAAACCAGGCTAGACTCGCTAACGTACAATTTAGTGAATTTACTGTATGGCATTTTGGCGCATCAAGAAACTGGCACGTCGTGAAATAATAGTAACAGCGTCCATTAGCCTGGTAAATATATAAAAATAAATATTACATACTGAATGATAGTAAATGGTGGGCCATTTTGATATCCGTATTAATTTAGTGTTAAACCAACGTGCATATTGATTTTAGGTATATACAATAAACCTCAATTAAATGAAAGCTTATGTTTAAAATATTCTACTGATGTCTTTTGCCCTTACGACACTGCTTTCGCTTTCATAGGAGAAGTTTGATTATTTTGATTGGGGTAGTCCGCACACCGCAAACTGACACTGTCATTTTAAGACATGACCTGTCAGTGGATATATAGGCAAAATACAGGCTGAGTACCTTAAATTATTTTATATCTATTCCATGTTAATAATATCAATAGATGCGACACCGTTGATGCGTCAAAAGCGTAATCTTCTACAATTCGGCGTTATGATCGACTGCGTAACCCCGCAACGAGGCTATGTGAGATCAGCAATCGATTATATAGGTTACGGATGCTACTGTGGGTTTGGTGGATACGGAACACCTGTGGATGAGACGGACGGGTAAGCATTACATAACCATAGCAACAGATAAGTGAATGGGAAGGATAATCACTGCGCAGAGTTTCGGAAAAACGCTATTGCCGCGTTTCTCATGGTTTGGTTGTGATTTGTTTATATCTACCGAAGCTGGACTAAAGACATCAAAAAAAAGTAACTCGGCTGTTGTAAAAGCACCTATAATTTTAAAATTGTTACTCATATCCTAAAAATGAAAATACCAGGAGACGGAAAATTTAATTACGGTGATTTTGACACCTTGTTTGTTAAAATCGATAAAGCATTGTTGTCGCGGTATGTGCTTACAGATGAAAAGTGCCAATTCCATTGTTGCATTAACTCCTATTGATATCTCTGATTCAGCGTGAAGATAATAGCGGGAATTTTGATAGTTTGTCCATGACGATAACCTGTCCTGTCTGTCTTCTCGGACTTTCTGAGCATTTGGAGTTTTAAATTCATCCTTTTTAATTGTAAAGAAGTACGCCTGTCATCCCAATTAAATTTGTCCCGGATTATGCTAATCAAGTTTACAGCACAACAAGAACAGCTAATCAAAATTCCCGCTATTATCTTCACGCTGAATCAGAGAGATCAATAGGAGTTAATGCAACAATGGAATTGTCAACTTCAACTTGATAGTGCCCCATGCAATTATCACACGGTATGCCAACAATCATACGAGCCCAATGTTGCCAATCAACTGCTGAACGGTGTCGTAAGAATAGACCGATTTGCATAGTCTGGTTGATTCTAAACTTATCATTCCGCTCCTATATGCGTAATTTCCGTCCGTATGAGAGTAATGAGGTAATTCATACAATTTTATCTCGTATCACCTGCAAATTTTCCCCCAGCTTTCCAACTTGATAACATTGAAATTGACAATTGGTCAAAGGCAGTTTCAGCTACACAGAAAGAAGAAAAAAGTGAGTCATCATCGAGAAATGAGTCATTTTGTCCGTGTAGTGACACACTATGGCTCAAAATGAGTCATTTTGTCCGTGTAGTGACTCATTTTACGATAATGACTCACTTATTTTTTTCTGTGTACGTGATTGGCTACGCAAATTGTATTTCTACCAGAAATGTAGCGTCTTCTCCATTAATGCAAAGAACATAGCTGAAAGGAATAAAAATGCAAATTATAAAAAATTATATACATTTTCAAATAGAAATCGGAAATCTGCAAAAGGCCCTACATGAATGTTCATCTCATTCACACATTTTAATTGGCCTACCGTATAATACAGTGTTACAGACAATATTGTTTTAAGAGATATTGTTAATTATAATAACCCATCAAATTTTAAGAAATAAAATGCCACACAACGGCGGCCTATTATTGGAATATTTAGCTCTTATCAATGCAATACCTAAATATGGGAAATGTGTCAAACATCCTCATACAGGAGATAAGTGTATTTATTTAAGATGTACGGATAGAGATGTTAACATAGATAAAATTAGACAACAGTAAAAACCTTTAAAAAGGGACTAATGAAAAAGGTCTCTGCGATTCCTTTATGCCAAAATGTCTGGCAGAGAAAATATCCAAACTTCTCTTTTAATCGGAATAAAATATTATTAGTTATCCCCTGTTTGTTCATGCAATACGGACAAATATCTATGGTTTGTTTCCAATATCACATGAGGCGATAGCCGAATGTGATATTGGAAACAAACCATAGATACGAGGGGCATTCAATAAATACCCGCAACCATTGTTGTTCTCCACACCTGAGTGATTCTGTGAAATCTAAGTGGGTACATTATAAAGTATGAACCTTAATCTATCATTTAACACAATCTGGATTTACTAAATATTCATAATTACGTAATAGCATTAGCATAAAATAACTCATATTTGGACACTGAAAAACATGCCACTTTGGCAGGAATTTTGAATTTGCTTGATAGCACGTATATTGAAATGAGCAGAACTTTGTTCCGGATTAGTGTGCAAGTTTAACATTTTGCATCATGAAACCAGAGACCATGTTCAACGAGGTCCTAAATGGAGAGGTTCTGTCAACGACAACTTTTGGAAATACACTGCATCTTATCTTGGTCAACATTAGGCTTTGACAGTGAGCCCCAAAATGCCGAAAATCCAAAGAAATGAAAATGATAGTTATAGCAAACAATTGGGATTTCCTGAAATACCACAGCAAATGCAGGATTCGTTATTGTATAGATGACAGGGTATCAATAAATACATCGATAATTGTTGAACTTGGAATAAAAATCTGCGCATGCGTAGAACGCACGGTGGTCAGAAAGCGCTCATAATGAGTAGAAATGTTAAACAATCACTGCAACCAACGTAAAAGTTACAGATAAGGAATTGAATTTAAGAAAACAAGAACTGTGGTGAACTTCAATACATATACAAAGTTCAAAAATGTAAACATCTATTTGAAAATACAATTCAAGTTAATGTTATGGTCAGTATAGTGAATTTACTCAAATTGGGTAAAAAAAGCTTCATTGTATAAACATTTTCTCTGCAGAAAACGGTTTCAGATATTGTCTTTGTAATCTCCCATTTAAATCTATGACATGTAACAATGAGGAACAAGAGGTTTTTAAACCTCTTGTTTAACCGCAAGATTTGTCTTAAAAGACAAATCTTGCGGTTGGATACCTTGACCTTGACTGTTTATTCATTAAAGAATTTCTTTTAAGCTATGACAAAAAGATGACGTTTTAATGTTACATAATAAGTGTTTTTTCTCCATAATTTGCATCTGAAAATAAGTCATGTTGAGCACATAGTACTGGTCTATCACTGTTTCAAACGGCAACTTATTCCATGCATCGGTTCTTGAGATATTTTGAAAAAAGTAACTGTGCATCAAATTGCTTGCAAATATTCTCCGCCCTGATCAGCTATTTTTCATGCAGTGCCAGAGAGTATTGATTTTACGCATGTGCCATTACGTAATCCCACAAACGATATTGTTCATTCATGCATGCGAGGAAAGATAAAGACCCATATTTCAAATTTCCCTAATTCTAGTTGGCATACGTCGCGCATGAGTGGAGAAAAACAATGGTTGCAGGTATTTATTGAACGCCCCTCGTATTTTCCGTATTGCATGAGAACAAACAGGGGGTAACGAATTTATCATTCAGTAGACATGAATGCATTTTTATATAATTGTCACTTACCTCTCTGATTTGATTTTTTTTTAAATACAAACTTTCAACAAATTTTAAATTTAAAAAAAAATTGGTTACAAAAAATCTTTAAACAAATCTCAAAAAATTGAAGAAAAAAATCTCAAAATATTGAGAAAAAACATTTTAAAATTTTTTTTAAAAAAATTCACCAAAATTCTCACAAAATTCTCACAAAATTCTCAAAAAATATAAACAAAATATAAACAAAATATTTTTAAAGAAATCAAACAAATTCAAAACATTGTAAAAAATAATTCTTGTATCAAACCTTCCAAATTAATGGATCAATCCAGAACTAAATTTAACCAATCAAAATATGTGATAACAAACTGTCCAATACAGTAAATAAATATTTTTAATTAAACAATCTCTTCCATGATGTAAATTTATATTACTTGTTAGTACTGTGTTATCAATGATAGATACGGAATAATATTCCATCTACAACAAGAGAGGGCAGACTGATATCACTTAATTGGAAAATCACTAGTAATATCTACCCCACAAAAATCCTTCTGCATAAAATAAAAATAGAAAATACTGATGTATGTGATATATTTAATGAAAAGGATTACAAATTAATCACCTTGATTTATAGCATTATTGCGAGTTTTACGCCGACGTTGTTAACTCAGCGATCATCAGGCTATAATGACTAGGGTTGACCAAGAACAAGCTCATGCTAAACGACACAAAAACAGAACTGCTTCACGTCAAATCCCGTTACGCTAGAGCTGAGCCTCGCGATGTGTCCCTTGCCATCGGAAATACTGTTATTTCCCCCTCCCCAGAAGTTTGCGATTTAGGAGTTGTGTTTGATGAACATCTCAAGATGGTTAACCATGTAAATGTCATTTGCCGCCGTGCATCATATGCAATTTACAGAATTGGCAAACTTCGTCGCTACTTGGATTCTAGCAACGCGGAGAAATTAGTCCATGCCTTACATAAGCTCGAGATTAGACAATTGTAACAGCATTCTCGCGGGTCTCCCACTCAAAGAACTGTCAAATGCAACGCGTCCAGAATATGGCTGCCCGTGTCGTTACTCTCTCTAGAAAATCTGAACATATCACCCCTGTTTTGTGCAAGCTCCACTGGCTTCCTATTCGTGAAAGAATTGTCTTCAAATATCTTCTGTTGACTTTCAAAATTCTTGTCGGCGAAGCCCCTGCATATCTTTCTGATCTGGTATCTCGCTATAATCCGCCACGTACTTTAAGATCTGCGTCACGAACACTTCTCCGCGAAAAACCCAGCAAGACCTTAACATATGGGAGGGGTTTTTCTGTAATTGCACCCAAGCTGTGGAATGCACTCCCGGACAACATCAGGACATTACCAACAGTGACTAAATTCAAATCAGGACTTAAGACTCATCTTTTTAAAACTGCCTATGGCATCTGATTTTTTAGCCATGTACTATAATATGTTTCAGTTGTTTTTGGGGTGTTTTTTTAAATATCTATTTTGTGTTTTAATACTTGTATATTGACGCTCTGCTATCAATGCATTTTATTGTTTTACACACATATCAACGTAATTATATATTGTCATTTTAGTGTATTATATTGCAAATTTGCTCGTTTACTTCTAGCCACCTGCTGGCAGTTGGGTTTTAATCTTTAGCTGTCTAAATTTATGTGTTTTAAAATTATTATTATTATTATTATTATTATTATTATTATTATTATTATTATTATTATTATTATTATTATTATTATTATTATTAGGGTCATGTGTTATAATTATATAAACTCGCCTCCTTTCGCGTTACACACGGATTTTGGCTTTCGCGACATGATTTTAACTTTACACTTTGCTTGTATACCCCTGAGGTAGTAAAAGTATACATTTTCTGAAGGGAACTTGCATGAGGAAACCAAACATGCCATTGAAATTATAGTACGACCAAGGACTAAAATGATATGATTCACAATATTCGGAAAATATCAGAGTTTTTTCATTTTTAATTTGAGATCCATATATTTTTAATACATACCCCTATCATTATTAACTTTACATATTTGAATACCTCATGAAATTACCCATCAGATGATATAACTTGTCAAAGGTTACTACGTCGGTAAGGTAATTATTTAAGGTTGGTGACTGCGTACGGACTATTCTAAGGTTCTTGTTTGAAATCGCTGACTTTGTTTTGGTACCAAGGGATTGCCCCGAGGGGCAATCCCGAGGTACCAAAACAAAGTCAGCGATTTCAAACAAGAACCTTAGAATAGTCCGTACAAAGTCACCAATCTTATTCATAACTGTCATTTAATGTTGATTAGCATCCAAATTGTAATATTAAGTTATTCTAAACATGCTAAAGGTTTATATTTTGACTTTGGAGTTCGTATTTTTGTGTCATTTCCCCCTGAGGTAAATAAACACCACCCCATTGAATAATGGAGCAATCTAGGGCAATCTAGGGGATTCCCCACTACGTCATTGTTTTTCTCTGGATTGTTTTTCTTTGACCAATAGCGGAGAAGCTGTTATAAAGAACAATTATGAGATAGACCAATCACAGTTCTGCAAATATTATGCATGTTCAGGGCCACAAATTAATTTAGTTTTTGATTTGCAAACAAGCACGGAAAATGAATAAACAAACAACAGAAGTTTCTTCATTCCCGATCCTGTAAAGAATTCAGAAGCAGGAAATAATATTATATGAAATATGACTTCATACCCTGGACGAATATTTCGTCTCAGATCTACCGTACGAATAAGTTTTTGAAGCTATTTTTGTAAGCTTATTCATCATTGAAAAAGTCAATGCAAATGATCATGATCGGGATCATGATGTCTCATCATAATCATGGATCCATGGATCAAAGTCGAATCACTTCAACAACCTTCTTATGTGTATGATCAATTGATGGGGAAATATAATCAAAATCGCAGCTAAATCGTGTTGTACGATTCCATTCTTTGTCTGCTTGTTTAGAGACGACGTTATTCGGTGATGGCTAGACCTACATCGTGAGTCTTTTTGACAAACAAAAGTATATTGTCTTGCCCTAATTATTATTATAGTTGCAGTGTCAGTGTGGTAGTGTTTGTCAAGCTTTGACAAAAATTAAATGGGTTGTCATGTGTCGTAGACGGGATGGCTATCATAGGCCTAGCTAGGAGTAGGCTCGTACGTAGGCCTATAACTAGTTAATTTAGCCTAACATTTTTTAATCTTGTCAGTTTCGGTTTTACAACAAAAATGGATGACGCCCGACTTCGATTTTGAATACGTTTCTTGAATTGAAACATTTATAAAGTCACCTTTGATGAGACAGATTCCTGTTCTGTACTAGGCTGTTTATCATGGGGTTTTTTTGCGTCCCCAGTCAAATTTTATACTAGTTTGTTAGCCCTGTAATCAGATTTATTTCACTGATGCTTGATACGGCCGTGTTTGCCGGTGAGACTGAGACAGACACGCAACGTCAGAGCGATGTTTAGCTTACAATCGCTATGACATACATTGTACGTCCTCGCTCGTCACTTGTGTCATTTGGGGTCCATGATGAAGCTTACAAAATTTCACCTAGTCTGCGCTCGCTGCTGAGGGACGTCCAGTTACCAGTCAGTATCTGTAGGGCAGGCTAGCCGCCGCGCTGGTGGTACAAACACACGCCAGTTATTCAAATCATGCATACCAAATTTGCCGTTCATCATTGACATTTTACAACGATATAAAAATGGTGTTTTGTTGTGTGTTCAATGTAGTAAAAAAATATTGTTGAAAGTACAGCCGCGAGTAGTCGTGTCGCGTGTATCCATGTTCAGGGCCCCACTCGCAAACATCTGCCTCTTGTTACCATGCACAACGTCACACAAAACACCCCGCCCCCAGGTCATCGATGCGCGTACAAGTACATTTTGGAGGTCTTGGCAATATATCAATAACCTGCGCTGTGCGTTCGCGCTTCCATGTAACGATCAATTTGAGTGGAAGCGCGGTGGTACGCACATTTTCAAAAGTTATGAATACAGGCTAGTGAATATCCCCAATTTTCAATTTTTAGATTTTTCAGATGTACCCTTCCCTGAAGGATGCACCCTTCCCTGATCTAAACTGCATTTCTGAATTCCTCTAGTTACAAGCTTCCAAACATGTATACTTTTGCTATCATAGGTTGAAAACTTTTTCTGTTATAGTCATTTTTATAAATCCGGTAAATTGAGGCTGATTATTCATGTCGACTGTGTAGCGAATAGGAAGAAAGCTGATGATCATGGTCTTATCCATAATTAATTAGTTGTTACAAATAGTTGACAAGTCTGTTGAACCACATACTTAACATGCTTAAAGACTACTAAATATCCTTAAAATGGGACCAGAATGGTGTTTGTAACATTAGAGGATGACTAGTTATTGTAAAAAGAACAAAGCATGGGATTATCCCCATTGAGTTTGTACAGGCACCACCCCAAACCCCTTCTGTATTCCCTACACAGGGTGAGTCAAAAAGAAGTTTACCCGGATTGGTGATGTTTTAAAAAGCAAACAAATGACACGAGAGTTCAGTAAAGCATATATTTAACAAGCATTCTCTCCTGCTTATTAGGAAAAAGAATGACACAAATTGATCATTGCTAAGAGGAGTTATGCCTATTTTAATAAAGGTACTCATTTTGCAAGCTGTCCACGGAATACTTTGACAAAACATATGTAAAGTAAGCATTTTGGCTGTGTACTTACCTACAATTAATGCCCTGCCCTTCAGTAAAACAGGCATATCTTCTCTTAGGAATGATCAATTTGCTTCATTGATATTCTCTAATAAGCAGCAGAGTATGTTTGGTAAATAAATGCTTTACTGAACTTTTGAGTGTCATTTATTTGTTTTGAAAAACATCACCAATCTCGGTCAATAGGGAAGTACGCAGCTAAAATGCATACTTTACATTTGTTTGGTCAAGTATTCCGTGGACAGCTTGCAAAATGAGTACCTGTATTAAAATAGGCATAACTCCTCTTAGCAATGATCAATTTGTGTCATTTTTTCCCCTAATAAGCAGGAGAGAATGCTTGTTAAATATATGCTTTACTGAACTCTCGAGTGTCATTTGTTTGTTTTTTAAAACATCACCAATCCGGGTAAACTTCTTTTTGACTCGCCCTGTACCAATGCCATTTTGCAGGCGGATAGCTTGTTATTAGGGCTTTAAAATGATACTTAATGTGTTGAGATAGCTTTTGTGGTTTTAAATACCGGTATATTAAAGGGATAAAAAGTGTAAAAGCACCACCCGATTGGGAGGCAAATTCAATACGCGTGACCCTAGAGTATTACGCTATGGTTTTTTATTTTTTGACCCTAGAGTATTACGCTATGGATTTTTATTTTTTCTTGGCACGGTTGGTTGAATTGCTTTTGCGCTTATTGTGGCGACATTTGGATATGAGCTCGCTTCTCTTGTTTAGAAGGGTGGGTTGTTTGTCGCACAGTATAGCTAATTTTCTCCTCCATACATAGATTGCATTGGCCTAAATTGCGTTTATTCGTGTTTGAGGTTGTTTATACCTCCCATTTGATTGAGTGGTCTATGCTTCTTTTTTCAGCCCCATGTGTTTTGATCTGTCTCTTTTTCGTAGCGTTGGTGCCTGAAGGATTTTGTGTGGTTATGGTATCTGGATTTGAAACACCCCCTGCCAACCCGATATAGTGCGCTTTGCTTTGGTTGCTTGACACTGTGGCTTGGTATATTATGTCGTTTACCCAGCAGTTTCCACGTAGTGGGCAAGTGTTTTGTTGCCTACAGTTGCATGTTTTTCTGGGGTTTCTTTAGCAGCTTTCTTTGTAACTTCGCTGCTGTGCGTCTTGATTATTTGGGTGACGTTCTTCATACAGCTGTAGCTGAGTCTCATGTTATTGCTATTAAATATTTTATGTAACTTGAGCCCGCGTGGAAAGTGCTTGGTAATAAGTTTCAGACTAACACACTCCCGACATTAGTTTTTTACATTTCGGGGATTATCAAAAGGATGATGTAGAACACTTCTTCTTTTTCTGTAAGAAGATGCAACCAATATGGTTAGAAGAAAATGCTATTCTATCTTTAAATCTTTAAAAGTATCAAAACGTGTGATTTTAACACATTTTGATGTTCTTTTGGGGTTTCAGCACTGTAAAGTCAAAATACAGAGAGATTTTATAACTAGCATAATTATGATAGCAAAATTGTCAATAAGTAAATTTAGATATGGGAATCATCCCAATCTTTTATTTATTTCAAATCAGAATTGAGATTCAGAAAATAAGTTGAGATTTAAGTAGCATCATTTTACATTGATTGTGCGTAACAATGAGATGTGTGAATTGAAATAATATCATAATTTGAAACTACAAATAGAAAATATAAGTAATAGTAAGAATATGTAATAGGTTTGTAATTTAAACTGAACATGTTTTATTGCCATATATGTGTGTGATTGTGATTGAAAAGAGGGAAGATTTTGTAATCATGAAGAATTTGTAACTGATGAAGGAATATGGTGATTAATAAACTTAAAAGATAAAAAACCTATAATAACCCATGTTTTACATTATATATGCAGATATATTTTGATGGTGTGGTTTTTTTTAGATGTTGCCGTATTCACGACAATTGCTACGGCCTAGTGGAGAAAAGTGGAGTATGCGCATATGAAAACCAGATTTACCTAATTGATTACATTTATGCTACGGCATATTGCGAGACTTCAAACGCAGACATAGCGTGTAGTAAGTACTGATACAGTTTGACATTAACAGGTCAGTGATGAACATAGGAATGGGCATTTATAAGCGTCAATTCTTAGGGAAATTCAGAAATTTAGAGGGAAGCTTTGGGGCCTGTTTGGTTTTGTTTACAATGCGAATTGCTACAGAATACTTCACGCCACGTTTATCTAATTATTTGGATGGTGGGATATGTTAGCCTTTTTACGTTTAACTCTAGATCATGCAAACACCAACAGGGCTGGCTACACCGCTCAACAAGGTATAATATAATTATGGGCCCTATAATTACGAGTAATTATTTTAATAAGGGGGCTGGCATTTTCTTCAGAAGGGGGTGGGTCCCAAATATACTGGGGGGGTCATAGTTTTTTTGACATGAAAACAGGGGGGGTCATAAAATTATTTCATTGAAAATGGGGGGGGTCACAAATTTATCAAAGCATGCTTGCGTGAAGAAAAAAAAAAGGTAGGGGGGGGTCATAAAAATATGCAGCTCTTGGATAGGGGGGGTCGTGAAAAAATTGTCTGGGTCTATCCACATTTTTGGGACCCCCCCCCCTTCCGAAGAAAATGCCAGCCCCCTAAGTATTACTATTATAAATTGGTGTTCACTTGAAGTCAACTAGCAATTTGAAACTATTTCTGCAAATTAAGACGCCATGAACAGTATAGTAGTAAAATATAAAATATCATGCTATTGCTGAGTAGGTGGGTTTTTTTCAGAATAGATTCGAAATCAGTGCGCCGAATTTCATGTTTTCCCCAACTCATACTGCGCCAGCGCCAGGGATCGAACCTGCACCACCCGCGTGGAGGCCAGGCACCTAACTGATCGCGCCACGGGGTCAGCTGTAAAATCGTAAGATTTTCCAGACCATTTGCTCAACAACCAGTAACTATAACAGTGTACTCATCGCATGAATCTCAACAGTTTCGTAGAATAAAATATAGTTCGTAGCTGTTTTGCTGTACCATAATATCTTGAATCATGATGATGATATACCTTGAATTCTATATAGGATATACATTCGATCTTTAGTGCTTATATAGGAAGTTAGGTCTATATTATATCAGCGATCAAGAGAATGACATACCGGTTGACACCTTGACGTTTGAACAAGAGTTTGGATCGTGTTGGCTAATTAAAAGTATTATATCATTATTTTTACAGAAAAAGCTGAGGATTATAATGGGTATGTCGACAGTTTGTGGCCCGAATGTGCAGCTGCACTATGCGAATGTGATCAAACAGCCGCGAAATGTTTTGCCGCCAACGCAGATACATACACTGACATCTACAAGCAATATGACAGGAATACATTATGTGTGTAGAATGATGAGTAATATTATAAGGATAGCAACAATAGTTTGATCTGATAGCCCTTATAGTGGCCATCCATGTGTCGGCCATATTTGCGCGTGAGAACTAACGTCTGTTTCCGAATTTATAAAGACCAACACCACATTATTAATATCTAAACAGGGATACTATTAACTTTGGGATAGGAAAGTCGTATACTAATGTACGTAGCGAAAACGGACCCTTTTGCATATTTGAATAAATTATGGTTATCGTCCGGAATGTGTCGGTGACCGGCGTTTAACGCGTTTAACAATGTTTAACCAGGTTTAACGGCAGGTTAAACGGCATGTTAGTCAGCATAGGTTTGGGGGCGCTGTAGATTTACACAGACGACGGTGGCCACGTGAAACCTAAATTTTGAATTCGTAGTGAATAACACGTAATCGCGAATTTTAAACTATCATTTTGACAAATACATCATAATTAAAAGGATTTTTATCGTTAACCGGGCGATGACTGTTAAAAATAATTCAAAATGGTGCACTCCCGTTGCCAAATTGGGTCGTCTGAGAGACGCGTGGCCAGCGTTGCGTCGTCTGCTACAATCATCACGCCTGATCGGTATAGCGCCCTCAATTCTATGCTGACTAAGTTCGATTTAAAAGTGGACCCTATCGGCAAGCTGAGAGGCAGACCCCTGATCTAAATCTGTGACCAACACCGTCATGTTGATGGATACTCGTTTAAATAACCCGCCAAATGAATAGATCATTCTTTGAACAATAACACTTGTGTTAAAGGTCGTGCGTTTTAAATTGATCTGAACAACGAATACTACGGGAACGAGAACCTTTTGTTACGGCTTAGACGAACATACCTAAAGGGATCAGATTGAAACACTCATTCCTGTATGTGCAACGATCCAGGTCTAACACTGCAAAGTAACAGTTGATGGCCAATCGATTATCATCGTTTAGTTTAATTTGTAGCACGACCTCATTATGTGAGTTACCGTGCTATTTCAAATTTAGTGTTATCAACAAGTGTATAACAATATTCTGAACCTGAACTCACTGTTGTATGGGACGGTTACCGATATACAGACTGTGATAGATTTCTAAAATGATTACGCATTGATATTGTTAGAATTTAAATATGGCATGTCAGAAGAAGTATGCCAATTAAAACCTTCTATTGACTTGCTTCAACACATACACAATGTATTATGATATTCAAATTTTATGATTTGTGTTTAGATATAAATATGAATTGAAACATAGATGTTCAGATGTGGTTAGGTTGATGAACTTATCTGTTTATGAATTAAAATATCAAAGGACCTCTATCATGTCTATGGATTTGAATGGAAATCAGCCCTAGGGTTCCAAAAATGACACATGATTTTAAATGTTATCATAAATTAACCAAAAAGTCTATAAATAAACTTTGATAATATATACAAAAAAGCAATAGACATACTTTTAAAAGCATTTATTGTTTCTATTTCAAAAGACGACAATGCATGATAAATCGTTTTTCTCTATAACAACCCTTCACCCCCCCCCCCCCACCCCCACGCGGGAACCAACACGTGACTTTGATACAATAGGTGAAATATTATTATGTAAACATGTGCAAAGTGGCATCTTGGTTCTCGGGGGGGGGGGGGAAGCATCCATTTTCAACTTTTTCTACTAAAATGAAGTTTGTTCTTTTAACAGAATTGCCAATGTAGAATAATTTCTATTTTAAATTGGCCGTGAACATCTATCAATTTGAAAGGATGGCTATTGACAGTGGCGTAGCTAAGGGGCAGGGGGCAGCCCCCCCCCCCCCCCCAACAGAAAAAACACCTTAAAACGCCCTTTGTGGGCCGCCCCAAGCCCTATTGTGCCCCAGTGGCGTAGCTCAGGGGGGGGGCAGGGGGGGGGGGGCAAATGCCCCCCCCCCCCTGACGGGAAAACCCATTTGTGCCCCCGCCCCCAAAACCCATTTGTGCCCCCGCCCCCACCCCCTCTAAAAAATTAATAAGGGGAAAAAAAGAAAATGAAAATGAAAAAATACCGAGATTGCGTGCGGGGTACTGGTTATGTGTGGGCATATTCAGCCCAAATAGTCAAATATAAGGCAAAATTGTACATATAGTACATGTACTGTGCGATTTTTTTTGACCGTTCGAATTTTTTTTTTGACTAATTTTCAAAATGAATTTTACAATTTTGATTAAGTTTTTGCAGGCGGACCAGTTGCTCCATACCTCTTCGGACCACTTGCCCCAACAAATGACTTAGCACTTTGTCGAGATGAAACATTATTCCTTCATTTCGGACCACTTAATAATAATAATAATAATAATAATCATCATTTATAAAGCGCATTAAACAAGTCGTATCTATGCGCTGTACAACTAACAAACGACTAAAGACCAATTTTAAAACTATGTAAAAACACATAAATTTAGACAGCTAAAGATTAAAACCCAACTGCCAGCAGGTGGCTAGAAGTAAACGAGCAAATTTGCAATATAATACACTAAAATGACAATATATAATTACGTTGATACGTGTGTAAAACAATAAAATGCATTAATAGCAGAGATCAATATACAAGTATTAAAACACAAATATATAGATTTTTTTTTTAAAACACAACTGAAGCATATTATAGTACATGATTAAAAAATCAGATGCCATAGGCAGTTTTAAAAAGATGAGTCTTAAGTCCTGATTTGAATTTAGTCACTGTTGGTAATGTCCTGATGTTGTCCGGGAGTGCATTCCACAGCTTGCCCCATAGGACCAGTTGCCCCATATTCCCCTAGATATAAATCTGAATTTCAACAATCTTATACTGAGATATTATAAGATCACCTTTTTCATGTTTTTAGTATAGTAACAGACAATTGTTGCATGTCGGGACAATGAAATACTTATCAACTAGAATTTCTTTATAACACGTTGGTTGACCACTGTATTTGGATCAAACTCAAACTAGTGCCATTGGGCAATGTTTGGACTCAATATATAACAACAAAAATAGCACTGGTTGTCACGATAAAATAGGTTTGATCTCATGTTAATATAATAATTGAACATCAAGTGTTATTCATTTATGTTCTTCGTCTGCGATCACTTTATAAAATGAACCCCCTGAGAACTACCGGCCGATTGGTCAGAAAGATAGATAGATCATTTATTGCGCCAATCAGAGACAGTGTTAGAATAATTGTATCCCTGATAAAGATTGGAGTGAACTAGTTTACAAGCTGCATTTTAATTGGCTATTCAAATGAGCATATCTTGCAATAAACCAATCAGAACAACTGTAAGATAGGCCGATAGTGCCCAGGGGGTTAATGTTAACCATAAATAATGACTATGAATATTATAGTCCCGATCTCTGGTTTTGATAGACACGCCATAGTCGGGATTGTCTTTACTTGGCAATAATCGAATGTCTTTTCATTTTATATTATTAACCTATGTTGTGTCATCTATTTAATAATCACATTCATAATACCAATGTTGCACCCCTCCAACGGCCGCATTACTGTAAAACAGTTTAATCTGGCCGTAGGATGACTCACTTCATGCGTACCGAACAGCGCTCGAAAACTGTCACGTTTGGGTGTATCGGAGTATATTGGCAGGGGTGGGACATGAATTTACTAAATGTATGCAATTGGATGGGATCGTAAACACTTGATGGTAGATATGATAGGATCTATTTAGGAAAAAACTAATGGACTATGCTAATGGACTATGGTCTAGGAATTATATTTGATAACACGCTGTCAATGGACAACCACATCAAAAATGTGTGCAGATCAACATATTTCCAAATAAGGAACATAAATGAAATTCGCCAAGTGCTTGATGATGATACTGCTGCTACACTTGTTCACGCCTTAGTCACATCACGTCTTGACAATGGCAATGCTTTATTATATGGGATCACTGAACGAAATCTCAATAAACTTCAACGAGCTCAGAATGCTGCTGCACGAATGCTCACAAGGACTAGAAAATTTGATCACATTTCACCTGTTTTACAGCGTCTCCATTGGTTACCTATTCGGTATCGCATCCATTTCAAACTTCTTCTCCTAACCTGGAAAGCCCTACATGATATGGCACCTTCTTATATCAGCGATCTTCTCAATCCACATATTCCATCACGTCGCCTCAGATCGTCAGATAAACAGTTTCTCTCAGTTCCTCGGACACATTCTTCATATGGCGACCGGGCTTTCTATGCTTGTGCACCTAAACTGTGGAACTCACTTCCTTCAGATCTTCGATTCTGTGATTCACTTGATGGTTTCAAAAAGACTTTAAAAACTCATCTGTTTAAGATTGCTTATGATTTGACTGATTGACTGATGTAATTGTTTTTATATTTTAACTGTTTGTTTTTATTTGTTTTAATGTTTGCGCCTCGGAATAGGTTGTCTAGATAGATGGCGCATTATAAATGCATTATTATTATTATTATTATTATTATGCTGAAGCAGTCTAAGGTTTTGGTGGATGGAAATTTAAAAATTCGTATACGGAAATGTTATTAATAGTGAACTGGACCGAACAGTAGAACCGTCACTTTCCGCCAAATCGGCTGAACAGGTTTTCGCCATACCTGTCTTTACATGAGCATAATATGAAAATGAATTAAGATTGGTTCATTTCAACACATTAATGTGGAGATCCTATGGTTTCCGGAATGTATAAACCTTATTATTGAAATCCATGGCTTAAAAGTCAAATTAGAGCTCTGTCAAAATAAATTGCCGGTTTTCTGGGACACACTAAAACTACCCATATCTGCAATTAAATGTACACAACCAATTGCTAACCAGTAGATTTTAACCATTATAGATCGACGTGGGCAACTGCTATGGCAAATTTGGTATATTTTGATATTGTTGCGTGATTTGTTACAGGCCTCCCCCCCCCCCCCCCCTCCCAAAATAAAAGTAAGAGAATATTCTTACATTTTTTACCAAAGGTGTCCTCAAAAAGCGACAATAATAATGAAATGTCCACTTGGTGAACATTGGTGCAAAGCATAGACAGCATATCCCAAATTACATTGGCTCTAATTGTCATGACCACTTATGTATTTAAATCCCAAATTACATTGGCTCTAATTGTCATGACCACTTATGTATTTAAATCCCAAATTACATTGGCTCTAATTGTCATGACCACTTATGTATTTATATCCCAAATTACATTGGCTCTAATTGTCATGACCACTTATGTATTTAAATCCCAAAGTACATTGGCTCTAATTGTCATGACCACTTATGTATTTAAATCCCAAATTACATTGGCTCTAATTGTCATGACCACTGATGTATTTAAATCCCAAATTACATTGGCTCTAATTGTCATGACCACTTATGTATTTAAATCCCAAATTACATTGGCTCTAATTGTCATGACCACTTATGTATTTAAATCCCAAATTACATTGGCTCTAATTGTCATGACCACTGATGTATTTAAATCCCAAAGTACATTGGCTCTAATTGTCATGACCACTGATGTTTTTAAATCCCAAAGTACATTGGCTCTAATTGTCATGACCACTGATGTATTTAAATCCCAAATTACATTGGCTCTAATTGTCATGACCACTTATGTATTTAAATCCCAAATTACATTGGCTCTAATTGTCATGACCACTGATGTATTTAAATCCCAAAGTACATTGGCTCTAATTGTCATGACCACTGATGTTTTTAAATCCCAAAGTACATTGGCTCTAAATGTCATGACCACTTATGTATTTAAATCCCAAATTACATTGGCTCTAATTGTCATGACCACTTATGTATTTAAATCCCAAATTACATTGGCTCTAATTGTCATGACCACTTATGTATTTAAATCCCAAAGTACATTGGCTCTAAATGTCATGACCACTGATGTTTTTAAATCCCAAATTACATTGGCTCTAATTGTCATGACCACTGATGTATTTAAATCCCAAAGTACATTGGCTCTAATTGTCATGACCACTTATGTATTTAAATCCCAAATTACATTGGCTCTAATTGTCATGACCACTGATGTATTTAAATCCCAAAGTACATTGGCTCTAAATGTCATGACCACTTATGTATTTAAATCCCAAATTACATTGGCTCTAATTGTCATGACCACTGATGTATTTAAATCCCAAAGTACATTGGCTCTAAATGTCATGACCACTTATGTATTTAAATCCCAAATTACATTGGCTCTAATTGTCATGACCACTGATGTTTTTATATCCCAAATTACATTGGCTCTAATTGTCATGACCACTGATGTATTTATATCCCAAAT
Organism: Ophiura sarsii; assembly: GCA_035610835.1. NCBI lineage: Eukaryota > Metazoa > Echinodermata > Ophiuroidea > Amphilepidida > Ophiuridae > Ophiura > Ophiura sarsii. Next base: position 155,568,342 of record CM069441.1, on the reverse strand, counting down.
TACATTGGCTCTAATTGTCATGACCACTTATGTATTTAAATCCCAAATTACATTGGCTCTAATTGTCATGACCACTGATGTATTTAAATCCCAAATTACATTGGCTCTAATTGTCATGACCACTTATGTATTTAAATCCCAAATTACATTGGCTCTAATTGTCATGACCACTTATGTATTTAAATCCCAAAGTACATTGGCTCTAAATGTCATGACCACTTATGTATTTAAATCCCAAATTACATTGGCTCTAATTGTCATGACCACTTATGTATTTAAATCCCAAAGTACATTGGCTCTAATTGTCATGACCACTTATGTATTTAAATCCCAAATTACATTGGCTCTAATTGTCATGACCACTTATGTATTTAAATCCCAAATTACATTGGCTCTAATTGTCATGACCACTTATGTATTTAAATCCCAAATTACATTGGCTCTAATTGTCATGACCACTTATGTATTTAAATCCCAAAGTACATTGGCTCTAAATGTCATGACCACTGATGTTTTTAAATCCCAAATTACATTGGCTCTAATTGTCATGACCACTGATGTATTTAAATCCCAAAGTACATTGGCTCTAATTGTCATGACCACTTATGTATTTAAATCCCAAATTACATTGGCTCTAATTGTCATGACCACTGATGTATTTAAATCCCAAAGTACATTGGCTCTAAATGTCATGACCACTTATGTATTTAAATCCCAAATTACATTGGCTCTAATTGTCATGACCACTTATGTATTTAAATCCCAAATTACATTGGCTCTAATTGTCATGACCACTTATGTATTTAAATCCCAAATTACATTGGCTCTAATTGTCATGACCACTGATGTATTTAAATCCCAAATTACATTGGCTCTAATTGTCATGACCACTTATGTATTTAAATCCCAAAGTACATTGGCTCTAATTGTCATGACCACTTATGTATTTAAATCCCAAATTACATTGGCTCTAATTGTCATGACCACTTATGTATTTAAATCCCAAATTACATTGGCTCTAATTGTCATGACCACTTATGTATTTAAATCCCAAATTACATTGGCTCTAATTGTCATGACCACTTATGTATTTAAATCCCAAAGTACATTGGCTCTAATTGTCATGACCACTGATGTTTTTAAATCCCAAAGTACATTGGCTCTAAATGTCATGACCACTTATGTATTTAAATCCCAAATTACATTGGCTCTAATTGTCATGACCACTGATGTATTTAAATCCCAAAGTACATTGGCTCTAAATGTCATGACCACTTATGTATTTAAATCCCAAATTACATTGGCTCTAATTGTCATGACCACTGATGTATTTAAATCCCAAAGTACATTGGCTCTAAATGTCATGACCACTTATGTATTTAAATCCCAAATTACATTGGCTCTAATTGTCATGACCACTTATGTATTTAAATCCCAAAGTACATTGGCTCTAAATGTCATGACCACTTATGTATTTAAATCCCAAATTACATTGGCTCTAATTGTCATGACCACTTATTTTTTAAATTCCCTAAGTACATTGGCTCTAATTGTCATGACCACTTATGTATTTAAATCCCAAATTACATTGGCTCTAATTGTCATGACCACTTATGTATTTAAATCCCAAATTACATTGGCTCTAATTGTCATGACCACTTATGTATTTAAATCCCAAAGTACATTGGCTCTAAATGTCATGACCACTTATGTATTTAAATCCCAAATTACATTGGCTCTAATTGTCATGACCACTTATGTATTTAAATCCCAAAGTACATTGGCTCTAATTGTCATGACCACTTATGTATTTAAATCCCAAATTACATTGGCTCTAATTGTCATGACCACTTATGTATTTAAATCCCAAATTACATTGGCTCTAATTGTCATGACCACTTATGTATTTAAATCCCAAATTACATTGGCTCTAATTGTCATGACCACTTATGTATTTATATCCCAAATTACATTGGCTCTAATTGTCATGACCACTTATGTATTTAAATCCCAAAGTACATTGGCTCTAATTGTCATGACCACTTATGTATTTAAATCCCAAATTACATTGGCTCTAATTGTCATGACCACTTATGTATTTAAATCCCAAATTACATTGGCTCTAATTGTCATGACCACTTATGTATTTATATCCCAAATTACATTGGCTCTAATTGTCATGACCACTTATGTATTTAAATCCCAAATTACATTGGCTCTAATTGTCATGACCACTTATGTATTTAAATCCCAAATTACATTGGCTCTAATTGTCATGACCACTTATGTATTTAAATCCCAAATTACATTGGCTCTAATTGTCATGACCACTTATGTATTTAAATCCCAAAGTACATTGGCTCTAAATGTCATGACCACTGATGTTTTTCAGACAGATAGTTTTCCAACAGATCGTCCGAAGAGATGTCTTGCTTTCCTAAAGTTGTCTCAAGTATATGTTTGTTACATGATAGGTTGTAGGCCTGAAAATGTGCGCGAAGTGCAGACAAAATGACATGTAACTCCAAAATAGCCCTAATCATCAACATCTAACAACGTTCACAACCCGTGATGTTACGAAGCCCCCCCCCCCCCCCCCCCCCTCACCCACCCCTATTCAACATTTGAAAGTTACATGACTTCCCCACATATATCTTCCAGCCCCACACTATAAAAATAGGTTAAAACCTTTCAATCTCAAAAAGACAGTCAAATGTTGTGTTATATTCCCATTAGTTTCTCATTAGTGCCTCCGAAAAAACAGAGCCACCATTGACAAGCCAAAGTGAACATAACACAACATTGATCTTTCTTTTGAGCTTGAAAGAAGATTCCAATCTATTGATCCATCTATTTTGTTACAAAGCTCACACCATTTATTTAACATTGTTTAACACCCATTTCGACAATTGTCACACTAGATCCTTGATTATCTTACTCTCAATTTTTGAAACATAAAAAATGTACTGTCATTTCAAGATCAAAAGGTCTTTTCAGAGCCACAATTGAAAAATTGATCTTTCTTTTGAAATTGAAAAGAAGGTTCTAATGTATTTACCCAGGCTTTTTATAATGAAAAAGCTGTGCACATTTTGTTTTTTGGAGATATGGCACAAAAATGTAGGAGAAGGTACCTGTTCCAAAATGGATGATTTCACGGCGCTTTAATCTTTCTGGAAATGCGCCTTTTAAATGTTATTTATGTATTTATGATGTATGTATAGGAGATTCGGGGAAAAGATAGGAAGTAGAAGCATGGGTCAAAAAGAAGGAGAAAGTAGGAAAAGTGGGAGCACTTGAAAGCCTGTCCTTGTCATGGTGATAACCCTTTAGTAATATTGTATTACAGAAAGTCCCACACATCGGCAAGCAAAATAATTTATGGTTCGATATATTTGCTGGGCATTTGGCTCGGTTGTGATTGCAATGATCAATTATATCGGTAAGTTAAAGCCGAGTCCTCGAGTCACTGGGGTTCTTGATTTCTGAGTCAGAGTTAGGGTGCGAGTCCTTTTAAGGACTCAAGTCCGTGTCCCGAGTACTATAACAGTGCTTGTTCTACTGGTTACGCCACTAGTCCAAACAAATGCTGCAATTCGTTGTCATCATAGCTGTGTACCGAGTGTTTGCATTAGGACACTGTCGTCAGATGGGTTATTGATCATCGGATATTGGCTTGAGCCTAATTTACATCATTACATGTTTGAAACTCATTACATGTTTGAAACTAATCAGAATATTATGTAAGTCTATGTTGTTAAATCGGCGAGTTAAGAAAGGGCAAAAGGCGAGTTGTAATAAGGACAAATGGCGAGGTAGGATAAAGGCAAATGGCGAGTTTTGGATAAGAGGAAATGCTAGTTGTGACCAGGGAAAATGGTGTGTTGTGACATGGGCAAAAGGCGAGTTAGAATGAGTTAGGATAAGGGCAAGTGGCGAGTTAGGATAAGACATCATAAAGGTCATTATAATAAAATCATCAAAACACAATTGTGGGTTATACCCCTGTATCGTAACGTTGTGGCTCCATCCCCACGGTATGCACTTATGCACTGCTAAAGTGGTTGGGTGAAAGGGTTGGACATTGGATGGGATATAATATGGGAGCTTTTGAAGCATTTTAAAGGCCACTGGGGTCGTATAATAAACCCTATTATATTTTTGAAGTTACCTTTTTCCTTGTTCTAACTCGCCGTTTGCCTTTTTTCTGTTCGCCTTTTGTCCTTGTTCTAACTCGCCTTTTACATGTTTACCATTGGTTTAATTCGACATATGCCCCGTTATCAACTACGGTAACTCGCCTTTTGCCTCGTCTCTGTTTTCGCCCTTGATCTAACTCGCCTTATTGTTATAATTCATCTTATAGGTCGTCTTATGACAAGACACACAACGGGCAGTGTTAATTAATCAAATTATTGTACAGGGTGAGTCAAAAAGACTGCAATAGTGGAAAGAAGCCATTTTGTTTTCAAAACCAAAATGAATTTTAAAACTTTTTAAACGTTGCAAGAATGATGTATTTAATCCTTACTTTGTGTGAAAAAAAGAAGTCAATATCATTTTCCGTTTGCCTTTGATGAACCTTTTGACCAGTGCACCCATTTCACACGTTTGTCCACGAGATACCCAAAATATGCATCAGATCGCAAAACGTGTCTCCCATTCAAATTTGGAAACTTGAGTTCATTTGTGATGTTATTGGAATTTGATGCATCCTTTCTTGTTTACATGTGAGTTTTAGCATAATCAATTACTTTCATACCCATGCTGTGAAAGCGTATAATGTTCTAAAATTTTATACAAAAACTGTCATTTTCCATTTTTTTGTTGGCGGGATATTAAATTGAAAATGCAATGTGTGCCATTTCAAATGAAAATCACTGTGCTCGTGGACAAACATGTAAATTTGGTTGTGCAGCATAGAGGGTCACCAAAGACAAGCGAAAAATGCGATCGACTTCATTTTTTCACACAAAGTTAGTGTAAGACACACTCGCTCTATATAATGTCCAAACAAGTATGTCTTTTACACTCGGCTAACACCACGCAATGGATGAAAGTGAGTGGGGTTCGAATCTCAAATGAAGGATAAAAGTTACCAAAAGAACAATACCAAATATACAGGGTGTCCCAAAAGTCTATGCACGACTTTGAAGCTTTGTATTTCACAAAATATAAGTCGTATTGAAAATATGAATACATATTTAGAAAGAGGAGATGTGGGAAATAATTTTGATATCAAACATTGGAGTAACATCTGTTTGTAATGCCACCCTAGAAGTAAAATATGTATTACTGCAAAAATGTAATTTTATACTTCGGAGGAATAAAGTTCATAAATCCATGAGATTAACAAAAAGACTGGTAGAGTTGGTTACACGAAAAGTGATCCGTCAATTGTAATATTTAAGAATTTACATTACAGTGATCCCATCATAATAAAAAACTTTATCACACATAGTTTTCGTTTCTATAGTCAAATCTAGTTTAAATGTTTTTCATTTATACAGAGACGTGTGCTAATGCAAAACACACACCTAAAAAGTTGAATAACGCAACAGAAAAGTGAACACACACATCACACAGCGAATAGATCTCTTTAGACTTTTGGCTACTGCATTTCTTATGACATCAATGTGACTTGTTGATCTACCAGTCTTTTTCTACTACATCGAGACATATCATGCACACTTCCTGTGTTCAACAATTTATCCACCAACTTAAGAATGGATATTCTTCCTGGTGCGCGTTTCACTTTAAAATGTTTTCTGAACTTTTGTTGAGTAAGTTGAACTGAATTTGTTTCAGCGTACAACCATACAATTTGTATTCGCTTATCTATGCTGTAAACCATCTTGAATGAAGACTTTTGCTGTGCAATGTTGCCTATTTATGTTGTGAGTGACCGAGTTTGGTAATAATATTAATGTTGCAAGGTAAGCAGTGAACTGTGACTAATGCGCAACGTTGCTTTCATACCGTTAATTAATGCGCACCTGTTTTAGCAGTAATGTGTGGTAGTTGGTATGGGTGGGTCTCACACGGCCAAAAACTTTCAACCAGTTTTATAATGTTGTGGGTTCACCAATAGGGTTGTGTTTGGTATCAAAATAATTTCCCAAATCTCGTCTATCAAAATATGGTTAAATTTATACTATATGATTTATATTTTATGAGATATGACTCTTCAAAAACGTGCATAGACTTTTGGGACACCCTGTATAATGATTTAGGTCTCTTATTAAACAGTATTATTAAAACAAACACAACGTAAATAAACATACATTTATGTGCAACAAAAAAATAACAATTCATTGGTACAAAACAATACATCAAAGATCAAAACACAGTTCCTATTTATCCATGAAGAGACGTCAAGGGCACATCCCACAGCCTAATCATGTATGCAAACGATGCGTAGAATCAATAGACGCGTAGACAGACGAAACATAGAACACAAACTTCGCGAGAATGTCCATCACTGGGTAGCTGAGTCCAGGAGAAATATCTGCGGATGATACTACAGGGATGGTGGGGCTTGAAGGTAAGAGAATCGGATAAGATGCATTGATGACCTTAGTGAAGAAGTCTGAGGGACTTTTCGATGTCTGATATTCGCGGTCGCTGTCCATTAGAAAACTCTTTACCCGTTTCTAGGCCAGACGCACATCGTCGAATGAAGACATACGCACCATGACAAATTACGTCATCCTTTTCCATCTCGTCCCGACATTACCTGTAGTGGTATAAACATCACATGTACAACAATGTAAACAAGAACTTGTGGAGTTCCATCTCGACAATGTGGACTGAGATGTAATACAGATCTTACTCAAACTTAATTAACTAAAGACACAGTTCAGAAACCAATTTAAAATACTACATCAAAACGTAAAATCTAAAGGTTGAATTAACTGATAGCGGTGTAAACCAAAATCGTATTATGATCATATTATATTCCTGACAACAAAGCACTTATAACCATTCATTATAGCCGACCAAAGAAATAATATGAAACAACAAAATAATACTCTCAATAGGCACATCGTTTACACACTAAACATGCTAATAGCACATACACAGCCAATCCAGAATTCCACAAATTTCACTTATTGTACAGCTTCAGAATGCTGTAAATTTGACATCGTAAATAACCTGATTAATTACAGCATCGTAATTATTATCCAACGGGGTGTGTGTGTTTAATAGTAGATGATTGTCTAAGTCTGGGTGAGTGAGAGGTGTCCTACTGTGAAAGTGGTGTGTATCTGGTGTGTAGGGTAGAGCTCTGCCATGTAAATCATCACTAAAATGGTCACTGTCGATGAGTGCTATTAATTCCTTATAGCACTCGGCAGCTGCGCTGCCTCGTGCTAGTATAAGTCATACTAAAATCAGTCATCCTAGATCTATGCTCTAAAACGCCAAATAGATCAGGACTATAATAAGTTAATCAACTTCTACAACATAAAATACTAAATTAGTAACAACTGTAATAGTCTTCTAATATAACATTAGGACTACATACATAATTCTAACAACATGATCAAAGTGAATATCCAAGTGTAGTAACTTTCGTACGACCACATAGTGCTCTCATAATATTTAGAGATAACATGCGTGCACCTAAACCAATGGTAAATCCAACATTATAGCATCATACTTGGATAATCACATACATTATATACCTACATTAGTATTAACAACATTCACCATTTACTATAACAAAGTGGCATAAGCGCTTACAGCTGCGCTGCCTCGTGCTAGTATAAGTCATACTAAAATCAGTCATCCTAGATCTATGCTCTAAAACGCCAAATAGATCAGGACTATAATAAGTTAATCAACTTCTACAACATAAAATACTAAATTAGTAACAACTGTAATAGTCTTCTAATATAACATTAGGACTACATACATAATTCTAACAACATGATCAAAGTGAATATCCAAGTGTAGTAACTTTCGTACGACCACATAGTGCTCTCATAATATTTAGAGATAACATGCGTGCACCTAAACCAATGGTAAATCCAACATTATAGCATCATACTTGGATAATCACATACATTATATACCTACATTAGTATTAACAACATTCACCATTTACTATAACAAAGTGGCATAAGCGCTTACCTGTAGTGTTATAAACATCACATGTACAACAATGTAAACAAGAACTTGTGGAGTTCCATCTCGACAATGTGGACTGAAATGTAATACAGATCTTACTGAAGACTGGTAGGGTTTACAAGTCTATATATCTAAATTTTGTCTAAATTTCGCGACTGGCTAGGATTGGTGAAATTGTCATGCTCACAAGCTTTTAGTATTCTTAGTAGACATTATTAGAAAGGTGTACATTTGTAAACATTTCATGATGAAAAATGTGGGTTCTTCTGCATCACGAACATTAAATGCCGCGAAAAAATAGTGCTTGCTTTAGAATAAACCTACATGTGTCCTTGTTGGGTAGCACTGCATTACATAATGATATGGTGAACTGTCACTACAAATTACTCTGTACACATCATGTTCTGGTGATCACTCCATTTCCATGGGAAACCGAGGATTTTTTAGTTGGGGCTTTAATGAGTTGCGGATGTCATATATACCTAGATTGTTCTTCAGATGGTACCTCCCCCCTCCATGCACAAACATCAACTTTATTGGTTTCCTGTACTATTTTTAGACTGTTGTGTTTTGATTTGGGGTGTTTTTTGTTTGTTTGAAAGATACATACACCATATCCCTGGTATTTTGGTATGCAACAGAATGAACAGATGCTTCAGAAAATGGTTACAAAACATGATTCTTTCTCTTGGATCGCCCCCATTCCATTTCAATGGAATTTTTTCTATAATAAACAAATAAATTCTACTTCAACCATAGTTTTACTAACGAATATTGGCCATATTAAATTGAATATAATTCTAATCAAATTAATTGAATATATATGACATATTTAAAACTTAAATTGAATGTAAAATGTATTCATTTGTATATTTCTATATTTACTTATTTACTTTTTATATTATTAATTATCTACATAATTATTCATTTATTTATTTAATCATTTTTTATTTATTAATGTTTTCTCATGTTTATTTGTTTTAATTTCTTTATTTTATAAGTAATTTTTAATATTTTAATTTTTAATATGCGTGTATTTATGTATTGATTCATTAGTTTATTGATTCATTTATTTTCGATTAAAAATTTAATTTTCGATTTATATTATTATTTATTAACAAAATGATTCAACTATTTATTTAAAAGTGTTTTTTTTTAAATACTCATTTATTTATTTCTACATTTATTTATGTATTTCCATTTTAATGGAATTTTTATAAAGTAATACACATGTCATGTCTTGAGAATGTGTGACCTCACAAATGATATTTCAATAACAAAACAGATCTTGGAAGTGTGTGGATATTTATTCCACATAATCACTTGCATCATCTAGAAAATATAATAGGCAACAACCTTGTACAGGTTAAATCTTAAACTCTTATGTTTCTCATTACATCAGTGAGGGTTAAAATCATCAACACTTGGGGATAGTACATATTACTCTCTATTTTACAGATGAAAAAAATAAAAAGAGAAAAAAAATGTATTACTATCTATTTTGTATGTTTTTGATAACAGACAAAAATCCGAAAAATTAACTCCAAATTTGCCAAAATTAGGGTGTGTTACATTAGGATTAAATACATCATTCTTGCAACGTTTAAAAAGTTTTAAAATTCATTTTTGTTTTGAAAACAAAATGGCTTCTCTCCACTATTGCAGTCTTTTTGACTCACCCTGTATGGCTGTGTTTATTACTGTTTCTATGACTTGGATTAGTGCATTAGAACCACCAATACAAGCCACATAATGAATAGCCATCCATTCAATAATGCAAAATGAGTAACAATTTTTTTGAACAAAGCTAACAAACATAATTTTGAGTTAAAAATGCCCAAATCACTTGATGATGATGTTTTAAAAGACTCTAATGAAGGGATGATTTTATTTGTTTTTCCAATATTTTTTTTAATTTTGACAAAAAAGTGCACAAAAAAATAATCATTTTTTTCACGTTTTTTGGCACTTTTTGGTCAAAATTTTCAAAAATATTAGATTAGGTTTAAAAAAAAAAATTGTCCCTTCATTAGTATCTTAAAATCATTATAAAGTAATTTGGCCAATTTTTACTCAAAATTATTTTTGTTAGCTTTGTTCAAAACAAATTGGGTCAAACAAGTGAATTTTGTGATTTTCTCAAGAAATCTACTTTTTTGGTCAAAATTGATGCCAAATTTGGATTCTATGATCCATTTCTTTTCCAAAAATGTATACTTTTATATGCATTTGATTAGTAGTATTAGTAGTTCAATAATTACAGCACTCAAATCAAATCAAAAACTTCCTTAAAAGTCCCCCTTAAAGTGTATTTTGGTATGAAATGATCAGTGTATGTTGCACACAATTGAAAAAAAAACCAAATACAAATAATAATAAAGTATGTCCACGATAAGACTACTTAGTATACGCATGGACTTATAGTCCATGGTATACGGTACTTATGATTATGTAACTTCAAGTAATAGAAAACATGTTAAAATGTAATAATTAATAACCCATCTCTAATTTGCAAAGAGTCAAATTTACGGTATAACATTGTGCCCATTGCTTTAGATTTGTTTTGTCAATGCATGGACTTTAACACCTATATACAAGAGTACGTCTAGAGTTCATTGTAAATTATTTGTCTTCATAAATTAATTGTGTCTGTGCTGTATTCTCTAAGCACCTGAGCTATGCGTTACGGGTGCGTTACGGGTATTGCTGCTGCAGCTATGTAGTGTTTTTCTCAATCGGCTACTAATATTATAATCTACGAGCAATTTACGTTAACCCTTTCCATTCTGTATTATATTGCGTGGTAACGACATCTCCTCCACACGGGCTGTACAGTACGCGTTGTCGTATAACGACCGTAAGTATATGAACGTACGTCGTCGTGTGCGTGTAAGAGACATTCACAACAAGGTCATAAGATGAAAGAATACATTGATCGATACGAATCGATTTTTCCTCTTATTTACTTGTATCAATTCCCTATACGTGCTTAACAGCCTGACGCACTTGTGCAGTTGTGCTTTCAATTATCAATAGGACTTACCGGTGTATGTACGTGTCAGCAATCTCCATTTTATCAATCTGCCATTTCTCTAGTAGATTGATCTTAATAAGCTAACCATCATCTCTACATTACAGACATAGTTTTGACTGTTAATATTACATGTCTTAACTCGCATCACCTAGTGCACATCTCATTGCTCGGAGAAGGTAGCCAAGAAGACACTCGAATACAGATTGCTGTGCTGCTACTTCCTGTGTGTACTGTTAAGCTTATGAGACTGGCATTAGGCACGGTTAAAATAATGTTGGTATTTAAAATCCCGATATATAATTGACTGTGCTTTTGTCTTAGCAATATTGCCATTTCTACTATACAAATATATGATTGATTTCGCATCGACAAAAATGAAGAACAACATGTACGTGATATTTCTTGTAACATCAGCGATAATAGGTGAGTATTCCTACATTCGCATAGAAAACCATTTATCATCTTCAATTGATAGAGCCTTGAGGAGCATTACGTTTTATATACTTGTTTATTTCCACCTGTGTATACATAGGCTACCTCATATTTATCATAAATTATCAATGGGTTTTTGTGTGTGTGTGTTTTTGTGTTTTTTAATTTATCGAGAGAAATATATGTTGATCAAGCTACGCAAGTGAAGTACATGTACATGTATTGTAACGGACCGGGGAATAGAATTTAAACACCGAATCCCCCTGGCAGTCGCTATTCCCCAGTCGAGGTTCCAAAAGATAAGGCCCGAGCGGGTGGCATGGAACCCTCGACTAAGGACAACAACTACCAGAGGTTGGGTTCGCTGCTCAGCCAAAAGATCTAAAAGAACTTCTATCGTAAATATATTATATTTTATTTTATAACCAATAAATGACTAAGTATTAAAGGAAACATGGCAACAAAATTCATATCAAATCACATTTTAAACCTTAATTTGGCCTAAACGTCAAAACTTCTCCTTTCTTTCACAAACAAAATATTTCACATTGAAACTGGAATTATGGCCTAAGATTTCAAACATTACGTTTCTCAAAATATTGCACTCTGAATAAAAACACCTCAAGTAATTTTGAGTTTTCACAATTAACTAATTATTCCATCTCATTACTCAGAGAAACATCCAAATATTCATAAATTCCAATCTCTTATTTCTGAAACACATTAATTTATCCACAAAATTCATAAAATTCCAATCTCTTATTCTGAAAAACATTTATGGCCTAAGATTTCCAACATTCGGTTTCTCAAAATATTGCACTCTGAATAAATACCTCAATTAATGTTGAGTTTATCACAATCAATTAATTATTCCATCTCATTACTCAGAGAAACATCCAAATATTCATAAATTCCAATCTCTTATTCTGAAACATTTATCCACAATATTCATAAAATTAAAACCCACATTTATTGTCTTTCACATGTACACCAAGTTCCCTATTATAAAAAGAGGGGCTATAAAACTATAACACCACCCTAGCACCAATTTATTGACAAAGATTAAATCGACTTATCAAAAATAGTCAACACTCGATTTGTTACAGTATATCATGAATTGTGTAGTCCTCCAATGTGCCGTTATAAATACTCTGAGACTAATATATCAGTAAATGAAGAGCTTTGTTGCAAAAGGGCTATGGTGCATTTTTTTCAAAAATGAGTTAGATATAGAAATGTATAGGGAAAAATCATATGTTTCAAGGAAACAAAGTCATTTTTTTCAAAAAGACCTACATTTCATTGTAAACAGCCATTGAAATTGTTGTTTTGTTGCAAAAAGGCCTGTATCCAGAATTAAATCGGGATACAGGACCTTTTGCAACAATACAACAACTTCAATGGCTGTTTACAATGAGATGTTGGTTTTTTTGTAAAAAATGACTTAATTTCCTTGAAACATATGATTGTGACCTATACATTTCTATATCAAACTTCTTCTTTTTTTAAATGATTAAAATAAATGATTTTTTTTGTGTTGTATTTTTTCTCTATGTACAAACAGATGGAGTTTTGTTGCAAAAGGGCCTACATCCAAATTTTCACAAAATGTAAACATGATTTTAAAAAAATTGAAAACTAGCACATTTTAAATTTATTTCAATTTCAATTAGTATGTAGTGTACCTCTTTTATAAGAGAAGAGAAGAGGAGCTTCCCAGAAACCATTGTGGCTGGTCGCATTACTATGTCTAATCAAACGTGCACTCTCATAATTTTGTACATGGTTCCCATTCCTGGTTCAGAATAAACTGGGTAAACATGAATCGTTAGTAAAATAAAACACACCATTGCAAAGTTCTAGTTCTGCTCTATTAATGTATGTTATTTTTTCACTAACGATTCATGTTATAGAGGGAAATATCACTTTTAAAAGCTCCAAAACATAAAAATATAATGCATTGTGGGAAGGTTATGATTTCTGTCCGGTCCAAAATCCGATAGCTTTACTGCACCTGTGCACCCGTGTGTGAAATACACTTTTGAAATGCCCGCTTTGTTAGGTATATCATGCGTGTATATGCTTCATACAGATATGGATCGATTACCAATCCTTTGTGAGTATTTCTGTACATGTGGATACATTCAACTATCTGACTAAAATGATGACAATAGCCGATAGAATAATATGGCCAGCAAGAAAAGGTCCTTCCCACAATGCATTATGCTTTAATGCCTCTAAATTTGTCAACAGCAGTAGTTTAAGTTAATAAGACATGGTAATTCGATCGGACACACTGGTTTCTGGGAAGATACCGATATCTTCTCTTCTCTTTTATAATCCATTCAGTTTTTCAATTGCTCAACTTGAATATTTAGAAACAGTTTTTTGAAGAAAAAAACCTCTTCAAATACTGGTGCAACAATGACATATTGTATTAAATGAGGGTGTTTTGGTGCAACAATGACATATTGTATTAAATGAGGGTGTTTTGGAATTCCCCTGGTTATCAATAAACGATACAATTAGGAAATGTTTATTCCATGCTCATGTAACAATTGGATGGCAAATTAAATGGCAATTAAATGACTAATCTTAGGTCGAGATAGCAGGCTGAATTCTTACCCATCTTCTAAATTGTATTAATTTTTTATTATCCAAATGATAGTCCACCCATGCCGGCCGCTCACACCGTTTCACTTGTGTGGGAGCAGGGCGAACAAAACAACAGATTGATCGCTCTGTGTGGCTGATATGGCTTCGGGAGTGTTCTGGTTGGCAGCCAGTGGCCTCTTTTTTCTAGGATTTATTTTGCCTTTCCCATTTCATTCCCTTTTTAAAGCATTTCTTACTTGGTTTTATAATTCAGCCTGCTATTTTGACCTCAAACCACTTTGCTTCAGGTCATTTCCTCACTGCTATTGTTAATCAGTCAAGCAGTGACATCTAAGCATATCAAAATCGTGTGAGGATCCACCGTTTTGAAGTGATCTGTTTATAGTTTTCTTAGTAACCCGCTAACTTTCTTTACAGTTCATATACTTATTTCTTTATCATGCATAATTTGTAATCCTCTTGGCCTTCTTCTTAATACTTCTCGCCACTATTTTATTCTTTGCAGTATGTCTCTCTATCTCAAGGGAACAACAACTGCCCTAGTGTGTTTTGCATATCTTTATGCACTCTGACTTTTATGAGCTTGCCTTGTTGTTTGCTTATCAGCACATACTTTTTCTGTCTTGCTCTACCTAAACTTGATAAAGACTGGTATCCAGTCGAAACGTCGACCACATCTTTCTCCCTCTTCTTTTACCCCCTGGCGCCATCATCACCACTCCATGGTTCCTTCTAAAGGTATTCCAATAAACTGCGCATGCCAATTATCATTATATAAAATTCTGCACATGGAGTTTTCCATCACCAGTTGATCTCAATTGAAAATTTCCTATAGCGTTACACTGCCGATAATGGGCTATTGATATTTGACTTGCCCGGTAAAATCATGAATTGTAAAGCTTTTAAATCATGAATCTGGATAGGGAACATGAATTTATTGGTATAAAATGTACAATGAACACAACTAAATGGTAATTGGGTCTGATGGTTTAATACTTTGTCGACAACACAGTGATAACTTGCAAGATTCCAGGGGGAGAAATACTTATGGGCGGCAGTGTAATAATAATAATAATAAACAGGCATTTAAAAGACGCATTTCAAACCGCAAGGAAACACAATGCGCCGCACAAAGATAAAATCAAACAATTAAAAAATTAAATTTAAAATTTAAAATTTAAAAATTTAAAAATTTAAAACTTAAAATTTTTAAATTTAAAATTTAAAAATTAAAAATTAAAAATTTTAAAAATTAAAATTAAAAATTAAAATTAAAAATTAAAAATTAAGAATACGCACAATCTGTACAATCATAAAATACCATAACAAATTAACAAAATATATACATGAGTAAAAGGCAAACACAATTGAAGCGCAAAAGTCAATATAGATACAGAAATTGCCAAAATTACAAACGAGTGAAAAGGTAGTGCTTCAGCTTGCACTTAAACTGTTCGACAGTGGAAGCAGATCGAACCTTGGTGGGAAGCGAATTCCACAGTTTTGGGGCAGCCGCCGAAAACGCGCGCTCGCCATACGTACGGGTATGAATTACACATGGTGGATCTAGCAGGTCCATGGATGAAGATCTTAGAGTCCGAGGAGGATCGTGTTTCTTCAAGAGTTCTGTCAGATAAGGGGCCAGACCATGAAGGCATTTGTAAGTTATAAGCAGTATCTTGTATTCAATGCGTTCGGTGATTGGCAACCAGTGAAGGTCCCTTAATATGTCACTGACGTGGTTGCGTTTCATTGCAGTAAGCCTAGCCGCAGAATTCTGTACACGCTGAAGCTTACCAATCAGATATTGTGGTAAGGCATAAAGAAGACAGTTACAGTAGTCAAGGCGTGACGTCACAAATGCGTGGATGAGTCTTTCCGTGGTTTTCATATCAAGATATTTCCGAATTTGACCAATTCTATAAATGGCCAATGCTGCGGAATGACAGATGCTATTGACTTGCTGTGTCAATCTGAGATCGTTGTCAAAGGCGACACCAAGATTACGGGCAACTGCAGTAGGAATTACAGATGATGATCCGATAGTAACTGTCGGCACAGGATCCGAGGGCACAAAACGGGAAGCAAAGCACAAGGCTTCTGTCTTGCTATCATTGAACTTTAATTTGTTCAAAACCGACCACGTTTTAATGTCATCAACACATCGTTGCAGTTTCTGAAGAGCGATGGTTTTGTCAGAAGGATGGAAAAGCACATACAACTGGGTGTCATCAGCATACATAACACAGTCTAGCTCATGTGCCTTGATGATATCCTGCAAAGCCGCACTGTATAAGGTGAACAAAATAGGTCCAATAACGGAGCCCTGAGGAACACCGTAGCGAAGTGGATGAGTGTCAGAGAGCGTTCTGCAAATAGAGACAGCCTGGACACGCCCCGACAAATATGAAGCAAACCATGACAGCGCAGTGTCAGATAACCCGTATCTAGTCCTTAATACATGTACATTACCCGCACCGTCGCACGGGATTATTTTTGCCCCTGAATCTTCTAATGATGAGCAAGTTTGTAAGATAATCCAGCGAAGATGCGCAATAGGTAGGCTACATGTACATTAATATAAATAAATAATGAGATAGACCATCCACCTACATGATTTCAGTGGGATGTTCTAATTTCATAATTAGAATGAAAAGGTTTGTGTTAAGAGATTAGACAATATAAACATACGACTGATTCAAAGAAAATAATATAATATATACTCTTAATCCTTAATACTGAATGTCATCCTTTCATTTGCATAGGGTTATCATGGGCCGATGTAGGACACACCCGTGATAGACGATCCGTTATGAGACTAGGCGAGATGATAAGTTGCACAATTAAAAAGAATATGATGCAGGTATTAGAGCAATTCAACGGTTACGGATGTTGGTGTGGACTCGGAGGCAAAGGCCAACCAATTGACCCTATAGACGGGTAAGTTGTATGGATAGTTAATGCATGGGGTGACACCGTATACATGGCTGACCCATAGTGACCTCTTCCTGACCTTTGACCCAGAGGTCATGATTGACTTTTTCTTGACTTATCAACGACATACATGTAATATGCAACAAATTCGATCAAAATCGGAGCATGTCTTACATATCTTGAAGGGCCGAGTTTAATAAACCACTGGTAATTACAGAGAACTGCGTCATACTCATAGGATATTATGAACATCAACAATCTACAAAATGTACAAAAAGTAAAACATGGGGATGGTGAAAAAATTAAAAGGCGACCTCCTGCAGATTAGCCTAAGACTAATGTTAGTCTCAGGAATTAACTTGGACAACTCAATATTCATTATATATATAGACGTTTAATGCTATAAATATAAATTGTTTAATTGGATATGGTTTGCCTCTTCTTATTACAGATGTTGTCAAGATCATGACCTTTGCTATACCCGTGTTATAAGCGAAGGACTTTGTAAGGAAAACGATGTGTATACAATCAACTATAAGAAATCTTGCAAGAACGCAAAAGCATCATGCTGTGAGTAGCATCGAGTAAATTGTTTTCATGAGTAAAATAATTATAGCAAGATCTAATCGATGGAATGAGAAATGAACTTTATTAACTTTTATTTATTAATCTAACAATTAAATATTTTTTATTAATGAGCTCAAAGAGATTCCACCACCTCCATTCCAAAAAGAAATGAAAACAAAAATTAGTAGAGCCTACATGTAACTTGTTTAGTTAGAATGATTTCTACACAAAAATCGAGTCATCAAAATGTTAATCGAAACATGCTCTGATCGTGTGTTAAAACCCCAACTTACACACTCCCGTTACGGAAGACCTCTTAAATGCCCCTTA
Source organism: Ophiura sarsii (assembly GCA_035610835.1). Classification (NCBI taxonomy): domain Eukaryota; kingdom Metazoa; phylum Echinodermata; class Ophiuroidea; order Amphilepidida; family Ophiuridae; genus Ophiura; species Ophiura sarsii. The sequence continues at coordinate 155,550,296 of CM069441.1, read as the reverse complement.
ATTTCACCATTAATATCAGAATTATTTATATTATATAATTTCATCTTGCGATTAAAGAAAATCCAAAACTATAATAGGACATCAATATTGTTCCATCCTGATTTTCATTTCCATTTTAATCTAACAATTCTATGATTTTTTACTCCACAGCTTCCAAGCCAGGTTCCTGTGCAGAGGCCATATGTGCCTGTGACATGCAGATAGCAAAATGTTTCGCTGACAACGAGGCACATTACAAGAAAAAATACAAGAGTTATCCTCGCAAAAAGCTTTGTCAGTAGATTGTAGTTTTACCAATAAGTTCAGTTCATATCGTACTGAGTTGCCGTAATTGTTGTCCTTGGTTGAATTCATTAGAGACAACTCATTACGCTTGTCGATCCCGTGTCGATCGCTACATGTGTGTGTATGTACGTGAGCATATAAAAGACTCAGTGCGATATCAACTTTACTTAAATGCTTACATAACCTATTACTAGTTACTTGCATATAATAAAACGACGGAAGTCGCTCTCATGCATCCGTAATTAAATTCGATCTTGTTTTTAACTTTATCCTGCGCATGCATGAGGCTGACTTTGGTCATCAAGCGGGTGCGAGAACGAACGCCGTATCACTTAGAATTCATCCAAGTTTCCAAAGGCTCTATGAGGGATGTTTCAGAAAAGGGGACCTACTAGTCAGACATTGTGTTTTTCTGACAAAGATTGACATAGCGTTTTTCTGACATGGTCTAACGAAGTATTTTTCTGACATAGTCTGACATAGTGTTTCCTGTTATGGTCTAACATAGTCTCGGGGTGTTTAGTCAGGAAAACATTATTTCAGACTAGGTCACCATTCGAAAACAACGCCCTCTTTAAACATCCGATTTGTCATGAAATTCACACGTATGGCTAATCAGGTTTTAGACATTTCAAGATTCAATTGCGGTAATTTGAAACGTTCTTTCACACCACCAGCTACTCTGAATTCTGCTCCGATGGTATGTTTGAGGCTGTGAATGAGTAGCAGTATTACCCGGGGGGGGGGGGGCCCAGTCAAACATAATAGTGTACACAGGCGTGACCAAAAAAACGCGTAAAAAGGGGTGTTTTTACAGTGTTGGACGCGTCAAGGGTGGCTTAAAATACCGGTCGAACGTGTTTAGGGTAACTTGTTTTGTTCCCCGTTCCCAGAAGAATGTTATCACCGTTTTTGCGATTTCTTTTGAGCGTCTCATTTCCAATTTGAGAACGCATGTGTGTCACTCGTTTCTACAGACAAAACAAACAAAAACTTGTTTAGGGGTCATATTCTGGCAAGAACTTGTTTAGGGGTCAAAATTTGCAAGGAAAGCGCGCTAAAAACTTGTTAAGGGGGTAATTTTGCTTGCAGGGTAAAACTTGTTTAGGGGGTGTCTGGAAAAAATTTGGTCACGCGTGTGTACACTATTATGTTTGACTGGCCCCCCCGGGCAGTATTTATATCTGCAATGTCACGTAGGTTACGTTAATATGTACATGTATACAATTTATTGTACCGGTAGTTTGTGATTTACCCGTGGTCCCATGTACTAATACAGTGAAATCCCCCGTTTGAAGTGTAAATTAATTGAATAAACGCTTTAAATACTGCATGTGGCAACATTCAACTACACTCACTGCGTGTACTACATGGTCAAACTCCGGTTTTACAATTTACCATTTATTTGAAAATCTTTACGAACCGGATTGTACCATGGCATAATAATATCATGATTATGATAATGCTTTGTGAATTATAATGTTTTAATAACCCTGATCCTACGTGTAAATGATCATTATGACACCATCTGCCTCTATACAGAATCATATGACATACAATATGTTCGAAAATGTGATGATACCGTGCGATTTACTTTTTTGTCCACCCACGTTGATCGACATCTCCTATCTATCCATCATGATGCGCATAGCATTATAGCGAATCATCGGCGACGTTAAATTTAGCATCACGCAATGCATTGCATTGTTCAATTCTAACAAAACTTACCAACTATATAGATAATTAATACATGCGTTGAAAAAATGATCGAGAATCGGAGGAGCGAGGACATTCTTGTATTCTTTTAATTTTTTTAAACTTTAGAATTTGATCCACTTCCTGTAACTTTGGTCTTACACTACATGTAATTATGCTATAATAGTCTGTGGCTATATGGTATTCATTACTTCATGAATAATCGCGATAGCTGCGTATCAAGTGGCAAGTGCGCTCCAATAATATGAATCGTTAGTTGAGAACGCGCACGCCGAGCGCAGGTTACTAATAATTGCCCGAAGTACTGCGCCAAAGTGTTCTATTGTTTTGCTCATTGACCGACCAATCAAATAAAAGCCTCACACTCCTAAACTGAATATTCAATGAGTTATGAGGAAACACGATTAAAGCTTATTTCTGATGATTATTGGTTGAATGAGGGGATGACCCGACTCGGACTGTTCCAATAACTAAGAAGGACAGGGGTGGACAAAATAAACAGAAAACTTATTAATTATTAGCGAGATTATATCGGTACAAATCAACGATTTGGATAAATATGCATCTTTTTCAGTAATGAATGAGAATAATGACTGCTTAAACAACTGTTTTCGCGAATTTGTTGTGAAATAAGAGGTTGATGTTATGGTCTGAGGAATTGTCCCGAAGGGGCGCAGCCCCTGAGGGACAATTCCGAATGACCATAACAGCAACCTCTCATTTCACAACAAATTCGCGAAAACAGTTGTTACGCAGTAATTATTCTCTAATTATCTATCTACCATCAGACGAAATCATAGTATTGTACTTCGTACCAGTATCATTGTTTAATATCGTCATTATTGTTTTACCGATATTCATCATGTTCACCATTGACTGTATGTGTAAGACCATGTTAATACATGAAGGGCCATTTTTGTTTGTTTATTGCCTTATTTGTATGGCCTATTTTTAGAAATTTTAAAAACACTTATTTGATTTGTCATGCATTCCGTATGTGTTGACGGGTGCATTGATGATAATTGTTTTACAGTGTAAATATTGAATATAGAAACACTAACCTGGTTTACTAACGTTTTGTATTTAAAATCAAGCGTATACGTTGACTATATGATCGAAAGATAATTGCCAAGCAACCATTAGTGACAAACTCATTAGTAATATTATGTTATGAAATTGCTCTATGTAATTTAATAGCCTGTCAAAACAATATTAAATAGGAACGGATCAAATTTACAAGAATAAAAATTGAAACGAAAAACAAAAAATGATGTTTTAGTTTTTACCAAATGTATAATTTTATCATCACATGTGAACGTGTTTTTTTATTTTGTCTCAAAACACGCGATAGAAGGGAAGGTTAATGTTTGTTTAATATTCAAACACCACGAAATATAACGACGTCATCCATTTTCGTGAATCAGGTTGAACACTATGCAATTTACGAGGACTTGTCGATCTCTCAGCTCGGTCTCAATTTATTATGCTAATGAAATCTCCAATTATATATTTTAAATATTTTCGTTAATCTCCATTTTAAAACTAAAATCGAGTTTTACCATCAGGCTATGAGTAGTGAGGAAAGCTATATTTAAGTGGATAATGTGTAAAGGGAAGAGCACTTGTGTTTTTGTTTTATTTAGGGATTAAATCATATTTCAGCGTATGTGCATCACCAATCTACAAAACGGCGTTCGCGTCGTCTGCTTGGTACATTTCGCGAGGGCAACAAAGGGCATGAATTAATATGAAACAACCATAAATACCGCACATGATACTGTATGCTGGTTCCCTGCACCCTTGATCCCCGGGCCAACTCATCCATAGGTGCAGGTGCAGGTACAGGGTTCGCATTGCCGTCCGTAACAGTAAGTTCAACACATTACATTATCGCTCTGTTATGGCATAAGGTAAATATTAACGACCAACGCACACTGGAGCAGATATCGCATCGAACTCTTAATGCATTGTCGCGCTGCCATAGTTACGGCGCGCCGGGGAACGCTATAACACGCGTGTGAAGTCCGGCGCTGTGGTGATCGCAGATACACGCGTATTTTGTTCCAATCAGCAAATTGTTATCTTTTTAAGTGTGAAGCTGGCTTGGCTTGATCGAATTTATTTATGGATCCATTTTTCGTCAATCATGAATATCCATGACTTTTATGCCAGCAAATCAGCTTTGAGTGGAATTCGGCGTGAACCTGCATCTTTGGATAAGTTGTGTGGAGCCCATTGATGCAGGGAACCAGCATATGATACTGGTGAATGGAAGCGCACCACGCGGAGAGGCTGCAAATTGTGACTCACTACGGACACGCGAGTTGGCCTATGGAGTATTTGTGGAATCGCGTATTTGTTGTCATGGTGTGACTGTCCGAGTAATACCGTATACGCGCATAACGCAAGTTGTAGATTAATGATGCACATTACGCTGCAACATGATTTAATCCTTTCAACAACGACCAAAGATTTGAACGCAATTTCATAAATAGACAATACAACTACGAACAACATTTAATTATACTTCATTTTTACCAATTGCATTCAAACTATTTTCAAAAACAGTAACACTAAAATGACCAAATTAAATGTACAATCGAGGGGAAATGCCTCAAAAATGCTACAAATATCAAGTTTGGGATCTAAATTCAACATTTTCTCTGGGTCCTTAAGCGGGCCCTGAACCCCATGTCCTGTATTCATTATAATATGGTCCATTCGGCGGTACACCACCACTGTATCGAATGAGATTTAAGCATCATGTTTGAAAGCTGACGTGCTTGTAAGTGTTTATGAAATCACAGGCATATGGAAGTCTTTGGAAACATAAGACGTCGATCCGGTTAGTGAAACATCATTGTGAATTGTTCGGTTGCGTCGATCATAATATATTGGATCTAGTCCAAGTGTGTCGATCATATCTAATACCATTATAATTGACAACACACAGCTGTTTCACCAGATCATTTTACATGTGTGTATCATGTGCAAAACGATACAATAGTGAGATAAACCACAGAAAACTGAAGAAAGTATACACACATAGTCGAGTACCAACCGGGGTGAGGACATGTATGTATACACGTTTGATTTTTTTTACAAATTATTTATGTCACCATACATGTGAGACATTTGCATGGTAGGTGTGTGTATTAACGTCTAAGGGAGGACAGGACCATACACCCTTAGTGGGGTGAGTACCCTCCTATACGTTTTATGCATGAAACAAGTGAGGACTTTTAAAAAGGTCCTCCAATATTTTTTTGGTCCTCACATTGCCGGCTGATATAGACAAAGGTCCTCGGATTAGATTGGCGGGTGCAGAACTACACATATACATACTAAATATATACGTACACAGTACATGTACGTACGTATGAAGCCGATTGTTCTCGGAGATTTATACACTCTTACTCTTAGTGGTGTCGAACCAATCAGAAAGCAAGAAACTAAAATACGCAAAGTGCATTGAAAGTGTCTAATGCACTCCGCGTGTGCGCCGTTCACTGCTCGCACCACGCGCTTTGTTTTGATTCGTTGTACAGAAATCGTGGTTCGCCGATTTTCACTGCGGGTGTTAGATAAAAAATTATGCTCAAATTTTAATTTTTTATTTGTAAGTGTCGTGGATGAATTAGGTTAATACATGCGTATCTTTTTTTTCTCGAAAAATTAGAAAAATCAATGTACTTGCACCGTATGTTGATATGCTCACAATATCACTCCCGTATAAAGCGTTGGTAATCTAAATCCTTCGAAACAACACATACGCATATATATTGACCTATAATCATCATATCCATTTTTAACATATCCCCGACAATGGGCCTATTATAGCAATAATATTGTAATTGTATTCCTATATAACTATATACCTTGTGTTATTTATGTATGTATTAATATGAATATCTTGAATAAATACAGCGACTATTTCACTATATAAATTTTGAATTTTCAATGCTCTCTGTGGAATGATTTCTTTTATTTTCAAAATACTGAATTAGTAGCTCTTTTGAAAGAGTGATATTTAATCATTTAATGATATCGAATCGTGGCTATATTCACATTGAAAATAACATTTGGCTTCCTAAAACAGATGTTATTGGTTTCGCTGCAATATAATCATGATATTGGACTTCAAAGCGTTGAAGTAGCACAATACATACACGGGTGAATCAAAAACAATTGTACACGATTTGAAACGGTCATTTGACCTTGATGCGTGCATTGAACCATAGAATTATTGTTGTCTGTATAAAGCGTTGTTAATCTAGTTTATCCTCCCAAAAAATGAAAGTAATCGACTAAAAAATAAGCAAACTGTGACACGTTTTTTAAACTGTCCACATTTTTCTCCATTCCAATGGGATTTACACATGAATATGAATATGACATGAATATTACAGCAGCATGATGATATGAAGTGAGAGTCTACAATCGAGGCATTGTTCGTGCCTGTAATTTATTACAGGTTCCTGGTATAATAAATGAGCCAAAGATGGCTCATTGTAGAAATAAATGATACTTCACAAACTAAAAATATTGCACAAATAAAATGTTCTGAAGACACTTTGTTTCTTAATAATTGGACTACAAGGTCATTCACATTTGCCTTTAGGTTCAGAAAATTCAGAGTTACGGTCTTCAGCTAAAGGTGTTTTTTAAGACAAACAATCAAATGTTGGAGTAATTCTGTTATACCCTTCACAGAGGTATTCATAGTGCATGATTTTTAAGAACGACGCATACTACCGATGTAGGTGTGTATAGGGTATAACAGAATTATGCAGAATTAGGGAGTGAATTAGGCCCAAATGGGAGCTTCCTTGCAATTTAAAATATAAATCATTTAGTTGTTTGCTGATATTAAGTTTTTAATGAAGCCTTTCCTTCGACATGGCCACCATTTTGTTGAAGACATGTGTGTCCCCTGTCCAACATGTTGCGAACAGCTCGTCGAACCATTCCCCTGTTGCGGTGGAGCCTGTCACATCAGCTCTGACACGTGTCTCCACTTCTTGAAGACTTCTTGCCTTCCAAGTCTGTAACAGGTGATGCTTGTATTCAGATTTGCCTTTTCATTTGACAACTCAGTATCAGACTATTAATTACTTATTCCAGAGTGAAAGAATGATTTTTCAGGAACATTTTTACAATTAATGAGATGATAAATTTTAAATTTTGTGTTCTAAAGTATATTACAATTCTGCATTTCCTTGCTGAATTTATCTGATGGTTCTGTATATATTTATGTAAATAGTTGTTATATTCCATGTATATATATTGTAAATAATTATGTATTTTTCTCTGTGAAATGAGGGCCTGCTTGAAAAGCAGTGCTTGACACTGAAGCTGTTTACCCTCAATAAAGAAAGATTAAATAATAATAATAAATAATGACCATTTTAGCAAAACCAATTTTACTGTGTGTAAATTCCATTGGAATGGCGAAAAACGCGGTCAATTTACGAAACTCGTAGCAAGACTAGGCCTAATACATCCAGTTTTATCATGATTATGTTTTGGATCCTATATTATACCAGACTTGGACACCTCAAAACATAATAATTGTTCATTATATAGACACAGTGCTTAGGCTTTTTGTCAAAATGCATATCCATATGCAGATTGATAGGCACTACAACCCAATCTGCATAGGGATGATATTATCAGTTATTAGGTGAGGTTGGGTCGGATACGGATTATATCTAGTCGAGGATTCTGTATCGGGACGAGGGCGCAGCCCGAGTCCCGATACAGTCTCCGAGACTAATATAATCCGTATCCGACCCAACCTCACCTAATAACGATTTTATCCTACTAAAACACTATTAAAACAAAACAAGAACAAATGATTCTGTAAATCACCTAAAACCCGAGCAAGTTCAAATGCAATCATGACGTTCGTCACGCGCCGGCGTAGCAATCCTACTACAACGCATGCGCAGTTCCTTACTGACCGTATACGGGATTTGGGGGTCGGATACGGAATATATCTAGTCACTAAATCCAGACGCTTATCCAATAGGAACGCGAGAATCGTCTCGATGGTAGGATAAGTATTTTGATAGTGACCAAGTACACCTTTCACAATAAATTCTGGGACACACGCCGCCATCATCACGAGCCACGGGTCCGTCCAAAGGCACGCGGCGGGACACAATCGGGGCATGACGAGAGAGGGCCAACCGCTGCACTGTATGGCTACTTGTTCGGCCATGCACTAGGGAGTCATGTACGCTAAATAAATTTCAAGTAGGTCTACGAGTCGTATTTGCAACGGCACCACATAATAGGGGATAGAGGCCCGACCGCGCCGACACTGCTACATACAAGCTACATTCAGCCAAGCATGCGGAATTAATAGGGAGGCGAGATTGTACGTAGGTGTAATTCACGGTAGGCAAAATTTACGGGAGGCAATATTTTCGGGAGGCAGAATTTATGGGAGGCGAAGTGTCTAGATATCTTGTGCTCGAACGAATAGACACCCAGCCAGTATGCAACCACACGAAAAGTCGTTCCTTTTCTAACCCAGCAAAGCGACCCGGAAGTATTCACCCGTAACGATACTGCTTCGCAGTCATAGTTGACCTCGTAATAGCACGATGTAAATGAGCTCTTTTCATGATTATAATCACACATTTCAAACACATTTGCCATGAAATTGTAAAATAAAAAGGCATATTATGCGAATTATATTATCTAATATTAGCTGTGACTTCATGACATGTTGCATTTTCGGTGCAAATTATTGTCATCACACACAGCCGAATTCGAGAAAAACTTGACGAAACTAAAGCCAAATTAACAGTAAATATTCCCTTTTTGAAGAATTAGGCACCAATTGTATTGATGGTATCATATTATTCATAGTCTTTTGTAACTAGAAACATGCTTAAAATATTATGAAATTATTTAGTCCAGTCAAGTGAATAGTTAATAAAATGGGTGTCCGAATCTGGCTCGAGCTATATTCATTTCGTACCGTCGTTGGGTTGTTGATGAAGTGTTTAAATCTCACGAATGAAATTAGTTTCGCTTGATAGCTCAGATGGTAGAGCGTTAGACTGAAGAGCGAAAGGTCCGGGGTTCGAAATCGATACTTCTGCTCTGCACAATTTCATATGATATTTTTTTTCTCGTCAAAATCATTTTTCACAATTTCGTCACACAAAATACATAAATTCGGACGTTTTCATTGCAAAAACGGTATTTTTTCCCAAAATTTCTAAGGAATTCAAACGCGGGCATGAAAATGAAGCGCGGGCGGGTTATAGGAAACTAAAAATCAAGTTGGCGAGGCCTAACGGGGGATCGTAAGTTTCGTTTTCTAACCGAAAATCGCTGAAAATTAAGACTCGATTTTCTCATCAAAAAAGAACTCGGGCATCAATGATTTTGATATGAAATTAAAGCTTGAACTTCCGTTAGTATGAAAATTGCTCTTAAAATATCGTACGATTCTTAGTCCAGTAAAGTGAATAGTTACAAGAAGCAAAGTCACAAAAGTTGTTAGATTCTAAAATAAGCGATAAAATCACTGTTTGTGGACCAAAAATGGTCAATTTGGTCCCATATTATTAAGAAAATTACGGTGATTATACCTATCTAGCTATTTGGCTGCAAACTGATCCTATCTCAGTGTATGCTGGTAAAACTAACTTGTCGTAAGGCTGACATAGGGTATTTAGCTAAAGGGAGACATCCTGAAATCGATCATTCTGCGGGTTAGACATCGGCAAGGTCACGCTTTAAAAGCGACTCTTGCGTACTGACTGCACCTTACAAGCCGCAATCGCGGTCTCGGCAGTGTAAAATCGATTAGTCCCGCGACTAATATTGACTTGAAGAGGAAAATATGAGTTATATGAAATACAAATTTAGGCGTTGAAGTCTGAATTGTTTTTCAACTGCGCCTCAAATACTAAAACTCGTCATGAAAATATTTTACTCCTTTATAGCATCCAATATTCATATCATTGTTTTAATTGTGATATAGGTATTGATTGCCTTGACACGCTTGAAATTATGCCCACTTGTGTATTTTGCGCGTGATTTCCACATCCTGACGTCACAAAATCACAGCTGGGGCTCTTGTGCGTGATTACAAATCAATGAATAATATCAACGATACTACACATACATAAAACTCTCCATATGTTGCACTTGGCCTTGGATAATTAAACATATAGATATTTCTGGTATGCATGTATAACTAATGAATTTTGAAAGCACAATGGCGGTCATCTAAAAAATGAAATGATTACATGATGTTTTGAAGCAGAGTAACGGTCAACCTTTCATCATGACAATTACCAACAGCAGCAACACGTGGTCATCGTGGTGCTTAATAACAATATACATGATAGTTTTTGCCATACCAGGTGAGTAGGACTAATCTGTTTCAATGGTTAGTTAAAATATTCAAACATTTTCCGAATCCATGGAATAGCAAATTGTATATTATGTTATATTAAAACCACTGATGACAAATTAATGAGCTTATAAGTTATACTGTAGTACAGGTTCATCAACAGTGGGTCAAAAAAGGTCTCCAGCAGTCTCGTTATCAACGGTTAACGTGCTATAAACTTCTCGATTTTGCACGAAATATTCATTAATGAATTATATTGATGAATTTTATGAATATTCATAAACTTTAACCCGGCATATCCCTATCATCCCTACCATCCTTCGCATCCCTACTATCCCAAGCATCCCTATTATACCTAGCATCTCTAGCATCCCTACTATCCCTAGCATCCCTACTATCCCTAGCATCCCTACTATCCCTAGTATCCTTACTATCCCGAGCATTGTTAGTATCCCAAGCATCCCTTCCCCAAGTATCCCTTCTATCCCTACCAACCCTACTATCCTAAGCTCTCTTCTATCTCAAGCATCCCTACTATCCATTCTATCCCTAGCATACCTACTATCCCCAGCATACCTACTATCCCAAGCATCCCTACTATCCCTAGCATCCTTACTATCCCGAGCATTGCTGGTATCCCAAGCATCCCTTCCCCAAGCATCCCTACTATCCTACTAACCCTACTATCCTAAGCTCTCTTCTATCTCAAGCATCCCTACTATCCATTCTATCCCTAGCATACCTACTATCCCCAGCATACCTACTATCCCAAGCATCCCTAGTATCCCTACTACCCCTAGCATCGTTACTATCTCGAGCATTGGTAGTATCCCAAGCATCCCTTCCCCAAGCATCTGTACAATCCCTACCAACCCTTCTATCCTAAGCTCTCTTTTATCCCTCGCATCCCTACTATCCCTCGCATCCCTACTATACTTAGCATCTCTAGCATCCCTACTATCTCAAGCATCCCTACTATCTCAAGCATCCCTACTATTCCTAGTATCCCTACTATCCCTAGCATCCTTAATATCCCGAGCATTGTTAGTATCCCAAGCATCCCTTCCCCAAGCATCCCTACTATCCCTACCAACCCTACTATCCTAAGCTCTCTTCTATCTCAAGCATCCCTACTATCCATTCTATCCCTAGCATACCTACTATCCCAAGCATCCCTACTATCCCTAGCATCGTTAATATCTCGAGCATTGGTAGTATCCCAAGCATCCCTTCCCCAAGCATCCGTACAATCCCTACCAACCCTTCTATCCTAAGCTCTCTTTTATCCCTCGCATCCCTACTATCCCTCGCATCCCTACTATACTTAGCATCTCTAGCATCCCTACTATCTCAAGCATCCCTACTATCCCTAGTATCCCTACTATCCCTAGCATCCTTACTATCCCGAGCATTGTTAGTATCCCAAGCATCCCTTCCCCAAGCATCCCTACTATCCCTACCAACCCTACTATCCTAAGCTCTCTTCTATCTCAAGCATCCCCATATACTATCCATTCTATCCCTAGCATACCTACTATCCCCAGCATACCTACTATCCCCAGCATACCTACTATCCCCAGCATACCTACTATCCCAAGCATCCATAGTATCCCTACTATCCCTAGCATCCTTACTATCCTGAGCATTGCTAGTATCCCAAGCATCCCTTCCCCAAGCATCCCTACTATCCCTACCAACCCTACTATCCTAAGCTCTCTTCTATCTCAAGCATCCCTACTATCCATTTTATCCCTAGCATACCTACTATCCCCAGCATACTTACTATCCCAAGCATCCCTACTATCCCTAGTATCACTACTATCCCTAGCATCCTTACTATCTCGAGCATTGCTAGTATTATAAGCATCCCTTCCCCAAGCATCCCTACTATCCCTATTAACCCTACTATTCTAAGTTCTCTTCTATCTCAAGCATCCCTATACTATCCATTCTATCCCTAGTATACCTACTATCCCCAGCATACCTACTATCCCAAGCATCCCTACTATCCCTTGTATCCCTACTATCCCTAGCATCCTTACTATCCCGAGCATTGCTAGTATCCCAAGCATCCCTGCCCCAAGCATCCCTACTATCCCTATTAACCCTACTATCCTAAGTTCTCTTCTATCTCAAGCATCCCTACTATCCATTCTATCCCTAGTATACCTACTATCCCAAGCATACCTACTATCCCAAGCATCCCTACTATCCCTAGTATCCCTACTATCCCGAGTACGGGATGCTGGGGATTGTAGGATTCAAGGGATGCTTGGGATAGTAGGGATGCTTGGGATAGTAGGGATGCTTGGGATAGTAGGGATTCTAGGTTTAGCAGGGATGCCAGTGTTAGTAGGGATAGTAAGGATGCTAGGGATAGTAGCGATGCTAGGGATAGTAGGGATGCTAGGGATAGATAGTAGCGATGCTAGGGATACGAAAATGTCTCAATGGCGCGCCAAAGGGTCAAAAAGGTCTCAATGGCGTGTTTCTTTACCTGTTTGACCTTTTGGCGTGTTTTGACACATTATCGTATTTTTGATCTATTTCGTGTTTTGACACCTTTCCCTGTATTTGAGATCTTAACGTGTTTTTCACGTCTTTATCAATGTTTGAGGGCTTTACCGATATGTCTCCCCTTTATTAACATATGAGACCTTATCTGTATTTTACCTCTTTATCAACAGGTGAGACCTTTTTCTGTATTTGACTCTGATATCAACATTTGAAGCCTTTATCTGGATTTGACCCTTTTAACTTGACCTCTTTCTTATTATGAGAGACCTTTTTTATAGTCTTTGAGACTTTTTGACCTAAATAGCCGTCCATAGAAAAAGGCCAACGAAACTTTAACGTTTTCTCTGATAACTCTGTATATGAATCATCGGATATACACACTGCAACAAAAACAAGTATACAATTGCAATTTCATTTTTAACCCAATATTAAAATCATGCAAAGTCAATGTGATAAGTGATGTGTTGACGACTACCAGAAGAATTTTATTTGGTCTTTTTAACTGCTTTTGTTAAAAAATTATGACCAATCGGGATGGCCACTTTCAGCATAGAAAACAATCTTGTTTGTTGAATCTAAATAGGGTATCATGCAACTACCTAATTCTTTTTCATATATTGTATTTCATTTCAATAAATAAATGCATACATTTAATTAATTAATAATAATATCTTGATCATAATTCCTCCTGACAGAGTCGTCGTCGTTCTATGGATCATGGCTGGTTCTTTGTGACTCTATTGATGATGCCCAGAGATCAGAGATAAACCAGTTGCTTCTTTAATGCCATCAGTCCAACGGAGCTTTGGTCTGCCACGTTTACGTCTTCCTTCGATAGCTTCTTGTATTATCATTATTTTCTAGATTGTCACCATCTCGTATAGCAATATGTCTTAAAAGTATTGTAGCTTATTGCGCATGATCTTTGTATACGAGATATGGAGCTAATCTGGTTCAACAGGTATCTTATCTCCCATGTGCTAACAACTCAGGTATCACTGTGTCGTTAAACAGATCAAGGATTCATGTTTCCATCTATGAAGATATGTCCAATCAAAGTCCCATCACCAAAGATTCCTGCCCGAACAAGCAGTTTCTGTCTGATTGTGGGTGGTCATGAATGAAATCTAGAGGAGGGGTTATTCCTGTCCTCATGGCTGATGAGACTGGTGTTCACTCCGCTATCCATAGACAAGATTCTTCGTCTCCAATGAAAGTCTGCTGCCAGCCGATCCACTTGAAATTGTCTCACAAGAGCGCTCTATTCCTATGTTCATGGTTTGGTTCCATTCATACTGTTCTTCCAAATGAGTTAGCCAAATTGGCCCAGATGATTTCACGACTACTTTAGACAATTTATCATATCTTTGCTTCCTGTCCACCGATTTGCCTGAAACAAAGCTTATTAAAAAGCTGAGAAAATTCCCATTGCATGTTTTGAAAAATTGAAACAGAAATTACTTTACAATTATTTTTAACATTTTTTTTCAAAATTGTATAACCTTTTTTGTTACAACCTGTAGAACAAACTATACAACTATGCAATCCTAATTTTTCTCAATCTTAATACCATGAAGATACAGAATCAAGTCCAACTTTGCTTATAACAAACATTTGACGCGACATTTATTAAGTCTACTTGCCCTTATATGCCACCCCGTAAAACACCAATAAGACAAATACGAGATAGGAATTTGCAGGACTGGCTGAGACCATTGGAACAGATTTATTGTAGAACATGTAATATGACATTTACACATTAATTTATAACATTTACTACTATGGACAACAGGATATACGAAGAGGAGGTAGACATGACATATACAAGGAACACAACGGTGTACACGACGAACACAACGTGGACATGACAGAAATAGCTGCCGGAGGGAGCCGGGGCAAAACATTTCCCATGAGCCCCGCAACGGAAGACTCAGTCACCGTAATCAGTGGTGACGCGGAAAATGCCCCCGCCCCGACTCCGCCCGACCCCCACTTCACGCCTTACAAGGGACCGACTATAAGAGGGACCTCATTGCGGCAAAAGCAGGCAGGGGTGTGGAAGGATGAAGGACCAATCAGGACCCCCCTCCAACATAGCACATGAGGGATACTTCCCAACTCCCCCTAACCTAACCAGCATCAGGTACCCAACAGTATACCTGATGACCTCCTCCATCCCCAGATGCAAGCACAAAGGGTGGGTGGGAGGGAAATTTACAAACTAGCCCTGATGATCTCAACCGAAAATGTGACAAGCAACGCGCAGCCGAAATAAACCGCGAAAGAATAGAGAGCCTCTGATTGGCTGGCGTCACAACCAGACGACTATACACCTCGGTACACAGCCACGCATAGGCTGTCAACCGCATATGGCGAGTTGGTCGATAAAGGGGGTGATTTAAATTAAAATGCTCTCAATTCATCCCCAAAAAGTGTGACCAACCGAAAATACAGGGTGTCCCAAAAGGCAAATTTTGCATTTGCCATACAAGCTGTCAAATGCATACATATTGGCCCCTAATAAATGTTTTGTTGAATTTATTTCCTATAGTTCTATCGGTCGGAGACTCTTTACATCGAAATAAACGAAACGCTCTTAGCCTAGCTAAGCTTATAAAGTGTACAACCGACGTAGATGAAATGATTACGCTTTTTAATGATCTCAGACAATATGGCTGCTATTGCGGATTAGGCGGGAATGGTAGCCCAGTGGACGCCATTGACAGGTAATAATTAACTCTTTCTACGCAGCTATTAATTTTACCATTAGGCCCTATATACAAAACAGATTTTTAAAAAACTTGTTTCAATTTTTTTCAAAGATTACTGAACCAATGCTAGGCATGTGTGTACTGATTTTGATGCATTCCTCGTGGTGACTCCAAATATGGTAATGAATTTCAATAATATTGAGATTATTATGTCTCACAACAGTAAATACCTCTGGGGTAGCTTTCTGGCAGTACCGCTTACCTTTCGTCAGCCCCAATAACACGTGGGGGCGCTGTTGGCGGTTAAGCTATTGAGTCTCATCATCATCGCCGTCAGGCGGTAATGGACGACAAATCAATAGCGGCGTGTAAATCGCTTCTACTTCTTCTACTTCTATTCGTATACTGGCTGGACTCTGTGAGAGTATGACGCCTGGCTTGTGCGGGGTGTGGTGGGGATTATTGGTAGGTAGTAGCGTCCTCCGTCTCCGTTGAGGGAGCTCTGCTTGAGCCTGATGTGTGCGGCTTCGCGAACTCCCGGCCAAACCAAGAGGAGTCAGAATCAATGATTCTGATATTGTCCGTGGGGAAGTTGTGCCCGGTCCTCGTGGTGTGTTCAGCGACGGGGGACGGTTCCCGTTGGTGTTCGGCGGCTCTGATGCCAAAGGGGGCGTTTTGTCTCGCCAATTTCAATAATGTTGACATTTTTGAACAATAGGTAAAATGTTGGAATGCCGCATGGAAAGTGTTAAGCCTATAGATGGTGTGACCGGTGACGTCATGTATTTACAAATGGGACACCCTCTCTTGATTCCCTCCGGGCAGAATATACAGTAAAGTTAATGAAGACAACATGAAATTTCTTTCTAATGAATTGTAAAACTCATTTATTTTTAATTCTTTTTGTGAAATTCGATAGCTTATAGCATTCCTAAGCAAGTTTAAAGACAGTTTTGATAACAATTTGCTGTAACACCACAATCTAGTTAAAAAATCTGATCTGGCCTATGTAAACTATAGGAATCTTGCCCGGTTAGTTTTGTCTCAAATCAACAGAGGGCGTCATAAATGTAAACAACGGTCACCTCATCTATAGTTATGCTTTCGTTCAGGAAAATCAAGGATAACTAATTCAACCATTGTAACATTCCTTTATGCGTCTTTTATTCCTTTAAAAAAATTGTATTACCACCATACCGTTGCTCACCTCGTTGCTGTCCTTTTGCTTGAGCTTTTTCCTTGATCCACTCATCACAACAACTTTGCATCCTGGGAACGAGAATATCATCTCTCCATTATTACTGAAGAAGTCAACCGAACTGGTTGACGAAACCGTCTAAATGTGAGTACATTTATTGGATTTGTTCAACAAAATATCAACTTTCAAGAACCTAGACTTTCCAACAACACCGACGAGTTATCATGGTTATGGTCTGATGACAGAAAATGGGTCCTAATATATAGCTCGGCTACAAATCAGCGCCAGGGAGGTGTTGGTATTTTAGTGTCAAAATACAGACACAGATGCCTACAGAGTGTAAATTCCATCAGCAACAGAATCATCACTGCCACATTCCATGGTAATCCCAAACTCACCATTACGTCCATTTATGCTTCAACTGAAAGTGCTACTCCTGAAGACAAAAATGAGTTCTACAACAACTTGGAGAACCATCTTGAGCAGGTGAAAACTCACAACATCCACTTGATTTTGGGAGACTTTAATGCCCGAGTTGGATTAGACAGCCACTCATCACACCCTGAGGTTATTGGACGAAACTGTTTCTATGACATGACAAACAACAATGGAGAGAGAGGCTTGTGAGTATGTGCGAAGAATATAAACTCCGCCCAGCGCAGTCAAGATTCCTTCAACCCAGACGCCGTCTGTGGACATGGATGCACCCAGCAGGGTCTAAACACCAGCTCGACCACATCCTAATTAACAGCAAGTGGACAAACTCCCTAAGGAACTGTAGAGCATACAACTCTGTGGAACTAGACTCATACCACCGGATTGTCAGCATCAAGCTCGTGTGTAGCCTAAGATCTATTAAAGGGAAACCCTGCACAAGACCGAGGTTTGACTGGGAAAAGCTTCAAATGCAACGACACATCCACACCAATAACTGAGAGATACGAACAGTTTGAGAAAGCAGTTTCAGAAGCAGCCGAAAAAGTTGTTGGAAAACGCAAACCTCATGGCATGCCAACCTGGGTTACGGACAAGACCATTCACCTAAAGTCTGAGAGGGACGCGGCCAAAAGACGTTACCTTGTCTCAAAGTCACGACAATCCAGAGACAGATGGAAAAAGCTCAACACCTGATTAAATGAGTCTTAGAAGGCAGATGAATCGTCCATGCTCAACAAACAGATGGAAGATCTTCATCAGGCTGACCAGAAAGGCGACTATTCCACCACATGGAAAATCATCCATGATCTCTCTGGGAAAGATAGGAAGTCCAGCGTCAAGGTCAAGAAAAGAGATGGTACCACCCCTAAGAATGACAAAGACCTGCTTGCAGAATGGAGAAAGTATTTCAGCTCACTGCTAAACAATGACAGTGGTCAAATCCTATCTGATCTACCATCACCTGCTGTTCAGGACCTGCCCATCCACATTGATCCTCCCACACTTGAGGAAACACAGGAAGCCATTCATCAAATGAAGCCCAAGAAAGCTGCAGGTCTTGACTGCAATCACATCAGAAGTACTCCAAGATGGCGGTGACGTATTGGTACAAGTTGTCCATGGGTTCTACATGGCAGTTTACACCACCCTGAAACCACCCAACCAGTGGACCACCAGGGTCATTGTGCCTCTACCTAAAAAGGGGGTCCTCTCTCTTATGACTAACTATAGAGGAATATCTCTTCTGTCAATTGCAGCTAAAGTATACAACAAGATCCTGCTCAACAGAATTAGAGAGCATATCGACCCCATCTTAAGGAATAACCAGGCTGGATTTCGCCCCGGCAGAAGCTGTGCTCAGCAAATACACATCCTGAGGAGGATCAGGGAAGGGTTTAAAGACCAGCAGCTACCTCTCACAGTCACATTCATAGACTTCAAGAAAGCCTTCGACTCCATAAACAGGAAAGTTATGTTTGCCGTACTGCGACAATACGGAATCCCAAAAGCTTTAGTCGACGCTATAGGTGTACTGTACACCAACTCGAGAAGTGCTGTGATGATCGATGGCAGTATATCTGATCCTTTCGCTGTCTCCACTGGAGTGCTACAGGGTGACGTTCGGGCTCCATTCCTATTTGTGATATTGGTAGACTACCTATTGAAAAAGGTCACATCTGATCTTGACTCAGGAGTTGTGACACATCCACGTCGTTCGTGGCGTCATCCTGCCATTGTTCTCAACGACTTAGACTTTGCTGATGCCATTGCCTTACTCGAGACAACAATTCCACGAGCCCAGACGCAGCTGACAGAAACTGCTGCAGAAGCAAAAGACCTCGGCCTCTACATTAGCGTATCTAAAACAGAGTACATGACTGCCAACTGCAATCCTCACCCGATACTTCAGGTCTATGGGGATACCATCAACCATGTGACAGATTTCAGGTATCTTAGCTCTATGATGGCATCGGGTGCAAGTGATCTTAAAAGACGCAAGGCATTAGCATGGTGCGCATTTTGGAAGTTAGAACGCCTCTGGAAGAGCCCTCAAATAGGTATCACAACAAAGATGAAATTATTCAATACCACCTGTGTGACTATCTTACTGTATGGATGTGAATCCTGGGTGATATCCCAAGATATGGAATGCAAAATAAATGCCTTCGCTACCTCTTGCTACAGGATAATGCTAAACATCAAACGCCTCCTCTTATCCACCGTTTAAAGCGCCGCCAGCTGAGATTCCTTGGCCATATACTCCGTCTCCCTGATGAAGAGCCTGCTGAAAAGTATGCCACCTACGCACCAACACATGGCCGAAGGAGACCTGGTCGTCCTTGCACAACATATCTGACATATATATATATACAACGCTTATTAGGGGACAATGAAGGCATGATTGAAGATCGACAGATTGTCACTCGTGCTCAAGACCGTCGTGCATGGAAGAAACTTGTGGTCGCCTGCTCTGCAGCCGGAGGATGATGATGACGTGTTAAACCAATACGAACTACCGATTTTAGCCATCGTATTCACCGTTATCCTAGTGAGCTGAGAAGTACAAGGTTATGTTCTTGGAGACATTTATATTTTTGCAATTTTCATTTTGTAAGCTTATAATATATAATATATGTAAGCTTATAATAATATAAAATATAAGTTGATATACAACTTGGCATGGTGTTTATAAGGTACACTGAAAACTTAAACTAGTCGAGCACAGGCTGGACTAACTTTAAACTAGTCGAGCAGGCTAGACAAGCAAGCTGGACTAGCTTGAACTAGTCAAGCAGGCTAGTCAAGCCTGATGGATAGGTTATGGCCGACTTGACTAGCTTAAGATTAGTCCGGCTCAGCCTGACTAGCTTGATTTGTTCTGCTGGACTAGTCTGTGGCTGGACTAGCTTATGTTAGTCAAGCTGGTGCCCATCTTGAATAGCTTTAGCCTAGTCCAGCTAGTCAAGGCACCGAGATGCAATTTAATATTCTTTATATCAGCTTTAATTTTTAAATAATACAGGTGGACTTATCGCTAACCCCACTCAATTGTTTAAATCTTTTTCATGCTGACTATATACTCTCTAAATGTAAAAGAGTGAGACAAAAATACTCTAACACAGGAGTGAAATCATTTTCACTCTAAAAGAGTGGAAAATCACTCTATAGAGAGTGATTTATCCTATTTTCATGTCACTCACTCATCGAGTGATGAAATTTAAACAAGAATAAATTAATTATTCACTCCGATTCATAGATTGATATTCTCTGTCCATCGCAAAATTGCATTTATCGGAAATAAACACCTCTGATATCATATTCTGCTAACATTACATACAACCATTGCTACGAGGCAATGGTCAAAGAATAAAAGCTAGTCCAGCGACTTACGTAAAGCTAGTCCAGCAATGCTGGACTAGGCTAAAGCTAGTCAAGATGGGCACCATCTGGACTAACTTAAAGCTAGTCGAGCGACTAGCCTAAACTAGTCCAGCTTATGACGGACTCACATCAAGCTAGTCGGGCGACTAACGTAAAGCTAGTCCAGCAATGCTGGACTAGGCTAAAGCTAGTCAAGATGGGCACCATCTGGACTAACTTAAAGCTAGTCGAGCAACTAACCTAAACTAGTCCAGCTTAGGACTGGCTTCAAGCTAGTCGAGCGACTAACGTAAAGCTAGTCCAGCAATCGATGGGCACCATCTGGACTAACTTTAAGTTAGTCAGGCTGACCAGTTTATGTTTTCAGTGTAGATGTTTTATAGACGCGCAAGTTCCGGTTAAATGTCTTATGAGCCGCTAGCTGAAATTCATTGGTCACATTCTCCGTCTCCCTGAAAAAGAGCCTGCTATACGTACTAACAAATGGCCGAAATTCGGGTCGTCCACATGGTCCATGTACATCTTATTTAACCTTTTATAATGCTACGTTTACTAGCAGACAATGAAGGCAAGGTCCCTCTTGCTAAAGACCGCCGTGCATGGGGACAACTTGTCATTAATGTTGTGGTCGCCTGCACTGCAGTCGAAGGATGATGATGATGATTATCATGAGTCACCACAGGTGACGAATTGTAATATCTTATTTATTTATCACACGATATAGGCATAAGATCATTGGGAGTTAGACGATATCAAGCAACTTGTTTCGATATTACATAAACATAGAAATAATTTCAATCTGTCATAGCATGCTTCGGCGACGACAAAACCTATTGTTCATGTTGTACGGGGCCGACCGGTCAAAAGAAAATCGAGTTTTCAATTTATTTTATTTTTTGAAAATATTTCGGGGGATTTTTTTGTATTTATTTTTTTTTATCTTCAATTTTTCAACAACAAAAATCGGTCGGTCGGGCCCGTACAACAATTAGTACAACAGGGGGTTCATTTGTCAAAATGTCTGTTATGCTGTTTTGTCACGGGGCAGTATACGCCGCCTAAGAAATGTCTAAACGGTGAATTTATTATTTATTTTTAGCGGAGTTCTACCAATAACTTCTCACGTGACAAATGGCTAGTGTAATATTTTGAGCTACATTTGGTGTACTTACAGGGTGTCCCAAAAGTCTATGCACGTTTTTGAAGAGTCATATCTCATAAAATATAAATCATATGGTATAAATTTAACCATATTTTGATAGACGAGACTTGGGAAATTATTTTGATACCAAACACAACCCTATTGGTGAACCTAAAACATTATAACACTGGTTGGAAGTTTTTGGCCATGTGCCAGACCCACCCATACCAAATACCACACATTGTTGCTAAAATCAGGTGCACATAAATTAACAGTATGAAAGCAACGTTGCGTATTAGTCAAAGTTCACATGCTTACCTTGCAACATTAATGTTATTACCAAACTCGGTCACTCATAACATAAATAGGCGTAGTAGACAACATTGCACAGTAAAAGTCTTCATTCAAGATGGTAAACAGCATAGGATAAGCGAATACAAATTGTATGGTTCTACGCTGAAACAAATTCAGTTCAACTTACTCAACAAAAGTTCAGAAACATTTCAAAGTGAAACGCGCACCAGGAAGAATATCCATTTTGAAGTTAGTGGATACATCTTTAACACAGGAACTGTGCATGGTTTGTATCGATGTGGTAGAAAGACTGGTAGATCAACAAGTCACATTGATGTCATAAGACATGCAGTAGCCAAAGGTCCAAAGAGATCTATTCGCCGACTTTCCGCAGAAAACAAGATTAAAAGATCAATTGTTCAGAGAATTTTGCGTAAGGACTTGAAGAAGTTTCCATACAAGATTCAGATCAAACAAAACATTATAAAGCAGCGGACAGATATAGTTTGTTATTATGATGGGATCACTGTAATGTAAAATTATAAACATTAATTGACGGATCACTTTTCGTGTAACTAACTCTACCCGTCTTTTGTTAATCTCAATAGGTATGGATTTATGAACTTTATTCCTCCAAAGTATAAAATTGCATTTTTGCAGTAATATATATTTTACTTCTAGGGTGGCATTACAACCAGATGTTACTCCAATGTTTGGTATCAAAATTATTTCCCACATCTCCTCTTTCTAAATATGTATTCATATTTTCAATACGACTTATATTTTGTGAAATACAAAGCTTCAAAGTCGTGCATAGACTTTTGGGACACCCTGTATATATGATAAATAGCCGTCATATGAGTATGACAACTCTTGATTTTTTACCGTACCACAGATGCTGTAAGGAACATGACGATTGTTATGAAAATGCCGTCATCAACAACGTTTGTTGGTGGGATTGGCAAACTTACCTATCAATATACAAATATGACATGTATAATTGTGGCAAGGAAAACGTGAATATAAAATGTAGTAAGTATCCTGTATTACATTGTATGCTATCTATAATTTGAATTGTGCACGATGTCAAGTCATTCTAGTCATTGTGTGAATGATTAATTAAGTACTATATAAATGCCTAAAATGTATTCAAATAACAGTTACTAATAGGTGTCACATGTTTCCAAATTAGAATTATGGACGGAAGGAGGTACACGTGGGTTTCTTAGTACGCCATTCAATTAGCTGCTTATCTTACTGCAATCTGATATGTAGAACAGCATAAGGGGGCCGGCTGTCAACCCTAAAAATATGAAATTTATCAAGCGCTGTAACTATTAATGTGATGTACGAGGGTCGTTCAATAATTAATGAAAGTGATCATGGTATGGGATGCATGAGTGATTCTATTGAGAGATAATATGATCAATACAAAGAATGAACCTTTGTCTTTCAAACAATGCACTTTTGGATTTCTAAGTGTGAACTATGACGTCATAGCATTGTCTCAAAGTAAGTATACTTGGGACACTACTAAATCAGTTATTTGGCGGTAAATTTGAATTGTTTGTATGAAACATGTGGTAAGAAGATTGCATAACATGACACCAGAAGCAGGTAAATACCAATTTTTTTTCGCGTAAGTATGATAAAAAATACCATAACTTTAATCCCTGTGTAATTTGATATATGTAGTATAAGAGGAAAAAGTAAGGAGAGGCAATTGAATAAAAAGTATACAAATATCAGTATTTCAAATAGCCAATTTCATTGAAAAATGCCCAGTAAGTGAATCACTAATATTGCGGAAAATCAAACAATTTAGGACAAATCTAAGCAATTAACCAGTTTAAGAGATTCCATATGATAACTAACTAATTATCTGAACTTATTCGCATGAAACATGCAGAAAATATGCGCATGCGCAGACGGCAGATCATTTTGAACTGGGCCAAAAATGGCTAAAATCATGAAATTTACCAGATAAAAGCTTACTGTGCCTTCACATTTTAATCAGAAATAATGAAAAATGCTTAAATCAATGTGTATAAATATTGTGATAGTCAAAATAAAGATATACATGAATGTATCAATCAAACATGGCTGCCACGACCTCTCTTATTACTGTTATCTTTAGAGCTACTAGATATGTATTGTTAAAGTAATCGTCACATAATGTCAATGGTTTGAGGAAATTTTATGAACAGCTCCTTCTGAAATCCCCACTATTATTGCTTTACATTCCACAACAATTTACTAAATTATTATCCCTCCATTGTTCTTTATCCTTTGTTGTTTTCTAAGGTATATTATTGCGGATTTTGCTAAATAAAAGCGTATTTGAGATGGTCCCTTCTTGTTTGTTTTAAGGAATTCAGATCTGAAAAGAGTGTCAAACATGGATAAGTGTGTGTTCTAACTATGTGCCAAATGTTATCTGTTCTTATGCTTGCATTGCTGAGATATACGCACATATATCAATCAACCCATATTCAACATATTACATATCCAGCCAAATAATTGACAGATTTCAGTCAGTGTCTGAAACCTATTGTGTTTATGCTAATGACGTTACATAACCAAAGATATCTAACAATCTAAAAGTGTATTGTTTGAAAGACAAAGGTTCATACTTCGTATTGATCACATTATCCCTTAATAGAATCACTCATGCATCCCATACCATGATCACTTTCATTATTTACTGAATGACCCTCGTATATAAAAGTATACATTTTTGGAAAGGAAATGAGTCGGCATTTCTTGTATCAAATTTCACTAACAATTCTGGTTTTCTTTTTAATTTGATCAAAAATTTGATTCAATCGTAGCAAATTCAGTTTTTTTGTAAAAAATGCTGAAATTGCACCAAAGTCATCTTAAGTCGCTTCCCTCGGGACATTTTTTAGTGTTTACAATTTTGAACCAAAAATGAGATTTGTTTACCTCCAAAATCACTTGGCACTTTTTGGTCAACATTTTTGGTATGAAATAAACGGTACTTATAATCATATTGGTCAACATTTTTGGTATGAAATAAATGGTACTTATATATTTATTAATTTTGATTACCATTAAACATGCTAGATACCAAACAGTGCCTATCTTTCGTTTTAAGGATTTCTTATTTCATGTCTCATTATAATAATATAGTCTCATTCCTGCTTCTTTTAACTATTCATTTGAATCCTAGAAACGAGCAAAGGTTGCGGCGGCGCCATGTGCATCTGTGATCGTACCATCGCAATGTGTTTGAAGGACGCATGGAACACTTTTGATGACAACTATCAATGGTATCATAATTCTGCCAATTGTGAAGAAAGTGAATCTATGCCAAGGACTTTAGAGGCTAGCAAAAGAGATAACCATGTACTCACATGATGACGGAAACATTATCAATTATAAAGCATGATTAAAGACATATTATGTGATCTTTTCCAGGGGCGCCCTCTATTCATGATTTTATTTAAAAAGTAAATTTTCATGCAGATTTACATTTCTGATCATAAATCATAAATATATTCTGAGTTACAGAGCGATACGATTCCTAATTATTTCAAAATCGTGGTTTAAAGAGTGAAAATAAACTCCCCTGCTAGCAAGGAAAGTTTATTTTGAAATAATGTAGTATAAGAGGAAAACGCCCAGTCATTGAATCAACAATGTTCATACAATATAAAGCAGCTTACCAACCCACGGTGTTTACAATTAGACAAAAATTAACAAACACGGAGCCAAGTATGGAGCCAAATCAAAGGACCTTGATCGTTTACAATCTCTTCAAAACAAAGCCGTTAAATTATATTCGTTGATGACAGGAACAGGATGATAGCCCATCGCCTCTCATGGATAGACTACACTGGTTACCCATACGGGTGCGCATCAAATCTAAGATACGCATGTGCAGTATGTATTCAAATGTCTGCAGGGTAACGCACCAGATGAGATTACCTTACAAACTTTCTTTCTCATAAAGTCAAACCTGCCACTGGACCTATATACACGTTCATCATTGGACATTTCTCTTCTCACTGATCATATGGGAACAAATCGTATTAGGAATAATTCGTTCTATGATTCTGCACCCTCACTGTGAAGCTTCCCGTAAAACATCAGGGAGGTATGCACTGCCGAGTATCAAGACGATTTTGAAGTCATTTCTATCCATCATATTGACTCTGTTTGCATTGTTCTACTTTGTTTTTGATTATTTTTGTTTTATGGCGCTTGACTTTTCTGGAAAGGCGCCTTATAAATGTTGATTATGTATGTACATTGTATGATTATGTATGTAATTGAGATCGATAGTAATAAGAAGGGGAATACTGCGACTTTCGGTGACATGTCATGCCGCATCAAATACCGCTGGAGCGGGATGACGGCTGCAGTTTGTCAAACTCAACATAGTCGTTTCTACTAAGCAAAATATCCGGTGTCACTCTAAACCAGGCTTTCTCAACTAGATCTACTGATGCTCCACATTTTAGTAACCAACTTGTTGAAGCTCCGCTTGTGGTCCAGGGGCGACGCTCCGGCCCCTGAAGCTCCTGGGTTTTGGGGTTATAACTGACTTAAATCGCCTCTCGTTGGTCATAGTTTTTTAGAATTTACAATTCAAGTTATTTTTCAGAAGAAAACAGAGCTCGGTGTGGTGCAAGTTGTTTTTGGTTTTTTTCGCAGACGGTCAGTGGTGGATTTTAGTAGGCCTATCTGGCGATATCATGATATGATTTTTTTCTATCCGCTAGACCACACACGCTCTCATCAAATTCACCAAATAATATGTTCTAAACTGCTAAGCTATTGCTTTTAGAAATAAGGCCCATCTCTGTGACAATTTGATTCAGTATCACTTTCCAAACTGGCTGCCAGAATGGATAAGTTGATGTTAAATATTATGATATTGATATTTTATGGAATTTGACAATTATTTCATCCACTTCGGGAACCATTTTAGGGGCCATTTTGGATTTTGAAC
Organism: Ophiura sarsii; assembly: GCA_035610835.1. Classification (NCBI taxonomy): domain Eukaryota; kingdom Metazoa; phylum Echinodermata; class Ophiuroidea; order Amphilepidida; family Ophiuridae; genus Ophiura; species Ophiura sarsii. Next base: position 155,523,257 of record CM069441.1, on the reverse strand, counting down.
TGTGTTAACAAAGCAAAAATATTGGTTATGAGCTACTAGTGGTCTAACGCATACATCTCATCGTTAAAATTATATTTTCATCATACATTTCTGAAATATGTTGAGGAAGCAGCACTCAAAACTGGGCTCCACATGAATGCCAAGAAAACCAAATGCATGGTATTCCACCAAGCACAAGCGGTACAGCTAAAAACCTCTGATGGAAGTAACCTAGACAACGTAGAGGACTTCAAGTACCTGGGAGCTTGGGTTGGTAGTAGCCAGCATGACATAAAAGTACGTAAAGCACTTGCTTGGAAGGCCTGCAATGCTCTGAACAAAGTGTGGAAATCCAGCCTCTGTCGAAAAATCAAAATCAGACTTTTCCAAGCTACTGTTCAAAGTGTTCTACTGTATGGAGCTGAGACATGGACCATCACCAACAGACTGAATAAATCTCTAGATGGATGCTACACTAGAATGCTGAGAACTGCACTCAACATTAGTTGGAAAGATAAGGTACCAAACAAAGACCTGTATGGAAACTTACAAAAGGTATCAGAAAACATCACAGATCGAAGGATGAGATTTGCAGGACATTGCATGAGAAGAGAAAATGAGATTGTATCCGACCTGCTGCTATGGAAACCCAAACACGGACACACATCTGTCGGCCGCCCAGCCTTAACATACTTGGACAACTTGGCGAAAGACACAGGACTGAGGAATGATGAGGAGATGAAAGCATGCATGAGGGACAGAGTAGTTTGGCGAGCCATCACGAAGACCGTTCGAGAACGACATAAGTAGTAGTAGTAAGTAATGTAATTTTTGACCACTTTAGACCAATTTCGACCATTAATTTGGCGGCCATTTTGGTTTTAAAGTATGTTTACAAAATACTAGGTATGAGTTTCTAGTGGTCTAACACATACATCCCATTGTTAAAAATATATTCTGATCATACATGTTGGTTTATATATGCCAATATATGGAATTATATCATTTTTGGCGGCCATTTTGGCGGCCATCTTGGATTTAGGTGTGTTAACAAAGCAAATTTGATTGCTATATGTCATTTTATGAGATTTGACCCGTTTTGGCGGCCATTTTGGACGCCATCTTGGATATCTGGAGAGCATCCCATTTTTTCTCACTGTTAACATCTAAAATGTGTTTAAGGACCCTAAAAAGTTGGTTTGGTTTAGTACTGGGGTGCACGTCAATCCCTCTGTACATACCCGACTAATATACGAAATCAAATTATCTGAATATAGAAATGTTGCCGAACTGTGAACTTTCTGGTAACAAGAGTAGAAGTATAGGCCCTATATTACCACCTGCTTTACTTAACGGGTATCTATGGAAGTCCCTGGAACATCTGGTATATATACTAAACCCAATTTGTCGTAATAAAATGGCTTCAGTATCAAAATGAATGTCATTATATGTAACAAACGAAATATTGTAATTTTTCCAAAATGCGTCATTATCTGGCAACACTGCCGTTAAAGTATATAATACCCCAAGCTGTTTTCATCAGATATGAGTAGGGTAAAGTCATCTCTCCCTCCTCCTATGAGGACAATATCCTGAGTGCACTGGCAAGTAGTTTTTACGAGATGCAAAGATAGGCTAAAATATCAATTTTCTTAATATGTCAAAACTAGCAGTGTTGCCAGTCAGAAAATACATCAAAACATTTTTTTTAATTTTTTTTTTAAATTTGTGTCTAAAGTATAAAGATGTGTCTTTATCAAGTAATAGCTACTTTTGAAAAAAAAATTTGCATATTGCTGCAATAAGATAACGAATGTGCGGTAAATTTCGACTATTTTTAACTGATATTGACCCAAAAATGGCTAAAATCTAAATTGGGCTGTTGCCATGGCAACGAGTAAAAGATTATCAAACTAATCTCGTTTTTCTGATATGCTACCAAAGTACTTCAACCTGGCCAGGAAGAAAAAAAATTACAAAATCGGCGAGCTTTGCCACCCATACTCGATATTTACCTGAGATGACTCTTAAGTCACACATTTCTCCCACTATTTATTACCTGTCTACAGACCGCCATTGTAGAGCTCCTCAGATTGACCGCCATTGATTGATCCTCAGATTGCCTCAGATTGCGTTATTCCCAAAACAGCAATAAATAGTTTAAAGTGTTGACAGAAAGGGGGCAAAGGTCATTACAAACAAGCTTGGTGACAATAATCTTGTTGAGCGGTTGCATACTTGAACAACGTTGTGTAAAATGTTGAGTAAATATTTAAGCAACCTTTTTGCAGCGCAGGACCACAATTAGATTTATTCTGTCTTGGCATCCAAAACGGAATACACTGACAAATAGTTTAAATTGCCATCCTTGTTTGACATATATTTGTTTATGAATATCATTTCAACGGTGGTATAGCGACGTCACTAGCGATGAATATTGAATAGTCGATTTTTATAGCCAAAAAATACACGACATGGACATATACTGAATAGTTCATGTCATGTGATCTATTTTGCACCAAAAGAATCACATAAATATGTTTATGTATGATATAATATGGACTATTTATACCTTCATACCCAGATAGCAAGACTACGTTTGGCAAACGTTCACAGTAAAAACACCATTGATAAGAGATGTCAGATATCATGTATAAGCCTATAGTTTAATAACATGTTAAAATAAATTACAGATTCACTACCGAACGGGAATAGTGTATGTAGCTCTGCTGCATCGCCTAGAATTCCCATTACAAATTACCGGTTCACTACCGGGAGGAAGTGATGTATTATGTAGCTCTGCTGCATCGCCCAGAATTCACAATATTTTGCCTACTGCGTGCTGCTATACCAAAAATGCTCAATATATAATAAAACACTTGACACAAATAAAATACCCAACATATGGCTATATTTGATAAATTAAGCAACAGTTGCTATACAAAAATGCTCAATATGTAATGAAAACAATTCACAAATTAAGCAACAGTCACAAAATGCCCAACAAATGGTTAATTAATAATACCCAACTGTTGTGTAATTAAAATTGTGCAACTGCTGAGTAACTGGAATTGTTCAACTGTTGGTGAAAACATGTTATCCAACGGTGGGTAAATTTTACGCAACTGTTAAGCGGTTGCATACTTCAACAACGTTGTGTAAAATGTTGAGTAAATATTTAAGCAACCTTTTTGCAGTGTAGTATTGTATTTGAATCGATCATTTGGAAAGACGCGAACGGAGTCTCTGGTAATTAACAAATTATACCTTATGTACTATAATATTAAACATGTTAAAGCGCAATTCCAGAACTGACATTGAACAAACTCAATCGGTCGAGTGCACCAATGGCGAGTAGCTGAAGAATAGCGCTACCTCGCTAGTAACTGAGGCGTAACCAAAAAATGTGAAAAGCACCAAACCGGGGTAAGCTAATAACTAGGCTAGTAATTTACGCTAAATCTTATGCCTGACCGGACCCAAGAGTAAGTTGGAGCACAACGTTATAAGATGAGACAATGGTATATAGTTTGGACGGGGCTTTTCATTCGAATAATAATACCTTCAGTGCGTATGTTCATCGCGTTAGCGTGCCCTACACATAGTCGCCAGAGCCGATTAATTCGAAGCAGGAAGTTGGTAAACAGCTCGCTGGATTCGTCAATTTTATGAATTTGTTGTTGTTTGATTAAAATAAATCTAACAAACTGCGTTATTTTATGATAAAAGATCGAAATAACCAATGAACTATTAAAATAAGAATGAGAATAAAATATAGTTCTTAACTGTTTTGCTATATACAGGGTGAATACAACAAAATGTGCACGATTTGAAACGGCCATTTGACATTGATGCGTGCATTGAACCATGGAATTATTGTTGTTTGTATAAAGCGTTGTTAATCTAGTTTATCCTCCCCAAAAATGTTGTGTAAACTGTCCGCAGTTATATTTTTATTCACCCTGTATACATACGATGGTCTTATAATGTATAGGCTGTACCATTGCGGCCATACACGACGACACAAATATTGTACGGCCTATATACATTATAAGACCATCGTATATAGCAAAACAGCTACGAACTATATTTTATTCTCAGAATACAAATGTAAATACGTTCTTTAAAGGTGTCACTTGTAAAGGCTTTTTTGGCTGCAATGAATGCCGACTTTGGTTTTTCTTACTTCGTTCTACATGTGCTAGGGCAGAACACATTTATGAAGAATGCAACATATGCGTTCTCTATGTGTTCTTGTTCTAAACACTCAAGTAGAACACCAAATATGTGTTCTACATGTGGATATCTGTTACATTTGAACACATCCATGTGTTATGGATGTGTTCAGTTTATGCTTCCAATGTGTTCAGTATGTAGAACACAATATATGTGTTAGTATCTGTTACATTTCGTCGCTGTTCTGACATACCGGCACATCACAACAGAAATAAGTAAAGAGATGTGCCGGTATGTCAGAACAGCGACGATTTGAATACACCCATAACACATGAAATGTTCAGTTTATGCGTCCGATGTGTTCTGCTATATTTGCAGTGAAAGCTTAGCACCGTGGTGACAATTCCAGTGCAAAGAGTTTCACACTTGTTTACAAACACCTCACGTGCCAAGCAGACTCGATAATCTAACACATAACTCATGAAAATTCATTTTCTAAATCGATGTTCAACATGTGTCAGTATGAAAAGATATCATATGGAACGTTTACAACATCGTGCTTCATGCGAATTTCGTATATGACTGTCATAGTGTTGTATTCTTTAGCAACTTCTATTGAAATCGAGTCTTCAATCACAGCTAATACACCTTGCATTGCGTTTGTTCGAGATTTTCCCCCGCCAACACAACACCGGAGGAGATATCTGTAGCCTTCGCCACTATTTCAAGGTATGAATTATTTCATTTTTTGTTTATGTTTTAGTTTTTTTGTGTATTTTCCATGATTATAGCCTTACTCTTCTCCAAAACGTAGATATGTATTATTCAAGTTTTGCCCTTCCCACATTGTCCCTATCAAAGTGTTTCGCAGGTTGGTCGGGATTTATCAGTAAAACGTAATAGATCGTATTTCCAAAATTGTATATTTTGTCTGTAACAACTCCCAAAGAGGATATTTAGAAACATAGTCAAACAAGAGAGAAAACTGCAACTCATTCCATCCCTCGTTGAAATCTGCAGCAACGATAGGCCATTCCATCCCTCGATGAAATCTGCATCAACGATAGGCCATTCCATCCCTCGTTGAGATCTGCAGCAACGATAGGCCATTCCATCCCTCGTTGAAATCAGCAGCAACGATAGGCCATTCTATCCCTCGTTGAAATCTGCAGCAACGATAGGCCATTCCATCCCTCGTTGAAATCTGCAGCAACGATAGGCCATTCTATCCCTCGTTGACATCTGCATCAACGATAGGCCATTCCATCCCTCGTTGAAATCTGCAGCAACGATAGGCCATTCCATCCCTCGATGAAATCTGCAGCAACGATATGCCATTCTATCCCTCGTTGAAATCTGCAGTAACGATAGGCCATTCCATCCCTCGTTGAAATCTGCAGCAACGATAGGCCATTCTATCCCTCGTTGAAATCTGCAGCAACGATAGACCATTCCATCCCTCGATGAAATCTGCAGCAACGATATGCCATTCTATCCCTCGTTGAAATCTGCAGCAACGATAGGCCATTCCATCCCTCGTTGAGATCTGCAGCAACGATAGGCCATTCTATCCCTCGTTGAAATCTGCAGCAACGATAGGCCATTCCATCCCTCGTTGAAATCTGCAGCAACGATATGCCATTCTATCCCTCGTTGAGATCTGCAGCAACGATAGACCATTCCATCCCTCGTTGAAATCTGCAGCAACGATATGCCATTCCATCCCTCGTTGAAATCTGCAGCAACGATAGGCCATTCCATCCCTCGTTGAGATCTGCAGCAACGATAGACCATTCCATCCCTCGTTGAAATCTGCAGCAACGATATGCCATTCTATCCCTCGTTGAAATCTGCAGTAACGATAGGCCATTCCATCCCTCGTTGAAATCTGCAGCAACGATAGGCCATTCCATCCCTCGTTGAAATCTGCAGCAACGATATGCCATTCTATCCCTCGTGGAAATCTGCAGCAACGATAGGCCATTCCATCCCTCGTTGAAATCAGCAGCAACGATAGGCCATTCCATCCCTCGTTGAAATCTGCAGCAACGATAGGCCATTCCATCCCTCGATGAAATCTGCAGCAACGATAGGCCATTCCATCCCTCGTTGAAATCAGCAGCAACGATAGGCCATTCTATCCCTCGTTGAAATCTGCAGCAACGATAGGCCATTCCATCCCTCGTTGAAATCTGCAGTAACGATAGGCCATTCCATCCCTCGTTGAAATCAGCAGCAACGATAGGCCATTCCATCCCTCGTTGAAATCTGCAGTAACGATAGGCCATTCCATCCCTCGTTGAAATCTGCAGCAACGATAGGCCATTCCATCCCTCGTTGAAATCTGCAGCAACGATAGGCCATTCCATCCCTCGTTGAAATCTGCAGTAACGATAGACCATTCTATCCCTCATTCAAATCGTCTATAAAATTGACCTGAATTATTGCTAATGCGAAGAAAAACGAACTTCCGAGAAGTTCGACTGGATGATGATATAATGGAATGGAATGTAATAATGTGAGTATTAACTCCATAACTTCCGATTCATAAATGTGAAAGTTTAGTGTGATAAATTGACAAATCTATGCCGATGCGATGCCGATTTTCAGGGTTCTATTAGCATGATCCATGTGTCACAAGATCTATAAGATTATTACAATGCAATCGATTATATGACTCTCGGCCGAGTGCGCCAAACTGTAGCGTAAGTTACTAACGATGTAGTTCTGAGAGCATAGGTAAGTGTAAATAAAGAATCACGTTGAATCGGCCTGCGGTCCGAACAAAATGACGCCATTTTTCAGACGACGCTGGCCACGCGTCTCGGACGATCCAATATGGCAACGGAAGTGCACCATTTTGAAATATTTTTAACAGTCATCGCCCGGTTAACGATGAAAATAATTGAAAAAATAGTATTAACAATTGGGGTGATTAGCCACCCAGAACGGTTTTGGATTGGAAACATTTTCTTCTAACCTATGATGAATTTTTCAAAATGATTAGATCAACATTCGCGATTACGTGTTATTTCAATACTTATTCAAAATTTAGGTTTCCGCATGTCCATCGTCGTCTGCCATTTTTGTGGCCAAAAATGTCGAAGTTGTTTACCACTTTTACAAACATAAAGACTATCTTGACATTACATATATCTTTTGGGCGAGTGTCACATACAGATGTTGCACTAAAAAGGTACAATTTTCATGATAAAAATCCGGTTTTTTTGTAATTGAATAGTTCAATGGTTTATTAATAACATGATGCCACTTCAATCGTCCGATCTCTGTAGCGTGCTACTGTGATCCTCTCTTTTATAACCGGGTCGAACTGGTGCTCACCGGGAAAAATACCTTTGCCCCCCCCCCCCCCCCTCCCCCTCCCCCCTGACAAGTGACCCTGGCTACGCTACTGTATGATGGGCTGGTATGATTCCGTTTAGAATATACCGTATTATCATATATAAACGTGATAATCGCACCACATGAAGAACAAGAAACCGAAAGTGCTTACTTTTTGCATGACCTCTGTTGCAGTGTTTCTTATTTATGTTTTACCCTGGATCATCCTACATGAGATGTAAATAATATGTGGTCCAATCAATTGTTTTAATTGCTCTCTTAACAATCATCGATCGATCACAGTCCACAAACAGTTTATGCTTCAAAGTATTATTTCAAAACACTACCCAAACGCACCTATCGATCTCATTCGATTTGATCGTATATAAATGTGTTACTGTGAGTTAAATATCCGTCAAAGTGTCTGGTTCATCAAGGACAAATCGAATTGCGAACATAATTTAATATATCGTCAAATCCGATCTACATGTTGCTATATAATGTGTCAAACGCGACTATATTACTGATACTATTAATAATAAGTATTAAAAATTGTAAAGACTTATTCGAGATAGCTTCAATGAGGCTTATTAGAAAGAACTCTAGATCATGACACTTTTGTTTATCATGTTTATTAACAAGCTTAAATTAAGTTTTGATCAAAAGAACAAAGCTTGATTATGAAGCTGGAATCATCTCAAAAATTAAACCATCTCAATAAATAAAACAAGGTAGTTATAAACATTATTATCTTTAAACAATTTAATCCGTTCTGTGAGTTTGTCAATTGGACCCATGCTAATGTTATGAGGTACCGACAATAATACGCTAGAAAATATACAAAGGACAAAGCTATAAAGTTTACAATGTTAATTATAATACAGGTTGAGTCATAAAAGTGTACTCAAAGTAAAATAATTATTAAAAATATTTATTATCAGAATATGAAGGCAACCAATGTATGCGGCATTAGATGCATTTATTCACTATCATCAGCAAAAAGAATTATGACATTTCATGGTACCGTTTACCAGATATGATTATTTTGGTAAAGTTACTGCATTTTGAAACCGAACACAATATTGAATATTTTTCTCAATAATAGTTGATATTAATGAACAAGTTGATTCATGTACAGGGTGAATCCAAAACAAATGTGCAAGATTTGAAGCGGCCATTTGATCTTGATGCGTGCATTGAACCATGGGATTTTTGTTGATTGTATAAAGCGTTGTTAATCTAGTTTATCCTCCCAAAGTATGAAAGTATTCGACTTAAAAATAAGCAACCTGTGGCAAGTTTCGTAAACTGACCGCGTTTTTCGCCATTCCAATGGGATTTACACACAGTAAAATTGGTTTTGCTAAAATGGTCATTATTCTCCCATTAATTGTCAAAATGTTCCTGTAAAATCATTCTTTCACTCTGGGATAAGTAATTAATAGTCTGATACTGAGTTGTCAAATGAAAAAGGCAAATCTGAATACAAGCATCACCTGTTACAGACCAAGAAGGCAAGAAGTCTTCAAGAAGTGGAGGCACGTGTCAGAGCCGAAGTGACAGGCTACACCGCAACAGTGGAATGGTTAATCGACCTGTTCGCAACATGTTTGACAGGGCACATACATGTTTACAGCAAAATGGTGGCCATATCGAAGGAAGGCTTCATTAACAAAACTTAATATCAGCAAACAACTAAATGATTTCTATTTTGAATTGCAAGGAAGCTAACATTTTATTGTATGCCTTAAAAAACACCTTTAGCAGAAGACCGTAACTCATACCGTGTGAACCTAAATGTGAATGACTTTTCAGTGCAATTATCAAAAAACAAAGTGTCTTATTAAGTATTATTTATTTCTACAATGTTTTACCACCTTTGGCTCATTTAATATACCAGGAACCTGTAATAAATTACAGGCACAACAATGCTTTTCTTGTAGACTCTCACTCCATATCATCATGCTGATGCAATATTCATGTCTTAACTGTGTAAATCCCATTGGAATGGCGAAAAATGCGGACAGTTTACACAACAAGTTACAGTTTGCTTATTTTTTAGTCGATTACTAGGATAAACTAGATTAACAACGATTTATACAGACAACAATAATTCCATGGTTCAATGCACGCATCAATGTCAAATGGCCATTTCAAATCGTGCACAATCTTTTTTGATTCACCCTGTATGGTATACAATAACTATCTAACAAAGACAAATCAAAAAATTTCAGTTATTTTTTCAAACACAAAGTCGGCAGAGGGCACCAATGGCGGGTAGCTGAAGAATAGCGCTACCTCGCTAGTAACTGAGGCGTAACCCAAAATTTTGAGAGCACCAAACCGGGTTAAGCTGCTAGACTAGTAACGGGCGGGTAATTTACGCTAAGGCCTAAAAAAAAATATTTGATTGGCGTAACCCGACCGACCCTAAATACATCGCCGACCCTGAATATATTTTTATTATTTTGAGGGGGGAAAAATACAAAAAAAAACAGAAAAACACACACAAAACTTAAATCTGAAGTTTGTTATTGTTTAAATAAAAAGAAAAATATTTAAAGAAAAGAGAATTTTTGCCGTCTCTTCATTTGTGTGTACTGCTGTCTTTTAAGTGTTCAAAAGTAGATGATTTAAAATTTAAAAAAATTAAAAATTAAAAAAAATCCCGACCGACCTACCCTATTTGTTTTGGTCATGTTACGCCAATCAAACCTTTCTTTTTTTAGGCCTAAATCTTATACCTCACCGGACCAAGAGTAAGTTGGAGCATAACAGTTTATGCTGTAACTAAACGACAATTTCTTATTTGCCCGATGGACGATTACATAGATATGATGATCAGTGAGAGAATGTTATCATGCAATTTATTATCAACTTGTGTATAATAATTATACTCAATGATACAATTTATTATAAAATATTTTAAAACTATCTACAATCATGCATACACAGTTGTAAAAATTAGTTCAAACAATCAAGCATCCAATCAATCAATCAATTCAATCAATCAATCAATCAATAAATTAACCAATAATTATTTAATTAATTAATTAAATAACATGAAATCAAATAAATAAACAAATTCATAAATAAATATGCCTATTGAATGAGTATTATAAATAAAGTAAACAAAAATATGAATACAAAATAAAAATACATAGGCCTACACATTTAATCAATCGATTGATTAATGTCAATATCATACTGTAATTCAATCAATCAATCAATCAATCAATCAACCAATAATTATTTAATTAATTAATTAAATAACATGAAATCAAATAAATAAACAAATTCATAAATAAATATGCCTATTGAATGAATATTATAAATAAAGTAAACAAAAAGATGAATACAAAATAAAAATACATAGGCCTACACATTTAATCAATCGATTGATTAATGTCAATATCATACTGTAGTTCATAGAAATTGACATAAATGATTTCATTAAAGTCACTAAAGTCATTAAAATCATTTGAAGAGAGACAAAAAATAGAGAAAAAAATGGGAATTACGGAAATCGAACCCGTGATTTACATTTACAAAAGCCAGGATCACAGTAGCACGCCACAGAGATTTGACGCTAGAATTGTGATATTTTTATTATTTAACCATTGATCCATTTATTTAAAACGAACGGATTTTGATCATAACATTTTTGCCATTTTATACCATTTTGTATGTTACTCTCGCACAAAATGTGTTTATAGTAATTATGGTCCTTATTTTTGAAAGAATGGTAATAAACTTTGAAATTTTCGAACACAAAAAATGGCGTTATATTCACAGATTTCATTGCTCTACTGGACATGCTGGACGTGGTGTGACGTGCCATAGACGTGTTGCATTATTCATGTTATTTAAATCAACGCTTGACGTAGCGACTGACGACACAGTTTTATAATTTTACGGAACACTCGTGTCAATATGATTGCTGTTTGATACTTGTACACACATTTGACGCATGCGACAATTAATTTTGTAAGGGGACGATGCTGATAAATGTGGATACTTACCTCACTAGTTACTATGCTGGTGTTACTCGCCAGTTATGCTCTAAGAATTACATCGTTAGTACGTTACGCTACATTTAGAGCATAAGTATACTAGGGAGGTAGCTTAATACCTCCCTATTAAGTTACGCTAATTTGGTGCACTCGGCCGTAAATGAGAAATAATGTCAAAACAATGTGATTATTACACGAATTTAGCAACAACAACAGCAAATTTGGCTTTTGTGATAGTCGGACTCAGTTCGGACTAGAGTGTTGACCGTTTTCAATAGTGAGATTCAATAGATCTTACCACATAAAATATCGCAAATCTTGTTCGGTTTATAAAATGTTGACTTTTACGTAAATGAGCATAAAATATGTTTACCACAACCAATTTTAACCAACTAAAATTCTTTAGAAAGCTAATGAGATAACCCGTCTGATTCAACAATAAATCTGTAAATTTTGTGCACAGATTTTAAGATATAAAATTCCAAAGTTGAGTACTGTAGCATCGTTTGTTTTTCGTGTCATATTCAAGATACATTTCTGATCCCGCAAATTGTTGCATTTCAATGTGACGAAACACGAATGGAATTTCCCCTTAACTGGTGCTTCATATCGTCTCGATTTACTTGAAGAAACAGACATTTCTTTATATGATCGCAACATTTAGGCAAATAATCTTAAAGTTAAGCTACCATCAAGCTTACAACACGCTGAAACACGTCATTCTTGAAAATAAAGGAACAGTAATGTTCAATACGCTATTAGGGCTGATATCCAAACTCTCAGCGGTGTTACACCGGTATTACACCGATGTTATACCGGTATTACACCGATATTTGTATAGAATGTCGGTGTAATACCGGTGTAACACCGCTGAGAGTTTGGATATCAGCCCTAACTGCGTCACTGCCACTTAATCTTTTGTTTGACAAGAATATGGCTCTGGTGGAGTTATGTCCCAGTTTATTCCAGTTATTGAATGGAATATAATAGCTATAAAATGGCCCAGGCTTATTTTGAACCGTAATTCAAAAGCGGACATATTTTTGGGTAGGAACATGCTAAAATGAGTAGATATGCATTCACCCTTCACGGGTGTGGGGGGGGGGGGGGCAAGAAAATGTATGCCACCAGAAAATTAGTTCGTCGGAATTGACCGGGAATTCCTTTTTGTCATTCAAATCTTTAAGTAAACTGTAATATGTTAGCACGATTTAGCTCGATGTGGTTTCTTTTTCTTTTAAGAATTTATGGCCATGACATGTAATCATTGACGAATCATTTTTCTCTAAAACAGCTATATTGATAAAAACATTCCTTTTTGAGGTGAATATCCGGGTTGTAGTAAGCCTAAATTCCCGCTATTATCTTCACGCTGAATCAGAGAGATCAATAGGAGTTACTGCAACAATGGATGGGCACTTTTCATCTGTAAGCACATACCGCGACAACAATACTCGAACGATTTTAAAGGAGGTGTCTCGCAAGCATAAAAGTGTGCATTATATGTTAGAAAAATAACTATCGAGTCCAACTTTTGTAATTATATAGAACAAAACGCCACACTTATGACAAAAACAAATAAAAACCGCAATCTCTCAACATGCACTTTTTAAAATTCGCGGCGAACGAAAGTCCCAGTGTCGATGATGTCATAGTTATACAATGCACATGCGCAAATTTGAGCACCGATACCCATGACGTCATCGACACCAGGAGTTTCGATCGCCGCGAATTTTAAAAATTGCATGTTGAGCGATGGCAGTTTTTATTCAGTTTTGTGACTAGTATGGTGTTTTGTTCTATATATATAATAACGTAATTTCAGCTCGATAATTATTTTTCTAACAAATAATGCTCAATGTTGTGATTGCGGGACCCTTCCTTTAACAAACAAAATGTCAAAATCACCGTAATTAAATTTTCCGTCTCCTGGTATTTTCATTTTTAGAATATGAGTAACAATTTTATAATTATAGGTGCTTTTACAACAGCCGAGTTACTTTTTTTGCTGTCTTATAGATTCAAAATAAAGGGAAACATAGAAAATTCTCCAATGTATATACTCTTATGCCAAAAGACTTTGGTGTATACATCAAAACTACAGCGTCCAAAACGGGAGGGCTTATATTAACTTTATAAGTAACAAACATAACTGCTTTTATATGATAAGGATATACACTCGTCCAAAGAAGTTCCTTGCCAATTAGTAAAGTCCAAATATTTCAAATTAATATTTAATAGAATATATATAATTGTATATCAAAATAAGCAGAAAGTAATCCTCTAACAGCTTAACATGGAATTTAGACATGATCACTCATGCATGGCAGATCCCATTCACTTGACAATGGCAAGGTCTGTGGAAGAAGATTGCAAAACATTGGATAATCCCTCCATTCCAAAGTTAATGCGAATGATTGAACACAATATGAACCTTACCATTGCTTAATGAATGTGCTCAGCTATGCATGAATGCGTACATCTTAATTTCATACAGACATGATAGAGAATTATTGTCTGCTTATTTTGACATGCAATTGTTTAATTTATATTCAATGAGTGGCAAGGAACTTCTTTGGACGAGTGTATGATTATGTTTTACCCTAGTCTGTGACAGGGGCGTAAAAGTAGATTTACAGCCACTCGGTAACAATAGAAATTAGAATTTGCAGATATCTTCAAGAAAATTGCCGATTTGACTTTTATGATTTCATTTCAGATATCGGCAAAGCATTACTGTTTGGACACGTCCCTTTAATGTTTATGGCCATAATGTGATTTATTGTTGAATGTTCAAATAAGAAACAAGAACACAAAATATAACAAGATAGACTTATTGATGATGAGCATATTGTGACCAAATATAAATCATTTTAAAGAATAAACTCCATGGAGTGTATACGTATTGCTTTAGTATTGGAGAACAGTTTCTGGCCTACCTCTATTCAAATCTTTGTATTTCAAACAATTTACAGTACTCTAGATTTGTCTCATATTTTCTCAAATCAAGATAAGATATAATTTCTTTTATATCCTTTAATAAATAAAAACGAAAGTATGTTTCCTAGTTTTAAGGTTATAAGATCTACTGATTTGGACCCAGTTTTGGGAACGCGTTGTAGTGATGCTCCATTTCATTCAACCGTTTGCGTTTTCGGAAGAAAAGTCATTATGGTTGTCATCTTTTAAAACTTTTAAATATCTTTATTCTCGATTACTAACGTCGCCAACGGTATTTTTAATGTTTTTACATTCTTTCCTCAACAATTTTTTTAAATATTGTGACAGCCTAATAACGTATTTATTTTCTTCACACATGTCACAGGTGGGCGTCTAGCAACACATAATGACGCGATTGGTATACGTAGTGGGGTTGGTCCTTGCGTTAGCAATATCAGGTAAAGTAGGCCTCATTGGTGGTTTTTTCATATTTATGTCAATCACATTTCTAGTATGTTTCGGTTCCCATTGATATGTCATTGTACAGTAGTGTCCCAGCAAACCTGCAACCTATGTTTACAGAGCTCTGGTTTTACTCTTAAGCCATGGATTTTATTTATGTTTACATATTCTGGATACCTTAGGATCTCCACATTACGTGGAAAATGATAATTAAGACTGGTTAATCTGTTTTCAAATTATGCCCATGTAAAGAAAGATACAATATGTCGAAAAACCTGTTCCACCGAGTTGGGGAGAAATGACGTTTCTACTTTTCAGTCCAGTTCACCACTAAAAAATAAACATTATACCAAAACCCAGTTCAACCGATTTAACAGAAAATTATACCTACATTGCTATTCAGCCTTATGACTCAATATGAACCGTAAAAGGTCTGCTCATCCGAATTTCTGTTAATATAAATAATGAAGTAGCAACATCCAGTATTTTCTATTTCCCAAAGCAAAGTCTATTAAAATATAAAAACGCTTGTTCATTTTGTAACAGATTGTGCGTATCAATCCATTGAGCAATGTATGTTCTGATGGTGTTACAACTCAATATCCATATTTATTGTTCAATATACACATAGGCCTAAGGCCGTGTGTTTTGAACTCGCCACCCTTACCGTTGCATGTCCAGATTTTTACATTTTACACCATCTGAGATTCGAATGAGACTATCGCAATAACTATTTGTTCTACCCCATATAAAGTATATATTTTCTGAACGGTAATCTCACAAGGAATCCAAATATGCTATTAGAATTTAGATAAGACCTAATGGTAACATGTTGTGATTAAGAATGTTCAAAAAATATCGATTTTTTTTACATATTTTGATTTAAGCTCAATAATAATTTGATACCTATCCCAATCATAATTTGACTGTGCATATTTAAGTTCCTCATGCAATTACCCATCAGAACATAATAGTTGTTAATGGTAAACGTGTTGAAATATACTATATCGAGAAGTAAATGAGCACAAACGTTTACATTTCATAATTATTAGAGTTTACAAGTTGTTGTTTTTTTGGTATGCACCCTATCCTAATTTAAACGGCATTTTTGTATACCCCTATTTGAGAGCTTTCCAAAAATGTATAATTTTGCTATCATCGGTTAAATATTTCTTTTGTTATAGTCATGTATGTAAAACCGATGAATTAGTGCAAGTTCACTGTGTAGCGAATAGGGGAAAAGCCAAGGACAACGCAATCGATTCATGATTACAATTGTTGTACAATAGTTGTCACATTTGTTGAAACAGAATCTTATAGAATATAAAATAATCTATAAAATGAGAGCAAAATCATGTTTGTACCATACAGGAATGAGGAGTTATAGTAAATTGAACGTAGAATTGGGAACATTTTCTATATTCCCCATAGAGATTGCACACAGCGCCGCCGCCGCCGCCACCGCCGCCGCCGCCACCGCCACCACCCCTGACTTTCACAACATAATCAATCATATCTCAGCCAAACATTTATAGAAATACCTGATTTATTAACACAATGTAGCTAGATAAATAGGCTTTCACATGACCGCTCAACCATAGCTCTACCACATTTAGTTGTTGAGTTAATAGAGAGAGATGGATGATTCGTCACCAAAAATGCAACGCCACCACCCTTTTTGGGTGGTGAGTTCAAAACACATGGCCCTAAGCGAATATTATTTACAAATCATAAAGGGATGAACGAAGCGTTGATATGGGTCAAACAATATTGAGTGATTAACCATGTTAACAGCTCTGCACAGCTGCATCGTCGTCGATTTCCGATCGGTTGAATGTGTTTATCATACATGTACCTCGATGACCTGGCCACCCCATAACAATACCCAACACAACACTCGAATTACTTAGAACGTGTTTCTGCTGGGGCACTGCAAAAAGTAAACGCTAATAATAAGTTTCAATCGGTCAGTTTTTAATTCCCCCTGTTTCTACTCGCGAAAAGTTACCGCTAAGTTTATCGATCCTAGTCGATGGGACACGACATTTGACTTTTTGTAAAACCCAACAATGCCACCGCACCTGAAAAAGATTGCTTCACAATAATATGTATAACCCAGCGTGACACGGTTCACGGCGCAAACCGCTAAGAATCACCTTTCTGTTTCTACTGGGTTTATTGCCGATTATTGCTGGTTTCAAACCTGCTTTGTGAAGGTTTTTGGGATTACCAAAAATACCGATTATTGCCCGGTTCTGCCTGTTTCTACTGGGCAAACTTAGCGGTAACTTGCCCAGCAGAAACACGCTCTAAGTGTATCGATCCTAGTCGATGGGCCACGACATTTGACCTTTTGTAATACCAAACAATGCCACCGCATCTGAAAAATATTGCTTCACAATAATGTGTATAACCCAGCGTGACACGGTTCACGGCGCAAACCGGCCGCTAAGAATCGCCTTTCTGTTTCTATTGGGTTTATTGCCGATTATTGCCGGTTTCAAACCTGGTTTGTGAAGGTTTTTGGGATTACCAAAAATACCGATTATTGCCGGGTTCTGCTTGTTTCTATTGGGAAAACTTCGCGTTTATTAGCGGTTTCTTCCCCAGCAGAAACACGCTCAATGATACCAAGATTCTTATCCGCGGGATGATGAGTCCTAATTATTACGGGTTACCATGGTTACTGGAGCATTCAAGGTTTTGCAAACACTATTGTAATCCGTTATTTAAAAGTTAAACAAAACTCCTTTAAAATGTGTGTGTCCCAGGTTTTCTGGGACACACTGTGGTATAGAGGGTTCCATTGTAACGGATTGGCTACCATGTTTAACAGAAAGAATACACACCTGTCTCATTGGTAACACGATTCGTGCAATGAATTGGACGTCAAGCACCGATTCCCCTTTGTAGTCCGTTGCCCATGGTCAGTGGCGTATCCAGGGGGGCCCGCAGGCCATGGCCTCCCATTGAAAAAAGAGTTTAAAAAAGCAGAAGGAGGAAGAGGAGAAGAAGGAGGAAGAGAAGGAGGTACGTCGCGCGCATTAGTTTGAATGTTTCCTTATAGAAGCTTAACAAGACGGCATTGCAGGACAGTTTCTCATGACCATTTTAGTTCAAAAACTGAAAAATTTTGCGCTCTCCTATTTTCTACAGGTTTTAACATTATAAAGGCCCTCAAACCATGCCAAATATTCTAAATATTATGTTGGGGACGTTAGAAACGTCATACTGGACCAATTTAAATGTTAAAAATGTCAATTTTTGCGTCCTTCGCGCATATGTTTCAGTGTTTCATTATTCAAGCTTGACAAGATGGCTTAAGAACTGTTTTCCATGACCATTTTAGTTCAAAAAGTCAAACATTTTGCGCGTTCTAAATATTAGGGACGTTATTATCATACTGGAGTGTTATATTAGTGTTAATTTTAATATTTCATTATTTAAGTTTAACAAGGTGGCTTCGTGACAGTTTTCCATGACCATTTTGGCTAAAACTCAACTAATATAACACTCCAGTATGATAATAACCAGTCAGCTGTAGAACGGGAGCCCGTTTCAATTGAGGGCGCTCTAAAACGACGGGTGTACGTAACCAAGGTAACGCACACCCGTCAATTTGGGCAATGATTGAATGTTCCCCTTTTACACCCAATTATCTGCATAAAAAGTAACTATCCATCGAGTTGTGGACAGCATAAGGTATCAGAACTCCTTGTGACATCCAGTTAGATGATTTAATTTAACCTTTAACCGCAACATCACACGACACAAGCTTTAATTATGCCTTTTTTGACCGATTTGCTGCGATGAGACCACCATTTTCTAGACTAGATTACACCATTTTATAGAATTTTTAGTGTAAGAGTGATAATTTTTACATTAAATACACTCTTAGAAAAAATGGTTCGTTTAAGAACCCTTTTTTGTCCCGCGGGGAGCACCTTTTGGCCTAAAAGGTTCTAAAAAGAACCTTAGAATGGTTCTTTGAAGAACTTTCAAATTTTAAATAAGACATAAAGGTATATTTACTTTTTTGTTTTTATGTAATATGCAAATTCAAGAGAAATGTAAACAAATTTAGTCCTTTTCAACTGTTAAAAATCATTTCTTCTTGGCTAAAAACATTTTTTACCGTTTTACCAAGAACCATTGAGGGTTCTCCATAATTTTTCCCCAAAAGGTTCTTGAAGCTTGAGGAACCATTTTCTTGGCTAAAGAACCCTTTTAGAACCTTTTTTGGTTCTAAAAGGAACCCAATGAAATTTCTATAGGGTTTAAATTGTCATGAAAAACTGCTGTTAAAAGTTCAAAAACTCAAAATGTTGCGCGCATGTTTTCTAGAGGTTGTAATATTATAATGACCCTCAAACCACACCAAATACTCTAGGTATTACGTGGGGGACGTTAAAAACGTCATACTGTATCTTTTTAGTGTAAAAATCACATTTTTTGGCGCGCTTCGCGCGTGTTAGGTTCAACGTTTCAATATTTAAGATCAGCAAGATGGCTTCAGATTTTTTTTTGCCCCCCCCCCCCCCCATCCAAACAGTCCTGGATACGCCATTGTTCATGGTTACATGGTAGCCTCTAATAGAAATAAACGGTCCTCTGTTCAATATAGCATGGCTGTAAAGGTGCGTGTGTTTTATTGAAGTATTTATGGTGAAGAGTGAGGGCAATTTATGAAACCCCGCACCTTTTGTGAAAATCTTTTTGTTCCAAAACACTTTCATAGATAATACAAACCCGAACTCAAATAGGAATCCACAACCACTTTAAGTGGTAACATCAAAATTTGACATTTTAAAATCATAGGAACAAATGATAATTAAAATTTAAATATCACTTATTGTGTAAATTTGTTGTTATTGTTTATTTGCGTTTCCGCTGTTTCACTTTGCCTCGAATTTTAGCTAATAACATTCCATTAAAATAACAACTTAACGCCAATGTTTGTAATGTAATTTAATCCAACAGGGATTGATGGTGAACCAAGCAGTAGCACAACCGAATGGAAACAATGTAACGGTAAGTCTATTAATTTCCATAAATCTCCTAACATTTTCAGTCAAATGCAAGGGGCAAAACCAAAGATCGCCCAAGATGGTAATGCTAAGTGGCAAAAATCAAAGATCATCCAAGTAGTAGGAAAGATATTATAGTTTGGCTTCACCGACTGTTGCGAAATGGGGTCTGGCCTACTTACCATGCTTATCCAAAAACAGTTCAAAAACTGCAGATCTTAAACCTTGGGATGAGTAGGACACGTGGCTGTTTAGCGAGCATGCCTGACCTTAATTGACCAAGCTTTCCATAGAGCGTAGTCAGAAAAGGGTTTTTTTAAATTAATTTTACCATAAACCTGTGTTTACGGCTGTGTCTCATAGGTTATTTATTGACTTTTCTAAAACTCTTCATAATAGTAGGAGTGGGCTATAGAGGGTCAACGTTTCAGATCATGCTTGCTACAAGATTTTTTTGATGACTTTATACGTACCGACAACATTTTCAACAACAAAATTGAAAAAATTGAAAAATCCAGGGTGCCCCGGCCAAAAAAACACAAAAAGTCGGCCATTTTGGAAAAACAGTATTTTGATCATAAATCAATCATTTTTGGTCCAATCAATTTGATTTTGGTGGCAATACCCATGTTTGTGGGGACATGGAATAATCTAATGCACTTTTTATCGCATGGCGATGCTTCGTTTTCCTGAAAATGGCATTTTTAGTGAAAATAGCCCTGTGGGGGCGCTGTTTAAAAAATACCTTTCACATCGAAGCATCTTAGGGGGGGTGGGGTACCGCGCCATTTTGTCCCGAAGCAATGGTCATGACGTCATATTTTGGTCGATTTTCTAAACCTTTGTATTGGATTTACGTGCAAATATATGCCCTTGGCATCATACTTTCCCGGGTGTGTGGGTGCACTTTAAATTTCAGATGTTCTAAAATGGACGGATATCTAACCAATTTAATTTTAAAAAACACGATCCACACACCTCAGAATTGCAAAAAAAGCATAAAACAAATCCACTTTTTGTACCTTTGAACAGAGTGGCGGCCGGGAATGTAAATTTTTTATTCAATTAGCACGGTTAGTGTAGTGGATAGACTGCTGACATGGGGAGCGAAAGGTTGTGGGTTCGAGCCCCATTAGGAGCACTTTTGTTTTATATACTGGATTTGCTTAGCCTACCGGCATCATCTGTATTCTTGCCCACACGGACACCACTGCTGGCGTTTACCGTATAAATTACGCCATTTCTTTTCTCGAAAATGTCAAAAAAAATTACCGTTCTTTTAAAAATAAGGAGTATAATCACATTACAAACACGAGAGAAACACACACATTTGGCAAAAATGGCACAATAAAAATCCGTTCGTTATAAATGAATAGACATGGTTAAATAATAAAACTATCACAATTATAGTCGTGGATCTCTGTGGCGTGCATAGGTTGGCCAGGTCGTTGGCAATCGGAAATCACGGGTTCGATTTACGAATATTCCTTGTATCCTTTTTATTTTTCTATTTTTTAAACTTGATGGTGGATTAATGTAACATCATTGTTATGTCAATTGTTATCAATTATAAAGGCCGCCCATGCGTTTATAGTTTTATTTTTATTTATTTATCTATCATAAATGTATCCATGATTTATTTAACTTTGTATCTAAACAATTAAAATGCGTAAACAATTATATTATTGCTCGATAAATAAGTGATTTAACTTGAGTTCAGTTTGATTAATGATAGCAAAATTTGTTGTAAAACCATTTTACCAGTGTGCCCAACAATTTCTCCTTTGCACACTTTGTTTATACATTCATAGATGTCACTTTAGCTTGTTATAGCTAGGCTCAATTAAAAGCAAGTTTGCGACCGGGTTTGCGACCTCTTTGATTTTAGGCTGGTAACACAATCCCACAGTGCATTTCGTTAAAACAGTGTAAATTATTTTTCAATGATACGTATCACGTGATAACCACGATCGTTTTCGCAAAATATCGCAAAATGGCGCGGTACCACCCCCCCCCCCCCCCCCCCCCCCCCCCCCCCCCCCTCCCCAGAAGCATCTCAAATTATAATGATGATATATAATAGGAGTTACATTTTAGGCATTTCCGGAAAATCTGAGTAAAATACCATTTGTTGCTTTGAAGCAACGCCATTTTGAACATCTTTGAATTGTCTCCATTGAAACACACACTAATGAAAGTTCGTTGACCCCTGTACTATCCAATGGAAGTGCTTTTAACACGTTCTTGTGATTTTAAAATGGATGCCACGGTAAAATGAAATGAGGTAACATGCTCACATCTTTCAGACAATGTTTCTTGACACACTCTTAACATATTTTATGTATTCAATTTCATTTTTATTAATGCAATAGCTACTTTTTTGCAAAGCGCCCTCACAGTCCAAATTAGACAAAAATCAGCTGTTACAAGAATACGAAGGGGTTATATGAGACGAAACCAGCATAGAATGATATCTTGTACCCTTAAACATGGGTATTGCCACCAAAATCAAATAAATTAGACCAAAAATGACTGAGTTATGATCAAAAGACTGTTTTTTCCAAAATGGCCGACTTTTTGTGGTGTTTTGGCCGGGGCACCCTGGATTTCGCATTTTTTTCAATTTTTGTTGTTGAAAATGTTGTCAGTACGCATCAAGTCATCAAAAAATCATGTAGCAAGCGTGATCTGAAACTATGACCTTAAAATGACCCTCTATTGCCCACTCCTATTTTAATAGATAATTACACTTTTTAATCCCCCTTTTGACGAAGATAAATGTTCATGGTAAAGAATAAATTCGAAGGCAAAATTTTGATGAAGTCAGTACGATGCGCAAATGTAACGCATGGACGGTTTGTGGGCAAACTAGAGGGGAAACTGGGTTTGGACCACGCTGTATTCAAAGCTTTGTATTTCAAAAACCTTACATCCGTTCGTCTCATTACACCAATCAATGTCACATATATTGACTTTTATATCGGTTTTGGACCCAGCTTTTGGGGACACGCTGTATAAGGAGATCATAAATGCGCATTTGTTATTGGATAGCATCTACAATGTTAGAAAAAAATGTTCGAACACTTAATAGAAGTTATTCGTAATTGGCGATTTCATGATAAAGAGGGAGACATACACGATATCACGCCGATAAACATACAATCTCGTACTTTTACTGCAATATAATGAACTGTGAACTTCTACATTTTCCTAGATAATGTCGGTTGCCAGCAAACATTTCATTTCAAACCGGTGGAGTAGATAGTTTTTACGTTTAAGTTTATTTCACGAATGTAATAAGGTCAAATATTGAACAGCTCTGAGGTATGACGATTTTTTTATGATTAGTGCAAAGTTCACCACATTGAAAAACTACATCACTCTTGTCTCGACTACTTCAAGAAGTCGAGACAAACTAGCCTCGTTTTCGGAGCACTAATTGCTCTGAGCATGCTCAGTTGGATAGCACGGCCCTCTTTTGACGGTAAGTTTGCCAATTACTAATAACGTCTATAGGCCTAATGTAAAGTCATCCCCCTTTCCCCCTGATCAATGTTGAGTCGCCCAACTTGTCAACCATCAGCCCGTGGCCTAGCAACATTGATTGTTTTGTGAGGGGAGGGGTATGTTGAAGGGGAAGTTTCAGGCTATCAGATTATACAAATTGGTATTTTTACATGACTATAATAACGCGTAGTATGGTAATTAAAAGGTGCAAACAAGGGTCACTGTTCGAACACATTTTTTCTATGATTGTAGTTTTAAAAATGATCATCTGATGTAAAAGTAGTAGCATATGGAACACGATTGTTCATTTTCAGGTTCATTTCGTGTTATTGCAATAAAATAATTCTTATTAAATGGTATATTTCATATATCCAAACTACAGGGGCATGGTGCGTGTGTTACGATGACCTTGGCTGTTTTGAAGCACGCGAGGAGTGTGGAGAGAAGGCTAAAGACCAGGAGGAAGCTTGTGAACAACTACCACTGACTCCAGCTGATATAGCCACCACATTTCTCCTTTACGATAAAGAAAACGAAGACCTGGCCACGGAATTGACAAAACCTACACTCGAATTACTTAAAAACAAGAAGTTTGATACAACCAAAGATACCAAGATTCTTATCCACGGGATGATGAGTCCAAATTATTACGGGTTACTGGAGCATATAAAAGGAAAGCTCCACAAAAAGGTAGGATCTAGTATTGATAGATTGCATAGTACGAGGGTGTATCAAAAAGTTCTTGACATCACCCAGAAGTGAAGGAGCTATATCGATGAAATTTCGTCAGTGTAATCACTGGTCCTTAAAAACATTATGGTGCAAAAATGGTCTCATAAGTATATAGGTTTACTTTTTATACAGATGGCGCTAGATGCCAAGGCCATGTAAATCAATGACGTCTTCCAACGGTGATGTGTATATGGTAAATTATAATGGTCCAATAACTGATTTTTGTAGGACGCCTTCCAGAAGAATATTATTCTCAGATTTGTTTTTTAAATTTTGTCATTTGTCACTCGTAAGTCTCAATTTATCTCTGTAAATGACAACAATTTTAAACCTCATACTCAGGGGCGGACTGGGTCCTGAAAGCGGCCATGGCAAAATTATTAAAGCGGCCCTTTTTGACCATGTCAGTGTTTTTCAAATTTTTGTAAAAGGTTGCCCCACATTTTTCCTAGTCAGTCACCTCGTGAATTTCACGTAAGTGTGGGGGGGGGGGGGGGGGTAGGAGAAATTTGAGTCCAAAACGGCCCGAAAAAATGCTTTACACAAGTGAGTAACCGGCCCTGAGAGGCCCAGAACCAAGCGGCCCATGTGGCGATCGCCACAACGCCACAGTGGCCAGTCCGCCCCTGCTCATACTCCTATGGAAGGCTACCCACAAGGATCCGTATTTGGACCATTATCGTTTACCATATACACAGCACCGTTGGGAGACGTCATTGATTTACATGGCCTTGGCATCTAGCGCCACCTGTATAAAAAGTAAACATACTTATGAGACCAATTTTGCACCATAATGTTTTTAAGGACCAGTGATTACACTGACGAAATTTCATCGATATAGCTCCTTCACTTCTGGGTGATGTCAAGAACTTTTTGATACACCCTAATGTCATCAGAGTTCAGCGAGGGAAATGTACTGTAGGCAGACCCACCCTATTTATAACACACTCTAATGTCATCAGAGTTCAGTGAGAGAAATGTACCGAAAGGCAGACCCACCAAATCAATACAGCCTAATGTCATCAGAGTTCAGCGAGGAAAATGGACCGTAGGCAGACCCCACCAAATCAATACAGCCTAATGTCATCAGAGTTCAGTGAGGGAAATGTATCGAAGGCAGACCCACCAATTCAATACAGCCTAATGTCATCAGAGTTCGGCGACGGAAGTGTAGGCCTACCGTAGGCAGGCCCACCAAGTCAAAACAGCTTAATGTCATCAGAGTTCAGCGAGGGAAATGTACCGAAGGCATACCCACCAAATCGATACAGCCTAATGTCATCAGAGTTCAGCGAGGTAAATGTACCGAAGGCAGGCCCACCAAATCAATACGCTGAGCCCCAGAGGAAAAGTAGCCTTTGCGTTAGAACTGTCGATGACGTCAGAGTAATTAGTTTGCATAACCCATTGTGCAACTACTCACGAAAATGTTGTACTTGTAATCTAGTATCGGACAATACTAGTACAGTCCAGGAATCTGGAACCAAAAGTACACTTTTCCCAAATATAGATAATCAATTCGGGCCTATAGAACAGGGTTATTTTACTTGGCCTTATGACCTCATGGCCTCTATTAAACCATCAGTAAGTACCGTGTTGTTGTGTTTCTTTTTGTCGGGGGTCTCCAAAATAGCAATTATTGTATTTTAATGATTAAGCGTTTTTTTGAATTAAATTTGCAGTTTAACGTCATCATGGTGAACTGGGTCAGTTCAAACGACGTGGGCACTGTTAGTAAAAAGATAATTATGGAAACCTATCGCAAACCGAGTCAAAACGTACGGGTGGTTGGTAGAAAAGTCGGAAAATTCCTTCAGCATCTCAGTGATATAAACGCTCTGGATAACCAACAATTGCACATCATTGGTCATAACATGGGCGCACATGTCGCAGGGTATGCTGGGAAGGAATTCTATTCAAAAGAGAAGGTGAAAATCGCACGGATAACAGGTTAGTTTTTGATTCTATAAAACCTTTGAACCACGGCAGGCAGTCAATGTAATGGATTTTAAAATATTCGCATGATTTAATCGAACTACAGTACCAGGGCGCGGCCATAATTTCGTTTAATTTACGTACTCTGTGCGTTTAACCCACAAGTCTCCCATGCACAGACGAAACTCTTCATGAAGCCTTCACATTCCAATGCGTTTGAAATATTATTTTGTCTTGCTGGTCAGGAAATGTCATTTTTAAGCACATTTAAACTGGATCGAACCACTACGTTTAGTTACGTTGTGGCGTTTGGCACATCCGAAAACAAGTACGCCGTGAAAACAGTAATGACAGCGCCCTTTCGGTCTAGACGAATAATAAATACGCGAATACTTGTATTCGTGCACGCTGACTAACGGTACCTACGGTACACTTTCAGATCAAGTTGATAACTATTGAATTAAGAAAAAGAAATTGAAACTCAACCAAATATAAGAATGCATAGACCCCAAAACATGTAATTTTATAAATCGATTATTATTTAAGAGTGTAACGATAAATTTACGAATTATGAGCATTGTACCTGAGCACACAATTTCGAATCAATTTATTTTCATTAAGGGGGCTGTGGACTCTCAGGTACAGTCTCCGTAAACTGCCGTAACTTCTTCAATATTCATTTAATCTTTATAAACGTATACAGTTTTTTTGTAGAAAAGGGTACAATGAATCCAACCATGATAATGAAATTGACAATTTTGGAAAAAATTATAAAAAACACGTTTTTTGACCCATTTTAGGTTTGGAAAAGATAACTCAAAATATATGTTGTTAAATTTTGTCATACTAGTTTTATGATAATCCTGATAACATTCCCCAGGAGCGTTTTTTTATTTTTATTAAATAATCGATTATTTTTTGAGTTACAGACCAAAAAGTGTCAAAAAACATGATTTTTTACCGCCAAAATCATGAAAATCATATTTTTGGGAAAAAATCACATTTTTTGGCACTTTTTTAACACCTGCTAGTGCACACTATCGTATAGTATTGTTGTTCTCAATTCTCAACTATCTTTATTGCAAAGCCCTTGCTCCATCCGGACCGTATTTTGAAGTCGATGGCAAATTGAAACCTGCATCCTGTCGTTTGCATATGGATGATGCTGTCTTTGTCGATGCCATTCACCCTGACGTTCCAGGTCAAACAGCCAACACAATAGCACTGGGTATGAACTCTCAGGTAAGAATTGCGGAAGAAACGATAGCACTGGGTATGAACTCTCAGGTAAGAATTGCGGAAGAAACGAAACGTGGAAATATCTTAGGTCCTCTTCTCATCATGAATAAGCATAAAAGAAAAGACCCGGGGTTACTGACATTTAAGATCTGTGTAAATGGAATGGTATAACAAAAGGTGCTAGCTTACAAAACTTGTCACATTTTGCTTATTTTGCAGTCAATTGCTTGCATTTTCTCTGCAAAAATACTAGATTTGATACGCTTTATTCAAACAACAACTAAACTGCTCACAAAAAGTATCGAAACACTTAGAAATGATCCAATATATAACGGCTCGAAAGGGTATGCATTAATCGAAGCAAATAACCAAGTGCATAATTTTGTTCTGCGTATTTTGACACCTCGATCGATGAGATACGATATTGCAGAGCGGAGTTATTGTCATTTCAATGGTCGTGGGTCCAGTTTCCAAAGTGACAATCACCCTATAGAAAGAGGTTTGCATTACTGTTTAGAATGATCAGATTCGTGATTTTCAATAGGGATGAGTGTCACCTTGGAAACTGGACCCACGATCATTGAAATGACAATAACTCCGCTCCGCAACATCGTATCTCAACGATTGAGCTGTCAAAATACGCAGAACAAAATTATGCACTTGGTTATTTGCTTTGATTAATGCATACCTTTTCGAGCCGTTATATATTGGATCATTTCTAAGTGTTTCGATACTTTTTGTGAGCAGTTTATTGATTCGCTCTGTATGACCTGATGCATTATCTGTCTGTCCCTCACGAGTTTCATCATGAAAATTATAGTCATTGGTCCTTCTTAACTGAACGATTGATTGATTTTGGTACTGACTGTGACAAATCATCTACAAGGTCACTTTTTGTACCATGCGTATTGATTGCAAATACTCATATTTCATTCATTAAACTATGTGCAGTGACATCAGAGTGTATTCAAATGATCGCACTCATTCATTATTGCGGGCGTGATTGTAATGCGCTAGCGTAAGTACCCAGGCAATGAAAGACGAATCCCAGCTTGTGAGCATAAATGCTGTGCTGATTACTAGAACACGCTCTAACGTCACTACACAGAGTTAGGTGAATGAAGTATAAGCAGCATGAGAAACTAAATAAACGATTAAGATTTGTAAATATCCTATATCAAATCGAATTATTTTTATTAAAGAAAAACCTAGAACTTTTCTACTTTATTTAATAGTCCTTCCATTAATCTCTGTAGATCGGTCATGTCGATTACTACCCGAACGACGGCAAAGCTCCTCAACCTGGATGTAAGCATATGTTTTGCAGTCACGGACGATCCATGGAACTATTTGAAGAAAGCATCGATGGCGGATGCAAGTTTGAGACTGAACCATGCACGTGGCCGGCCAGCAACAACCCACCCTGCCCGGCAGACGGTTGCCCAATCATGGGATACGGAGTGCCGACTACTGCGCGAGGATTTTATTGTGCGAAAACGGTAGACGTGGCACCTTTCGGCTGTAAATTAGAATCCGGCGAAGCTCTAGCGAAGGAAGCTCAAGCGAATGAGGCTCAAGCGAAGGAAGCTCTAGCGAAGGAAGCTCTAGCGAAGAAAGAGAAAGCAGAAGCTCTAGCGAAGGAAGCTCTAGCGAAGAAAGAGAAAGCAGAAGCTCTAGCGAAGGAAGCTCTAGCGAAGGAAGCTCTAGCGAAGAAAGAGAAAGCAGAAGCTCTAGCGAAGGAAGCTCTAGCGAAGAAAGAGAAAGCTATAGCAGAAGCTCTAGCGAAGAAAGAGAAAGCAGAAGCTAAAGCAGAAGCAGAAGCAGAAGCAGAAGCAGAAGCAGAAGCAGAAGCTAAAGCAGAAGCTCTAGCTATAGCAAAAGCTCAAGCGAATGAAGCTTAGCAAAACAGGCAGCTTTTGCCTAATCTCAAGTTGTGTAATCCATGCATTAGATAACGAAATATGAAACATTCATATTAGAGTAAACAACTGATGACATTAGCCGAGTAGATAATTTAATTTACGGCAGTAGTAACATTTTGATCTCAACTTTAATATAATTAATGAGTTTCGTGCTTGATAATCGCCAGAGGTATCCGGAATTGTGATAATCCTCTTACAATACACGTGATCTGAAATCGCATCAAAGATGCTCATAAGCTGGTAATTCCCGTCCTCTTTGACACATGATTTGTTGACTGGATATAAATGACATAGATTATCATAATCCAATTATTAGACCTCGTCCAAATTAACCACTAAGATTAATTAATTTTCTCTATGGAAGTGTAAACGAATCACTGTATTCCCCTTTGTATTCCAATAGCAAAAATAAGATAAAACAACTAGTGGTAGTGGTATAATATTGACAATAGCATTTTTAAAAGTGTCACAAGTATTCAATCATATTTGTATTATTTCAAGGAGGACCTATTTCCTTTCTAATGTCACAGATAAAGGTGAACAACTCGCGCGATGGAACAATGGAAAGGTTAGAAAGGGAAGAATGTTGGCGCCGTTTCTGACTAAAATATTTCTTTTTGCAATTTGGTTTTGGTTATTAGTCCTAAAATCGCGATTATATTCCAATTTCAACCATCTGGTGCAATAAGTGCTTTGTCTAACTACTGGCATGACTGGGATTGGGTATAAGCTAAAATAAGGTAGGAATACGACTCTGACCGGCAAACACTTAAATCATTTACCAGTGTGGAATCCTTTACCGCGGGTTGTTTGATCTTTTTTCTGCTATGTGAATGTAAAGTGGAATACCATCACCATAATACGAATTGGCAAGAGATTCTTTAGAGCAGGCAAGTAGAATTTAGAGCTCTGAGGCTCGTAACATAATTATACCTGTGTAGTCTGGGCTCATTTATTGCGGTCTGTAGAGCACTCACATCATAGGCTATTCGTTGATAACGTCTTTGAATGACAAATTCTTGCGGTGTTATGCCTCTTCGTCCTGAGCTCATTGTTGTAACACACCCTCCAAGGGAGGGGAAGGTTACCTCCCTAGATTTTCGTTACCATATGGAACAGGTATTTGTGTATGGTATATGGATAGCTAGGGGTTTCCATACATGTAACAGGTATTTGTGTATGATATATGGATAGCTAGGGGTTTCCATACACATATAGTCGAGTACCAACCCATGTGAGGACCCGTATTGAAACGTGTGTAAAAAAGTATAGAAGTTACAGTCAATCTGAGGACATTTTATTTTTTTTACCATACATGTAGGGACATTTGTATGATATGCGTATTGACGCCTAATAGAGGACATGGCCATACACCCTTAGGGGGTAAGGACCCAACTTCTATACGTTTTTATGCAGGAAAAAAGAGAGGACTTCAAAAAAGGTCCTCACATTTTTGTTGTCCTCGCATTGCCGGCTGGTAGGGACAAATGTCCTCGGATTGGCGGGTTCAACATTACATGTAACAGGTATTTGTGTATGGTATATGGATAGCTAGGGGTTTCCATACATGTAACAGGTATTTGTGTATGGTATATGGATAGCTAGGGGTTTCCATACATGTAACAGGTATTTGTGTATGGTATATGGATAGCTAGGGGTTTCCATACATGTAACAGATATTTGTGTATGGTATATGGATAGCTAGGAGTTACCATACATGTAACAGGTATTTGTGTATGGTATATGGATAGCTAGGGGTTACCATACATGTAACAGGTATTTGTGTATGGTATATGGATAGCTAGGAGTTTCCTCTTTCTATTGATACCAACATAAGAAGCAACACTTCCCTTTGATTTCACACGCTGTTAACCAAATATAGTCGGGCATATGCTTGACTAGCTTAAAACTAGTCAGTCTGTCTAGTCCAGCGTGCTTGACTAGTTTATTATAATCAAGCAGTACAGTACTCCTCGACTACGACTTGTTTCAGATACCAGAAAAATAAAACTAGTCGAGCATGCTTGACTAGGTTAAAATCAGGGCTGGACTAGTTTCTGCACCAGTTGTCAAGCATACACATGCATTGATCATGTCGACTGCTTGCGACATCGAGAGAACAGCTGCAGTTATGAGCGCTGAAAAATTTCACTTTTTAGCGGAAATACGTGACACAAATTTCCCAAAATATAGAAACAGATAAAAGTGCAACACCAAACGCCAAGAGCCAAAAAAATAAAACTTGGCCACCAAGGATCCAAAAGAATCCAGAGAAAAATGAACGACAAAAGCCGCGTGGTTGAGTAGGTGGAGCAGTCGGCACCTTTGCGTTAACTACACATTCGAACATGCAATAGTTTACTATTGAATTCCGATTTTACACTCTGGAAGTGTAGAAAAGTGCCCGTAATTGGGTAAAACATGATTTAACACCATTACATGAAAGTGTAAGATTCATCGTAGTCTCGTGTCCAGACTCTATTTTACATGACAGAAAGCGGATGTGAAGGAGGCTACTGCGCGATGTACACTCTCAGTAGTAAAAAACTGCACAATGTTGAGCGAAAATCCCATGCGATCCATGACATAAGTGTCAAGCTGTAGCGACTATGTCCACTGTTGCTAGGACCATATACTAGGGTCAATAACTCGGTATTGTGTTGGTGCAGGGAAGTGTTTAATGGGCATACATCGGTGTGCACTCAAGCTGATCTCGTAGCAACCAGTTTGATGGCCTGATCTCAGCTCACCATATTCTGGTCCGGTAAAGCGAGCAAAACACTGCTTGTTGTATTCGTATTAAATGCGGCACCATATCGGTTATGTTACTTTGCAGTATCCAGCCATGGCGGACGACGGCATATCGGTCAGATACTTCTAGTGCAGGTACAGGACTTGAGGACCTTATCCCGGCTTTATGTGATATGATTTATACATTTATAGTCCTGTAGAATAAAACTTTTAATAGTCTTATGGGAGTGAAGTAGTGACAGATCTGGTCTGAGATCTATATAGGCCATATTTCCTATACCTATTGCGCATATAAAAATCTTATAAGCTTATTATATACGCAAGTAGTACAGGCCAATTACAGCTACTTCACTCCTAAAAGAATATAAATTGTCTTAAAATAACTAGGCCTATAACATGTATAAACATATCACAATTTCCAAATCCGGGATCAAGTCTTCAAGGCCTGCCTCCAGCAAGAAAGCTTTGACCGTTGTCACCCGCCATAACTTAAGTGTGCAAATAATGTGCATAATGTGAACAAAAGGGTAAATTGCCTACACAGCATTATTGGGTAAAGGAAATTTACCCAATTTATGTGTACCAAAATAACACAAGTGTTGGGTAAACCTCTACACAACCCCGGTTATGTTAAGTGTCACACATAATTGATTCAAAATAGGGAACTTGGTCGTTTTGGGGTAAACATTTACCCAACGATATTGTGTCAAAGTTTTAAACTTTGTTGGGCAAAACACTTCCACATCATCAACTGCTTCGTTAGCTCAGTCGATTACGGTGTTTGCATGTGTTATCTCTCTAACTACGGTCAAGTCTACGAAAATAAGATGAACAGATGATTTTAGTTGGCAATATCGCATGTTCTGTCATTCCCTGTGTAGAAAGCCGCGTTACCGATCGATGTAACTATTGTCCAGTCAAGGTAAAGTAAACTAGCCGTGCGTGAAGTACGGGAGCACATTATTATTTATATAAGGTAAGGTAAGGTCGATTTTTCAACGGTTTGCCAAAGTCGGCAACCTGACCTTCACACATCAGTCTCCCTTAAGATAATACAGCATTGTAATTTACTAGTTTCCTTATATTTATGCTTATTTTCATGCCAATCTTAACATTTACCAACTAATTTCAGCAATTTCTTTCTATCTTGTCATATTTAGTATTTCATATACAATAGTTTATATTAACACAAAACACTTCCACATCATCAACTACTTCGTTAGCTCAGTGGATACGGCGTCACTCTTAGTACACAGAGGTTGTGGGTTCGAGCCCCGGTCCGGTCAAGTTAAGGTAAGTTCTTCTAAAAATCTTTAAATCCGTGGAAAATAAAATTGCGAAAGAAGATTAGAATGCAAATATGACACCCAAAATGGCTTAAAATTTCGCCCAAATCATGTAATTGCATCGGTTGTCGCCATTTTAAAAGCAATACCGGCATCAACTATGCGGCAGTTTTTTTATCCGTCAGTTTATAACGACGAGGTCATTTTCATTACACGATTTGGGCGAAGTGACCGAAAATAGGCGCTGACTGAAAATAGGCGACTGCTTTTTTTAAATTAATTTATGTGTACCAAAATGACACAAGTGATGGGTAAACCTCTACACAACCCCGGTTGTGTAAAGTGTTACACATAATTGGGTCAAAATAGGGAATATGGTCGTTTTGGGGTAAATATTTACCCAACGATATTGTGTCAAAGCTTTAAACTTTGTTGTGTGAGGCAGGGATGCATTGCTTCACATGTTCGTCTCCTACACAGAAAAAGTCATGAGAGACGCTGATGTAAACCAGTATGGGATAAAAGTAGGCGGTACACCAATTTCAAATCTCAGATATGCCGATAACACTGCACTTTTTGAAATCTCTGAATAAGACATCAAGAGGCTAACATCAGCCGTAAATGATGCAGGCAGGAAGCTAAATCTCAAGCTCAATGTCAAAAAGACAAAACTTCTAACAACTGGAGAAGAACAGCCTATGCATAATATCTCAATCAATGGTGAGGATGTTGAACAAGTCAGTCGCTTCAAATACCTAGGCTCTGTGAAAACCACATCTGCCAGTTGCACAGCTGATATAAGAGCTAGAATCGGAATGGCCAAGGGAAGGATGATAAAACTCCAGGACCTATGGAATGACCGCAACCTCACAACAAACCTTAAAACAAAGATTGTAAAAGCATTGGTATGGAGCGTGCTCCTTTACGGTCTGGAGGGATGGACTCTAATTAAAGCAGATGAAAATCGCATAATGGCTGCTGAAATGTGGATCTGGAGAAGAATGTTAAGAGTTAACTGGAAGGAGAAAAGAACCAATATGAGTATCCTGAAAGAACTTGGTGTAAAGAGACAACTGCTAGGAGAGCTTATCAAACGAAAGCTGGCCTACATCGGGCACACCATTAGAGGCAGTGGTAGCTTACTGGCACTCCACATCATAGAAGGGAAAGTGGAAGGCAGCAGGAAAAGAGGTCGTCAAAGGAAACAATGGTTTGACAACATCAAGGAATGGACTGGTATGAGTCTTATAAAGGCCAAGCGTCTGGCACAAGACAGAGTAGCTTGTTGTATGCAAGTAACAAAAAAATAAAATATATAGCATTATCATTTCTTGAATTTATCCTAGAAGACAGGCGATGCTGTACACGACTTGCCTACAATTTGCAATTCGTTTTTACATTCCTAGGTACAACTAAATTATATTAAATAATCCCAAAACCAATGGAGCCAACTCCAGTCTGAGTGTCCTTTTATTACATTTTTGCAAGTTCAATAACAGTTCTTGAACGTGACCGGTAATTTTAAATTAGTCACGTGTTTAGCTCGAAATTTCGTAGTATACACCTCAATTCTGATGCGATATAGTAGAAAAGGAATAGTCATAGGCAATAATATATAATACTTGACAATATTCTGGTCTTATTATAGTTTATCATTATTGGGGGAAAAAATAACGACAATTTAAATAAGTAGTAGATATTTCATAATTTTTCGCCACGGCCTTCATCAGCAATCAGGGTGGTCAACATGGTTAAGGCATTTGTTTTACGATTTTTGTGTGACCGCCATCGTCTGCCAGATAATCACTATCCTACTCGGTCGTAGCTCACCTCCAGAGGGCGCAATCAACTATATTGAAGAAAATATGCAGGTTAGGGTGTGTGGGGTAAGGGTATGGTGTATAAGTCCCAAGTATGCTAATGAGGATAATGAGATTTATTCCGTTGTTGAGTACTGGGTAGATGTGTGGTAGCATGACATTGTATTCAGTGAGCTCATTTGCATACTTGGGACTTCTACACCATACCGCTACCCGCGGGGGTGTGGGGGTACCGCGCCATTTTGCGAAAACGATCGTGATTATCACGTGATACGTATCGTTGAAAAAATAATTTACTCTGTTTTAGCGAAATGCACTATGGGATTGTGTTATCAGCCGGATATCAAAGAGGTCGCAAACTTGCTTACAATTGTATATTAGCCTAGCTATAACAAGCTAAAACATCTCTGAATGTAATGTATAAACAAAAGTGTGCAAAGGAGAAATTGTTGGGCACGCTGGTAAAATGGTTTTAGCACAAATTTTGCTATCATTATCAAACTGTTATCAAGTTAAATCACTTATTTATCGAGCAATAATATAATTATTTACGTATTTTAATTGTTTAGATACAAAGTTAAATAAATCAAGAGTTAAATGATAGATAAATAAATAAAAAGAAAACTATAAACGCATGTGCGGCCTTTATAATTCATAAAAAATTGACATAACAATGATGTTACATTAATTCACCATCAAGTTTAAAAAATAGAAAAATAAAATGATAACAGGAATATTCAGGAATCGAACCCGTGATTGCCGATTGCCAACGACATGGCCCACGTATGCACGCCACAAAGATCGACGAGTATAATTGTGATAGTTTTATTATTTAACCATATCCATTTATTTATAACGAACGGATTTTTATTGTGCCATTTTTGCCAAATTTGTGTGTTTCTCTCGCACAAAATGTGTTTGTAACGGTAAAAAACGTTGACATTTTCGAACACAACAAATTGCGTCATTTATACGGTCCACAATCATTGCTCGATAAGCTTCATGACTGAACAATGTGTCGTGACGTGTCGTGTTGCATTATTCATGTTACGATCTGTTATACACAGCGAACATGCACCGGGTCATGGGTTATTTAATGCGCTGTGTAATTCTACATTCCCGACAGACACTCTGTTCAAAGGCACAAAAAGTGGACTTGTTTAAAGCATTTTTGTTTGCAATTCTGAGGTGTGCAGATCGATTTTCTTTCTCGAATTGTTTAGAAAACCATCCATTTTAGAACATTTGAAATTTAAAATGAACTGCACACCTGGGAAAGTATGATGCCAAGGGCATATCTTTTGCACGTAAATCCAATACAAGAGTTCTGAAAATCGACAAAAATATGACGTCATGACCATTGCTTCGGGACAAAATGGCGCGGTACTCCCACCCTATATGCAAGTGTAGTAGGAGACATAGCCCCTAGAGCCGTAGTTTGCCCTGTACAGTCAAGTATATATAAGTTGCTATAGGGCACTCATCTCTACACGCAACACTAGTTTCACGCTCATTACGTGAAGGTCTTAACATGGCTTCAGAGAGGCCATGGCTCCCACCACCAGCTTACACACCGGCTTCCTTTGTTGTCTAGATCGGGTAATATTGAACTCGTTTTATTACCCTTGCAGAACCAAGATATGTTGATCCTTTCATGTAATTTTAGCAACCTTAAAGGCAAAATTCCACTCTGGCCAGTTCATCCAGGGTGAACTGGCTTACACCTGTTCATTTGGTGACAGATGAAATAGAATTACGATGGAGAAATCTCAACCTTGAGATATTCCCAAAGGATCTGGCTGGTAAGCGTGGACCCAAGTGTTTAAACACGTTAAAGGTCAACAAGGTTTGCCCATATCACGAATAGATATACCCACGTTTTCCGTGTCTCTAGTGAAAAAATATTATGAGTCTTTAAAACGTATCATGTGTAGCAAATAACGTATGATTTCTGTAGAGCAATAACTAATTAATGAACTTGCTTTTTTGCCTTTACTGGACTTCACTGGTCATTGCAACTAACTAATAATTCAACTTACTGGTTACGTTATTATAGTTTATATATCTTACGGGTTATTGCAATCAAAAACAAAACTAGCGCATCCTCTCTTGACCGCGCTATTTTCTAAAGATAAGGAAGTATGTTGATCCACTTTCATGACGTAACAAATATCGTAGCATTTCGATATTTCAACTCTAGAGGGCGCAATGTGGTCACCGTTCAGACATTTTTCAGAACAAATACATTATACGAAATCACATTTTAGCAACATGCTTACGAATTACAAATCATATTTAACTGATGATCAAATTATATTTTACTTACACGGGAGTTTATTTTTCATCTTTAAAATAGAATGAAATATTCTAATTAAAACATGACACGTTAGATTGAGAAATAGTCAATCTGAAATGTCGTATTAAAACAGTCCTAAATACATATCTCAGCATGTCGTGTAAATTCTCGTGTGCTCATAAACATACACAATTTGTATTTTTAAAACATATCAAATAGCATGGTCAACTCTAGAGGGCGACATTCTTCTTTTAAGGAAAACGATTAGGGGGGGTTGGGGTACCGCGCCATTTTGCGATATTTTGCGAAATCGATCGTGGTTATCACGTGATACGTATCGTTGAACAAATAATTTACACTGTTTTAACGAAATGCACTATGGGATTGTGTTACCAGCCTAAAATCAAAGAGGTCACAAACTTGCTTACAATTGTATATTAGCCTAACTAAACAAGCTGAAAGTGACATCTCTGAATGTTTAAACAAAGTGTGCAAAGGAGAAATGGTTTTACGTTAAACAAAGTGTGCAAGGAGAAATGGTTTTACGTATATAAACAAAGTGTGCAAAGGAGAAATGTTTTTACAACAAGTTTTGCTATCATTATCAAACTGAACTCAAGTTAAATCACTTATTTATCGAGCAATAATATATGTATATATAATTGTTTACGCATTTTAATTGTTTAGATATAAAGTTAAATAAATCAAGAGATAAATGATATAGATAAATAAATAGAAGAAAAAAAACTATAAACGCATGGGCAGCCTTTATAATTTATAAAAATTGACATAAAAATGAATTTACATTAATCCACCATCAAGTTTAAAAAATAAAAGAATAACAAGGAATATACGGGAATCGAACCCGTGATAGCCGATTGCTAACGACATGGCCCACGTATGCACGCCACAGAGATCGACGAGTGTAATTGTGATAGAGTTATTATTTAACCATTTATCCATTTATTTATAACGAACGGATTTTTATCGTGCCATTTTTGCCCTTTTATACCATATTTATATGTTACTCTCGCACAAAATGTGTCTGTAATGTGATGATACTCCTTATTTTGGAAAGAACGGTAAAAACGTTGACATTTTCGAACACAAAAATGCCGTCATTTATACGGTCCACAATCATTGCTCGACAAAACGCTGTGTGACGTGTCGTGTTCCATATTCACGTTACGATCTGTTTATGCTTTTGTTATACTTCTCAATCGCTCATCGCCAACTCTGTACATGAAGCTTCATGCGCTGTGGGTCAATGCGCTGTGTAATTCTACATTCCTAGCAGACACTCTGTTCAAAGGCACAAAAAGTGGACTTGTTTAAAGCATTTTTCTTGCAATTCTGAGGTGTTTAGATCGTTTTTCTTTATCGAATTTGTTAGAAATACATCCATTTTAGAACTCCTGAAATTCAAAATGATCTACACACCTGGGAAAGTATAATACCAAGGGCATATATTTTGCACGTAAATCCAATACAAATGTTCAGAAAATCAACCAAAATATGACGTCATAACCATTGCTTCGGGACAAAATGGCGCGGTACCCCACCTACCCTACCATGGAATATCCTTCCATCTCATGCCATGATATTTCAAAAATTGGCAGCCCTCGATTTTCAATGTCATGTATTTCCTTCGTGAGATTCTTAAAGACACGCACTCATTGACATAGAAAAAACGTTGATTTATCTTGTCCTAATACTAAAAGCACGAAAGAAAGGCATTCCGTTTTCTTTTTACGATTACACCAACGATCGCAATTTAATTTATTCTGTTATCATGGTTATTGATTCAATTATATCCAAACATTTGCAATCAATCGTTACAGGTGTGACCCAATCAATGTAAATTAAATGAAACCAAACAAAATGCTTTCGTGCTACATGTATGTCTGTGGAGGTAGTTATAACAGAAATTATCAATTTTCTAATTTAATCAGAACTACTGTTTTCGATTCTTGTTATCATCATTTGGGCTGCCCCTTGCCCGATGATTTGATAATAATTATAATAATAATAATAAAAATAATAATAATAATAATAATGTGGATTAATAATGCGCACTAATCCACCAAAATGATGCTCGAGGCGCGTTACAAAAAATATCTCACATTATACGACATACATTTGCATGCACAACTTAATAATCTACAATAATTTAACTTATACAACTATAGTATAATAGAGATGTCAATAATAATATCATAATTAATAATAATCTTAATAGGAGTTTTGTGGGGTTTTTTTTAATATCTGATTTTTTTTGGTTGAATTATTGACCAAAAAGTGATATTTTTTTCCTCAAAAAAAGTAAAAACACATTTTTGGTCAATACTTCAAAAAATAAATCAGATATTCAACAACAACAAAAAAAACACTCCTAGAGAATTTTATTAAGATTATAATAAATCTAGATCGACAAAATTGGACAAAATATATTTTCAGTTATCTTGACAAAACCTAAAATAGGTCAAAAAACGTGTTTCTTATAGATTTCTCCAAAATTGACAATTTCATGTTAATAGTTGGATTCATTGAGCCCTTTTCTTCAAGAAAATGTATACTTTTATAAAGATTAAATGAATATAAATGAAGGAGTTACCGCAGTTTTACGGAGGCTATGCTGAGAGTTCACACCCCCTTAAAAGGAACAAAGAAAGTTCTATCACCATTCATATTTTGCTTTTTGTCAATAATTTTATTTCATTATAATGGATTGTTTGCCGATTTTTAAAATTTAACTTTCTACATTAATTGTATTAGAGGTTGGTCGGTCCTTTATAGTGGTACGTTTTTGTCCAATTTGGATTTGATTATCATTTTGTATCCGTCGAAAAAATATAATATGAATACAATTATTAAAAATATGTAATTAAATAAAGGTCAAGGAAACGATATACTGTGAATTAATCAATGTATCACCTGAGCGGCACGTGATCATCAATCGTCAACAGGCTCACTGATTGGTTGATTGGATGCCCTGATCCATATACTAGCGCTGTTAGTTTCGTATGCGATGAGATGTGTTCTTACTATGCCTGGAGCGACTGTATATTATTGTCATTTTATACTATAGAGCAAGCACGTAATACATTTTAGACAGCCTTTTGACTCCACGTATGGCTAGTGTTTAGGGTTTGAAGCAGACTCCTTCTTTCTAAATCAAGCCGTTGAACCAAAGAAGTTACCACATCAAAGAGACATTGACGAAACCATTATCGTGACACATAGGATTTTGTGACATTTTTAAATTGAGGTAATTGATGCATTCTCGTTTGTGGAATTCGCGACAACTTGATGATGGTTTCTCTGGCATTACGGACCGTGATCTGAATAATACTCGCACGGTCACTTTATCAATGACTGTGTGGTCATCGGGCAGTGCATGACCCTTTACTTCAAATTGTAGAGTAATTATTTAAACTGAAAACTGAAACAGAATATTTTTCATAATTCCTTTCATCGTATGCTTTTTGTTTACACATTTGTATGATTCGGATCCACTGAACGTGTCTTACCTTCATTGATTCAACGCTATAGCATTTGAACTAGAAAGCACGGTTGGCATCGGCCTAACTTTTGAACATGTCTACTTGTAACACCTTAAGTGGTTTCTTACGACTTTTTGTCATTGTGTTGTCAGCTATATTTGCCATTATTGGACTAAGTGAATCGCAAGCCGAGTCTCAAACAGGAATACAGCCCTTATGGGACATTGATACCAATGATACTCAACCATGTAATCTTAAGGATCGAAATACAAGTGACGGAGGGATATTCCTGCACGGGAATTTTCATCACACATGTAGTTTACAGATAACCGCACCACCAGAATCTTATACGGTTATAGAAACACCAAAGAACGGAATGTTAAGAGAACCCTTTATGGTTTATATCGAACGAGAGAGTGACTGGAAAGACTGTGCTAACAAGTATGTAGTTATTCATGGACAAATTGAGGCCTGTAGCACTATTTTTGTTGAAAACAGCTTTCGTTTGCATCTGCAAGGTAATGTTAGTGTTTTAGTCAATCCGATACCAGGCTCGGTATCAATTCCTAGGTGCCCAGAACTGCGTACCGATATCATGTCAACCCAAAATGTATCAGGTCAATTATCGGTATGCAATGATGTAAAAGGGTACGACAACCAAGTTACATGTAATATTCTCAATGAAGAAGCATGTATCCTTGATTTTCCATCTAATTGTGATGCTACTATTGGCCATGGAGATGTATCTTTTCAATGTATGTATAATGATTTGCTGCAGACAGACACAACGATGATAGTATACCCACCTATTGTAGCTGATCTAGATTTGAGCAGCAATAATATACACAATATTAAGGGTTATTCTTTTCAAGGATTGGTTAATTTGCAAACACTGCGTCTCGAGATAAATTATTTAAAAACACTGAATGCCCATGTATTTTATGGCCTGCATAATCTACACAAACTGACCCTGTATAGAAATGAATTGTACGAATTGGAGATAGGGGTATTTCAAGGATTGGAAAAGTTGGCGATTTTAGATCTTGATAATAATAAATTATCAGTTTTGCATGACGGCTTATTTCTAGGGCTCACAAATTTACAAGCTTTATACCTGCAGGCAAACCTTTTACACACTTTGATTGATGGTGTATTCAGTGGTATGGAGAAGCTATCTCATTTGTATCTATCCTACAATCATTTAAACACATTGCCGGTTAACTTGTTTAGAAGCGTAGGGAACTTGTACGCTCTTCTCTTGTATGATAATCAGTTAGACACATTAGATGCCAATGTATTTGATAGACTAGGTAAACTGACGTTTCTATATTTGCATAACAACAACTTG
Organism: Ophiura sarsii; assembly: GCA_035610835.1. Lineage (NCBI taxonomy): Eukaryota > Metazoa > Echinodermata > Ophiuroidea > Amphilepidida > Ophiuridae > Ophiura > Ophiura sarsii. Next base: position 155,480,979 of record CM069441.1, on the reverse strand, counting down.
TCCGCACTTCCAGAGGGTATTTTTGAAGGACTTGAAAACTTGTATAAGATGTTTTTGTTTGGAAACCCACTGGAAGAATTGCATAGCGACGTGTTTCATGGACTGGGCGGACTAGCATCCTTGCATGTCCACACTATTCAATTAGTAACAATACCCAATACACTATTTGAGGGTTTAGAAAACTTGATTATACTGTTCCTTTCCCAGAACCAATTGTCGACTATAAATGATAGTGTTTTTGAGGATCTTAGAATGCTGAGACACCTGGATATTAGCACAAATGAATTAATTAGTTTACCAGTGAAATTGTTTCAAGCGTTAATCAATTTGAATATATTATATTTGAAGGGCAACAAATTAATGTCATTAGATAAAAACGTATTTCACGGATTAACAAAATTAACTTTACTCACGCTTAATGATAACAACTTGATTTCACTACCGGTTGGATTGTTTCAGGGTCTCAATTATTTAGACGAATTGTATTTGTATAACAACCACTTAACTGCATTGGGTGACACTGTATTTCATCCCTTGCGTAATTTGCGAATACTTTCAATGGGTGGAAATCAGCTCGTTACAGTACCTAATGGTGCCTTTAATAACTTACGTAGACTAGAATTTCTTTCAATGGAAAAGAACTATTTAGAATTGTTAGGGGATGGTATTTTCCATGGTCTATTCAATCTGCACTTTTTATACATGAGAACAAATAGGTTACATAATCTGAATGTGGGTATATTCAGGGACTTGAGCAATATTAGTTTCATTGAACTTTCTCAGAATCATTTGGACACATTTCCTAATATAAATCACCTTACAGGCTTGAATTTTCTTAATCTTAGAAACAATTCATTGAGAGGTATAACTCATGATACATTCTCTTCTCTCAATATCGCTTCTGAGTTGTATGTAAGCCAGCACGAGATATGTGAGTGTTATGCACCTGTCGGGGTTAATTGCAGTGCAGCAGATGGCAGGTCTCCATATCTTACATGCGATAGATTACTATCAGACAGGGTGCTTGTAGTTTTGATGTGGATCATTGGTTTGAATGCACTTGGTGGAAATGTATTTGTGTTGCTTTGGAGACAGAAAACTACTAAAAAATATAAGGTACAAGATTTGCTACTTAGCAATCTAGCTTTATCTGACTCACTTATGGGTGTATACATGATGATTATAGCGTGTGCTGATATATACTACGGAGAAAATTTCCCAATGCAATCTGAAATTTGGCGATCTGGCATTACCTGCAGAATTGCTGGAGCAATTTCAATAGCATCTAGCGAAGCTTCTGTGCTGTTTTTAACTTTAATCAGTATCGATAGATATATTTGCATGAAATTTCCATACTCAACTTATAAAATGGGCAAACAGGCGGCACTGGTAATTATATTGCTGACGTGGGCTTGTTCACTTGCACTTGGTATTGCTCCGTCCATTGTTTCTGGAAGGAATTTCAAGTTTTATGATAATTCGCATGTATGTATTGGTCTACCATTAGCCTTAACCAAAATATATTCGACTTCTGTAACCACTTCTAGAATTTCTCCTGCCGGCTTTGTATTTAACTACCCAAAGTATACATTTGACACTCGCTATACAGGGCTAGCAACTGGACTTTATTTTTCGACAGCACTTTTTCTAGGTCTCAATTGCTTATGTTACCTGGTGATCTTAGGATGTTATATAGAAATAGTTAGGCTTGTGAAGAAATCATCTAAACAAAGTGGCCGCACCCGTGACATGAAAGAACAGATAACACTGACTACTAAGGTAACAGCTATTGTGGCCACAGATTTCATGTGCTGGTTTCCAATCATTATTCTAGGCATTCTAGTTCAATCAAGGGTTATTACACTGCCCCCATCAGTATACGCATGGTCAGTAACTTTCGTTATACCTTTGAACTCTGCTATCAATCCATATTTGTATACGATTGCAGAAATTATCTCAAATTATCGGAAGAATCGAAAGGCTGAAAACAGTTCAAATCCCAAATCAATTTCCATGCAGCAGGTAGGATAGTACTATAATTTAAGGTGCATTGGAACAATATCAAACTCCGTGTCACCTCAGGTTGAGAGGTGATGAGCGCAATATTGACGTCATAGTCGTAGCATTTGAGCGCCTATAGTTTGTTCATCACGAGACAGTGACGTAACTGCGTCATTCATTAATTGCGTTACATAAACGTGCGCGCCTACTAGAAGCGTTCGCATATACACTCGCGCGTAGAAAGGCGGAAGACACATACGAGGGGGTATCAAAGAGTTCTTGAAATCACCCAGAAGTGAAAGAGTCAGAATTATTTTTTTGTTATGTGACCTTTCAGACATCTGTAAAAAGTCACTGTGCAGTCACACATTTCTCCCACTATATATGACTTGTCCACATACCGCCATTGTAGAGCTCCTCAGATTAACCGCCATTGATTGATCCTCAGATTGCCTCAGATTACGTTATTCCCAAAACAGCAATAAACAGTTTAAAGTGTTGACAGAAAGGGTCAAAGGTCATTACAAACAAGCTTGGTGACAATAATATTGTGGGTAACATGGGGTGTACACAGGTTGACCTCTAATGACCCTACATTTTTTACGATAAACTATAAACTCTTACACAGCCACAGAAATATCGCCTTCACGTGTTTCTAAATGTACAGGCGACAAATTCAATATAAGCGCGTTATGAAGGGGTGTGTTACTGTCGTGACGCGAATAATGCATAAAAAGCATCGTCCCTAGTAATCCCTAGTGTGCTTAGTGCGCAGTTCTTTGGTAAATCCAATGTCAGTAGACCTTGTATTGGTCGGTTCTCGGATGGGAGTGGTTTTTGGCAAGGCGAAGTATCAGGTTGTTCGATTGTGTGACAGTGAAATTATACAAGGTCTACACGTCGACTAAGACAATCCCGACTATGACGTATTTAATTTAGCACGCACAAGAGACATCACGAAATATTCACCATTCACATTGACCTCCCAAACCTATTTAGATTATATTTCGATGTAAAATTCCACTCCATTACTACATGATACATGAACTATTAACGTTATCAAATGTGCGATTACAACATATAAGAATAAAGTGTATATTACATGTATTTAAAGTGGACTTGTGTGGAATTCTATAGTATATTTATAAATAACATAACCTCTTAGAGTTTCTTGGAATGTACCATGTGGTTTTTTTTTGGAAAAATCCAAATGTGCAACCGGTTTGTATGACAATACCGTATCAAAGCATTTCATGAAAAACCATTTACAATTATATAATTTCCAAGCAAATCACATTGATTTTACCCCCATTGCATTAAACGCCCAACACGTCCATCTGTTGAAAATAGTATAGTGTAGTCGTCGTGTAGATAACAAAAGGGGTTCTCTATCGAAATGTTCTCAGTAATCCAACAAGGCGTGTTCAATGGACGATGTATAAGGTGACAAAAATATTGATATTTTAACTTCTTCGTATCTGTCATATGATTAGTCGTGTTGTATCATTAAAAACATGTTTAAAATAGAATATTACCCATAATAAATTCAGATCAAAACGGTTTTCTATGTATAAGCGCGGAGCAGCATTAAGTATTCGACTGATAGAAGATGTTTTAAGATATACCGAAGAAAATAATATTGAAGGTGTTATGATTTATATTGATTTTCGTAAAGCTTTTGACACAATAAGAAGAGATTTTATTTTATATGCTATTGAAAGTTTTAACTTGGGTGAATCCATGACAAATTGGATAACTACTTTGTTTTATAATACTTTTAAGTTGTATATCTCATAATGGACTCATGTCAAATTTCTTTATACAAGAAGACGGGCTAAGACAAGGTTGTAATTTTTCACCACTATTGTTTATTATAGCGGCTGAAATTATTGTCAGTAAGATAAGACAATCAAGTGAAGTAAGAGAAATTGAATTACCTTATGTAGATCATAATGAAAGATAACACAATTTGCTGATGATACAACTATTTTTGTAAAGAATGAAAAGTCTATATAATGTCATAAATGTACTTGATAATTTTACAGTTATTTCTGGATTACATCTAAACAAAACAAAACAAAGAGCAATGCACTTTGGATTGGGTCAAGAAAACTTAGAAAGAAAGGGGTTGGAGGTATAAATTGGAAGTTTCATCCCAACAATAATGTTAAAATATTAGATGTATAAGTAAGTCCGTGTATTAAATTATAAGAGATGTCTGTAAACTGGGAATCTAAAATGGACTCTATAGAAAAGGCAATCAGGTCTTGGACGATGAGAAATCTGTCAATGGTAAAATACAAATAGTAAAAAGTATTTTGGCATCTAAAATCTCGTATAATTATAGGTTCAATAATAGACTTACCCCACGTGTTTATAAACCGAATGAATAGCTTATTTTTCAAATTTGTATGGGGAGGCTCAGAAAGTAAAAAGATCAACTTTATCTAATGATTATGGAAATGGCGGTCTACAAATGCTGAACTTTAAAATATTTTGTAGATTCGTTAAAGATTTCTTGGTTAAAAAAGCTGGTATCTCCCGAAAAGATACATGGAAAATTATTCCACTGCATTTATTAAGCGAAACATATTTGGGTCTCAATATTTTAAAATGCAACTGTACTTTAGATAGTATCAACGAATTGGACAAGTCAAAGATATATAAGTTACCCATGTTCTATAGTAATTTGCTTAAGGCTTGGTTTTTAATAAATTGTTCCCAGAAAATAGATCAAGTAGAGACGTGGGAAAATCAGGTGATTTGGAAAAAATGAATGTATAGCTAGTAGAGGTAAAACATTATATTTTAAAGAATGGGCAAAGAAGGGTATAATGTTCGTCTCGGATTTGTATAACCAGAATAAGGAGTTTAAGTCAATGGAGGAGCTGAAATGTAAATTTAAAAATGATGGTACTTTGTGTTGATATATTTAGCTTTAAGACAAGCAATGCCACATACGTGGAAAACATCGACAAATTCTATAAATAATATCTATGACGTACAGTTTATTTATGGAGACAACTGTGTGAAATTAAGTAACGGTACCACAAAACTGTACAGAATGGCAATGCAATCACAGATATCATTGAAACCAAGATGTTAAAGTTTCTGGGAAAAGAAGTTTGAAAATATAAATTTCGATTGGTTCATTATTTGAAAAACACTCGTTAAAGATATCAAAGAACCACGACATAAAACATTGAACTGGAAAATCATTAGCAACATTTATCCAACAAAAGTATTTGTTAAGAAAAATAAAGAAGGAGGAAAATAATATCTGTGAAACTTGTAACGAAATAGATTACATTGAACATTTATTTTATAGCTGCAAGAAAATCAGAATAATGTGAAAAGAGACAAAATACTTCTGCAACAGTATAATCTAGACATAAAGATATTGCAAAAAGATGTATTGTTCGGCTACCACATGATGATTATACTAATAGTAAGAAAGTTTAATATCATTAATACGTGTATAAGTGTTGCCAAATCAACTATTAGCAAATACCAATATGGGAAACATCCCGATTTACTAAGCGTCTTATATTTAGAACTTAAAATTTAAAAAAAACTCCAGTAAAGGCCCTGTCACACCATATCGTATGGCCTGAACGTGGCCTGAACGTATGCCGACGTATTCAAAAAATAGCTCGAAAATTGTCAGAGTCCGAGAACGTCCAAGAACGTCCAACTTCCCAACGAATTGCGTCAACATCGGTGATGGAATGGGCGTATCCATAGCGTATTAAACGCATACATAGCGTATGACTAACGTATTGATAGCGTATCACTAACTTATAACAAACTTATGACAGCGTATCACAGCGTATGCGATCGGCGAGCGTATGACCAACGTATTTGTAGCGTATGTCTGCCGTGCTCGACGTATCCTCAGCGTATCCTCGGCGTACAACGAACACGTGAATTATGCCGTTGCAGAAATTGAGTTTCGTACACGGCGGGACAAGTGTTGCCAGTTAAAGTAAACGCAGCCTAGATGATCACTATTAAAATATCTAGAAGGGTAAATCTATATGTCCAACCTATAACTTAAGACGATTAACGTACCTCTAACGTATGTCAGCGTATGTCTAACGTATGTCAGCGTTTGTAAACGTATGTCTAACGTACCACGAACCTATCGGGAACTTATGCAGAACGTAAGTTAAGCACACGTTGAGTACGTCGAGAAATTTTGAACATGCTCAATAATTTCGACGTGTTCCAAATTTTCACAACGTATCACAGCGTGCTCTTAACGTATACGACGTATCCCAAACTTACCCCTAACTTGTATCAGCGTACACCAACGTACGCTAACGTACGCCAACGTATTTTTCGATATTTCGCATACGTTGTTCTACGTTCAGGCGATACGCCATGGTGTGACAGTGCTACCGTACATCTAGCGCGCATTCGGCGTTTTGGGAACTTATGGAAGGTTTGAGTATATAAATGGGTCCCTTGAGTATCTCATCCTCTCTTCTTCCTGGTCTGTCTTGGCCTTCTTGCTTTTTCCTCCTCGGCCTCGGCCCCTGGTTGCTTGCTTCTTCTTGGGAGGCATGTTAACTGCTTGATGACATCGGCGGGAATGATGTAATGTGAGATCGGCGCGGTATTTATACGTGCTACAGCGGCATAATAAGCCACGTGTTCGTTGTACGTCGAGGATACGCTGACGATACGTCGAACACGGCAGACATACGCTACGAATACGTTAAGTATACGTTAAGCATACGTTAGTCATACGCTCGCATACGCTCGCATACGCTGTGATACGCTGTCATAAGTATGTTATAATTTAGTGATACGTTAGTCATACGCTATGTATACGTTCAATACGCTATGGATACGTGACAGGGCCTTACACGATCGCCCGGCATAAGGTGAATACGTGAGAATACGTCGAAACTCGTTGGAAATACGTCAGGCATACGTTAGACATACGGCACATATCATATACGTTATCAACTCGTTATCACTACGTTGGCTGTACGTTTCCCCCAGCCTACGTTCATCAACGTATACCAACTTACGAGTAACGTACGAGTAACGTACCACTAACGTATGTCAGCGTATGTCAACGTATATTTAACGTACCACAAACTTACCGGGAACTTATGCAGAACGTATTAAGCACACGTTGAGTACGTCGAGAAATTTTGAGCATGCTCAATATTTTTTCGTGGTCCAAATTGTCACAGCGTATCACAGCGTGCTCTTAACGTAAACGACGTATCCCCAACGTACCCCTAACTTATATCAGCGTACGCCGACGTACACCAACGTATTTTTCGATATTTCGCATACGTTGGCATACGTTGAGGCGATACGTTATGGTGTGACAGGGCCTTAAGAATTGGAAGTGAAACACGAACAAATTATGCAACAACAAAAAAGTAATTATGAACATGATGATGCTCTGTATTATGATATACAATGTTAACATGGTGTAATTGTGTATTGTGATATATACAATATGCGTTGAAATTATATAAGGGCGATTCCATGAAAATGTGACGGAACATAAAACTGAAAATTGCTCCAAAAGATTTATTTTTACCTTCATGTTGTACAAAGCCCATGCAAAGGTTCAGGAAAAAATTGTTATAGCATTTGGCACTTGTTTACTATGAAAAAAATGTACTTTTTCTTACTTTCAAAATGGTAACACGTGTTACCGGAGCAACACTTTTTTGAAAATATTTCCCAATTGATTTGGTTTCAATTGATGCCTACTGGTTAGGCCCTATTAAAAAATAGTAAACAATTTGATAAGTTCATAACCACCACTCAACAATAAGCCATCAAAATGTCGTAACGCGTGTTACCAAACTCATATTCAGGAAAACGTGCTAAAACATCAATTTTTTAAGTGTTATTTATCACTATTTATGGTTAATATGTTAGTTCAATTGTCGAAGTCGAAATCAATTTTAGAAATAAATAAAGAATCAAATGCTGGTAAATTATGGCTGGACAAAGTGTAACGTGTGTTACCGTAATACGTGTTACCGACTATTTTGCAATTTACATAAAAGTGAGAACTTGAATTATTGTTATTATTCTAGTATAATAAACCTTAGGAGGGTACTTGCTTACAGTAGTGACCGATTGATTGTAGATTGGTAAGTTTAAGTACAATAGCAAAACCAGTTTTGGATTCTTTTTAGTGCGTATTCTCACGTAACGCGTGTTACCGATTTTCGCACCGGTCTCACATTAACATGAGCTGATATTTCATGTTGGTGTAAGCATGAGGACCTAGCCTTGGGTATTACAATACAAAAGATGATAACATCATTCAAATTACTCTTACATTTATAGAGTGGAGAATAACCAATGGCGCGCTAAAATGTAACGCGTGTTACCATGGAATCGCCCATAAGTATGCACTTGCATGCTATGCCCTGTAATGATAAATGTAAACATGCTGAAAAGCATATGGAAATGTGTTATAAATTTATTGATATGCAATGTTAACATGATGAAACTATGTGAAATGTGAAAATTATGTGACCATGTATAAATATGATGAATGTATACATGCTCAAAATGCATATGAAAATGTGTTATAAATATAATGATATGCAATGTAAACATGATGCAATTATGAAATGTGAATGGGACGAACGCTTTAACAACGGATTAAATTCAAAAAATGATACCGACACTGGAGTTGGTTATCCAACTCCAGCGGTTTTAGGATAAAATAATTTAGTATGTGAAGAGATGTGTTGGAGGCTGCGTCCTCAATTATGATAAAAACTGGGATTTTTACAATTGTATTACATGTATGAACTTACACCTATAATGATTATGAAAAATCAGCCCTCTTTATTCAACAAAACGTAAAAATACTTTAGTTATTCTAATAATTACTATATTGCGTTATTTACTTAATTAAGTAGATAATTAGTAAGGGAATCAATTATTTATATACTTTCAATACTTTGGAGCTTCTCGGCCTTTTTTCAAAAACATTGTTAAATGTAAGCTTAAGCAGAAATCCCTTCGTTATTCTTTCCACAGAGACAACTACAGATTTTACTCACATGCCCGCATTATACCCACAGGTCTTCGACTCAATTGCACACCAGCACTGGGCACCCTACCGCCACAGTTACAGAGTGAGTGGAACAGAGTTTTATACAGTGCATCCATTCGTCTCATTAATATTCTGTCTCTACATAGTGAGTCTTCCCTAGACCATTTGAATGAGGATATTGTCAAGCTTCAACTTGAACTGGAGAATTGCTGCTCAGATGCTCAATTTTTACAGTTTACTAATGAAATAAATGGCTGTTTATCTAGACAGGAGACTGAACTCATGAACACAAGAAACAAGAAAGTATCTGGCCTGTTAGAGAAGCAGAAACGGCACAAGTACCGTCGGTTCAGGCGCCCACCTCCTCCTGAACCAGAACCAGCTGCATCCACTGTCATTAACCTTTCATCTTACACCTTATCTGATGCTGAACACAAACTTCTCTCTAGGGGCCTTAAATTCTGTCCCACTCCTCCTGATGTCAATCAAGTTGAGCTTAGCGAGGACCTTACTCAGTATTATCGGAGGATACGTCTCAAAGAATTTTTTCTTGATGCCCCACCAACTGTACCTGAGCCGTTCTACAAGAAGAGTACTTGGGTTCCTCCCAAGAACAGAGTCCCTGCCCTTGAGACTTATGTTCAAGTCGTTAGCACCCAGGTTAACACTTCTGAGCAAGTTTCCCGCAGATCTCATGACAATATCCCTAGGGAGGAACGCCAGGCACTGAATTCCATCAGGTTACGGACAGACATCATCATCAAGCCAGCAGACAAAGGGTCAGCAGTAGTTGTCATGGACCGACAGAAGTACATTGATGAAGCCATGCGTCATCTTGACAACCGCATTCATTATGCTGTTCTTGACTCCGATCCCACTAACACATTTTCTCAACAGATTCAGCATACCCTGGATGACATGCATCAGCGTCATGAGCTCTCTGACAAGGCCTTTGAGTTTCTATCTCCCAAAGATTGCAGTGCTGCCCGCTTCTACCTCCTTCCTAAGATCCATAAGCCGGGAAACCCAGGCAGACCCATCATCTCTGGCAACGGCTCCCCAACTGAGCATATATCCCTCTTTGTCGATAACTTCATCAAGCCTCTTGTTTCACAGGTTCCCTCCTATATCCATGACACCCCAGACTTTCTCAGGAAACTCGAAGCCATCAAGAACCAAGTTCCAAGCACCGCTATTATTGGCACATTTGATGTTAAGTCCCTCTATACCAACATTCCCCATCAGGAAGGCATAGAAGCAAGCCGTGCAGCTTTGGCTAAGATTGGTCATTCCAGTCCTCCCATACCTGATATTGAATGCCTCATGAACCATGTCCTAACCAAGAACAATTTCACTTTCATGGACAGGACCTACTTGCAGGTACATGGCACAGCTATGGGTACTAGGATGGCTCCGTCATGGGCCTGTCTTTTCATGTCTAGGCTGGAGGAACAATTGCTAGCTGAAGCACCTTGTCGACCTTGGATTTGGTTGCGGTACATTGACGACATATTCTTTATCTGGACCAGTGATGAAAGCAGTCTCCTCACATTCATTGATCACATGAACTCATTTCACAGGACCATTAAGTTCACTTCTGACTACTCCCACCAACAGGCACACTTTCTTGATGTAACCATACAGAAAGCTGAGAATGGTATACTATCTACAGATCTCTTCACCAAGCCTACAGATACGCACCAGTATCTCCATGCTTCAAGCTGCCACCCTCGCCATTGTAAGACAGGCATAGCATATAGTCAGGCTCTCCGTCTCCGACGTATTTGTTCTAACGAATCTAGATTCTCATATCATGCACAGAATTTGAAGAAGCATCTGGTTACCAGGGGTCACAGCTCCACCAAAGTCCAGCAAGCCATCAAGAAAGTCCACTCTCTCCCGAGAGCCACAGTCCTTCAGGAGAAGCCCAGAAACCAAGACCCCACCCCTAAGATTCCCCTTGTTACCACATTTCATCCTAACCTTCCTCCTCTGCGTCACATCACCAACACTAACCACCACATTCTCCACACATCAGACCGTCTTCGTCGTGCAGTTCCTGACATACCAATCCTGGCCTACAGACGCCCTCGCAACCTACGAGATATGTTAGTACGGGCTACCATCCCCCCGGTAACTGATGATTCTCTCCCCACGCAGCATGGCACTTCTAAGTGCGAGTCGACCAGCAGGTGCGTCGTTTGCCGGGAACACATCAAGGAAGGCGATTCCTTCACCAGCCACACCACCCATGCCACCTACAAGACGAAGGGTCACATCACTTGCACCACATCTAATGTCATTTACCTCTTATCATGTAGAGTGTGTGGAGTCCAGTATGTTGGTGAGACTAAAAACTCACTGAAGAAGCGCTTCTATGGACACAGATCGACGGTTAACACCAACAAGCCACCTGTCGGACACCACTTCAACCTTCCCAACCACACTATGTCTGATATGATCTTACAGGGCATTGAATCTTTAGGTAGCCGTTCAGAAGTGGTACGTCTCAGTAGAGAGAAGTTATGGATGAAGCGTCTTCTCACTATTCAGCCCCATGGCCTAAACATCCAGGAAGGGAATGATTAGACTCAATCCCCCGCCCCCCACCCCCCCCCCCCCCCCCCCCACCTCCTCCATTTGTATCTGATTAACCTATCATTTGTATTTTTACCCATTTGTTTTTCTCCACTTTTTCTTCACTCCATTTTTCATTTTTTACTTCTTGATTTATGTGATACTTTGTTTTCATTTTCTACATTGTCTCCTATGCACAGTAATTTTCATTACTTGTTCCAGTGCATTTCCATTATTTGTTACCACAGGCCTAGTCCCACTTTGTTTTTTCTTGTTTTCTCATGCATTCTCTCAGTCCTTTTACATTTCCATCCATTTTATTATCTATTTGTAGTCATCAATCACCATTATTGATTTCACTCACCCATCATTTTTATATCCCATTTGCCTTTTACTTTTTAATCTCCCCTTTGTCTATGTCATCCTTTTGTTATTTTATCCACTTCATCAATCAGCTGTCTAGCTTGATATCTTCCCCTATTCATTCATCTGTCACTTTGACTTCCTGCCTATTGTTCCTCTGTCTATATATATGTTGTGTTATGTTGTATTCTGTCATTTTACCTTCGATAAAGATTCTGTTAGAATCGAAACGTCAGGTCCTCTTATATTTATTACATTTACTTACACAGGCTATTTTTGTGGATAAGCAGTTTGCATTCAGCTTTTACATTATATTACATTGTTAAATAGTTAATTATTTAGATATTAGCCGATAAACCTGGTTTATCAAAAACCTTGCTTTTCGAATCGATAAACGATTCGAAAAACCAGGTTTATCGAATTCGATAAGCAAGGTTTTCGATAAACCAGGTTTATCGATCGATAAACCTGGTTTATCAAAAACCTTGTTTTTCGAATCGATAAACCTGGTTTATCGATTCAGGTTTATCGATTCGGAAACCAGGTTTATCGAATTCGATAAGCAAGTTTTGATAAACCAGGTTTATCAGCCGATAAACCTGGTTTATCAAAAACCTTGCTTTTCAAATCGATAAACCTGTTTTATCGATTCGAAAACTTAGTTTTTCAAAAAATATGCTCATCGAATTTTGATAAACCTGGTTTTCGAATCGATAAACCAGGTTTATCGATTCGAAAAGCAAGGTTTTGATAAACCAGGTTTATCAGCTGATAAACCTAGTTTATCGATCGATACACCTGGTTTATCGGCGAAAAGCCAGGTCTATGTCTTTCATTGTGCAAAATACCTGCCATAGACAGCTACGGGTAGTCTCAATGAATAGTGGTATATTTCTATAGACGCATGCGTACATACGGTATATTGTTACTGGTATTTCATAAACCCTTTAGGCAGCATATTCCGTGTCTTGCCTATTAATTAATTCTCAAAAGTATGGAGAAGTTTGCAAATTTGGTTCAGAATCGACTAAAAGCTGATCAATTTTAAGATAAGGCGAATTCTTTTTTATGCGACTGGAATATATTTTAATTCACTAATCGTGAGCAGTATTATATGTACCATTCATTATATACTGAATAAAAATTTAATTTACCCGAGTTTCACTTAAACGTTTCCTTATCAAATATTTCTATTCATTTCGATCGTTTTGAGCGCATTTTGGAAGACTCGCAGTAGTTTGTAGTCACGAGGATTTAATTCACTTGTCAGTTGATTCGTCACGATTGTATTCTTGTTTATCGAGAAATGTTCTGAGGCTACATATTCAGGGTTTGTATTTAAATGAATGAGAATAAAAGAAAAAGAAAATGCAAGACTGACCTTCATTTGAGAGTGCCTTTATTGATTGTGTCATGCATGCGTGAATGTGTCCTCCTTTTCACGCTCACAAATTACACCATTTAAAATCTGGCAGTTAACGAGAAGAGTGTTTACAAAAAAATCATCGCGTAGACGGTTGTAGTGGAAATAAAAGAATGTAACATTCGTTATTAAGCATTTTGGTGTTTAGCTTTTCTTGCATTGGGTCAAAGGTCAGCACAGGGGGTCCCGTGACGTTGGGTCCCCAAACTGGCGCGAAATTCGAGCTCGACGATAACTAATCAACAGTGCTATGTAAACCAACAGGACACATATTGTACCAACGCACCAATACCACACACCGTATTTTACAGAAAATTTAAAAAAACACTTCCACCTTTTAGCCCGGTAGTTTGAACTGTTCTTCCCGGTCAAAGCCGGGAGATACGCTTCAGCTGTTGGCCCCAACTAAACTAATCAAATCATCCAACCTTTTTGTACCTTTTCAGCTGAATAAACTCTCCGTGCTCCTGGATTGAATTGATGATGTTGAGATATTTAGCAGAGATATTGAAGTTTCTATCTTTATATATTATTGTATTGTACTAAATAAATTATCAAAATGATGCACTGCCCGTAACAAAAGTGCTCAATTCCTAAGAAGAGCGTAATATGTTGAAAAACAAGCAGTAAATTAAGAATTATTTATACAGAATCTATGTATAAATAATTCTTAAGTTACTGCTTGTTTTTCAACTTATTGTATTGTACAGTATATTTTAAGTAAATTCGTACACTCATACACACGTAATGAACTATTGGGAATCATACAGAATCATCTGAAGTTATAGAAATTATCTAGAATTCTGCGGAATTATTTTGATTACATGGGAATGTGGGGATTGTTCGGATTATCCGACACATTGTAATTTTGGGGTGTTTTTAATTACCTGAATGAATAGGGTTTACCCGGCAGTTCCCGGGAGTTGTCTATATTTTGCAGGATTGTTTTTTGGATTGGAGTGCATGGGATTTACCGGAATTAAACCTTGGAGCCAAACTCAGTCTCTCATATCCCAAAAGATCCGTGATATGGAGAGTCCGGTTTGAATGGTTTTGGATTAAGACATATTCTGGTAATAGTATAGCAATGTGAAGGTATTATCATAATATTTGTGCCCAGTAACAAGCTAAGTTTATTCATTGAAAACGTTACTTTTTTGTATCAATTAAACGGTTGAAGGACAAGGTTCCTGAATGACCTTTTCATAATTCACTCATGACCTCACTGCAATTGTTTCGTACACTTCATAATTACGCAGTGGCAATTATTGTATTGCAGCTGTATTGTCGCATAACTACTGATCCATATAATCGCTTCCACTACGTGAGAGACGACAGAACTACCACTGGTTAGGACAGATTTTATCGTAATTACAAAAAGTGCATGTCTTAACGTTTTGGTATTTTCTACAACACTGTTAACAGTTTATCACCAGACATTGCGACTTACACGTTTGGAATACGACTTGATTCTCAAATCATCAAAATAAAAGTAAGCCCAGTTGATTTCTCGTTTCAAGTATATTCAATGGTGAACAACATTAATTTAATGTGTTTCCGAGCATTCAACTATACAAACCATATTAGAATAGCAACAGTAAACAAACAAGACGGATTCATATCATAATAATATAGTGTTTTTGATTTTTACACAGTGTTACCATGAGAACTCTTATTTCCACCTGTGAGAGTGTCCTGATTGTTTTCATCGTGATAGTCTATAGTTTGAATTATTCATTGTATCGCGATAAATGCTGGGGATATGTCGCATCAAACGAAGACGTCATCAATAACTGGTTCATACCAGCACTCGAATATAGCAGCAAACAAAATGTTAGTCAATGTATTTTATCATTACTTCCCCAATAACTTTATAAATATGAATGTATTGAAACAAGTTAAAGAATAATCTAAAGTGATCCTGCTCTAGCACAACATGTCACAAACTATTATACAAACACTACTACCATCGGATATCAATATCTAACGCAAATGCAATGAACTCTAACAATTTAAGTATAGGCTTTGCGTGTGTACAATTATGCTTATGCAGGATTGTACTTCGAAAGAATGTGCCTTTGGTTGAGGAGATTGGTGGTTAAATGTCGCAACACCCAACATATGCGGTAGTAATATTTTGGAATGAGGTGGTGGGATTAGTTTAAGGCAGTTGACACCTAATGGAGACCCATTTGGTTATTCACATCACCATTGGATTAGACACCACACTGTAGGTCAAGATGCATTGTCAGCATTTGGGAAATGTTAGTCTGACAAAATGGTCAAAACTTATGATCCGATTATGACTCAGCCAGATAGTGCACTTTAGGTCTGATGCGATGCATCTGTCAATCACGGTAGAAAAACTATGATTATATACTGCGTTTGAATTTTACATTCATTACTTGATGTATGGCTGAGACGTATTCTATTTCTACTCTGTCTATGAAATGTGTATTTCCTTCATCTCTATGAAATAACATAAAACATTCCGTTTATTTCCAGCTTTATTATCCTTCTCGCTTATCTATATTTGACGTGTTTCATACAATTGGTTACAATTTTCTGATACTACCGGTTCCTGAAGAAGGCTTACGTAAACCTATATACGTGAACCCACCTAAACTACTTAACGTTTTAAAGAATAGTCGCGGATTGCAACGAAACGCTAAGGTATGTGTGCCAACGTGAATTACATTTTCTTCTTCTTTATCTAATCAAATTTAAATTCTGTAGATTTAAAAAAAACTTTTTCAATAGTTATCAACTATATGATCTTGACCATCTATGCTTCAAATCTTAGATTACTTGCATGGAATTCATCATTCAGTATTCAATGTAACGTCGCGAAATCAGTACCCGTGGACAGAGTGAAATGGGACAGACTTTGTTCAAATAGCTGTTATTTTGCAACCGTAAGGTTATTTGTAATGATATTTTCAGCATAGATGGTCAAGATCATATAGTTGATAAATATCGAAGAATTTTTTTTTTTAAATCTACAGAATTTTAAAAAAAATGGCTTCAAAAAACTGTCAACGTTTTATTGAACCACCCTGTATAGTGACTGATTGCCTATTATATTCACAGTTTGTGCATTTTTGTTTTGTACAGGTATGGATGGAAGGTCTATTTGGATCGATCCCTTGGGTTAAAGACAACATAACGTACAAAGCGTCTCTTGTCTCATCTGGAGGGAAATACATTCCAAAAGCTTTTCATTTACCGAGACAGGTGCAAGAATTCAAGAGTTATGTGAGTATCTCATGAGGGGAAGTGTTGCCGCTAATGGACAATTTATTTGTGCACCTATCACATTCAGTAACATGATAATTTGAAAAACAAATGAAGAGAACATCTTAGAAATAATCATCAAATAACTTGAGAGAGGAATTAAAAAGACGCAGTAATATTTTTAAAAAATGGATTAGCGAGGCCACTTTGATACGATAGCCTAATATTATCAACCGTGCTGCACGTGTAAGTGAAGCGAAGTGATTGTTACGATTTCCTAATGGCAGCAAAAATACAGTGGTTCGAAAGTCACGTAAAAATAGTGGTCCCGTGCATCGGAAGAGCTATACCCGAGCACCCGTTACAGACTCTTTCGTAAAGAGTAGGGGATCATCCCGGTCTGTATCTGTTCACACATCTTTCGGATGAGCGCTACGATCTCAAGGTAGCAGCGCTATATAAATGCTTTCATGTATGTATGTATTTATTGTTTACGTGTGATTTGGTCTCGTGGCTCTCTTGTACTCGCAGTTTGGGAGATTACCCCGTATCTCCCCAATAAAGCTACTGCTTGCTCAAATGTTATCCATTGCTGACTCATACTTATTTTATTAGCGGTGTTTGATAATATGTTATGGATTTCAATCAAATACGTGTAGAAAAAAACAGGGTTGGACTGGTTGTGAAAAGGTCATATTGTGCAAGCGTGATAGCAATGAACGAGTGACATGAATTATGCATGATTCAACAGATCCAACTTATGGTATTGTTACTTGTATTTCAGGTTGCAAATTTGGAAATCACAGGAAACAAAAATACACACTGGCTTCAAAAGGACACAATAACTCGAGGACATGCTGTAAAAAAGCTTAATGGTAAGTTGTTAGACAATTAACAAGCGCTCTTATGGCGTTACAGAGGGCGCTATGACAGTATGTCATTCGAATTAAGAGACGACTACGACGACTCTGAACTTTGAAGAGTCCGGCATATACCGCATATGTGTCATTATATCGTTAAAATATCAATTTAAAAAAGACTTGAAATGGCACTTGAGTAAGTTTTCAAACAGCCCAAGACTGAACATCAGCATTTCAAAAATAAATAGTTTAGTGTAAACACAACAATGACCTTGACGACATTCATTTGCTCTAGAAGAAGCGAAAATAGAAACGAAAAACTCGTCACTACTTCGGACCCAATGTTGAGAAGATAGTTTACGCATCACAAATTCATTGAATATCTTTTCTGCACCATGAAAGTTGGGGTTGACTGCTTTGAATTAGATTTTTAAAACACAGAGTTGCAAAGACATTTGGTAGTGTGGACTCTACTACTACATTTGACTTCAACTGTCAATTACTACAATTTGATAACGCCTTGTTCCCATAGAAATTGACCTTAGTGCCGAGAGCATAGTACAGCAATTCGTAACGGATCCATTGCTTATGGAAGAGCGCAAATTCAGCATTGCATTTTATGTGATGTTTACATCAGCTAATCCTCTACGAGCTTATATTGTTAAATCTGACGTGATTATCAGAGCTTCCGGTAAAGCCTATTACCCGGTGGACTTGCTTGATCCTGCTACATACGTCTCAGAGAATCCAGAGATATACGATATTAAATTTGCTAAAGACGTAAGTATAAGTATAACCGTTTACTTTAGTCACACCAGAAATGAGGTAAAGATTTAACTGGTTCTTGAATGCTTTTAAGCATTCAAGAACCAGTAAAATCTTTACCTCATTTCATTGTTAAAACAATGCTTAGGGAAACTAGAGCCCGCCAAATATCAAGTTGACGGTTTTCACCGATGGCAAGCTATAGTTGTATTGTGCACATTAAACGTTATATCACATTGAAAGGTCATACATTGTACATATGAACATATTTCTGGTATTAGGTCAACCATTTTATCACTTCATTCTCGTTCATTTCTTCTAGTTTATTTATCTTGATGACTGTATGACAAGAGCAGGTTACGGTGACAGTGTTAAAAGTTCATTGGGTGCATGGTATTAGGTCAACCATTTTATCACTTCATTCTCGTTCATTTCTTCTAGTTCATTTATTCATGACTGTATGACAAGAGCAGGTTACGGTGTTAAAGGTTTATTGGATGCATGGTATTAGGTCAACCATTTTATCACTTCATTCTCGTTCATTTCTTCTAGTTCATTTATTCATGACTGTATGACAAGAGCAGGTTACGGTGTTAAAGGTTTATTGGATGCATGGTATTAGGTCAACCATTTCATCACTTCATTCTCGTTCATTTCTTCTAGTTCATTTATCTTGATGACTGTATGACAAGAGCGGGTTACGGTGTTAAAGCTTCATTGGATGCATATCTTGTGTCCTTAGGTGAGAATCACGTTATTTATATATTAATTAAAAGGGCATCGAGAGATTTCTCAAAAAATGAAATTCAACATGTTTAGGGGAGACGTCAAAACTCGACCGCCCGTTAACTGCCGGTTACGGGCGGTTCCGCCCGGTTCTTTCAGGTCAAATGTTTTACTGGTATATGAATATTCGCGCATGCAACACTGAACAACCGCCGGTTGACTTAATGCTGTAATCTGACCAATTTACACTATCAATCTGTTACTTTGCGGTCATAATAGCTCTCTCTATAATCGTTCTATAAAAAAAAAACATTCATAGACTTTCGGTATTGATTTTAAAAAGTTAATTGAGCTATAAACAGATTGAAAAAGCCAACCCCAGCGAAAATCAATAGCTGTATTGTACTGGTTGTCAACTCAGACTTTTAAGTCTTAAAAGAGCCCATTACTTCAAGATGTTATTGCTCACGTGTGTGACGAGGCACTTTCAACCGGTCGTGTTCACCAGAGTGTTACTATTTGACCTCATTATGTGTGTATATTATAACAGACGACACGTTTTGTGAGAACCGAACGGAACCGGCCGTAACCGGCGGTTGCCGGGCGGTCGAGTTTTGACGTGATCCCTTACCTTGTTTAGATAGATGATATACATAGAAACCCTGTCATGTAAGATTTCTCCCAAAAAAATCAGTGAAAATGAAAAATAAAGAAATTTTCTCAGAATTTCCGAAGGTATATTAGTGTTTTTCACTTTTTTGTATTTTGATTAAAAATCACCAACAATTGAATCAGCGAGGTCATGACTATGCATCACGCAACAAGCCATGGGTGGTCTTCAAGGTTATTTTGAATAAAGATGAAACAAATAAATAAGAAGCCATCTGTGGCCTTTTAGACGAATTTGGCTAATTTCGATGTCATCATACATCGAAATTCAAAACGCTATCAAATCCATGAATTTCACCTGAAATACTGATAATAATTTTAGGTGGTATTTAGTACATATATAAGCATTACGTATATGTGAAAAACCCAACTTCTGAAAATAAATTGAGGGCTCCCTCCATGAAGGATCTCTTAGCGCCCCTTTAAATTGATATGTACTCTGATACTGTTGCCATACCAAATATATTACTACAACGACGATCATGATCATTCTGGTTACACTAACCTTCACAGGATATAATGTATCAGACATGTACTCACAAATGTACGACGCAATAGATGACGTTATAAAGTCTAGAATCCACCTGGCAAGAGACGCAGACCATTCAAAGTAAGTAAACATTTCTGGCTTATTATTCATTTATTTTTTACAGCATCTCAGTGTTTCTAATATGAAACATCCTCCCATTGATACATTAGGCAGCAAGTCTATTGCATTTTTTAATTACATTGCGCAATTATAAGAAATTCTTGATCTGTTATATTATGAAAAAATTGTACTATCAATATCAAATCAGTGGAGAATCTTATTCTAGTATTACGGTGGGTATACTTTATGTACCCCTTGACGTCATCAAATATTTAGTTTTTACTATTTACTGAAGAGCAATACTGTCCCGATGGAAAATCCGTAATATATCCAACTCGGATGAGGGAATTGACATTTACCAATATTGGCCTCACGAAAGTGAGGTAAATATTGGTAAATTACGTAAACATTGGTGTCATGTGACGTAATTTACCAAGATTGGCCTCACTTTCGTTATGATTAGTGACGTCACATCAGAGTATGTCTCCCTCTTTAGCTTGAAATCGCCAATTACGAATAACGTCTATACCACGCCGTACGCGTGAGACGTCGTTCTACCCGCAGTCAGCAGCCAGCAGGTCACGCTGTGCGCACTGCAAGGTCTTTTTTTTCTTGCTTCTTCTTAATGCAAGCTCCAAAGTTTTCCGATTCGAAGAGCTCATTTTTTCATTAAACCAGTGTATGTAGGACGACTGCTTCATTCACAGTTGTTTGATTTATTATTTTCCCTCATATCAAATAGTGTTACTTTATGACTATTTGAATGGAATAATTCTTGATTAAAAAAATGTGGTGAAGTGTTCTTAATTGTTTGATATGCAACTTCAAACCGTGGACGTGACCGTTTACAACATTTGAATAACTGTTTGCCAACATTACATTATAAGGCATTGGTCGTTTATGTAGTAAGAAAATAGAAGTGTTAAGCATAAGTATCTGCTTCAAATATTCACATAAAATATGCAGTTTTTGTGGAAAGATCGGCAATTTTCTGTATAGCTCCACATGCTCTCTGTATAGACCTACACATGTTATGGATATCCATTCAAAAGACATGCGTTCCCCGCGACACTACACGCACGGCTGGTTTACTTTACCTTGACGGGACAATAGGTACATCGATCGGTAACGCGGATTTCTACACAGAGAATGACAGAACATGCGAAATGTTGCCAAACTTAAATTATCTGATCATCTTATTTTTGTGGACTTGACCGTTTAGAGCAATAAGACTTGCGCATTTTTACATTTTATGGCAACGACGACTCCACTCCACTGTATTCGCTGCTAAATTATCAGAAGGGACCCGACCATATTTAGCGAGATATGGCAAATTTATGGAGACACTTTTCAATGTAAAAATTTCATAAAAATGGCGATACAGTTTTCAATATATTTTAGCTCCTTTACATCATTGCAAATGATCAAATCACCTGTATTAATTAAAATTAAAGTCTTGGCTTCTATAGTATTGGTATAATTCACACTGGAATTCTTGCCTGAAATGTTAAAAATTAACAACTTTGAAACTCTTCTCATTTTCATCCTTGCACAAACGCCTTCAACAAGGTTGAGCAAGGTCACTCGCGCTGGCTGATAAAGAAAATAGCGACCATTTGCGTGACATGCAAGCTGACTACCCGTACGGGTGTATCAACGCCACTGCCAGTCCATTCTTTTATTTCATTCGTACAACCTTTCCCTTATGGAACAGTCACTGCAGTCATCCAGACGATGTTGTTGGTAAATTATTAGAGGCAGGATCCGGGCCTTCAAGTGGCTTCGATCTTAATTCTTATCATGCTTATGTCCCTCATTGGCATTTTAACCAATTTGTTTTTCTTGTAAGTACTCTGGGTAGCAGTGATCGATTTGATTGGCCCATCAGAGCTATTTAGTTCTTTGTATAGAGTCACCAGTTTAATTTGTAATCACTCAGTTCGTTAACCTTGTACAACCCCTTCTGAGTCGTGACACCGTCTGGTGTTGATGACTCGATAGACATCCATCAATAGCGCCCCCATATGTGAAATTGAGGCAGATGATTTCGGAGAGAATTCCCGAGGAAAGCTACCAAAAAGGTGAGCTTGAAATCTTAAGTTGTGAGAAAACAGAAATGGTAAATAAACCTTGTTTAATGTATGTTGGGCCATTCCAAAAGAATTATGCGGAATTTGATAAAGATTGGCTATATAAATTATTATATTTACCCTTCAATGAAATGTTTGTTAATTTCAGAGCAAAATATTATCATATTACTCGGTGGGATTTTCTACTTGATGAGAATTTCAACATATATCTCATAGAGGTAAAGTATTACGTGTTTACTCCTGTTTTCATACTTCCATGGTTATTTGTGACCGTCACTTTTAAGTGATTAAATCTTTGCACAACAAACTACATCATATAAATGTTATTATGAGAGCGCCGTCTAATTAGTGTCCCCTATTGTAAAACTAAAGAAATAATTTATTTTCCAAAAGACTTTCCTCGATTATCTACAACTTGCGTAGTCCCCTTACCAATTTCACGAGTTTGTCACATAACTCATCTCCAGGTTTAACTGTCTGAGAAAGAAATTCAGTCATAATACTGTTCAGTATTCTGGATTCTAATATTTGTATCACCAAACTGATACAAATTGATTTGGTACATATATACCAGTTGGATTGTCAATATATGATCTAATCAGTAATTATTTTTCCTTGTCATACAGGTTGAAGGAATTCCAACAATACCTTCTTTTATGGGCAAATTTGGCCGTTTGGGCATTCACATAGTTTATAATATAGCGCGCCTTAGTGGACTTTCTGATATAAACTCATTTCAGGATCGACCGTAAGTTATCAACATTTGATTGGTATTCCTAAGTCGCAACAAAATATAACAATATAGTATTAACATATCTGGTCTTGAGATTTACTGAGTTTATATTTAGGTGTCGAAAATCACTCAAATAATGCCTTCATCTTCAAAAACAGCACAATTGCTTTCACAAGACTGTTTCTTAAATCTTTATAGATAAAAGTCAGACTTGGACTATTAAGCAAAAGCAATTACTCCATTTGTAAGTAAATGCTAGACTAATTACCATTATACATTCAATACCTGTATACTGAACGCACGACCACTATGGGGACGAGTTTTGTTAAACACGTCGTTTAAACGATGAACTCGCATTCAATTTAGACACGAGTTTAGTTAGTCACGGATTGAAGCTTAGTAAGAGAATACGTACGACCGATAATATTTAATACTTGCATTTCGGCCGCTTAAGACTCTAAACAAGGACTGCGTGTATATTGGTGCTCGTTATCTGGTGCCACGTAAAGACAGGAGCGGATTCTGGACCGTGTATTTTTAAGGGATTTGTTAATTTATTCACGCCACTGATTGTCTTTATATTATTTAAAATCAGGGTCCGTAAGAAACAGCCCTGAACTATTTAAAAGCGAGAACATCAGTCCACATCCTTTTTGATCGCAGATCACACATTATATTTATCGAAATATATGAATATTAACAGCTTGATATTTTCTATTTGAATTACTTGCAGTGCAACGTACGTTGTGAGAGAAAGTGATCTTAACGTATACTTTGATATATGCTACACGTCGTCTTGCAAGTCATGTAATATAAAGGTAATCTTCTTTACGATGTTCGAATAACCCATAATTCAAGCTTGCTTGAAGCCAGGGTCGTTTTAAACTTTTGGGGCCGTATTATCGTACGATTTAAACGCGGTTTTTAAGCTAAACATGCGTTTAACTTTGATTTTAAACACTTCGTTTTAAACTAAACTCAATACTTAAAATTTTGTTTAACTTAGACACGCGTCTAACTCACGAAAAGTGTCTACATTTTAAACAAGAGTATGGGTGTAGTTTAAAATAGAACGATGCTATTCATGAAACCAAACATATGGTAGGAAAATAATTATCTAATGTATATTGACCAGTTTAATTGAACACACAACTATAATATTCAACGAAACTACCTTATCAGAAACAGGTCGCTGCACGTAATCACGCGGGAATTCAATACATCAATCGAAAATATCAATACATGAAACAGGAAATCTCGTAACTGTTTCGTCATAGCTTCGATCAATATGGCGACGTCCATACAGGTGTGTTTTCTTCTTTCTAAAGTTCCATGGCAAGGATTTCCTTTATGGGGCCCTCACATGTATCCGTGTGAGCTGGGCGGCCCCTTACCGTCTTATAGAAAAACAACAGAGTCCAACACGGTGAACAATCAGCAAAAAATGTCAACGGCCGCATTGATTTATTTTTTTGTCACCGGGTTCATACTGTTCTATATCGGGTCCTTATCGGCCTGGAACCGGGCTCATACCACCTCCTCACCAGGTCCTCACCGGCCGAAACGCTTGGGTACCGACCGAACCGCCTTGATACCGTCATCAAACTGCCCTGTATAAGCTGAGCGATCAAGCTCGCCGCTTCGCTCACATTCCGGGAATGTCTGTAAAATACATTTGTACTCACATGTATCCGTGTGAGCTGGCCGGCCCATTACCGTGTGACAAATTGGTGCAGACGGTGGCACACGGTGATGTAACACGGTGGACCGTTTCCCGTCCGTTGAACACGTTGCCGGGGACATTGCCGGCCATCCGCGCCCGGCAGGACTTTTGAGCATGCTCAAAACTCTTGCCGGGTCCTGCCGGGTGAGTAAAAGCGGCGGCAAACGGTGAGAGCCCGGTTTGAGGACGGTATAAAGACGGCGCACCCGTTTCACGCCCGTTCGCAGGGCGGTAATGGCAGGCGGCCACCTAACCGTCTAATAGAAAAACAACAGAGTCCAAACAATCAGTAAAAAATGTCAACGGGCGCATTAATCTTTTGTTGTGGCTTGTGTTATCGCTTCATTTGTATTCCAGAATTCGTACGAACCACATTATAATACTCTCTGAATGTAAAAGAGCTAAACCTCACTCTTTCGAGAGCTTTAGGAGGGACGGCTCTTCTAAGAAGTAAAGTTCACTCTTTTCAGAGTGATTTGTCACTCTTTTAAGAGTGATTTCCACTCTTTTCAGAGTAATTTTAACTCTTTTTAGAGTGATTTTAACTCTTTTTAGAGTGAAAATCGCTCTTTTAAGAGTGAGCTTCACTCCAAAAAAATCTGTTCCTCCTAGAGCTCTCGAAAGAGTGAGTTTTAGCTCTTTTACATTTAGAGAGTTTCAACATGCCTGCTGAGAGTCCGTTCCGCGAACGGTTACTTTAGGCTGCATGCGGCCATTCGCAGTCCGTCGCTAAGATGGTCGACGTCCACCACCGTCAATCACCGTCCTGCGAATGGGTGCGAAACGGATGCGAACGGGTGCACCGTCCTTATACTATTGTGACGTGGTTTTAGGGAAAATACTCGCATGGCGGAGAGGGGATCAAAACACACAGAATGAATATAACGGATATAGCTTCCAAGTTATTTATATATACATTTTATTAATTCAACATAAATAGTTCACTTACTCATATTATAAACGAACACAGCACCCAGCATCTAGACTATCCTAAAGAAATGACATGACACGCATCAATCGTGAGCTTCTGTAATTCAGAGCTCACTAGTCCTGTTGTGTGAATTGAAAACTATATGGCCTAAACTTATCATGAGGTGTTGTTAGCGTGGCACGACGACTTGAATTGGTCAGAGATATTGGCGCGTAGACTGAATGGGATTCAGAATACGGAAGTACGGTGTTGCCATTTCAAGTCAATCATGGCCTGAATTCTAGATATGAAAATACCTAATAGAATTAATAATATCAATATAAATTTAGCGTCACAACAATACCGTCTTCATACCGGGCTCTCATCGTTCGCCGCCGCTTTTACTCACCCGCCCGGAGTTTTGAGCATGTTTAAAACTCCGGTGGCCGGCAAAGTCCCCTGAACGTGTTCAATGGACGGGAAACGGCCCACCGTGTGTGCCGCCGTCCGCACCCATTTTTCACACGGTAAGGGGCCGCTCAGCTCACACGGATACATGTGAGGGCCCCATTAACGCGCGTTTTACATCTTCGATGATTACTCAACCGTGCACGGCTTTTCAAGCGAGATATCCGAAGTTTAAAACAGGGTTTTGTAAAACACGACGTTTAAAAGATAATCTCGCGTTAAGTTTAGAAAGTTACACACCGTTTTAAGCTAAGACCGCGTTTCCTGGCATCTGATGTGCACCAAATTAAACGAGGAGATGATTTCAATAGTAAAGGGGCGAAGTCAAACTTCTTTTGACACAATGAAATGTAATAGACCTGCCATTCTCATCACCATAAAAGCTCAGTTTCAGTTTCAGTAAGCTGATCGATACCGACACTCTATATACCACTCCGTGTTGTAATAAAGAAACATACAATAACAGAGATTTCACTCTTTACAGGAATGTCAGCTGTGTTCACAATGTTTATCAAGAAGTGACATACATGTATTAAGCACCGTACACTCGGAGCATCTCAACATGCTGGGAAATATGAAGCTAGTTTATCCCGTTGTCGATATGAATGTGAGTAGAATGATATTATGTATGAAAAGTATAATATTGTACATTTTTCACCCGGACACTCTCTAGTTGCATAAATAACGACAATGACGATGGCGGTGATGACGACAAAAAAGAAGATATTGATCAATTATTGTATTAATTAGTAATTAAGTATAATATTAGAAACAACAATGAATGAATGTATCATATGACATGACAACAAATTAAAAACCATTTTTGTAATATTATTTATTTTGTTTCAGGACAATGGCGGCCATGTAGAACACTTGACGAAAGACGATAATAATACTTTGACGATTGCATGGTTACAAGCTAAATGTAATAGCGACACGTATTGGTGTAAAAATAGTATAAGATAGTTGTATTTATCCAGCAATTGGTCCAAGTCTACAAGGCTGATTCACAATTCAGATACAGTCAATTTATATGTAACATACAATTTACGCTCTGAACAATTTCGACAGAGAATAGTTAATGATGACTTTCTCAACATATGCTTCCATTTTCGATATTTCTTAACTTAAGAACCTGGATCCATGGACAACTTTGCCACTCCTCGTTTTCTTTACTCTGCTCTGGAAACGGTTATTGTCCCTTTTATTTTGATATCGTTGCGAAATTGTTCAACGCTTATCACATATCAACCAGTTGAATGTCTTACTATGTTTCCGTGATATAATCCTTGACTATTTTGGATGATGAGCTACTATAAGCATGATAAGCAATTATTTCATTTTCACATGTCAACCGATAATAGGGAGCTTTCGATTTGGACGACGGACGCTTCTACGCCCGACGGTAAGATGACACCTCGAGCCATGTGCGCATGCGTCGACTTAGCAATCCGTCGGTCGTCCAATTTCGGGACCTGTCTTCAGCTTTCGATTTGCTCGACGGACGCTTTTACGACGGTAAACAAAACATTGCCGTCGTCACCACGACGGTTGTTAGTCCCTTTACGCGTTGTAGCATTTAGAGGACCAACGGATGACAATATGTGCATATGATTTAACATGTCATTCGACCGTGCTAGATTCATCCTTCGTGCAAATCGAAAGCTCCCTAAGACAGGTCGAAGACAGGTCCCAGAAATTGGACGACCGACGGATTGCAGTCGACGCATGCGCACATGACACGGTGTCATCTTACCGTCGTAGAAGCGTCCGTCGTCGAAATCGAAAGCTCCCTATTATTTCACAGAACAACAACAAACCAAATAGCTTGACGTACCATGTCATAAAAAGAAATTGTTATAATAACTGCATATTTATAGAATCTTATTAGAAATTTGGTCGAAGCTGAGCCAATTGTAACATGTATATATAGCATCCTGAGGTTTTCCAAGAGTTGTAGTATAAAGTCATGACCGGTCAACGTGGTGTTGGGCGGTGGTTTCGATGTGTTCCATTCCATTTCATTTGTACGGTGACTCGATGTCGATAATGACTTGACTTGAATTGAGTAGAATCTTAGGTGACCTGTTACAATACTGTCTTCTAGATGCTAACCCTGCAAGTAGCCTACTGTAATATTGTATCAGTAAGTCTATGTGCATATTTTCTACATGGTCTGGTATGGTATGGTTCGAACTCCTGAAGTATTTTTCTTGCGTCTGTATCTGTAAATTTAGAGTGTAAATGCATAAAAATGAAAATGGATATGTTAATGTTATTAAACACGTAGCTCATCGAATGTAATTGAGATAAGTGCCATTTGAATATTGACCCAATTTCCAATTAAAGTATATCAGATGCTTTGACTTTGATAAATAATTGTCTCATTAAGTACAAAAGACGTAACAAGGTTTTATTTATCATAAAGCATTCCCTACTAAGTTGTAATAACAGTTGTGTCCGTAGCAGTATCAAACCATGGAATTATATTTAGGGATGGCATCCAGATTCGTACGGATTGAAAACCGTAGATCGGAGAGGGTAAGCGCACTGGGATAAACGCGGGATAAACGGACAGTTTTGTGTAGATAAACGGAACGCGGTTAAATAATGACCAACCAATACGTGTTTAGCCATGCTTAGCGAATGCATTGAATAACTCCAGTGAACGGACAGCCAGTGCGTTTACCCTCTCCGATCTACGGTTTTCAATCCGTACGAATCTGGATGCCATACCTTACAATGAAAATATCGCATAATATTCCTTCTTTAATTGAATATTAACGTGTTGATACCTAGTGATCCTTCCGTGACCTTTGACGGGAGGATTTGGAAACAAGTCTGTTCAAATGGAAGCATCGTCTACACATGGTCTACGTATTGAATACAATCATTGACAATACGCCAGACTATAATTCTGCCCTCTCGAGCAACAAGCTATATTATGTAATCTCTTTCAAACTTTAACACATATTTTTTTCTCTCTTATAATGAAGTTTGGCTATCAGGAATGACATTCCTGGACTCATAAATCGATCTTAACTGTGTATTCCGTAGAAAAAGTAGTAACTTTACTAAATCACAACGAAAATCTGCTTCCTATTATTTATTGAATTTTCAACATATTTTTTTGATTTTCATCATAAAAAAAGCATTCCGTACTTTTTTGTTCACTTGTTTACAGTTTCGATCGTAGCCATAAACACTGTGAACGACGTTAAACACGGTGTCAAACCATAATTCTACTAACGAACCAAAAAACACTCAGAAAATAAGTTTTATTGCAACCTCTTTAAACCATGATTTTGACGTAATTAGGAATCATCACTCTGTAACTTACAAGATCTTTACGATTTATGAAAATCTGCAAGAAAATCGGCTTCCAGTGTAAAAAATCAAGGATAGAGGGCGTCACTTCGAAAAGATCGTATAATACAGACGACGCTGGCTATGCGTCTCGGACGACCTAATATGGCAACGGGAGTGCACCATTTTGAAATATTTTAACAGTCATCGCCCGGTTAACAATGAAAATAATTTAAAAAATAGCATTTACAATGGAGTTGGTTAGCCAACTCCAACGGTTTGGGATTGGAAAAAAATATCATCTCATTATTTTTTTCAAAATGATAAGATTAACATTCGCGATTACGTGTTATTCCAATACGAATTTAAAATTTAGGTTTCGCGTGGTCACCGTCGTCTGGTATGACTTTAAGCTCACCCCTTTGTGCTCTACCAACCGACCCGGCCAACCTTAGGTGATAGGGAGTATACTTACGCAACAACAATTCCGGCACCGACAGATAACAGGATAATAACCACCGCAGTTATTGATACTATCCCTGCTGCACCAAGACTGTCGCTATCTTTACCGGTATCCATTGATTCCAACGGTCCCGCAACCAGATCCTCTGGATCACTAGCACCTACACTACTATCGGATTGCTCGTAATACATACTTGGAGGATTATTATTGCCAGGATCTACGTTAAATTACAAATATGGAAATAATGAATGAATGATCATGTCATCACTCATGTCTATTGGTAGTATAATAGTCCATACCGGGATTAAAGTGGCATTAAGAGATGTGGTGGAGGCAGCGCCCTCAATTACAAAAAAATATGATAACAACTGGGATTTGTATATTTTTACAATTATATTACATGTATGAACTTACACCTATAAGGATTAAGAAAAATCAGCCTCTTTGTACAACAAAATACCGATTCAAAAATGCTGATCTCCGGCAGATCAGCATTTTACGCCCGACAGTATCCCCCTGCAGCACGCGTGATACATAACGCGAACCATATTTGCATAGAGGGCGTTGTTCAATAAATAGCGATGGTATTGTTTTAATCAAGTTTTACTGTGTTTTTAAAATTTAAGTAGAAACAATAATAATGGCAATTGTTAATGTTCATCTTGAATTCTGAAGTAAATTTTTAAACATTTAAAATTGTCAACACCACTTTAGTCCCTTTAAATAACTGTAGTGGTACAGCCAACGGGTTAAGGACGCTCCCGTACCGCCTCTCGCTGAATTCTCCCCCCTCCCTCCCGTGCGCCCACCATTGCCAACAACCCACACTGCAAAAACACCGGTGTTAAAAATAACACTGTTGGTGTTGTGAGAGGTCCACACCAACACCGGTGTACCGGTGTTAAATTCTTGGTGTTATATCAACACCATGTAGTGTCATTTTAACACTGCAAATGTAACGAATAACACTGTAAGTGTTAATGATGTAACACCAAGATAGTGTTGAAATAACACTAATTGGTGTGGACCTCTCAGAACACCGAACAGTGTTAATGTTA
Source organism: Ophiura sarsii (assembly GCA_035610835.1). Taxonomy (NCBI): domain Eukaryota; kingdom Metazoa; phylum Echinodermata; class Ophiuroidea; order Amphilepidida; family Ophiuridae; genus Ophiura; species Ophiura sarsii. The sequence continues at coordinate 155,449,970 of CM069441.1, read as the reverse complement.
ACACCGGTGTTTTTGCAGTGCACCTCTCATGAATCCTTTATGTGCGTAACCTTTGAATCAAAACAAAAAAATCAACATCTTTAATAATAGTAACCTCAACGCTCGCGTCTGTGCCCGACCACCAGCCCCACCTGAGACTACCTGTGTACTTGTATCACCCCGCCACGCGCCAACATTGTAAATGTTTGTTTACGACCAAAGTAAGTGAAAAACAACTTTCATATCCCTATGTCGTTATTCGTCTTTTATTGCTTGAATACATGTGCGAGCTTATTTCAGCCAATAATAGTTGGTTGTTGCTATATCCGTCCACGTCATTCCGTTACGTCATTCGTTCTTCAACATATTCAAGTTGAGTACAGAAGAGAATCAATCATTTACCTGTTTTACACTTCGGAACAGATCCTCTCCAGAAACCATTGGCTCTGCAAGTTAGCGTAAAGGATCCTCCGTTTATCTTATACCCACGATAACACCTGTAAAAGCATCGGGAGCCCCTATCCCATCCGTCTGTGCATGTCAAAGAGCCGTGAGTCAAGAAAGGAAGCGGCCTGCATTCTCCTGAAATAACAAAATCACAATTGAGGTCTTTTATTTAAAAAGAGAGAGAGAGACATGGTCCTACTGCATGCGGTGATAATGATCACTATGATCGATATCCATTTTATTATATATCGTAAGAATTATCATAACTTTGAAGGACGTTCCGATGGAAGCACGGTGGCGTTGAGACCAAGCTCAAATTAAAACGCAAATAAGCTAGGTTTTGAAAGTTATGGGCATGCTAGCCTGATGAAAATTAACGAAAAAGTAAATAAACAAAACAGAAATTAGTGTTCCAAACACAGGTTCGTATCAATCATTTGAATGTTAAGAAACCGCTTATTCTGGAAACTTTTGCTTTATGTTTCTCCCTGGCCTAGATACGAAAAATCCATTGGTTATATTCTTGATGACAACTTCAACAAACTTCAGACACATTATACACAGTAAAAACCATGTAAACAAGTAATGATCCAAACCAAAGTGTGCTTTATTTCATTCTCAAGAAACAATTATCCTACCTATTTTACACTCCGGTGGTTCACCTGTCCATTGTCCATTCTCTAAGCAGGTTAGAACAGGTTCACCATTTAACACATAGCGATCGTCACAAGTGTAACGACAATCTTCACCAAATGAACGGCTATTAGGGCATGACAACCTTCCATGGCGAGGGTCGTTCAAAGGAGGGCACAATACTGTGGAGAAAAGGTGTTACGAAATAGAAACACAAAAAGTGAATTACCATAATGAATTTCCATGCGACATTGAACAATTATTCAATTATTTTAAGTTACAAGGTAGGCCTACATGCATGGGGATTTAATTCCACGCAGCGATCACCCACTTCTTAATTTCTATCCAATTTCAAGACGTCAGTCGCGGGATTCGAAACCTAAATAGTATAAAAAAGAAATGTTAGGGAGTGTTCAGAAATACTTTGGTGTGGTGGGCTGGGCAAGTTGCATTTGTCGGTGGCTTAACGTTTTTGACCACCCACCCCCCCCCCCTTTACAAACTGGAAAACTGTTTTGACCCACCCTTTTAACAAAGTAAAAAAACTTCTTTGACCCCCCCCCCCCCCCTCCAATTCAAATAGTTTTGTATCATTGGCATGAATCATAGGACCCCTCATTTTGCCCAGCCACCCCACCAAATTATTTCTGAATACTCCCTTAGCGCGAATATGTCTAAGCGTTTAAAACCAAAGGTATCTTCATTATGGCCAGTTTGCTGTAAATAGTATAAATACATTTCGCGCGCTACGTGCCAATTTTTCAAGAACAGGTAACCGGCCGACATGGTGTGAAGCCTCATTCCAGACGACGATTGTCACGCGATTTCATCTTTCCAATATGGCAACGGGAGTGCTCCATTTTGAAATATTTTTAACAGTCATCGCCCGGTTAGCAATGAAAATCATTTTAAAAATAGCATTTACAATGGAGTTGGTTAGCCAACTCCAACGGTTTTGGATTGGAAAAAAAGTCTTCTAATTATGATGAATTTTTCAAAATGATAAGATTAACATTCGCGATTACGTGTTATTCCAATACGAATTCAAAATTTAGGATTCGCGAGACCATCGACGTCTGCCTCATTCGGGGATTGTAAAGCCTGCCCCCACCGACCCACCATGGAAATCGTGCATTGGTATGGATTGAAAACCGTCGAACGGAGAGGGTAAACGCAATGGGATAAACGGACAGTTTTGTGTAGAGGAACGGGATGCAGTTAAATAATAAGACGCCAATACGAAAAATAATGTTTGCTCCGTCGTAATTGCCCATTTATAGGTATTGATCGATCGATATAGTATATTGTCCGCGTGTAATTGGTCAATAGTAAAGCAAACCAATTATCGGATAACAATAGGCCACCTTCTCATCGTTTGTTTGCTGACTTTCCCGTGTGTCAATTCGGTGTTTCGGGAAATGTCTTTAGCAATGGTCATTGAACGCAATGAACAACTCCCTAGTACGGACAGCCAGTGCGTTTTGTCAATGCGTCGAACGTTTTTCAATCCGTATGAATCTGGATGCCGTCCCTTAAGCACGCCACATTGGTCACACGCATACACTGCTGGTGTGGTCTAAATGTTAAAAATTACTGTTGGGTTGCAGATACTCCAAGTATCCAAACAAAATTGAAATGTGTAGGTCTGCCAGTCAGTTTACCATTATATGTGCTGTAGCAGAGCAATGCATCGCATTCCCATGGGTAGTGCTATATAAATAACAGCTTTATAATTCACTTACCTGGTTGACATACAGGCACAGTATTACTCCATAAACCATCCGATCCACAGGTCAACCTATTACTTCCGGTAATATTGTAACCCGGTGAACACATATACTGACACTGCGATTGAAACCGGAAGCCCAAAGTGCAATTCAATGATCCAAAGTCAATTCTTGGCAGGGCTTCGCAACTGTCACGTTCATCTGCGGAAATAGTGGAAGTTCACGTCAGATTTAGCTGTTATTTTGTAGATCAAGGGCATCAGTATTGCCATAGATTTTATTCGAAAGATTCAAAACATGTAAATACTGGGTATATTAACAAGGGGATGCTGGTGATGGTGTTATATGGATGTTCAGCTCCTTATACCATATGCATTCTCTATGATAACATTTGTTGATGTTGTTATATTGACCTTGTTGCATCACACAAGCCTATAATATGTTATTACAGGGCTGTCAACTTTTGGGATCTGCTGGGAGGGAGAGATACAGACTGAAAAAAAAAATCGTAAAACATGCACAACTTTTTTTCCGTCAGCAGCTTAAAACTTGATAAGTGGGGGTGGGGGGGCAAATCGCAAATGTACCGACGGAAGCTAGTATAAAGGTGTTGATAAACATTTTAATTGAGGTAATTTTGTTGAGGCGGGAGATTTTATATGAAAGGCGGGAGTGCGGGAGAAAGAGTGTTTAGGCGGGAGAGTTGACAGCCCTGTTATCATGCACCATGCAAATAAGACCCTTAAAGTCGATACCCACAAGGTCATCCGCTTCATCCCTTCTGATAATTGACCAATTTTAGATATTTGACATTTATACACCACAAGTATTTAGTTTCAAATGACTTGATAACGAGACGAAAAATGAGTACTGGAGCAATTGTGTGTCGAAGCCGACAGAACTAGAATTACCACTTACCTAAGACGCAAATGGGGTTATCTGCTACATTAAAAGGACACTCTAAGATAGACTTCCCACATAGTCTATATCCTTTGTTACAGGAATAGATACATCTATGAGAATCCTTTTCTCTGCTGCCGGATTTGGATGATTTGCCGCCGCCATGACTTCGGCCTCCAGATTTTGCTGATTTGCCGCCGCTATAAGCTCCGCCTCCAGATTCTGCTGATTTGCCGCCGCCATAAGTTTCTTCTAAGGAACCTGAACTGCATGTGACGTCACCATTTGATGGTTTTCTTGCATTATGACAAGGAGGAGGACAGCCAATTGCAGAAACTGCCTGATAAACTGAAACACATAATCATACATGGAACTAATTTTACTTTAAATAATAATAATAAACAGGCATTTAAAAGACGTTTTCAAGGCATTTTAAAGGGGCATAAGGAGATGCGGTGGAGGCAGCGCCCTCAATTACAAAAATATATGATAAAAAGTGGGATTTGTATATTTTTACAATTGTATTACATGTATGAACTTACACCTATAAGGATTAAGAAAAATCAGCCCTCTTTGTACAACAAAACGTCGATTCAAAATGCTGGTAGAGCCGCATCCAGCATTTTACATGGTAAAGGGTGCTATTCCAACATATTTAAAACATTTATTTAATCAAGTTTTACTGGGTGTTTTTTTAGTAGAAACAACAATAATGGCAATTTTAATTCTGAATTAATTAATTAAAATTAATAAAAATCAACATGACATTGTGTCCCTTTAAGTGCGAGTTGTGAAAGTGACTACCGTGTTTACAAAGTGTCAATAGTCGTGTGTTCAGAGTCACTCTTAAAATGTAAACTGTGGATAAAGCGAAAATTTGCCACAATATACATTTATATTATATTGTGATGTTTAACTAATCGACGGTTTATTAGTGGCAGACTGTCAACGTATTATCCATATTAGTGTATTATTAGGTAAAGCATAACTTTACGTATGCGGAGATAGTGGTGTTCTGTACTAATAACATGATCATCAAATCAAAAGCAAAATATTGGTTAAATATCTATAATGATCAGCAAAACATATTATTGTAACAACCATCATGATGATAATGATAATGCTTAAAATTGATTGTATCGAAAATTATGGCGATATTGATATCATTTAATGTTGTACTAATTATAGGCTTACATTGATTCGGAGCTTGGAGCTACAATAAAACACCATAGATTGTATATTTACATCAGTTTGTAGGTAAATAGGAGCAACAAATCATTTAACCCAATTCATCAAAATATGCATGTTTCTAGACCAACAACAGGTGACCCATAACGCATGACGGTCCCTCGAATGCACTGCACCGGAAGTCTGAAGCGTGCAAGGGAAACATAACCGGTTACCACTAGCAACGTGCATTATTAAACAAAGGTTTCTAATAATGCACAGTTGAGGAGCTCTAGACGTGTATAAACAGATAAACTGTTTTATAGATTTGGTAGAAAACAATATCCTATAAAATAGTGCTTTCATACAAAAATGTGTGATATGACAAGACAACAACCGTTGACTGTATCATTTTTGTCTACGATGTAATTTGCCACATAGGTGACACCATGTCCCCATTGTTGGTCATTAATGTCAGGTGCCCGGTTCCATTCCATGAATGGGGAAACATGCATTGACTGTTGCATGACTGCTGTCTTATACAGATGACTGCTTTTGTTTAGTACATGGTTTATAATGGACACCCTTCGAACTCGTACGAAATGCGCGCGAATACCAACAGGTAAGCTTTTGTTTGGCAAGCAATACGCGCGCATACCGGCAGGCAAGCTTTTGTTTGGCAAGCAATACGCTGCGTCATTTACTTGATGTCAGTATTTAATCAATTCCGCCTACTCGTAGCGCTGGCATATAAACACACCCGCATAAAGATGGAAGGTATGTACGCGTGCGTAAATGCCGCGCCCGTAAAATGACATCATTGTCGAGAGGACGTGCTGTACCTCAATTAAAGGAGAATTATTCTAAGTTGTTTGATCCATTTGACTAAATTCAAAACTTTGAATAAACAACATTGAACAAATGTTCATAAACTTTCAATATGAACTCCACATAATTACAATTAAAACTACAAAAGAAAATCAACTTACCTGTAAATTGTAGTAATAAGAAGATCCAAATATTCATCATAATGCTATGTGTTAACCAAATATCAATGTAAATTAAACACTCAGCCGCTGACACTTATGGTAGGCCCTACCTCTTGGATCACAATCAGAGACAACTGTTGTTTAAAATTTGAGTTGGTTTTCCTTTTTATAAACAAATATCCCAAATGGACCATGTCATTAAGATAATAGTGAGTATCCCCCATATTTTGACAAACAGGAACGGTCAACAGCATCAGATGATCTTTGAGAAAGTGCGTGGGAGGCTCACATGCCTCAAAGTATTGTTGGATTGTAAACATTGATCACAAGATTGGTATAAATAGCATATGATCACCTCAAATCCCGGTCTACAGTACAAGTGTAAGGCCTACGATTACATCCGGATCGAAAGGAAGGTATACGGTGTACATCAAAACAGTCGACATAAGTCTTGTGATTTAGCACAAATACAATCCAATGCCATGACAACAGGACACATGTATGGAAAGTCACTACTCACTATTTCAAATAATCATCCATGATATATGCAAATACATGGTGTCAAATACCAGTCACGGTACGAGTCTATCTCTGGGAACAGATCCTAGGATCTCTTCTCAGAGATAACAGAAAAAATCCGCGGAAGGAAATATTTGTCTGGGGACTGCTCAAGATTTCAGATTAACTATCTGTTCAGAGATGTGCCACTAAGACACATGCTTGGAACTTTCCTACCCCTTGTCAAACTTCCTTGTATAGCTCTTCGTTGACCCTCTTACCCACACCCTGTCTACATGCAATGTGTTAACACTTTCCACGCGGCTATGTTTTTACCATTCACAAAATAGATTTTTCAGAAACCTTTCACAATTTTTAAAGTCTATCTCAAGGATTACTGAACCAATACTATGCATGTTTGTACGTATGTCAATGCATTTCTCATGGTGATTCCAAATATCGCAATGAAATTCAATCATTTTGACATTTTTTAAACATTTTGTGACATTTTGGAATGTCGTCTGCAGCTGCCTGCCGCGTGGAAAGTGTTAACAATATTATTTCCAGTATGCTCGGAAGTTATTTTAATTGACGTCCAAAATGGCTGCTCAAATAAGTAAATTTCATGAAATGGTGCATTAAACAAAAAGTATGATGATAGTAAAATTCAAATAGACCATCTGAAACTCATACCCAGTAAATCCGATTTACCAATATTTTTAAATCCAAGATGGCCACCTAAATGGCCGGGGTAAATCAGAAAGAGTTTGTTATGTCTGCGAAGTTACATACACTTTCTTCAATAAATGCTTTAAAGAGACGATGACTATTCTATTTCAATAATTGTGCACGTGATATATGCAGCATCTTGCTGTACCCCTACATTTCAGTCGTATACATGTGACTGACATACAATTATATTAGTGATCCATTATATTTACACCCGTAATGGTAAAGGGTGCATAGTAAAACAATATCTATTCATATTCGATCACACACATTTTACACTTAAGCAGATTATTAGTTTTGCTCTTGATTAGGTATGCTAACGGTATCTGGCAGTGTAATTCACGATGATTTACCTCACTCAAGCTACCTCATTCTTCGCCATAGTACTCTACTTGTTCGGTAAGTAAAACGGTTATATTGAACAATCTAGAGACTAGAAGGCTGTGACAAATTTAGAACAAATACACGATTGTAATTATTTACTTAGAAAGCGTAAAGGATAAATTGAGTTCATTTAAAGAGTAAAGCTTTTGATATTCATATTTTTCAAAATTGTGATTTTTAAATTAGTTCCGAAGCGATGTGCTAAAACAAAGAGGAAATGGTATGAGAAGTATGCTTTGGTAACATAATGACTAATAAATTATTTCGCAAAAATCATGAGAAAATATTTTTTTAAATTCATTAGGTTAATTAATTTATCCAAATAATTATTAACGCCTAATCTTCATTACTCTTTTGTTTTTGTAGCATTCGTGAAAGGTAATTCACCGATCGACGATAACTCGGACGGAATATCAGATGGAATGACAGCACTCGCTGACGGTACGTTGATATGTTGTATGAATGAGTCTGATTCATTTATTATGTGTATAGTTATAAAATGAGCAACATGTTTTTAAGACAAAATTGTACTTAGGTCCCAGAATAAGATCAGTAGTATAACTTGATGAGGTGATCAGGGGGGCCTATACATAGAGTTTGTCATTTAATTGGGGGCATCAGGGGTGGGATGGGAAAGTCGTCTGACATGGGGAAATGCCCCGCATCCCCAAAAGTGATAGTTACCCCAAAAGTGATAGCAAATGTGTCGTTATTAGTCGACCGTCTTGAGACGTTAGACCAGAGCGGTAGCGTGGAAGGGTCAATCAGATGTAATTACTGAGTTTAAATAAGGGAGCACATCAAAACTCGACCGCCCGGCAACCGCCGGTTCCGGGCAGTTGTTCCGTGAGGTTGCAGCCGGTTTCTATTGTTCTAAACAGTGATATGCGGTCCAACCGGGCGGAACCGCCGGTTGCCGCGCGGTCGAGTTTTGATTTGCTCCCTAACTAATTATCTCAACATCACTAATTTACTTGTTCTATGGTTGACTGATTTTAAAACTATTTATTTTTACAATGTTTTTTCTTTTGTTATGACTAGTTGAAAGGCAACTTAGCGGTGAACAATAGCGTAGGTCAATTTATCACAACAACGAACCGCGCTATTTCGAACCGCGCACTTTGGGTACTAACACCGAGTTAAACTCCCGCGGAAATTGAACCGTCGGTTTTAAGAGGGATCTTGAGGTGAAATCAATGTTTTTCATTAATATTAAGGTCTTGAAATACTCCTGATTAGTGGACCTATCTTGCAAACGTATTGAATCCAGTCTATGACATCTACAAGCAGAGCATTTCACATCGGCATTTTACAAATCCGTAGATATCGAAAATGAAATGCGTCCGAGTAGTGTCTATGCCAAACAGCTGTCTTAAACAGCGAAATAACACAATTTTTGTGTATTGAGATAAATGAGGGTTTTAGCAGCTATTATTCTTAAATCGGTTTTACGGCGTGACCATTTAAGTACTTTAAAAGTCATTTGAAGCGAGAGCAAAATTTGGAACCATTGGCATTTTTTCATTTGTCCATTCGTGTGCGATCGCGTTATATTTTCATTTTTAAACGGATTGCGGGCTATGTGCATGAGGAACAAGTTTCGTGGAAATCTTTTTCAACTGACTAACTAAAAAAACTGTGATTTCATTTTTTATTTAACAGAATAAATGAAGTTTTTGCATTATGTGGGTCTAGATACGGAATTGATAAATAGTTTGAATCTTTGCAATCATTGTATAGCTTCCCTTGATAGCTCATTTGGTAGAGCGTTCGTCTTCAGAACAGGAGGTCCGGGGTTCGATCCTGTCGCTGACCACAATGTCATACAATTTTTTGTTCCGTTGTCAAAATCAATGTTGTTGGTTTTGCTATAAATTATATTTTTTTATATTTAATTTATTTATGATTGTTTGGTTGATTTAGATCCTACCATTCTATATTCCCAAAGCAATAGGCCTCGATATGCTGCTCGGGAGTGACTTATGCTCGGGATCAGTGACTTGTATTCATAAGACGCGACGTATTACGGTCCATGGCATGGTTTTTCATGACAAAAATTAATGTTTTGCTGCATTTACACCTGATTTGCCTCATTATGTGGCATTATGTGTCGTGTGTCTTTTGAAACTATATTATTTGAGTGGGTGAAGGAATAACTTCAGCACAATCGCACCCAGGCGGACCATTCGATTGAGCGACATGGCCATAGTGATTGCAGAAGTGTACTGTCAAAAAGGTTCCGAATTTTGATGTTGGATTAGAGCTCAAGATGATATGCCAAACAGCTGTCTTAAACACTCAAAAAAAATCTCAAAGGAGGAATATGAAACATCTTATTATAATCTATCATCCTGTGAACTGATTTTTTACGGCGTTCAAAAATAAGATATTTACGGACATTTTCCACCTGATTTTGACACCGTTTCATCCCGTTCATGTCAATTTTTACTCTGATGTAGCGGCATGTTTTCACACATTTCAGGTAAACTTAACTTTATAAATTAATTCAATGGAAAAAATATTGAATGTGAGGGATATATACTTCAATGTATGTTAATTGATCAACGATCGAATGTCTTGTTTTGATTATATTTCGGCATGAATAAATTCTTCTTATTTTGATCTACGCAATTTTATAAATTCATATTTTTGTATTTACCGCAGGGCGCCCTCGCACTTGATAATTTGGGGTCAACTCGAAGATGCCTTTCAACTATGACCCCAATGTTAAAACTCGTACGCCAGAGGATTCAATCTACCATAACTTTAGGATACAACGGATTATGAAAAAGCTACATCACTTTCCGATGGGGATAAGGCATGTTTTACGAACGGCAACTGTTTTAAATTAAACAAGTCATTCTTGCTGAATCCTTATCGTATAATATCATTGTTATATTCCAATAGGTCGATGCGCACCGTTAGCAGATATAAGACACGGCACATTATCTTGTCCTAATGGACGTTCATTTGGTGTAGATTGTCGGTATACTTGCGAAGATCGCTATGTATTAGATGGCTCTCCTGTTGTTACTTGTTCTGACAGTGGACAGTGGATGGGCGAAGTACCAACGTGTAAAATAGGTAAAGTTGTTGTATTTTAATGAAGAATAAAATTAATTATTTAATTTAATATAATTATGCTTGAATTTGGATTGAAAGAACCAAATTAATATGACATATAGAGTTAGGCTATTTTAAAATGGAACTTTCTTATTGATATTTTAGGAGAATGTCGACCACTACCGACACTAAACAAAGGATCTGTGACATGTAGTGATAGATGGAACCGTAAATCACACTGTTTTTATTCCTGTAACGATGGGTTCTCCTTGAAAGGAGGAAACTTTGTACTAACGTGTCGAGGTAATGGTTTTTGGAGAGGCTTTGTCCCTACATGTGAACGAGGTATGTTATTTGACCGAGAAAAATAAAAGTTGCTTTAATATATCAGTGTATTTTCTGCTAAAATATTATATTCATTGAAGTAGACTATTAATTGAAATAGAATAAAATAATCAATATTGTTATAGTGGGTGTGGTTTGGGATGTCAAAAGGCAGGCAATTTTGATTGATTTTCGGCTGATTTTCGACCGATACGCACTATGGTATATAAAACTGCTCACAAAAAGTATCGAAACACTTAGAAATGATCCAATATATAACGGCTCGAAAAGTTATGCATTAATCGAAGCAAATAACCAAGTGCATAATTTTGTTCTGCGTATTTTGACACCTCGATCGTTGAGATACGATGTTGCGGAGCGAAGTTATTGTCATTTCAATGATCGTGGGTCCAGTTTCAAAAGTGACACTCATCCCTATTGAAAAGCACGAATCTGATCACTCTAAACAGTAATGCAAACCTCTTTCTATAAGATGATTGCATCTAGCGAAAGGAATCAGCCAAAGTAAACACGGTAGAATATAAGCAGGGCTCTCTTATCCAAAAAACAATCGGGCCATTTGAAATGGCGTTTCCGAAATATTCTCAAACCTTTTTTTTTAAATACAAACAATCCGCTAAGGGACGGCATCCAGATTCATACGGATTGAAAAACGTTCGACGTTTTGACAAAACGCATTGGCTGTCCGTACTAAGGAGTTGTTCATTGTGTACGATGACCATGGCTTTACACATTTTCCGAAACACCGAATTGACACACGGGGAAGTAAGCAAACAAACGGTGAGAAGTGGCCTATTGTTATCGATAATTGGTTTGCTTTACTATTGACCAATTACACGCGTTTTTGCCATCTAAAAGAAAAGCAAATATCTCGAATGGTATCTACCTACCCATTTGAATTTCAATTTCAAATCACTTGTTCAACATAAACTTCACGAATCTGCTCACGTTCACTTTTAATGCGCAAGTTAGTGTTCTTATGGTTTCCACGATACGTAAAGCATTTAAAACTAGGGGAAAGACAAAAACTTTTCATATTTTCGGGCAGTTCAAACTTATCTCGCTGATTGTTTTCAGACACAGCTCCTACCATGTCTACAACTAATAAAGCTACAGCACCTACCATGTTTACAACTGATAAGGCTACAGCTCCTACTATGTTTACAACTGATAAGGCTACAGCTCCTACCATGTCTACAACTGATAAGGCTACAGCACCTACCATGTCTACATCTAATAAGGCTACAGCTCCTACCATGTTTACAACTGATAAGGCTACAGCTCCTACCATGTTTACAACTGATAAGGCTACAGCTCCTACTATGTTTACAACTGATAAGGCTACAGCTCCTACCATGTTTACAACTGATAAGGCTACATCAGCTCCTACCATGTCTACAACCAATAAGGCTACAGCTCCTACCATGTCTACAACTAATAAAGCTACAGCTCCTACCATGTCTACAACCAATAAGGCTACAGCTCCTACCATGTCTACAACTAATAAAGCTACAGCTCCTACCATGTCTACAACCAATAAGGCTACAGCTCCTACCATGTCTACAACTAATAAAGCTACAGCTCCTACCATGTCTACAACCAATAAGGCTACAGCTCCTACCATGTCTACAACTAATAAAGCTACAGCTCCTACCATGTCTACAACTAATAAAGCTATGGTTTTCAGCATATCGACTAAGTCTCAATATACTACCACACAAGGTAAGTTGTTTAGGCGCAACTGCGTAATACAACATACATCCTAGACTAATTCTTCCTTAAATAGTGTTGTAACGCTTTAGCTTCATTCCATCGTGGATTTGATTAAAGTCTAGCATCGTTTCCATGAATGTACGAGATTCATTAAATAATTTCTACTTCCTACCTCATAATTTTGCTATCAATTATGTCAGTTTAATGAATATTCCACAATTGTAGCTTTGAATCTCAACCTACAAATACAAGGTGTCCCTACAAAATGGGTGCACGTGTTCCATGTCATTGCCCTCATTGATTACTCAGTATTTAGCTGTAATTTTTATATAATCTAAAAGACAGGTGGCACCTTTCTGGAGATGCAGTGAAAATCGAATGTCCATTTAGTGCGACGGAAACGGATGAAAAACAGCTAAATATCTCCAAAGTGCTTATCATTTCACCAATTCTTTAACAGACTATAAACGCAAAATATGAATATTTTGATATGAAAGATACGTCGTCTGATTAACCAAACCAGGGCAACCACCATGCTTAACTCTCCCTATGCCCTATGCACAAGTATAAATTGTGCCCCCTGCTCTCTATCGCCCTTAAAAAGTTATTGGAAGTCTCCAACATATTGGATTGACACCAAGGTTATATAACCACTTGCCAACAACATAGCAACCTATATGTTAAAAAGTTGCTCACGGAGGTATTGATTCTGTAAGATTGTGTACATGCTATTGTATATAAATATCAGCCAATCGATATGATATTGGACCCTTGCACGCGCTATTAAATCCTGCTCAGTCAATAGTTAGGTCACCCAAACCCTATATGAAAGCTATGAAGATTGTTAAACGGGGTCAGTCGTCACAAACATGAACAAACACAATAGTTAAACGACCTTGCTATTGTCAATACTCCTACACAGAGGACTGCAGTGCAAATCTGTACGATGTTCGCCATGTAATGTCTATGGCGGATTTTATTCCGTGGTATGAAGCTATGAAGTTTCCGTAATTTCGAAGACCACATATTTTTAAAACGTGAATTTTCCAACATTTTACGACATAAATTTGGTCACAAAACGTGTTTAATACTATACATTTTACCGTTCTGCAGATGTTATTGACCCTCCTCTAAAATTCTACATGATTTTTAACACGTTTCTCAGTTTTTGAAATGCCCAAATAGACCATTTCCCGAAGCTATTTCTAGCAAATATTATTGCAGTCACTGAGACTCCATTGTTTTCTAGTGTTCAACAAAATCTGACATGCAGCGTGACCTCTCTGCTGACTGTGCTGCTTAGCAGACTAAATATGCGCGCCAAATACAAATACATATGGAGTGCATAGGAATGTAACTGCCCCTATAGTTTACCGTGAGACTGTGCATAGCTGTACATTGCTGTTCATCCCCTACTAAAGGTCAAATCTAAAGGTATACCTTGGTTTTCCTTTTTTAACACAATATTTGGCTGGTAAATACCACATATTTGATATCAATGGAAAGCTTGAAACACATTTTATCAGCTACTTATTCTGTGATTAAAACTACTCTCTTTGAGAAATGCCATCTGCAAGTACGAAGTTTCACGTATTTAGCATGACATCGGTGTTCCCCACCTTACTGACTGGCCTTTTAAAAGGTATGCTATCTAAATATGCGCGCCAAATACAAATACATATGGAGTGCATAGGAATGTAACTGCCCCTATAGTTTACCGTGAGACTGTGCATAGCTGTACATTGCTGTTCATCCCCTACTAAAGGTCAAATCTAAAGGTATACCTTGGTTTTCCTTTTTTAACACAATATTTGGCTGGTAAATACCACATATTTGATATCAATGGAAAGCTTGAAACACATTTTATCAGCTACTTATTCTGTGATTAAAACTACTCTCTTTGAGAAATGCCATCTGCAAGTACGAAGTTTCACGTATTTAGCATGACATCGGTGTTCCCCACCTTACTGACTGGCCTTTTAAAAGGTATGCTATCTAAATATGCGCGCCAAATACAAATACATATGGAGTGCATAGGAATGTAACTGCCCCTATAGTTTACCGTGAGACTGTGCATAGCTGTACATTGCTGTTCATCCCCTACTAAAGGTCAAATCTAAAGGTATACCTTGGTTTTCCTTTTTTAACACAATATTTGGCTGGTAAATACCACATATTTGATATCAATGGAAAGCTTGAAACACATTTTATCAGCTACTTATTCTGTGATTAAAACTACTCTCTTTGAGAAATGCCATCTGCAAGTACGAAGTTTCACGTATTTAGCATGACATCGGTGTTCCCCACCTTACTGACTGGCCTTTTAAAAGGTATGCTATCCCCAAAGTATGCCAGCCGGTAGCCAAAGTCCCACTCCTCAAAGTGTTATGCATGTTATGGATGAATGTCCGGCATTTTTTCATAAAAATGCCACCAAGATTTTGAATGTTTTCCCATAGCGTTACACTAAAATTACCCGGATGTGGCAATCAACGGCAAAATTATTACCATTTCTCGACTATTGAGGGCAGTGCGTATAAATATAGTAATATAATAAGAACGTAATCTATGTGTATGGGGAACACTGCGAAAGTCATATTTGCTTTTAATAAGAACTGAGAGATCTTTAATACACAGGACTAAATGGAGGGATTCCAAGTCTCTCCAAGATTATTTTCTATTGTCACTGTCCACTATCTGATTGACAATTCTGAATATTGCCCATAGTGTAAACTCAACAAAATCATGCTAAAGATTTAACATACGCGGCACCACTGCTGCATGAATCGTAATTAAGAATTCGACTATGCTAAAGGCATAGCAATACATTTGAGTTGATATTATACTATTTGCAAGTGTACAAGAGTTAATATTGCTAACAATCTTATTTATACATAATAATACTGTATTATATCTAGATATCATCCATTTTTTTTTCATTTTCAGTATTCAAATCGTGCCCTTATATCTAACCATGCAATATGGAGAAACAAAAACAAAAAACATGTATTTTTTTTTAGAGCAATTTTCCGGTTTTCGTTGTTCAAAATCTCTCCGCCTTTGACCACATCAGAACAAAAGTGAAACATATATCAATTATTATTTACTACATATGTGTAGCCATGATTCAGAGCTATACTCATGACAAATGTCATGAGTATAAATGTCATGAGGCTGACATTCATGTTAGCGATGTTGCGAGGGAGGAGGTACAACTTATTGAATGACCCTCGTATGTTAGATTCAACAGTCGCCCCGATTTTATTTGCATAGTATAATACATGATTTATTTTAGCTTTAAACTGACATTACGTTAGATACTAATTACTGGATTTCTTTTACAACCACTAAAACGGTATGGTATGATTTAAAGGGACATTAAGTGGTGTTGAAAATTTTAAATGTTTAAAAATTTACTTCAGAATTCAAGATGAACATTAAAAATTACAATTATTGTTGTTTCTACTAACAAAAACACAGCAAAACTTGATTAAAACAATATCATTGCTATTTATTGAAAAACTCCCTCTATGCAAATATGGTTCGCGTTATGTATCACGCGTACTGCAGGGGGATACTGTCGGACGTAAAATGCTCGTCCCGGCTGTACGAGCATTTTTGAATCGACGTTTTCTTGTACAAAGAGGGCTGATTTTTCTTAATCCTTATAGGTGTAAGTTCATACATGTAATACAATTATAAAAATATTCTTATCCCAGTTTTTATCATAATTGAGGGCGCAGCCTCCAACACATCTCTTAGTGTCCCTTTAAGCGTAACACATTTACGTATTTAGTTTGTTAATCAATCCATATATAGTAGAGTCATTATCTTTGATTCCGTGACCAATTTCTTGATACCTTAGTTTCTTAGTGAATTTGTCAACTAGAACCATTTTAAGAGAAAATAAGCTCCCATGCACCTCTCAAAAGTGACGGGAATGTTCTTTTATAGCGCAAATTCCAAAATGGCCGCCATACAGGGGCCCAAAAATTCAAATGGCTTTAATTAAGCTGAAAAGCACACCAAATTGTTCGGCTGAGCAAAAGGATTCCGAAAAAGTATAGTTTGAATTTGAATTTTTGGGCCCCTGTATGGCGGCCATTTTGGAATTTGCGCTATAAAAGAACATTCCAATAAACATTGACTCGTTCAACATTGACTCTACTATATAGTGGATTAAAGACAATGCTTTGTTTTAGTTTTGTTCACTCTCGTACCACTTGCAATATATTATTTTGAGACACCATAAAGTACTTGTTTGTTGAAGATGCTACACCTCATATATATTCTCTTGCGTAATCCAGGCAACCCAGTCACTGATGACCATGATAGTGGAGGAGCTGCACTTGGAACTGCTGCACTAGTATCTATTATTGCAATAATTGTCGTCTTCATTGCTGCCGCAGTTGCACTTGCTGTATTGTGGGTATGTCACATCACTTTTTACAGTGTTAGGATGTGTTCCCACTATTGGAAATGATAGATATGTGAACTCGTGCCTCGGTCCGAGTCAACATACATTACATATCGCTTTCTCATTGGGCATTTGGTACCATGTCATAGCATCGAGGCTACCTCATTGAGATGCTACACCCTAGATGTAGCATCGAGACCCCTTTAGCGCCCAATGGATAATATGTGCATACTTGTTCAGATTGATACTAATATATGCAATCATTCAGGGAACGAGAGTGAATATTTATTGATGACTTGTTCTTGAGTTATTTCATGACAGGGATAAATGCTACACGTTCTTTATCTTGGTCCGAAACACACATAGCTTCAAACGACTTTCGCACATAAGTATCCTAGTACTAGAAATCAATTGATAAATGTTACCCATTCATTCCCATACCTGACTGGTTCAGATAGCACACAGTGGACAATAAAAATCAATGATATCCCATAGGAATCCAATCAGGGATACTATTAATTTTGGGATAGGAAAGTCGTATACTAACGTACGTAGCGAAAACGGTCCTTTTGAATATTTGAATAAATTATGATAATCGTCTGGAATGCGTCGGTGACCGGCGTGTTAGTCAGCATAGAATTGGTGGCGCTGTGCACGCGGTAGATTACACACAGCTTGCTGTCAAAAAATGATACTGACACTGGAGTTGGTTATCCAACTCCAGCGGTTTTTGGATGAAATAATTTAGTTCCAACGTGTGATGAATTTTATGGGGTCATACAATCAAAATCCCAGGCAAAATCGATTGTTACATTGAAAGTAATGGAAATTCAAAATTAACGACCGTTGGTGTCTACCATCGTCTGCTACAATCCAGGCCTTATCAGAATAGCGCCATCAATTCTATGCTGACTAAGTTCAATTTAAAAGTGGACCCGATCGGCAAGCTCTGTACCCCTGATCCAATTCTAGTGCAACTTTGTAGGCGTTAGTCGTAGTTATTAAAATCATCATAACTTTAAAAGCATCTATTCGATTTTTACGAATGAGGCATCAAACTACGATGAAGAAATTTGGTCATTAAACGTATTTCAGATTTTTGGTACCGATTATTGATTTTGGATTAGCCAACATCAATGCCCCTGGTCATGGACTTTGTGTGTTAGGTGTAATGTATACATTGGTATAAGCATCTTTTCATGATATATCATTTTCACTTGATTACATTTTACAGATTCGAAGAGGTTCCCGTGCAGGATACTCAGCGATCCACTGAGCCAACTTCAATGTGCAGTGAGAACGGGAGTGAGAACTACTTGGCACTATAACACACCTAGAAATAAATAATAGATAATTATATAGGGAATTTTATATGAAAGCATGTGCACTTGGGGTAGGACTTTGATGTTGGTCCTAAATTGTAGGCAATCAGCAGCCGAGTGACGCTGTTAAACCTTATATATTTCAATTCCCAGGAATCAAGATTCGCAATGCGATGCGCAGCCGCGGCTTGGGAGATACCGTTTATATTGGCTACACGCGTACGCACACTAAAACTGCATTCTTATATAGTGGGTGTGGTTTTGGATGTCAACAGGCAATTTGATTGGTTTTTGGCTGAATACGGACTATATATTATGAGACAATAGTGTATAGGTTGGGCGGTGCTTAATTCATTCAAATAATGATACCTTCGGCGCGTATGGTCATCGCGTTATCGTGCCTATCACAAAATCGCCGGCGTATGCGTTGTGCGTATAACGCAGCGTGCTAAAGAACGCGATTGATTCGAAGCAGGATGTTGGGAAACAGCTGGCTGCATTCGCTGATTTTATAAAGGGGGAAATGTGTTGCTATTTGATTAAAATAATCTAACAAAATGGGTTATTTTATGATAAAAATAACCAATAAACTAAATAAGAATGATAATGCGGCGCGACGGCCATACACGATGACACAAATATGGTACAGCCTATACATTATGAGATCATCGTATAGCAAAAGAGTTACTAACTATATTTTATTCTCTAAAGCTCCAATGTTCACTGAGCTGTTTTCAACATTATTATTATCATCGCATGTGCGTGTCAAATTTAATGGCACCGATATACATGTATATTCTTATGAAGGTGAAGGTGCTAGTTGAGCATCCAGAATTGTTCAATATTTAAATATAAATAGTTTTAGATTGACAGCGCAGCATCAGCCATAACACTTGTGGACATAATCAGTCCGCTTATGATTCATTGAATAGACTGTGCAAAGACACTTACAGTACGGCCGAGTGCACCAATGACGGGTAGCTGAAGAATAGCGCTACCTCGCTAGTAACTGAGGCGTAAACCCAAAATTTTGAGAGCGCCAATGCGGGGTAAGCTACTAGGCTAGTAACTGGCGGGTAATTTACGCTAAATGTTATACCTGACCGGACCCAAGAGTATGTTGGGGCATAACGTTTTATGCCATAAGTCAGTCGATTCTAGCAGTAGCGTAAATTTGTTGTAAACATTGGAAGGGATGATTCGCTGATGCTGAAGGACCAATTGCGCTTGCATGCCCAGGGGGTGTCTATTTGAAGTGGAATGTGACCCCTCATAATATGAATGATTTTGTATTTTTGAAAATCTATTCATGCAATTTGGTGATTTTTTTAGTCCAAATTTAGATCAACTCCTTTTGCCCCTTCAAACACTAATCGCACCAACTTTGGGTCATATTTTGACCAAAATGTACTAATTGTCCAAGGATCTTAAATAATTACTAAATAAATAAACTTATTATTGTTTTTATTAATTAAAAACTGATAAAGCCAAGTTTCAACATTATTGTGAGTGGAAGGGTAGAACTAGAAAAACGAGAAAAAAAGCATATCGTGCCGTGCGTGGTCTGGGGATCGAACCGGGGTTCTGCGGTTATCAAGCGAAGGACAAGGTATCCACGCCACAGAAGTATTTGTGTTAAGAGATGTGTTATAATTGTATATAATTGTTTCCATCGAGTGCTTGTGTTTGTCATTAAAATTGTGCTTTTTGGTGCAATGTTTGTTTGTGCCCCTCGCCCAAAATATGTTTGTAATGTCATGATAGTCCTTATTTTTGAAAAAGTGGTAAACAAACTTCGAAATGTTTGGCCATAAAATGGCATCATTTTTTTCCCGGATCGCAGGCCGACTCCACGTGATTCTTGATTTACACTCACCTATGACCTAGTGAATGACGACACGCTTTTAATATTAGGACCATTCACGTCAGAATTTTACAGTAAACTATAGGTTAACACTTGGCATATGCGGCAATTAATTTTGTAAGGGGACGGTGCTAATTAATGTGCATATTTACCTCACTAGTTGCTATTCTGGTGTTACTCGCCAGTTATGCTCTAAGAATTACATCGTTAGTAAGTTATGCTACAGTTAGAGCATAACTACTAGGGAGGTAGCTTACCTCCCTATTAAGTTACCCGTCATTGGTGCACTCGGCCGTTAGAAGTAGTAAAGAACACTATATATTAATATCAGCAACTACAATGCATTTTAACAGATACAGAATGCCAACTGTGATTCATTATCAGATTCCTTTAGAAAACAATGATTGTTTAACTTGACTCATGTGTCACACAATGATTTACACATCAGAGCCAGGGGGCCTGGGGACCTGGAAGCCTGTGCCCCTCGGGTCCCTGGCATCAAAAAAGGAGAAGAAAAAGAAAGAAAAAGGAGAAAAGGGAAGAAAGAAAAGAGAGATAGTAGAGGGTATAGAGTTCTTTTTTTGTTACATAAGTTTCCATGCCCCCACCCCTTATTTTGTACGTTCCCGGCACAGATCCCGGCATATCAAGGCAATAATGGCGTAACCAAAGGGATAAGAAGGGGCCGACCGCTCTTCCCCTGTCCTCCAATTATGCCATTGTCGCCTCAATTTTGATAAGAGAAATCATAGTTAAATTATGACGTTCTGATACAAAGATATCATTTTTTATGAGATGACTTTATGAGATGACTACAAGTCTCGAATACTGTGTTTGGTAGCATGATTCTGATCATCTCCATTTGTAGCCATTTTTTAGGGGGTTTTGTCCGTATGTGTTGTGTTATCACGGACCAGTTACTGCCTTTTATCGTGGCTTTTTATCGTATTTTTTGTGGCACAAGTATCTTGAAAAGTAAGGACGTTGGTTGAAGGAAATTTTGATAAGTTGTGTATTATATTGATACCTACTGCATGAGCATATTTTTGAGGTCCAGAATTAGGCGTTACTAAGATGTTTTTGGGCCGTAACCAAGGCACGTTCTCTGTTTCACATTTAGGTATATGTGTTAGGATGTACAGTGATGCGCCCCTACGATAGTTTCTACGCATAAAGAAGTAGACCCCGAATTACATGGAATTAAAATGTGGTTTGTGTTTGTATTTATTGTATTTCATCAATCATTTTCCTCTCATTCTTCTCACTGGCATAATATGTTGGTGTTTGTTGTCATTTATACGCTATTTATAAGGTTATTTGCCTAAGTTAATGAATGCGGATAGTTATAGTCAATTATAATTCAAGCAAATCGGCTGGCGTGAGTTCATTGATACCATGAGCTCACGTAGTCCTTTTCAGTACTTCTTCAGGCAAATGAATAAGGGGGAACCATACCAAAAAGACAAGGCTATCATGTGACTAATTTTAACATAATAATTAATGTCTAAATTCAGTTTTTCACGGACATATCGGACAGGTTTAACTTAACAAATGAGTGCACACCTGTTTCTTGACCCATATGCATCTATTATTCGGATGAAATTCAATACGGTAGCCTTACATGCTTACACAGAAAAACAAAATTACCAATGTGATTATTGTTTTTTAAGATGGCCGACGAAGATTTTGTCTGAGACTAGTACGTATATACCACTCTCAGGATTTTGTATTAATACCACAGTTGTTTACTTGCTAGTCATAAATAAAAAGATCCAATGCGACTTTTCTGAACCACTTTTGCTAGCTCTTAGTTTCATAGCAATGTCATGAATTCCAAAGAGAACATAAAAGGACAAGTTTGAGTCTCCAAATATGTGAGTGAGTCCATGGACGGTGGGACCAAGTGGGCCATAAAAATGATTCCCTTCCAACATTGTACTTTTACCCGATACCCAAATTATAGATTTGGTACCAATCTATCGAAACTAGAGCTTACATCAGTTACGAAAATGAAAATACCCGGCGAAGAATCACATTTTAGCGAAAGAGTAAAAATAATGCACAGATTAAATCAATTTCAAATGAATCTCCACATTAAATGTGCATTAAATATTATCGTGATTTAGCCGACAATTTTTTTTAAAATAAGCTTATTATTATTTTTTATTATTTTTATTTTGATGAATGAAATGATGGATAATTCCAGAATCAAATGTTTAGAGACATTTTGGGAATCTCGGGTCCCAAAATGGGCCCCGGGATATCGACTTAGTCTAAAAAATGATGGATACCATGATAAAATGTGTCCCGATGTGATTTTTTGGATGATTTCACATTTTGAGCTACTGTATTCCCTGTACGAAAATGCAATCACCAAAATGTGATTGCAGCAAGGTGGTACCAGGTTGCACAAGGTTGTCGCACGGTTGCGTAAGGTTGCACAAGTTTGTCACAGGTTGTCGCACGGTTGCGTAAGGTTGCACAAGTTTGTCGCAAGGTTGCACAAAGGTTGTGGATGATTGCTTCAAGGTTGCGCAACCTTCTCAGAACAACCAAACTGGTTGCGCAAGGTTGTATTTTTCAAAATTTAACCTTGCGCAAGGTTGCAGAATTGATTGCGATTTTCATAAGGGACGGGTCAAACTGCAACACATTTGATGCAGAAAAAAAATGTCCAGCAATTTAGCCTAAAGAAATGAATGGACACCATAAAATGTGTACCGATTTGAATTTTTGGGATTTTTTTCACATTTTGAGCTACGTATGAAGTCTGTGTAGCTAACCGGTCAAACCGCAACATATTTGACGGAGAAGAAAAAAATCTGACAATTTAGCCTAAAAAATGACAGACACCATAAAATGTGTCCTGATTTGATTTTTTGGATATGATTTCACATTTTGAGCTATGTATAAAGTCTGTGTAGCTAGCCGGTCATACTGCAACACATTTGACGGAGAAAAAAAATCATACAATTTAGCCTAAAAAATGACAGACACCATAAAATGTATCCTGATTTGATTTTTTGGACATGATTTCACATTTTGAGCTGCGTATCAAGTCTGTGTAGCTAACGGTTCAAACCGCAACACATTTGACGGACAAAAAAACATTCCGGCAATTTAGCCTAAAAAATGGCGGACACCATGAAATGTGTCCCGATTTGATTTTTTGGATATGATTTCACATTTTGAGTTACGTATAAAGTCTGTGTAGCTAGCCGGTCATACTGCAACACATTTGACGGAGAAAAAAAAATCAGACAATTTAGCCTAAAAAATGACAGACACCATAAAATGTGTCCTGATTTGATTTTTTGGACATGATTTCACATTTTGAGCTGCGTATAAAGTCTGTGTAGCTAACGGGTCAAACCGCAACACATTTGACGGAGAAAAAAACATTCCGGCAATTTAGCCTAAAAAATGGCGGACACCTTGAAATGTGTCCCAATTTGATTTTTTGGATATGATTTCACATTTTGAGCTACGTATGAAGTCTGTGTAGCTAGCCGGTCATACTGCAACACATTTGACGGAGAGAAAAAAAATCAGACAATTTAGCCTAAAAAATGACAAACACCATAAAATGTGTCCTGATTTGATTTTTTGGACATGATTTCACATTTTGAGCTGCGTATCAAGTCTGTGTAGCTAACGGGTCAAACCGCAACACATTTGACGGAGAAAAAAACATTCCGGCAATTTAGCCTACAAAATGGCGGACACCATGAAATGTGTCCCGATTTGATTTTTTGGATATGATTTCACATTTTGAGCTACGTATAAAGTCTGTGTAGCTAGCCGGTCATACTGCAACACATTTGACGGAGAAAAAAAAATCTGGCAATTTAGCCTAAAAAATGACGGACACCATAAAAAGTGTCCCGATTTGATTTTTGGATATGATTTCACTTTTTGAGCTACATATAAAGTCTGTGTAGCTAACGGGTCAAACCGCAACACATTTGACTGGGAGAAAAAGAAATCTGGCAATTTAGCCTAAAAAATGACGGACACCATAATAATGTGTCCCGATTTGATTTTTTGGATTTGATTTCACATTTTGAGTTACGTATAAAGTCTGTGTAGCTAACGGGTCAAACTGCAACACATTTGATGGAGAAAAAATAATTCCGGCAATTTAGCCTAAAAAATGACAGACCCCATAAAATGTGTCCCGATTTGATTGTTTGGATATGATTTCATTTTTTGAGCTGCGTATGTAGCTAACGGGTCAAACCGCAACACATTTGACGGAGAAAAAACATTCCGGCAATTTAGCCTAAAAAATGGTGGACACCATGAAATGTGTCCCGATTTCATATTTTGGATATGATTTAACATTTTGAGCTACATATAAAGTCTGTGTAGCTAGCCGGTCATACTGCAACACATTTGACGGAGAAAACAAATCCGACAATTTAGCCTAAAAAATGACAGACACCATAAAATGTGTCCTGATTTGACTTTTTGGACATGATTTCACATTTTGAGCTACGTATAAAGTCTGTGTAGCTAACCGGTCAAACCGTAACATATTTGACGGAGAAAACAAATCCGGCAATTTAGCCTAAAAAATGAGTGACACCATAAAATGTCTCCCGATTTGATTTTTTAGATATGATTTCACTTTATGAGCTACGTATAAAATCTGTGTAGCTAACTGGTCAAACCGCAACAAATTTGATGGAGAAAAAAATTCCGGCAATTTAGCCTAAAAAATGACGGACACCATAAAATGTGTCACGATTTGATTTTTTAGATATGATTTCACTTTTTGAGCTACGTGTAAAGTATGTGTATAATGAACTGATCAAACCGCAACACATTTGACGTATCAAATGATGTTCGCATTTCAAATTTTATCTCCAATATAAGTTTACATTAAATAATCGTGATTTAGCCGAAAAGGTGTTTTTAAGTAAGCTTATTTTTATTATTTTTGTTTATTATTTTGATGAATGAAATGATGGATAATTTTCAAATCAAATGTTTAGAGACATTTCGAGAATCAAACTATCCATTATAACAACACATCGCTAACAATGTGAGTGTGACAGTCATCGAATCTGGTTCCGCTGGGATCCTAAAGTACCAACCACATTAAACATGTCTACCGAAACCGCTCAACCAAAAACCATGCAACCCGATAACCGCAAAACCCGCGAACCGCGAAGCCCGAGAACCGCTCTAGTTGTTGTATGTGCCCCTTCCCCCAAAAATAAATTCATTCCAAATTAAGAAGATCGTTTGAAGCCAAAATGTACCTCAATCCTAGCAAAACCGGGTAAAACAGCAAAACATTTAACAATAAAAGCAGTGTCATTCATCATCATCATCATCATCATCATCATCATCATCATCCTTCGGCTGCGGAGCAGGCGACCACAAGTTTTCTCCAAGCACGGCGATCTGTAGCTTGACTTGACTTACTTGACATAGGGCGGATGATTTTTCCGAACCACAATGCCTCTCCAGATCTTCCTATCCAACATAGCTGTCTTGATTTCTTCCACCTGCAGTCCTGTATCACGTTTGAGTATGTCAATGTAGGTCAGGGCTGGTCTACCACGCTTTCTTGCTCCGTGCTTTGGGATCCAATGTATAAGTTTGTGTACAAGCTCCTTGGACCCTCTGAAGCAGTGTCCAGCAAATCTTGCTCTGCGTTCTCTGATCTTGTCCGAGACTTTTGGCATGTCCCCATACAGGTCCTTATTTGTCACATGCTGACTCCAGTTGATGTTGAACACAGATCTTAGCATCCTAGTGTAGCATCCATCCAGTTGTTTACCAAGCTTTGGGGTGACTGTCCATGCCTCACATCCATAAAGGAGGACGGATTCTACTGTAGCTATGAACAGTCTTTCTTTGAGCTTTCTGGATAATGATTTAGCCTTCCATAGCTGACTAAGTTTGCCACAAGCTCTCTGTAGCAAGAGTGGCTATCTGACGTTCTTCAAACATGCCTTCATTGTCACCAAGTAAGCGTTGTATGTACTTCAAGTATGATGTGCTTGGACGACCAGGTCTCCTTCGGCCATGTGTTGGTATGTAAGTGGCATACATTCTAGCAGGCTCTTCATCAGGGAGACGGAGAATATGTCCAAGAAATCTCAGCTGGCGACTTTTTACTCGGTTGATTAGAGGCTCGGTCTTGGTCATGTCATAAATGGTGGTGTTCGGGACATGATCCATGCGTTTGATGTTAAGCATTATCCTGTAGCAAGAGGTAGCATAGGCATTTATTTTACACTCCATATCTTGAGATATCACCCAGGATTCACAGCCATACAGCAAAATCGTCACACAGGTGGTGCTAAATAATTTCACTTTTGTCGCGATAGCTACTTGAGGACTCCTCCACAGGTTTTCCAACTTCCAGAATGCGCACCATGCCAATCGTCTTTTAAGGTCACTTGCACCCGATGCCATCATAGAGCCCAGATATCTGAAATCCGTCACATGGCTGATGGTTTCCCCATATACCTGTAGTGTTGGGTGAGGATTGCAGTTGGCCGTCATATACTCCGTTTTGGGAACGCTAATGATGAGGCCAAGGTCTTTTGCTGCTGCAGCAGTTTTTGTCAGCTAGGTCTGAGCTCGTGGAATTGTGGTCTCAAGTAAGGCAATATCATCAGCAAAATCAAGGTCGTTTAGAACAACGGCGGGATGACGTCTAGAGCGACGCTGATGTGTCACAACTCCCGAGTCAAGGTCAGATGTGGCTTTCTTCAATAGATAGTCTACCAGTATCACAAATAGGAATGGAGCTAGGACATCACCTTGTAGCACTCCAGTGGAGACAGCAAAAGGATCTGAGATGCTGCCATCTACCATCACAGCACTTTTCGAGTTGTTGTACATCACACCTATGGCATATACAAGAGGTTTTGGTATTTCATAATGTCGCAGCACTGCAAACATGACTTCCCTGTTTATTGAGTCGAAAGCTTTCTTGAAGTCTATGAATGTGACTGTGAGAGGTAACTGATGGTCCTTGAACCCTTCCATAATCCTCCTGAGGATATGGATTTGCTGTGCACAGCTTCTTCCAGGACGGAAGCCAGCCTGGTTGTTTCTCAAGATGGGGTCGACATGATCTCTAATTCTGTTTAGCAGGATCTTGTTATACACCTTGGCTGCAATTGACAGTAGCGATATTCCTCTATAATTCGTCATTTGAGATAGGTCTCCCTTCTTTGGTAGAGGTACAATAACGCTGGTGGTCCATTGGTTGGGTGG
Source organism: Ophiura sarsii (assembly GCA_035610835.1). Lineage (NCBI taxonomy): Eukaryota > Metazoa > Echinodermata > Ophiuroidea > Amphilepidida > Ophiuridae > Ophiura > Ophiura sarsii. The sequence goes on along the minus strand of CM069441.1, from coordinate 155,422,551 downwards.
TTTAAGAGTAGTGTAGACTTCCATGCAAAATCCATGGACAACATTGACCAAAGCTTCACCGCCATCTTGGAGTGCTTCTGATGTGATTGCACAGTCAAGACCCGCAGCTTTGTTGGGCTTTATTTGACTTATTGCTTCCTGAGTCTCTTGATGTGTGGGAAGGTTAATTAGGATTGGTAGATCCTGGGCAGCAGGTGAAGGTAGATTGGATGGAGTTTGACCGCTGTCATTATTTAGCAATGAACTGAAGTACTCTTCCATTCGGCAAGCAGTGTCATTAGGCTAAAATTTATCTCAAATGTGGCAAATAAGTATAAAGAATCCAGGGGTTTTCGTAAAATAATTTTAAAAAACCATTTTAATAGAAGCAAAAATGTATCTCAATATTGGCAAAATTAATGTAAAGAAGTCAATTTTGTATGGTTGTTATCTCAATCGCGGCACAATTGATGTAAAATAGTCCCCAAAAAATCGCGCGCTCCGCACGCACGTGACATGAACGTTAAGTTTAATTTTGGATTCTACTTTTAAGCAAAAATGTATCTCGATCAAGACAAAATTAGTAAGTGTTGAGAAGCCAATATTTCGCGTTTTTTGCTCATGTGCCTCGAAATATTTGCTTTAGTTTTATAAGCTTGTATATCAGCAAAAATTGGCAAAATATATACATGGTGTGACCGGTGACGTCATGTATTTACAAATGGGACACCCTCTGTTGATTCCCTCCAGGCAGAATATACAGTAAAGTTAATGAAGACAACATGAAATTTCTTTCTAATGAATTGTAAAACTCATTTATTTTTAATTTTTTGTGTGAAATGCGATAGCTTATAGCATTCCTAAGCAAGTTTAAAGACAGTTTTGATAACAATTTGCTGTGACACCACAATCTAGTTAGAAAACCTGATCTGGCCTATGTAAACTATAGGAACTCTTGCCCGGTGTGTTTTGTCTCAAATCAACAGAGGGCGTCCTAAATGTAAACAACGGTCACCTCATCTATAGAATAGCAAGAAAAATTGCGCATTAAGCGCGCACATGCCCCAAACAATAAGAATTGGGACCAGTCCCGTGACTTCACTTCTTGTTGTCCGTTTCGGGAGGGCCGAGCGGTTGGGTGAAGGCTTTGTGGATGTTTTAGAACCTCAAAATATTTACATTTCTTTTTAGAAGCTTGTTATCAGCAAAAAAGTCGCTCAATAATGACAAAATTAGTGTTAAAGTATCCAATTTTGCGCGCTAAGCTCGCATGAACCTTCAAACATTACATTTAGCTTCATAACAAATAAGTATCAATTTTTTGCACTACGCGCTAACATGGCTAATGCGACTTCAAACATTCAATTTAGCTTTATGAAACTTTTATCAAGGCAAGCCTCACAGCAAACTGTAAAATAGCACATTTTTCGCGCTATCAGGTCGCTTTTTTATATCCTTTGTCAATTTTTCGGTATCTGATTAATAATAATTTCAAAAATATATGAGTTTGAGCATTAGTTTTCTTATTTTGATATTCATAAAACGTACAAAAAAAGAAGATAGAATTACCCAAAAGAAAATGTCTTTATTTACAGTAATATGTAGCAGGAGAGCGCTCCCATGGCCTTAAAAACGGCAGAAAACCGTCAGTTGCCCCTTAATCCCCCAAGCTTTGCCCCTGGTCAGTGCTGCCCAAGGCGCGGATTCAGGGGGGGGGGGGGGGGCTCGACTGGCATAGGTCTATATAAAAAGCCAATATTGATCGGAAATAAAGTGATTGCTTTTCAATCAAATATTAGTCAAAGGTACACACCAAATAGCACCAAATGGGTTCCAAAATTGAAAAAAAATCCAATTCTGAGGGGGGAGCACATCACACCTCAGACTCTCCCCTGTTCGAGCTTTTAAACCATCTTTACTTAAATCAAGAATACATTAGTATAATTATGCTCAACTTCTTTCGTGCATTGATAAAAAAACAAAATATTTATTAGAAATGAAGAGGTGGCTTTTCGATGAAATTTTGGTCAAAAGTTTACACCAGATCGCACCAAATGAGTTCCAAAATTGAATTTTTTTTCTACTTCTGAGGGGGGCATATCCCCCTCCGACACCCCCTGTACGAGCATAGCTCGGAAGGCGGTGCTGCGCACCGCTTGGATGGTACATGATCATATATTTTAGGCCCCCTATAAACTTTTCTAGATCCGCCGAGCCAGAGTGTCCCCCCCCCCCCCCGGATAAAATAATCCTGGCTACGCCTATGCACATGGCATCACTATTAGAATCAAAGTGATTATTTTATGTTGATGTTACCCTTTTATGTTAAACACAATTAGGACAATGCAATGTTAAAGGTTTCTCAAATTTTCATAGAAATCAGATTGCAAATTGATATGTTCAAAGTTGATCTCATATTGAGACTCTTGTTTTGGCATTTTGGACAGAACCAAATTCCAAAATTGTTGTTCAGGGCTGCACTATGCACATCAAACCAATGTGTTATGCAACTTCACTGACAGCCAAAAAGGAGTTATCTGACTCCTTAAGTAGAGTAAAGACCCATTGACTCTACCTTAGGAGTCACCTAAAACATGCATTGACTCCCCTAAAGAGTCACTCTGACCCCTTAGGTCTCCTTAAGTAGAGTAAAGGCCCCTTGACTCTACATTAGGAGTCACTTAAAACATGCATTGACTCCCCTAAAGACCCTTTGACTCTACCTTGTGAGTCACTAATTTACTCTCCTAGAGTCTATTTGACTTTTGTCAAGCCGTTGGAAAGAGTCATCGGCCATGACTCTTTAAAGGAGTCATCCTTACTCTCTGAAGCTAATTTGCATATTTTACTTGGCCTTGGCCAAGTAAAATGCGCAAATCGCTCATTAGCATAATTGCAATGGTACAACAATTAGCTCGTGTATATCATTTCAATTATGCTAATGAGCTAATTGGTACCTTTTATTCATTTAAACCTATTAATTTATTTAAATTAAGTCGATGCATTAATTTAACACCGGTGAATGTTATATGCATATGGATATTTTCTCACTGGTATTAAGGTAGGGAAGTGATTGCTCGCTAAGTCAATGCAAATATATGGAGCAAGAACATGAACATCAAAGAACCAATGAACCTAAAGCCAACATCACCCCCCCCCCCCCCCCCCAGTTCTCAGTTTCTTATTCCTACCTGGAGTCATAGCCAGTTGTAGTCATTGTTACTAATCTGGTTGTGTGACTCCATTGGAGTCATCGAGTGAATAGAGATAGGACTCCTTTGGAGTCAATCTAGTGATGTGACTCCATTTGACAGTGACTCCTAACATAGAGTCATAAATCAGTGACTCCCTAAAGAAGCCACAGCTGCTTGACTCCTTTAGGGAGGCATTTGACTCCAAAGGTGGAGTTGCTTTTGGAGTTACTTGGACTTCTTTTTGGCTGTCAAGGCCATTTGGTCATTTCGCACGGGCTGTTAGGCATTTTTTACGTCTGTTTCACGAACGGCCGTACCGGAAACTTCGTCTGGTTGGAGAACGGACGTCGTGGTTATCTGAACAAAGGTACGGCTGTTTGGTCATTTTGCACGATTGTTAGGCATTTTTTTACGTCCGTGTGAAAAATTTGACGCGTCTGTTGATACGGCTGTTTTGGGCTTTTTTGACAATTTACATAGCTCCAATACAGTTAAAACAGACTTTGCATCAGTCTAATGAAATCAGCGCGAAAACGAAGTCACGTAATTGTACACGGAGTCCTAATGAACAATTTTATTTTTCTTTGTTTAAAATGCTAATCGATTCATTGTTTTAATTTTGAAATAAGTATGGGGATCATCAACGCGTACGAAATGTGATGCTTGAATCACTCCATACTAAATATATATCTTTATCAACGACTACATATATGCCAAAACAGTTAGTCTAGTGTAGCGTGACTTTACACCTATTTTTGGCCCGATTGAGGTACATTTTTGCTCTAAACAAGCTTGTACCTACGAATATTGCATTTAGGTGACTGTTATGCGCGCGTAGCGCGCGAATTTTTTTCATATGTGTACTTTTGACCATCATAATTCCATGATTCCTCTGGTCAAATGAACCGACAGTGCCAATCTCAACCGACACGACATCAATATTGGGGGGACGATCGCCCCCCTCGCCCCCCCCCCCCCCCCCCCCCCCCCCCCCCCCCCCCCCCTCTGGCTACGCCACTGGTAGTGGCGACGCTCTAATTGTAAATGTTTAGATTATAGTTATGATTTAGTTATCACTCATGCATGTCTTATACTGAAAGTCTACTTCTTAACTGTTTAATGTTTGAATGTTAACAGTTTAAAGTGGACATTTTCAAAATATGTATGTAAATCGCCCATAAAGTAGTGCATTTTGGGTGGGAATGTAATGTCCAAACCCTGATTTTGGTTTTATTGTTTGTTTTCTGAGTCGCTCATCCAAAACGTAAATTACTCCTTTAATGTTTGTAATGCATGATGGGAAAGTTGATTCAATATGGCGACTCTCATGAACGATACGACGCGAAACCGTCTTTCACCTAACTTCAGATATCTGCATGTAACGTCGTTTGTAGAATAAAAGGGACGTTTGAATAGAACAATCCAACTTTAAAGAAGACTATGTCGACTCTTTTATACATGTACGAAGTAAAGACATCGTGAATTGCGAGTAAGAAGAGGTAACTGTCTAAAGTAAATATAGTTGTAGTTTTTTTAATTTACCAAACTTTAATAATACGAATTTCAAACTGTTTTTAAACAGTTTTAAAAAAACACCAATATGATATTTGCTTAATTGCTAAATACCTGCATGCATTTCCATCTTAATTGTAGTACATGGATCATACGCACAGACAGGTACGAAAGCCCTAGATATACTTCCAGTTACGGTTTTGTGATCAACTCATTCATCTGTAAACCCTTTGTTAATTTCCGTTGACTTTGTTTTGTGTGCAGGGAATGTGGATTCTATTTATAAACACAACACATTGCGTACTAATCACAATTTGTGTCTGGAATTATGGTCACGGTATACTGACATTGCTTTTGTTGGTACAGTCAGGCCTACGTAACACCCTATCTGCAAATAAGTTTTACTCTAAATCACAATCAGCTTTTTTTGACCATTGATGTACTATTTCTGTGTCACAAATTATGTTTTGAGCCGATAAAATCCACCGTGTCTTAGGTCGTCTGGTTTGTTACGACCATGATAGTGCGCCCCCTTTAAGATCATCATTAGTCAATTTAAGCATAGTAAACGGGGGGGGGGGGGCTTTGCCTCCGAGATACTTGTAGCCCTCCTCGTAGGGCCACTATCACTATCCAGGGAAATACTATACTAAGTTAGAATATAGAAACACTAAATCAGCCATCCTAGCCGAGTCAAAAGAGTGGCCCTCCAGTTTTGGACAAATGGGTACCGAGAATCCGGCACTAGACCACAATGCAACACGATACCCCGATGACATCATGCACACACTGGCCAATAGCAGTGCCAAGGAAGACAAGACCGTAGCCAGACCACATGTGGTGATGATTGGGTTTGTCAAACCGCAAAACGCGCCAATTAAGGTCAAGGTGTGAAATGTACACCATTTTAATCACAGATCTTTAATTAGTCCCTCATCCTGTGTGCATTTACTAAAACCACAATTTATAGCCCAATTTGTGTATACGTTTGACACCAATGTAACATCTTGTTCAATTAAAACTACAATGTATGTAAGAAACAAATAAGAAATTGTTTGAGCCATTTTGGCAACACTTATTCACATTAGATGGACATAGGATAATAATTTTAGATACTTCGTGACATTAATAGTTCAACAGCACTTAAGCCCTGTGCTTTTAAATATTTTAAATTGAGTTGGAACATTTTATTTTTATATGTTTGCATGCTAAACAAAATAGTGTCCATCTAACTGATGGCAATGGCATCTTTCACAGATGATGATATAAGACAGAGCATCTTGTTTCAGAAATACTTGGTGTGGGGGGTGGGGGGGCTGGGCAACTGAAATTTGTCTGTGTCGAAACTTTTTTGACCTCCCCTTTACAAATTGCAAAACTTTTGTGACCCCCTTTAACAATTTTTTATTTTATTTTATTGACCCCCACCCCCCCCCCCCCCCAGTTTTTCTAACTAAAATGGTCCAGAAAAGTTCCTGAAGCCATCTTGTTATGCTTGAATAGTTAAATATTGAATGTCCAGTTTTTTAAATAAAATGGTCCAGAAAACTTTCCTGAAGCCATCTTGTTATGCTTGAATAATAAAACATTGAAACTAATATGTTTGAAGCGTGCAAAAAATCCCGTTTTTTATCTAAAATGTTCCTGAAGCCATCTTGTTATGCTTGAATAATTAACATTAAAACCAATACGCGCAAACAAATCTCCATTTTATTAAACTACAAATGGTTCAGAAAACGTTGCTGAAACCATATTGTTATGCTTGAATAATTAACATTGAAACTAATACGCGCGATGCGCGCAAAAAAAACAAGTTTTTAAACTAATATTGGACTGACGCTATATTTTTTCAAACATCTTAAAATCTTAGTGATTTTTGCAAGATTTTGCTAGCTTTAAAAACATAAAGTGATGTTTAACATCACTGTTTGGTCCATAATATCAATATCATATCATAATCGACCATTTTAACGGATTTGTGTTGTCATTTTGAAAATGGCTTTCAAGGGGAAAGGGTTCATATAGGAGTAGGAGCATGTACGAATTACTGCCCCCTCCCCACCCATCACACACACACACCCACTGACTGTCAGAGGTGAGAAATAGGCCTACTTGACTTTGGTATATCAAATTGATGTGTACCCGTTTTATACCAGTTACCCCTTCCCTTCCCTCCAGGCTCCAGCTCTTGAACTTATTATTGGATTGACACTGTATATGTTTTCAAAAATCTTAGGGAAGCACCCATGTTAGGGAAAACATTGGGGGGGGGGGCGGGTGAATTTTGCTATCTTAAACATCACTGTTTGGTCCAATATTAATATCATGATCGAACATTTTAACAAATTTGTGTTGTCTTTTTTTCGGAAAATTTTTTTCTTAAGGGAAAGGGTCTATATAGGAGCATGCACGAATTATACCCCCCCATACACACCGTCCTCACTGTCAGAGGTGAGAATACATGACTTTGGTCATATTAAAACTAAGGGGGTGTTGTGCACCTCTTAATTTATTATTGGACTGACAATGTATATTTTTTCAAAAATCTTAAAATCTTAGGGGGGTCCCTCAAAAAGACCATTGGGGGGGGGGGGGGGTGCCAGCAGCACCCCCCCCCCCCCCCCTTCCCAGGGGCTTGTAAAGTATCCGTGATCTAGAAGTTGGTCTAATTAACTTGTAATGACTCCGAATGATTTATTAGGCATTTCCTACCAATGAAATAAATTAGGCCACTGATAACAACAAGCGATGATTGGGATCAAACATTAGTTTATAATATCATAGGCCTATAGTATTTATGAAATCAAAATACAGAATTTAATATTAAATCCTTATTCCAAACATAGCTATCAGCAGCCAGCAGCAGTTCTACATGACTCCAAGCATGACCTTGCAGTGCTCTGGCGCGCGCGCGCGTGAGGTGTTGACAGTTCAGCCCCACAATTGTTGATAAATGTGATGGTCCATATATGGAGTGTATCATGTGTGTATGATGTCATGTCGGTAACTGGCTTTTATGCACAGTGGGGGGTATAGTGCCAAATCTGTAGGACTACTCCACGGGTTCGGTTCTCGGGTTGGTCGGTTCTCGGATGGGGAGCATTTTTTCTAGTATTAATATAGATAGAGTAGTCCTAAAGGTAGGACTAAGATACTTGTCCCATAGTTGTAGGGTCTCTGGTACAGTGTAAATCCCGAGAAAAGTGCTTCCCGTAAGACATTCCGTTACCCCTATCATGTTGGAGCATGCGATTGGTATAGACATGTGGGGTATTGTCTCCTCGATAAGAATATCGCTGTTGGTAAATTAAAATCGTATGCTAATTAGCTTTAATTAACCCAAATAAAGAACCATTGCCTAAATTTAATGCAATATATACTATTTTAGCAACACTACTCTATTGAAATTACGGCGAACTCACTAATGTATTTCTTTGTGCTGCTATTGAATGGAGTTGCCACCTCCAGTTCGAATCACATTGATCATGAATATTTTTAAGAAAACAAACGCGAGTTCCTTCTAGGAATATTTACTGGTATTGTTCTCAGTAGGTATGCAGCTATCGCTCGTAAATCCGCCGTCATTCAGCTCTGTGTACTAAAGTGTGACACGGAGGGACTAGATTCTCTGAATCGTCAGATAGCTACGGACGAGTTCGGGAGTGACAAGGTTATTTTATTGAATAATTTTAGAAGCATAATCAAAGCTAGCTACTTGGCAATAAGGATATCGATTTAAAATGATCATGAGTTAACAGTTTCATGTTTGGAAAAGGGACGAGATGTCTATATTTTATTCCTTGATATTGAAACAAGTGATTGCAACCAATATCGAGGTCCGTATTCAATTATGTTATAACTTCATGATTAATTTGATAAAATCCTAAATAAAAATAAAATAATTCAATATTTGACATTCTCATTTTTGGACGCGGGCGGAATACAGTACGCCTAAACACAGAAGAGTCCATTTTAATTGGCCTAGAACACCTCGAGTCACTATATTGAGTGTTAACTTCGGGATTGTTTAATTTGGAATAGGCTAATTTATGCTTTTATGCGACATCGTATTGGTATATAATATGTTTCCCATAGTTTTAGCAATCTCTTTAGCGGCATTTAATTTGTTTGTGGTTTCGGGTTGTTATATCAGTTGAAGATCCTGATAAAAACCCACGTTGAATGCTGTGAAATTTAAGCCAAGATCTAGATAAGATGGCCTTTTTTAAATGAGGTTAACTTGTCTTTAAGATGTGTTGCAATTGATTCACCGTCGACGCGTCAATACTCGTGGCAGATCCCTAGTGCTAGACTCATTGAACTGCATATAAATCTCATATGGTAGTATTCAGGTCACTGACTTAACAACCAATGATTTCCCCTACAACAAGCCATAATAGGCCTATGCCTTAAATTTCGATTCCAATTGCCACTGCACCATGCACTTAAAACAATATTGGTCTAGGATAGATAAACTTTGTGTGTATAATTATCAATCGATCACTCTTCATTTGAATAAAATAAACAAATAAAAACGTAAGAATTAAAAATAAAGCCCCTTTTCAAGGTCAATTAAACCAACTGAAAAGGGGTTAAATTTGTACTTATTTCTAGACATTTGTGTACGTGTTTTGTGTCACTTTCGTGGTCATGTGATACAAAAATGGGTGACTAAAAACAAGAAATTGAACTTTATTTAGATTGTAGTTGGTGTATAGTTAGTTGGCTATCATGAAAGGGGTTATTGTTTACGAGTGCATAAGGCAGTCTTCCTACACATGGTGCACATGATTGACGAATAACTGCAGCTCCAGTTCGAGGCCCACGCAAGGACGATAACCAGGGGTCGAAAAGGCTGGTCCATATCTTTGAAAAGGCATACATTAGGAATGTTTGTAAAAAAACAATATTTATTTTAATTTTCTTTAAATATGTCGTTTACTCTCCTATCCTGACTGGTCCTAATTAAGTTTAGAAACTGTTTGCACACCAATAACACTAATGATAGGTGTAAATTCCCGCACGGGGCTGTTTATATGGATATTATGCCGGCAGGTGAAGATATCAATGTAATAATTCATGAATGCTATCTACTGAAGATAGCAATATATCATATGTTATCTGAAGATAGCAATGTAATATTATACTATCTACTTAAGATAGCAATATAACATACGTCATCTACTGAAGATAGTAATGTTATATATATATGGGTATTATCTACTGAAGATAGAAATGTAACGCCGTGTGTTTATCTACTGAAGAAAGCTATTGGGTTTATCTAAGTGATGAATGCAATACTATATTGGTGCTATCTACTGTAGATAGCAGACATCCGAGTGTAATGGTTTGTTTGTTTTTTTATTCGCGAATTGCACTACACCTTAACCAGCTTTAAACTAAGGCCTCACATGCAACAACAAAACCTTCAGAGATTTTTGTTATTCTCCAAAAGAACTATAATATATGGATAGCAACACCAACACTCCTATTCAATTTCCTTTAGGTGCTGGTGCTGTTGACAAATTAGGTGCCATTGTAATGATTGCAGGTATTAAATCGATTTCACTAAAAAACAGTTCCGCTAATCCCCATGATTCCAAAGCTATAAAAGGGCAACCCATTCAGTCCATTTCAATAGCGTCTTCCCACTCAATAGACAGCAGATAAAGCAATCGATTCACAAATGACGGTCATTTGAATGGAAAGTGATGGTACATTGGTATATGCTATAACTAATTTTAGGGACTGCAGTTTTGTTTTGCTTAATTAGGGTACTTAGCACATGATTTTAATTTACCAACAGCGGTATTCATATCGGGGAGAACAAATACTACACGACTACATAAATCGCATGCTCCAACAAGATGGGGGTCACGGAAATTATGTTAATGAGGTACCTTTTCCTCTACCAGCATGTTTTGTAACCATTTTCAGAAGCATCTGTTGCATACTAAAATACCAGGGAAATGGTGTATGTAGTTTCCATAATTCAAATCAAAAAACAAATCAAAACACAACAGTCTAAAAAAATAGTACAGGAAACCAATATATGTTGGGAGTGTAATAACATCTCTCTGATTGAATCATTAAGGCTAAACAAATAATAGCTTGACTCCATCACAGACTGTGACTCCATCACAGACTGCAGTACTGTTAAAATAAACTGCAAAGGTACATGTAATTAACAAAGACTACAAACATGGCAGCCCTCACTTATGTCTAGAAAGACCTAAATGTATAAGTTTTTGCAATAACATGCTAATAGGGTGGCTTCGCCCCCCCCCCCCCCCAAAAAAACACAAAAATACAAAGTACAATACAAAATATGATATAGACATAAGAGAGAAATAAATACAAAATAAACAATCTAAACATATATATACAATCATCAATATCATCAATGCAAATGCACTAATGCAAAATGGGTAAAACGTGGGGGTGGTCTGTAGGCCCGTTTGCCAATAATAATGCCATGAATGAATCTGAATGAAAACTCAAAATCTTCATGCATAACTAATTGTTGACACTAATGTTAATAGTTGGTTATCTTTCAGTACCCTGGTAATAGTGGAATATGGCGATGCACACAACACCTCCGGTAAGTGGAATACAATTTATATATTTTCATTAAATAATGTACATAATTTAACAATAAAGTCAATCGTTATCATCTGGAAATTTAGAATTCATTATAATTGTGTTTGCTGATTTGATCTGGTTTAGAATTGAACACGGGAATTGTGTCTTTGCCCCGGGGTGCTGTTTTTTTTTCTTCAATTTAATCGTCTCGGTATTAGCAATGAAGTTGTTTTATAAAGCAATCAACTAATCATATACTTCGGATCACAGAATTACAGTAAAGTTTGTGAGACGAATCTATTTGTAAACTCTTACAAAGCAACAAAATAAAGATATATATAACATACAGTCTGTCCCAAAATGATTAGTACCCATAATCTTGTGTGTCTTTCTGTTGTAACTGTTATTAGTTATGGGTGTTCAAATCATTAATAATTCTTCTCTTTAATTTAATTTAAAGGGTAAACAAAGTTTGTCACACTTGAGTGACCCCAAGCATTGTTTTATTTGACAAGTGTTTAGGGACTTCTAATTGAAGTGGTATTTGGTAAATCCCCAGTGGCTTAAATTTCATTTTCACAGTGAAAAATGGATTTCATGAGGTTAAACAGTAAGGGACTATATCATTTTTACCAAGTTTGTAGGAAAATGCATCCCCAATATGAAAGAGAAGTCTAAGCCACTGCTAATTACCCATGACCACGTCTTACCTGTTTAAATGTCCTTAAAGTTTAGCCTCAAAACTAGCTCATTATACAAACAAAGCTTGTGGTCGTTCAGGCGTGACGATCCATTTTTACTCTTCAAATTGAATCAAAATGAAGAATTATTAATGGTTTGAACAACCATATGATACAATAGCAGTTTAAAATAGAAAGGAACCAAAGATATTAGCAGTCAAGAGATTAAGAGAATGTATTAGTTTCTTTCAAACAAGCTGTTTAAAAACACATTTTCTGCACTTTGCCAAAGAGGTGAAATCACCATGTCTTACACAATGGAGTGTTACTTCAGTTTAATAAGTCCGATATTCATGATCTACAATTCAAATGAAAGGGTACAGTAGGCCTATATCAAATATGATAGAAAAACAACGGTTCTAATTTCATTGATTTTGATGATAAAAAATATTATTGAACTTTGAGTATCGATGGGTACTAATCATTTTGGGACAGCCTGTATGCATATGCTATTTGTTCTTATATGATTCAAAGTTGTTGAGCACAAAGACTCGTGAGCAGCAGACGACCCTTGACCCTTTTTGTGAGCGAGAACTGTTTTAAGCCCGGTTTTAAGTTTTACAAATTTAACACATATGCATCAGGGTACATTAAGTTTGGGGCATTTATGAAAATATATACCTCGTTCAGCAGTGTTGATTTGGTATATTTTTCCCTATTTTGTGTACTTAATTCACCGCGCGACTTTATTCACTACCTTTGCTTTCACGTAAAGTCAAGCAATGCACATGCAACGATTTTATTCATTTAATTGGTTTATCGATGTGTGAGTAAACTATTACTTTTTTTATAATAAACATTGGCCGATCGGTTATTGATTTGGACCTATTTCATTTAACATGAGAGGATCGTACCACATCAATGGACCAATCACGACGATATCGGCACGGTTTAGATGCTATTTAGAGCACGTGTGGTCCAGTGGAATAGTTGCCGGTCTCCTAATCATAAGGTTGTGAGTTCTAGCCCCGCTGGTGCCAATGTGTTTGTGTCCTTGGGCAAGGCACTTAGTCTACATTGCCTATAAGGAGGTTACTATATAGGGTTATGTATGTTTGTTCATGTTGGTTTATGTCACAACTTGGCGCTGATTTAGCTGCTGCCTGGACGTTGCATTGTTTATTAATGTATTTGATTTGTAATGTTGTTACAATTCAGCCGGTTGGCTGCGATGACAATAAAGTTTAGACCTTTATTATTATTGGTTCGCTGCGATATTATCTTACTATAATTTATAATAGGCCTATAGTAGGTGATGATAATGAGAGTGTTATAAGCTATAAATGGATGAAAACCGTACAGGATTGACCAAGATATGAGCAAAATACGGGCCGTGTTTGTTGATCTTCATGCGTACTGCAACCATGCAGTCGGCGCGTAACACATAACGCGTCGTAGTGCGCCATGCAAAATAAACGCGCACACGCACTACACCACTCGCCCCTACACACGCGGCCGGGTGGGGGCGAGGGGTAGTAAGTGACGGCGGGCGGGGCGAGGGGTGTAATGAAGTAATGTGGTTTGGGAGGCAGGGGTTAATGAAGAAATATGGCGGGGACGGGGACGTCGGGGAGCACGGGCAGGGGTGCGGGGCGCGATTTTTTTTTTTTTACTAGTAAACATTTCTATGGTCTAACATGTAAAATCAGTTGATTTTTTTTTTTTTTTTGAGTTTAAATTTTACAAATGTTTACTAGAAATAAAAAAAAACGCTTGCGGGGCGAGGGGTGTAATGAAGTAATGTGGTTTGGGAGGCAGGGGGTTAACGAAGAAATGTGGCGGGGACGGGAACGTCGGGGAGCACGGGCAGGGTTGCGGGGCGAGGTGGTTAAGGTTTAGGCCTTGGGGGTTGAGATAAGCACGGCCCGGGTGGGGCGGAGCGAGGTAGTAGTGACGGCGGGCGGGGCGAGGAGTGTAATGTGGTTTGGGAGGCGGTTAATGAAGAAATGTGGCGGGGTGGGGCGACGGCGGGCGAGGGGTGTAATGAAGTAATGTGGTTTGGAGGCCGCCTCCTGAGGGGTTAATGAAGAAATGTGATACTAAAAACATGGGTTATAGTTAACGTAATGACAAGAAGCATTCAATTTCAGGTCAGAATACTATAATATATGCATGCATTATATTTCCTCATGTGTATGTGATAGTGGGTAATGACGGGAAACATTCAATTTTAGGTTAGGAAATAGGCCTATGCATTATATTTTAACTCACAAATGTATTCTTACCAATTTCGTGATAAATGTTCGTAGAGCTACTTATGTGTTATTTCATTTTGTAGGTGTATCTGGTAGGCGCTACTTAATAGCGGGAACCCGTTCGAAGAACGGGCGTCCCGCTAGTAATAATAATGGATCTTGTTCCATTGAAGCAACACATCCCAAATATCAATCATGCGTCCATGGATGAATTAAACTACCTAAGGAAATAGTGCGCTATTCAAACGTGTCATCTTAACAAGTGTATTGATCATCATTTCTAATCCTTCTTGTATTCGAGGATTCAATTAGAAAGAAGGCACAAGAAAACTTTATCACTATTCTGGATATGAACTATGTGATTCAAGATACATGGAAGCATAGCTAGAACGATATTGCATTTGAACTCACCAATTAACAAATACGGCCGTGTGTCAACCATTTCTGAAACAAGCGTAGACTACGTAAGCTAAATTTATATACCAGTTTATGTTTCAAGAATTGAAAAAGAATTTATCTCGATTCATAACATAATCAATTTTGAGTTTCCTGTTGCAGGTTTAAAAAAAGGGACGAGGTGACTTTTAATTATTAATTATTAATTATCTTTTATTTTCTTTATTTTGAAACTAATTATTTTACGGTCGCAATCAATTATATCGAGGACTCGGCATTTAATTATTTTCCAAATATGATTAATTTGATACCCAAGTAATAATGCAATCATGTTCTATGTTTGTATACATCAACAGGAAACTCAAAATCAATTGTGAAGGGCCTAACGTTAATAGCAAAAACATTTGCACAGTCACTGCCTATTATTATTAAGCTGTGAACCTTTTATGGGGTCACTCACGGTATGACGGATTCTGAATGCATTTCAACGGACCATGAAAGCTGAGACTAATAATAGGTATATTAGTCTCAGATGAAAAGACAGTGCAAATGATTACGTCAATCAAATTATTATGACATGTGGTCTTTATGTCATAAGTTGGTGTAAAAAAAAGGTCACACTTTGTAAATTGAGAGAAATTTCACCAATTTTGATTCAAATCCACATAACTTTTATTGTATACATCCGATCTACACGCAAGGGCGTCCCCAGAGGGGGGGGGGGGGGGGGGGGGGGGGGGGGGTGACACCCCCCCCCCCCCCCCCCCCCTCCCATTCATCAAATCTGTCGGCAAAATTATGGTGCTGTGGGCAAATCAAAGGAAGGAGGAAGAAAAGGGAGAAAGAAAAAAAGGAAAGAGAAAAAGGAAAGAAAGCCCTATAACAATTATCGTATGCGCAAATGATAATGTTGTGTCGGCATATATGTTATGTTACACAAATCAAATCAAAAATGAACAAAGGCAATGTAGGCATATGAATTTGTAGGCACTGTGAACGAGCCCATTTTTTATGAGATTTTGTGTCGGCGCACATGAACAGCCTAGGCCCAAGTCTTTGTTTTGCTCATTGTCAAGACACACAAAAAAAATTGTGTCGGAATAGTATAGGCTAGGCATAACGGGCAATGTGTGGGACCTTTAATTATACTAACTATAGGCCTATTTCATTGTCGTTGTCAATGCAAACCCAAGTCAATAATGTCACCAATGGCCAATCATGTTGGCACATAGGTTACGAAATATTAAATAATTCGCCTATGTACATGTAAGCAAGGGGCGTCCCCAGAAAGAAAAAGGAAAGAGAAAGGAAAAGGGAAAGAAAGAAGGGGAGAAAGAAAGAAAGAAAGAGAAAGGGAGAGGAAAGAAAGAAAAAAGAAAGAAAGAAAGAGAAAGGAAAGAGGAAAGAAAGAAAGGAAAAGGGGAAGAAAGAAAGAAAAGCCCTATAACAATTATCGTATGCGCAAATGATAATGTTGTGTCGGCATATATGTTATGTTAACACAAATCAAATCAAAAATGAACAAAGGCAATGTAGGCATATGAATTTGTAGGCACTGTGAACGAGCCCATTTTTATGAGATTTTGTGTCGGCGCACTTTGTTTTGCTCATTGTCAAGACACGCAAAAAAATTGTGTCGGAATAGTATAGGCCTAGGCTAGGCCTAACGGGCAATGTGTGGGACCTGTATTGCTCTTTAATTATACTAACTAGGCCTATTTCATTGTCGTTGTCAATGCAAACCCAAGTCAATAATGCCAATGGCCAATCATGTTGGCACATAGGTTACGAAATATTAAATAATTCGCCTATAATTATTTAAGTTGATGTAGGCCAACAATTGCTCTCATTGTACTGGTTGTAGACTCTGCAAGCCTACTATCAGTTTATCGCAAAAGTAATTCCAACTCCAACGTTTAGGTGTCAATGCAAAGTAAGAACTTATAAGTAGACTCTGTCCTAACTTCGACTTGAACAATGCAAATTATCATTAATTAAGACAATAAGCACAACTGTCTTTATTTGCGTGAGACCAGGATTTGTGTGTGTGCACCAGAGGCACAATCGATATCTCACGTAATGGTATAGGTCTATGTCGATGTCGGACATACAGGCTGTAGGCTATCATGCCTATACTGAATATTTGACCATGTTTTGTTAGCATTATTCAACAAAAACAAGATGGCTTCAGGAAAGTGTTCCATGACCATTTTAGTTTAAAAACTGAAAATCTTTGTGCGCTTCGCGCGCATTCTTTCTACAGATTCCAACATCATAATGGATCTCGAACCAAACCAAATATTTTATGGGGGACGTTAAAAACGTCATACTGGACCCTTTAAGTTGTAGAAATGCCAAATGTTGCGCGCTTCGCGCGTATTAGTTTCAATGGTTCATTATTCAAGCTGAACAAGATGGCTCCAGGAAGGTTTTCCATGACCATTTTAGCTTAAAAACTGAAAATCTTTTTTCGCTTTGCGCGCATTCTTTCTAAAGGTATCAACATTATAATGGTCTCGAACCAAACCAAATATTATATGGGTGACGTTAAAAATGTTATACTGGTCCCTTTAAATGTTAGAAATGCAAAATTTTGCGCGCTTCGCGCGTATTAGTTTCAATGTTTCATTATTTAAGCTTAATTTATAGTATCAGAAGGCTTCCAAACAGTTTTCAATGACCATTTTAGTTTAAAAAATGAAAATTTACACTGTCAAAACGCAGTTTTAACATTACTAGCGGCGTACCCTCGCTACGCTTGGGTCCCCGCTAGATGGTTATGCCACATTACCTACCTCTGAAACCACATAAACCTCCTCATCACCCCCAAACCAGGTATTTATAACCATATACCTTCTAAAGGCATTATAAACCCCCTATAACCTCCCCCCCCCCCCCCCCCCACCAAACCAGGTTGATTTATAACCATGTCCCTCCTAAACCATTTACCGTGGCTACTTTATTAACCCCTACCTCTCAAACCGCATCAAGTTAACCCTCGGTACTTTTAAAACCACATAAACCCCCTACAATCGCCGCCCCCACCCCACCCTCCCCCACTGCAACTACACCAACCAGGTAGATTTATAATCATAACCCTCCCTAACCATTTCCCACGGCTACTTCATTAACTCTTAACCCTATCCTAAAACATTTCCCGTGGTTTTACCCCCTCCCCCCCCCCCCCCCCCCCCCATGCACACACCCCAAACCAGTTTGATTTATAATCACAACCCTCCCTAAACCATTTCCCGTGGCTACTTCATTAACCCTCGGTCCCTTAGATGGTTTGGCATGCCAACTTAAAGTAAAGAAATCAGATTGCTTCATTAACTCCCGCAAAACGCTACTTGTTATACCATTATAACCCTAGGCCTATCCTAAACCATTTCCCGTGGTTTTACACCGGGTACCCCCTCCCCCACCCTTCCCCCAACATGACACCAAATACCCTACCAACAGGCCTATAGCCATTTCCCGTGTGGCTTCTGCGCCATGTGTAGGAGTGCGTGTGCCGCGCGGCAGTCAGCCCTTGCGCAAACATGCACGCGACGCGTTACCACGGTAAGTAATTAGTCTATGGGTAAGATTATGCTGTAGTACGCGCAACGCACACTGCTGTTCAATTCTACACTCTTAGAAAAAATGGTTCGTTTAAGAACCCTTTTTTGTCCCGCGGGGAGCACCTTTTGGCCTAAAAGGTTCTAAAAAGAACCTTAGAATGGTTCTTTGAAGAACTTTCAAATTTTAAATAAGACCTAAAGGTATATTTACTTTTTTGTTTTTATGTAATATGCAAATTCAAGAGAAATGTAAACAAAGTTAATCCTTTTCAACTGTTAAAAATCATTTCTTCTTGGCTAAAAACATTTTTTACCGTTTTACCAAGAACCATTGAGGGTTCTCCATAATTTTTTCCCAAAAGGTTCTTGAAGCTTGAGGAACCATTTTCTTGGCTAAAGAACCCTTTTAGAACCTTTTTTGGTTCTAAAAGGAACCCTATAGAAATTTCATTGGGTTCCTTTTAGAACCAAAAAAGGTTCTAAAAGGGTTCTTTAGCCAAGAAAATGGTTCCTCAAGCTTCAAGAACCTTTTGGGGAAAAATTATGGAGAACCCTCAATGGTTCTTGGTAAAACGGTAAAAAATGTTTTTAGCCAAGAAGAAATGATTTTTAACAGTTGAAAAGGACTAAATTTGTTTACATTTCTCTTGAATTTGCATATTACATAAAAACAAAAAAGTAAATATACCTTTATGTCTTATTTAAAATTTGAAAGTTCTTCAAAGAACCATTCTAAGGTTCTTTTTAGAACCTTTTAGGCCAAAAGGTGCTCCCCGCGGGACAAAAAAGGGTTCTTAAACGAACCATTTTTTCTAAGAGTGTAGTGGCATTTATGAGCCAAATCTGAGAGGTTTTTTGCTGTTTTTGAAGCCAATTGTTAACCAATTTCAGTGGAATAAACTTTAACACCCTTCCCGTTATTTCCTCTATCTTTCATGCAAATTAGGCGCCACTTTGACCACAACTAACGGAGAAATAAGGATAACAAATAAACACACAAACAAATAAACACACACACAAACACACACCGTTTCCAGATTTATAGTAGGATAATGGCCCTCAAACCATACAACTTGGATCAGGACTTGATATGTGTAACTATGCAATATCAAACCGTCAAAAACGTCAATCTTGACAATTTAAGTGTTAGAAATGCCAATTTTTGCGCGCTTCAAGAAAGCTTCGGGACAGTTTTCCATGATCATTTTAGTTCAAAAGCTGCAAAATTTTGCGCGCTGCGCGCGTTGTATTAGTTTCAACGTTACAATATTTAAGATAAACAAGATGGCTTGAGGTTGTGTGCCCCCCCCTATCAAAACAGTCCTGGATACGCCCTTGGCTGGCTCCCCAGCACTATTCAATCAGCGCTACGCGCTGCTTTATTTAACATTTCAGTTATCATTATCAAATTTGTGTCTCCCCCCCCCCCCCCCCCCCCCCCCCCCCCCCCATGTCTGAAAACTGATTGACGCCCCTGACCATACAGTCCATACTAAAATATGCGTGTATGAATTCCGGCGAGCGAAGCGAGCCAAAAAAAAATAAAATTGTCGGCACAAATGGCTCTCTGTCGGCAATTGATGACCTTACACCCCCCCCCCACCCCCCCCCCAATGAAAAGGGTCTGGGGACGCCCTTGCATGTAAGTTGATGTAGGCCAATTGCTCTCATTGTACTGATTGTAGACGCTGCAAGCTCACTATCAGTCTATCGCAAAAGTAAGTCCAACTCCAACGTTTAGGTGTCAATGCAAAGTAAGAACTTATAAGTAGACTCTGTCCTAACTTCGACTTGAACAATGCAAATTATCATTATAATTAAGACAATAAGCACAACTGTCGTTATTTGCGTGAGACCAGGATTTACAGTGTGTGCACCAGGGGCACAATCGATATCTCACGTAATGGTATAGGTCTATTTCGTTGTCGGACATACAGGCTGTAGGCCTATCATGCCTTTACTGAACATTTGACCATGTTTTGTTAGCATTATTCAACAAAAACAAGATGGCTTCAGGAAAGTGTTCCATGACCATTTTAGTTTAAAAACTCAAAATCTTTGTGCGCTTCGCGCGCATTCTTTCTACAGGTTCCAACATTATAATGGATCTGGAACCAAACCAAATATTATGGGGGACGTTAAAAACGTCATACTGGACCCTTTTAGTTTTAGAAATGCCAAATGTTGCGCGCTTCGCGCATATTAGTTTCAATGTTTCATTATTCAAGCTGAACAAGATGGCTTCAGGAAAGTTTTCCATGACCATTTTAGCTTAAAAACTGAAAATCTTTTTGCGCTTTGCACGCATTCTTTCTACAGGTATCAACATTATAAATGTCTCGAACCAAACCGAATATTATATGGGTGACGTTAAAAACGTTATACTGGACCCTTTAAGTGTTAGAAATGCAAAATTTGCCATTGGACTAAAATGGTATGATTCACAATGTTCGGAAGAATATCAGAGTTTTTAATTTTTAATTTGAGATCCATATATTTTTTATACATACCCCTATCATTATTTACTTTACATATGAATTCCTCATGAAATTACCCATCAGATGATGGTTTCCTCATGCAATTTCCCTTCAGAAAATGTATACTTTTACTACCTCAGAGGGGTATACAAGCAATTATATACCGCTTACATAGATTCCTGTCATTTGATTGGTTAAAAGTGAGGGGATATTCAAGCTATTTCTCAATTTCAATATGACGTCATAAAAAACAACTATGCACGGGCATAGTCATTTTTGATGGCATCACACCCCAAGATTGATAAATCAAGCGATCCGTGTCCGTGACCCGGTTTGAATCACCCGGATCGCCCGGCCCTGATCTGACGATTATATATTTGGTATCTATATACTAATTTTCGGTCCCTCGGTTTATTAGATAGTTCAATATAATTTTACACTCGCGTCCCTCTTCAACTGAAAAAGCGTGGTAATTGCGCCTCTAATACACGAGCTAATTAGATAGTTCAATGCCCGTTTTTCCCGTTTTCAGACATGCGCAGAAAGGATCACATGTGAAAATCCGAAATGTTGAATTTCTTTTACTCGGGTAGCTACTGTTCGGACAAAAAATGTGGTTTTCGGAGTGAGTGATGACATATTATGGTCTTCACCCAAAATATTTTCTTCAGGGATATAGCTACATTTCTGTATATGCGGCTGTTTGTTATTCTTAAAGATCGCATGAGTACAAGCATTTCTACGGGACTATACGCCCGACAAATAAAAATATTTCACGACATTTTCTAAATGTAAACAAAAACTCTTACACAGATCTTAAAGTGACACTTTCACATTAGTAAACATAGATGAACGCGGTTCGGCGCACACGTAATAACGCAGACAAAAAGTGTACGCGTTTGTGGCGCAAACCGTGCACATTGTAACGGGGCAGAGTGAAAGCAGACAGTCCGTACACTCTTAGAAAAAGGATGCTTCAGGGGTTCTTGGCTGTCCCGTATATGAAACCCTTTATAGCACCTTAAAAGGTTCTAAAAAGAACCATTTTAAAGTTCAAAGTGGGCAAAATATGGGCAAACATTGGTCTTTAGAACCTCTAAAGGTTCTCTACAGAACCTTTTGGGGGCCTTTAAAATCAAAGAACCTTTAAACCAAGAACCCCTCTGAAGCTCCCTTTTTCTAATAGTGTACCCTAAAGCCACCTCCTCCTCTCCGCACTTGGGTATAAGAGCACATAGAGCATCTGGATAAACGGAACGTTTTTTTGTGTGGTACATTATCATGATTATTATAGAGTGTCTGGATTATTAAGGGCATCCGTGGTATCTGGATTACGGGGTTCACTATAAAACGAGTCTCAAATTACCTGGATAGGCCTATACTATGCGCAGGTGGGCAACCTTTGATAACTGGATTTTAAGGGTGTACACTCAGATAGTATCTCGGGAGGCTCGGGATAGAACACAGCAAACATGACAAAGGGACTACATACTATACGTAAGGCCCCACATGCCTATTGGAGGAATAATGTATTTAATGTAAATAGGCCAAACAAAACCCGGATGGCATACATTGTGCTCAAGTACAAGCGTGGAATGGTACAAGTGATCTTGATGATAGACTCCGCCGACCATAAAACTAAACGACCGACTATAAAACTATAACGCTCAGAACGTAGGCCTACTGAATTACCTGGATACAGTATGTGCATATGGGCAGTGGCGACACCAGCACCAAAATGTTAAAGGGGGAAAACGGGGTGGCGGGGCAATAAAAGAATCGGGGGAGACATTTAAAATCTAAATTTTAAGTAACTTTCAATTTTGACATTAAAATTCAACTTTTTATTATTTGGGGTACAAAATAGGTAGAGACATGCGCTGACAGGAGGTAATAACTGGCGGTATTAAAAACACGTTGATGGAGTAGGCCTACTTGGACTAGGAACATGGGTATCTGTATTATTTAAAAGCACATTGGGCCTAAGCTCATGGTGTATTAAGGGCACCATGTCACTTACATTATATCAAGGGCACTTTAGTACCTGAATTATTTAAGGACATACTCTTGATATTTATATAAACATTTATAACGCTTTGACCTCTGCCTATTGTGATATGACTTTTACTGCCCGCTATCTTCGGCACCCGCGTTTAATTTACTTGACTATGATAAAGTAAAGGCACCTGGGTATCTCGAGATAACGGCACACTGCAGTGGGCCTACCTTGATTATGTGGTATCCGGTGCATTATTAAGGGCACCGGGGGCAACTGGATTAGGGGGTAGGGCTTAGGCCTATGTGGTCCCTGGATATAATGGGACAACGGGTAGGGGAAGGTGGGGTAATGGTGGACACATTTTGTTAGAGAGGTATAACACACATATAATACGTCATATAACAATAAAAATCATGTAAACACAAAGCACTGTGAAGGTTCTACCTTTTATCAAGTTTTTATCAACTCATCATTTTGAAATTCGAAGCTACGACGCAATAAAAAAAAAATGGCGTCGTCCGGCATTACCCCACACTCTGGGGGGTAATCCCGGACCGTATTTATCAATGGCAGCTCTCTTTTTATTGGAATATAGCATTTCAATGGGAGTTAAAAAATACCCTTTTTAAAAGTGTAGCAGAAATCAAAGAACAATGTCACATATTTATATGGTCAACAACTATTACCGATTTATGATGTTAAATTGACCACGCCCATATTGGTTACCATGGAAACGGTACATGTCCGGGATTACCCCAATCCATGTACAATGTATGGGCACATCCTCTCTTATTATTATGCTCATCATTGTGACTCCGGATTCATTTCTTTTTTATCAGAAGGTATCATACATTACATAAAAAAATAATAAGACTTTGTTTTCCTTGATGTAGAAATACCAGTTTCAAAGAGAAATTAATGCACCAAAATATCAACTTGCCCAAAAGTGATTTTTGTAATTCTCGCGTGTGTGATTTCAATGGAGAGGCACCTAACATCATAGGGTGGCAAAATACCACCTTCTTTCACCTGCCTTTAGATACAGCCCTGTCCGCGATTACCCCGCGTCCGCCATTACCACACCTTCCCCTACCTGCATTTCAGGTCTCATGGGAGGCCTACATAGGTATCGGGAAACACAAACGTAGGCCTACCTAGATTAAGGCACATGTATACCTGGATTATCAAAAGCACCTGCGCTATTCGGATTATTTAGGGCCCCGTGGATTATGTATACATGTAGGACATGTTCTTGATATTATTGTATCACATTTTCTTGTTTACTTATTCCCCGTGAAATCTTCTAGCGGGTCCAGCGCGAAGCGCTGGTGCCCGCTAGTATAAATCAAATATTGACTGCTTTCATTCGGGTCACGGTGCAAATTATAGGCCCGCGGTGATCTCAAAACCAGACTATGCCCCTCGGCATAATCTGGTTTCGAGATCACATTGGGCCTATAAGTTGTACCATGCCTCTCATTGCAGTCAATATTTGTATAATATAAATGTGTAAAGTTAAAATCATGTCGCGAAAGCCAAAATCCGTGTGTAACGCCAAAGGAGGCGAGCTAATAACACATGACCAAAGGCGTTATCGTCCACAGTTTAGATAGTTCTTAAAGGTAGGCGTTACGATTGCTGGCCCGATTTTAAACTTGATGTTTTCTATTCTAAATGAAGTGCCATCTTTAAAATAGTCATATTCCTATGGAACATATTATGCACCTAAGATTTTACAGACATTTCTGATGTCAAAATATTTTGATGTGAAAGAAGCTGCTAAAGTGATGGGAGCATCACCATTAAGTACTAAATGTGAGGCGTGGTTTAGACCAGTTTATGTACGCTATACGAGACGTTACGTTACTTGTCCTTGCAGTGGCGTAGCTAGGATTTTTTTTCAGGGGGGGGGGCAAGATTTCTAAAATTTTCGTAAAAGGTTGCCCCAATTTTTTTGTGGGGGGGGGGGGGTTAAGGTCAAAACATTTCGCACAGTCCAAAAAAAATCGCACAGTCCAAAAAAAATCGGGCAGTAAATGTACTATATGTACAATTTTGCCTTCTTTTTGGCTAATAACCTCGGTCTTTTTTCTCATTTTTTTCCTATTTACTTTTTTTCTCACTTTTTTTTTTTTAGGGGGGTGGGGGCCCAAATTGAGTTTTTTCGTCAGGGGGGCATTTGCCCCCCCCCCCCCCCTTCAGCTACGCCACTGTGTCCTTGAAATGGAAAATGGTTTAGGAGGGTTATGATTATAAATCAACCTGGTTGGCGTGTGTGGGGGTTGTGGGGGTATGTGGTTTCAGAGGTAGGTAATGTGGCATAACCAGCTATAGTCTATTTGGCCATCACGAGACAGTGACGTGACCGCGTATTCTACTAATTGCAGCATATAACGTGCGCGCCTACTCGCGGCGCTGGCGTACACTCACGAGCATTGAAAGGCGGGAGATGCACACGGGTGCGTAAAAGCTTCGCCTGTTAAGTTACGTCACTGTCCAGTGGAAGCCAAATAGAGTATAGCGGGGACCCGAGCGTAGCGAGGGTACGCCGCTAGTAATAATAATGCTACATATCTGAGCCCTAAAGTTCCATGGCACGGATTTCCTTTAACCCTAACACTCTTGAGTACTCCAAATTACTACGATGCGGTGCTGGATCCACCCGGCGCGGCAGTTTTTCGATGAAATAATGGCCCCAGGCTATATACTTGGCGAAGTATACTGAGCCAAGCATGGTTGACCCCCGTGGCCCAGTGGTAAGTCGTTTGCCTCTGAACCCAGAGGTCCGGGGTTCGAGCCCATGGGGGTTAGGGTTAATATGCATAGCACAAGTCAGGGTGTACATACCTGTCACACACACATTTCGTGCACAGTTGAGAAATTTCTATTTTTAGGTACACTTCAAAATCTAGTTTATTAACAAATGAAGATATATAAAAAAGTGATCTTTTTACTTTATATAATTTAGTTATGTTCTTGAAATTGTGGGGAGTGTCAATTTATTAACCCTCCTCGAAATATTTTAAACAAAATATTGTATTTCAGTGGTTTTATATACAGCGCGTGAAATCTACTACTTTTCCCATTGAGTGCACTCACAATATAATCAGCATTTCGTATAAACACCCTGTAAGAAATGCATTTTCCTTGAGTGCTTCATTCCATGTATGAAAATGCCCTTACCAAATTTGGTAGCCCTGACCTTCAGCTTCATCCCCATTTATGTACTATTCTAAATTTATTTCCATAACTCGAGATTGGACTATTTGAACGAATCCACATATTGCTCAAAATACCTCCTTTTTGGGCCAAATTCCTTAATTTTGGGCACATTTTAAAAAGAGTAGATATTCTATTGTGTACTACACGTTCCTGGAAATCTATTGGTATAGTTGGATTTTCAAACACAATAAGTGTAGAACACAAGCATTTAGACATATATCGGGACATTTAGGGGAGGTTGGGGCAACTGGTCCGGTTAAGCATATTTCATGATATAAAAGATTAAAGCTCATGTAAATATTTATGGAATTGCTATGAAAATATCACCCATGTAACTGTTTACATATAACATATAATCAATGTTAAAAAAATATCTAAAGAAGAGGCCAATTACCACTAACTAAAAACTTTACTTGGAACAGACCAATTACCCATCATTGGGGCAACTGGTCCTATATGTTCCAACGGTTAGAATACACAGAAATCAGTGAATGACAACACGGAAACTCTTTACAAACACATTTCCATATTATTTAACATGTAAAAAGGATACATGTCTCATGAAACCCATGTTTTATACAGTTTTCGTGGTTAACCATGTTAACGTGTAAATAGCAGTATACTAATGCTGTACAAAGCAAGCGAAATTTTCAACTGCACATTTATTAGATGAAACGGTATGAACCTAGTTAAATGGTTACATGGTTGTGTTATTCAGATGCCCCATATATTTGTCTATATATACCCCCCTTTCTTTAATGATTTTATTTACTTCATATAATCATCATTTAGTACTTATAATAAACCATCTTGATATTTAGCCAGCTTTTCATGTTACAGGGGAAGTTAGTCAATATGACAATGATGACCCAACGGTTAATATACACAAATACCTTTACAGACACCATTCAAAATATAATAAAGATGTAATTCATAATACCGAGGTTTTAAACCATTCTAAAGCAATTTCATGTCATATTGTAATCCTTCAATAGTAGAAATAGTGGTATAAGACCCGAAATGCCCCAAAATGTCTAAGAACTAGAAAGAATGTGAATTATTTCATATTCTATTCACATTTCAATACCGAGTCATGTTTTATTGACACTAACAACTAATTTTCAAAATGAATTTTACAATTTTGATTAAGTTTTTGCAGGCGGACCACTTGCCCCATACCCCCTTCGGACCACTTGCCCCAACAAATGACGTAGCACTTTGTCGAGATGAAACATTATTCAAACACGCCTGTGACGTAATAAATTTTACGCCAAAATGTTTTAAAACATACCACCATTTGTCATAATAATCAATAACTCCAATACATTTCAGAAAAAAAGTCAAAACTGCATTTTTGTTTTTAGCCATTACACAGATTTCTGTAGCCAGCGAGTATCTTCGAATTCGCAAATATTACGGCGTTCGGGTCCTACAAGTAGACGAGTGTCTTTAGATAAAATAAGAAATGGTTTACTTTGTTATTTGCAAATTCATAAACTAATAACTCTACCAAATGAATACCCGTGATAATGATTTAAGTTAAAGCATTCTTTAAATGATAATATTGATCGCAGTCCAAACCACCAATGTCCAAAATTACAATATGCGCCATTTTACGGTCATTTCAACTATGGTTTTAATCATATTTCGGCACACTACAATATAGCACCCATCAAATGCAATATGCACCTAGCATCTTAAGACGACTGTACTGCATGTACATATTTACTGTTGCATATCTATCAATCATATAAAGTACATTAAACATGATATAAACCCATCCTCATATATCGCCCATACTATCTGTGAATTTTCAATCAGTCACTCAAGGAGGTGGCTTCAAAGATCTGGAGAATATCACATGTGTAAATACCCTAAAGTTCCAAATGTTTTAGATTGTAGAAGGTATGGATATATGTCAAGTTTCAACAAAAGTCGTACTGTTCAAAAGAAAGCAGTATGCCCATACAATTACAAAATCCTTCATTTCGGACCACTTGCCCCACGGTCCAGTTACCCCATATTCCCCTATGCATAATTTGATACAAATCAATCGTTACTATGGTTACAATTAAAAAATAATGCAATCTAATTTTGTTAAACATGGTGACACATATTGTGAATGTATTTAGGAATATAATCGTGTCAAAAAAATATGGCGTGCATTTGAGAGATTTGAATAATTGATGAGATAATTTTTGATAAGATATTGAACTGATTGTCAGTCTTAGCACAGGTATCCATCATACCAAATGTCATTAGTTTACTACCTACAGAACTTGATATTTAGTTACGCATATTTAATTAGCTAGACTTCGTAATTAATATAGAATTTCTACATTACGGATTGAATTTTTGCAAAAATAGTGCATTTTAAAGAACCTGATGTACAAATATGGAATAAACACTTCTGATTTTCCATCAGCTGATAAACATGTGAGGAGTGTGATAATTAATGCGTTTTTTAGTCATTTTAAGAACATGATTATTAAGATAAAAAGGTTCAACGTTGACCGAAATCAATTTTTTGGCTCAAAATGGCATTTGTGGCAGGTTTTCGACTACTTTTGGAATATTTCAAATGACCGTAGCATTTTTTTGGAAAAAGCCACTGTACATTTTGTTTCATAAATTATATTGCCTTTAGGCTACGAAAGTAAACTGTTTATTCTTACGTTTCCTTTTTATACCATTTATAGAGTAACTTTTGGGGATGGATGTCCGTTACCGGGCGATTTATAAGCAGCTTTGTGTACATGGGAAGTAGCAAGGCACTTGGAGTTTTAATACCGCACTTAGTGCAACAATTTAACTCATCAGAGGGCGTTATTGGCTTGTGTACCGGTTTATTTGCAGGAATGCCACATTTTTCTGGTAAGTGCGTCCATGTTGTTAAAAAGATTCCGTATTTTAAGCATGCATGAACCCAATTACATGAACCAATGTGCACAATGGTATAAACACAATATCGTGCTTCTATTTTAAGAACAAAGATGTCATTTGTTCATTGTTAATTTAAGGACCCCTCACTACTGTACTGGTTAATAAATATGGATCGAGAGCCGTGGTGATGGTAGGTGGTTTGCTCTCCTCCGGTTTTTTCTTTTCCGCTGCGATGAGTACAACGGAAATTCAACTTGGCATAAGTTTGGCACTTGCTGGTGAGTTTTGCTCTTTCTTGAAAAAAGCATGTTATTATTTATTTAGCTCTCGTTTAAAAGATCAACTCTTTCTTTAATTAACGACAGTTCGATGACATGTTTTTATCCTCACTAGAACTTTGGTGTAGGCCTACCTGTGAAATTCCCATAAAGAACCAATTGGAAAATTAAATTATATAAAAACTGTCAATTAAATTGTAAGTTATACTGTTAGGCACAACTAGAAATGAAGCACTTGTCTACCTCCGTGGACTATGAGCCTATAACATAATTTATTGCAACGACTTACGTTCGCGACAAAATACATGATGTGCTTTGGTATTGGATAAGATAGGTAGCACACTCTAACTTTTTCGGACGCCTCATCAAAAGGTGTTCTGGTTATTAACACCAAAGGTGTTCTATGATTTTAAACTTTTATATTGGAAATATTTACAGATATTTTCAGTTTTCTCTTATCTAAACAGTATCCTAATTGAGTGTTCTATTTTGAACACCGTGTTAAACAAAGGAACACCTTTCTTAACACCTTTTCTGTAACAGTTTGGGAACACCAATGTATTCTAGAACGCGACAGGTGTTTACAGACGTGTTCTAGAACTTTTACAAATAAGGTGTTCCTTTGTTTATAACACGGTGTTCAAAATAGAACACGTTCAATTTTCAGCTGACTAAATCCTGTAATGATAATATAGATTTTGATGTTTTTCAAATATTTGTGGATATAGGATACTGTTTAAATAAGAGAAAAACTGAAAATATGTGTAAATATTTCCAATATAAAAGTTTAAAATCATAAAAAAACCTTTGGTGTTAATAACCAGAACATCTTTTGAGGCGTCCAAAAGGTTTACAGTGCACACAGTTCACAATGATGGTCGTCAACATAGTGTTAATGTTTAGTTGTGTGTTACTATTATTAATATAGTTGAAAGGCATCTTCGAGTTGACCCCAAATTATCAAGTGCGAGGGCGCCCTGCGGTAAATACAAAAAAATGAATTTATAAAATTGCGTAGATCAAAATAAGAAGAATTTATTCATGCCGAAATATAATCAAAACAAGACATTCGATCGTTGATCAATTAACATACATTGAAGTATATCCCTCACATTCAATATTTTTTCCATTGAATTAATTTATAAAGTAAAGTTTACCTGAAATGTGTGAAAACATGCAGCTACATCAGAGTAAAAATTGACATGAACGGGATTAAACGGTGTCAAAATCAGGTGGAAAATGTCCGTAAATATCTTATTTTTGAACGCCGTACAAAATCAGTTCACAGGATGATAGATTATAATAAGATGTTTCATATTCCTCCTTTGAGATTTTTTTTGAGTGTTTAAGACAGCTGTTTGGCATATCATCTTGAGCTATAATCCAACATCAAAATTCGGAACCTGTTTGACAGTACACTTCTGCAATCACTATGGCCATGTCGCTCAGTCGAATGGTCCGCCTGGATTGTGCTGAAGTTATTCCTTCACCCACTCAAATAATATAGTTTCAAAAGACACACGACACATAAAGACACATATTATGAGGCAAATCAGGTGTAAATGCAGCAAAACATTAATTTTTGTCATGAAAAACCATGGACCGTAATCACGTCGCGTCTTAATATTTATGAATACAAGTCACTGATCCCGAGCATAAGTCACTCCCGAGCAGCATATCGAGGCCTCTTGCTTTGGGATTATAGAATGGTGGGATCTGTTAACTCATGAAAGAAATCAACCAAACAATCATAAATAAATTAAATATAAAAAAATATAATTTATAGCAAAACCAACAACATTGATTTTGACGACGGAACAAAAAATTGTATGACATTGTGGTCAGCGACAGGATCGAACCCCGGACCTCCTGTTCTGAAGACGAACGCTCTACCAACTAAGCTATCAAGGGAAACTATACAATGGTTGTAAAGATTCAAACTATTTATCAATTCCGTATCTAGACCCACATAATGCAAAAACTTCATTTATTCTGTTAAATAAAAAGGAAATCACAGTTCTTTTAGTTAGTCAGTTGAAAAAGATTTCCACGAAACTTGTTCCTCATGCACATAGCCCGCAATCCGTTTAAAAATGAAAATATAACGCGATCGCACACGAATGGACAAATGAAAAAATGCCAATGGTTCCAAATTTTGCTCTCACTTCAAATGACTTTTAATGTACTTAAATGGTCACGCCGTAAAACCGATTTAAGAATAATAGCTGCTAAAACCCTCATTTATCTCAATACACAAAAATTGTGTAATTTCGCTGTTTAAGACAGCTGTTTGGCATATCAATGTAGACACTACTCGGACGCATTTCATTTTCGATATCTACGGATTTGTAAAATGCCGATGTGAAATGCTCTGCTTGTAGATGTCATAGACTGGATTCAATACGTTTGCAAGACAGGTCCACTAATCAGGAGTATTTCAAGACCTTAATATTAATGAAAAACATTGATTTCACCTCAAGATCCCTCTTGAAACCGACGGTTCAATTTCCGCGGGAGTTTAACTCGGTGTTAGTACCCAAAGTGCGCGGTTCGAAATAGCGCGGTTCGTTGTTGTGATAAATTGACCTACGCTATTGTTCACCGCTAAGTTGCCTTTCAACTAAATACAGGTTTTTGCAACGGACTGTGTATGCTTGCGAGTATTATCTCAATAGCGTCATATTTCCCCGACAAATTCGCATTAGCTAACGGTATATCTTCATCAGGAGCAGCAGTTGGGATGATGCTTTTACCTCCAATCACAGAAATGCTAGTCGAATTGTATGGTTGGCGTGGCACTATGGCGTTGCTAGCCGCTCTCGATCTTCATTGTGTACTAGCTGGGGCTTTGATAAAACCAATACATTCGGTATACGAGTCACCAACTAGAACTGTTCCTGATCACTCTTCTGATACAGTATCACCGCAGATCGAAAGACATACGGTGAAAGAGATATGGTCATATGTATTAGATGTTGTCAAGGCATGCATTTTCCAAATATACCCTTCATTCGTGGAATATATGTTCATGTTTTTGATCCTCGGTACTAATCTTACCGCATGGATGTTATTTTTAGTTCCTGAATCTATAAACAAGGGGGTCTCCTCTGGTGCTGCAGCTTATCTCTCTACTATTGGTGGTGTAGGGCACGTTTTTGGAAGACTTATTCAAGGACTACTAATAGACTGGGGGCTAATAACTGATTTGCAACTGTTTGGTGCAATGTCCATTACATGCGCTATCAGCTTTCTGGTAGACCCATGGATCACTGGATATGGACTTCTAGCTATTTCTGCGTTTAACGTTGGTTTTGCAACGGGTGTGCAGTACACTGTTGCATTATCAATGACTAAAAGACTAGTGACAGATGGTGGTCTGCTCTTAGCAGCACTAAGTTGGACTCATCTATTCATTGGAATTGGGAAATTGTGCGGAGGTCCAATTGTAGGTAAGTTCATGGATAGGGAAGTACTTCTTTGGTAATTATAAGCAATCATCCGAGCAAGACAAGAAGTTATTATGATTATCATTGTATAATTTTACGTCAATGCACTTTAGACTTGAGACATTTTTGTGTCCAAACTAATTGTTTGCTTCGTATATCATTATTTTGTAAATGTATTATTCTTATGCTATTTTGCATTTGTAAGCGCTCTGAGCCTCCGGGAAAAGCGATCACAAATACTTGTTATATGTATGTATACTTGTTTGTATGTATGATATATATAGCGCGATATAACATATTTATTGCCAAGAATTGCCTCATGTTTGCGACTATTAAAGATTGTTCAAATGTAAAAGAGATGAAACTTTTCCTACCCATACATACGCGTTACTGTTGTGGCTTCTACACGTATCTAAAAATATCAATTCTGATTGTCTCAATCGTGAAAGGTGACAAACAAGTCCATAGAATAGAAAGAAAACCCGGTGAATAGCAATACTGGTGTTTTGAAATAGAGAATACCATAACGAAAAGTCCTGGACCAGTCTATAATACTACAGTGTTCGTTGAGATTATTTGATATTGTTAACATTCACCAACTAAAATCTATGGCACAACCAACTCAACATCATTACATATAGGGATGAAAAATGAGATGAGGTAATACATGACTGACATCATGAAACATTGTGCCGATCACAATAAGGTGACTTAACAATGATTAAGACATAAGTCACATGACTGAATGATTAAGACATAAGTCACATGACTGAATGAATGACGTAATATGAGGGATTATGAGAGATTTGTGGGTAGAGATTATAGGAGGAATATGGGAGGAAGAATACAATAGAATTGTCATCCTTCCTAGAGCGTGTGTCTACTGGGGAACATACCGTTAATTACCGGTAAGTTTGCTCAGTAGAAACAGCCAGACCCCGTTAAGAATCGGTATTTTTTGTAACCGTAAAAACCTTCACAAACCAGGTTTGGTACCGGTAAGAAACGGCAAGTTCCCAGTAGAAACAGCCAACCGATTAATCTTACCGTTATGTGCCGTGAACCGTGTCACGCTGGATTATACACATTGTGAACAATCTTTTTCAGGTGGGCCGGCATTGTTTGGTATAACAAATGGTCAAATGTCGTGTCCCATCGACTAAGATCGATAAACATAGCGTTAACTTTTCGCGAGTAGAAACAGGGGGATTAAAAACTTACCGGTAAATCTTACTGTTTAATCTTACCGTTAACTTTGCGGTGCCCCAGTAGAAACACGCTCCTAGTCTCTTGATAACTGACAAAGGTTAAAGGGTGTTTGACCTACATCAGTCCATACGCCTTGTGTACTAATGTATGTAAACTGTAAATACAGGTATTATCATGATAAATCTCAGCAATATACATGCATCGTAAATATCTATATAAGATTACAACAAAAGTGTTATATTTCCAATTTTGCAGGCTTTATTTATGACGCAACTGGAGCATATGTTATATCCTTTATTACACTCGGAGCACTAGAAGTCGTATCTATCATCATAGTACTGCAACTAGAACTGAAAACAAGACTTACCACGTAAAATAGTAAACGATCACTTGCAAGATGATATCATCTAGAAGGAGATATATTGTGCAACTATTTCAAGTAGACGTTATTTTATCATATGAATGTCGATACTAAAACTGACCAACAGATGGCAAATCAACAATGTCAGGATCCCGGTGTGGGGATTTATAAATAGCTAATGCTTTGTTCGTTTTTACTTTAAAGGAGGTGTCCAGCAAACACAACATTGTGCATTATATGTTTTCCTAATAAGCAGGAGAGAATGCTTGTTAAATATATGCTTTACTGGACTCTCGAGTGTCATTTGTTTGTTTTTTAAAACATCACCAATCCGGGTAAACTTCTTTTTGACTCACCCTGTAATGGACATGTTTCTGAATTTTCCCCTATAAACAAAGGGGTAAGGCAAGGATGTCCTTCATCTGCATTATTATTTGTATTATGTATAGAGGTGTTAGCATGCAAAGTAAGGCAAGACGAAAATATTGAAGGTATTAAACTCCCTTTCATAAATTACCAAAAAAGGGATGCAAAAATATCACTGTATGCCGATGATATAACAATGTTCTTAAGAAATGAATATCAAATTAACAAGGTCATAGCAGTCTTAGACAAGTCTATATCAGGTCTCTCTCTCAATAAAAGTAAAACAGAGGCAATATGGATTGGATCAAACAGCTTAAGAAGAGATACGTTTGGTAATTTAAAATGGAATGTATATCCAAATAATAATGTTAAAACCTTAGGTATTACATTCAGTAGTACTACAAGTGCTAGCAATATAAATGAAAATTGGGGGAAAAAAGTGAATTCTATCAAATTAATTATAGAAGCATGGAAATACAGACAATTGTCAATGGTTGGAAAAATATTAATAGTTAAATGCTTAATGGCATCCCAATTAACATATGTAAGTTCAGTCATTGTCTTACCGGAACAGGTAATTACACAATTAAACAGTATATTTCACAAATTTGTGTGGGGGAAATGAGAAAGAGTCAAACGTAAAACACTGATGTTAAATTATGATCAAGGTGGTTTACGAATGGTAGATTTGAAGTCATTCTTATACTCACTACAAATGTCATGGGTAAAAAAATGCTCAACAATGACATATCCGCTTGGAAAAATATTGCTTTCTTTCACATTAGAAAATTTGATATAGGTATGGATATATTCAATTGTAATTGTTCTCTAACAACTTTAAGTAAACAATGTATCGATATTTTAAATAAACTGCCGTCGTTTTATAAAATGTTGATACAAATATGGTTCAAATGCAATACGGTTAAACATTTAAAGCGTATAGTAAATCATAACAACCCAAGTAATTTGGAACAATGATCACATTAGATACAATGGAAAGACGATTCACTTTGAGCTCTGGATAAAATCAGGAATCATTAAGATTAATCAATTATTTGGTAAAGACGGGAAAATGTTAGATGTAGTAAATTTAAGAAATAAAATGCCACACAATGGTAGCCTATTAATGGAATATTTAGCTCTTATCAATGCAATTCCTAAAGATTGGAAATGTGTCAAACATCCTCATACAGAAGATAAGTGTATTTATTTAAGATGTACTGATAGAGATGTTAACATTGATAAGACAACAGTAAAAACCTTTAAAAGAACTGATGAAAAAAGTGTCTGTGATTCCAATATGCCAACATTTCTGGCAGAGAAAATATCCAAACTTCTCTTTTAATTGGAATAAAATATGGAATAATATTCCATCTACAACAAGAGAGGGCAGACTGATATCACTTAATTGGAAAATCACTAGTAATATCTACCCCACAAAAATCCTTCTGCATAAAATGAAAATAGAAAATAATGATGTATGTGATATACGAGTATGTGATGAAAAGGATTATGTAGAACACTTCTTCTTTTTCTGTAAGAAGATACAACCAATATGGTTAGAAGCAAATGACATTATATCTTTAAAAGTATCAAAACGTGTAGTTGTAACACATTTTGATGTACTCTTTGGGTTTCAGCAATGTACAGAAAAAACACAGAGAGATTTCATAACTAGTATAATTATGACAGCAAAATTGTCAATTAGTAAATTTAGATATGGGAATCATCCCAATCTTTTACTTCTTTTCAAATCAGAATTGAGATTCAGAAAATTAATTGACAATGTAGCATATCTACATTGATCAATTGAGATACAATGAGATATGTAACTTGAAATTATATCATATTTAGAATAGTAAGAATATGTAATAGGTTTGTAATTTAAACTGAACATGTTTTTGATATGTATGCGATTATGATAGAAAATAGTGTAATCAAGAAGTAATTAATCATAATCGTGATCAATTGAGATACAATGAGATATGCAACTTGAAATTATATGTTTTTTGATATGTATGCGATATGATAGAAAATAGTGTAATCAAGAAATAATCAATCATAAGCATGATCAATTGAGATACAATGAGATATGTAACTTGAAACTATATCATATTTAGAAGCTGCACATCATAGAAGATACAAGGAATAGTAAGAATATGTAATAGGTTTGTAATTTAAACTGAACATGTCTTGATATGTATGTGATTATGATAAAAAAGTGAAGATTTTTGTAATCATGAAGAATTTGTAACTGAATGAAGGAATGGTGATTAATAAACTTAAAAGATAAAAAAATAGAGAGAGATGGATGATTCGTCACCAAAAATACAATGCCACCACCTTTTTTGGGTGGTGAGTTCAAAACACATGGCCAAAGGAGGAAAAAAAAACTGCCATCGCTACATTGTTACAGGTCTGAGTAGGTACATCAGGATTGTTGATAGACGATCAGGGCCCCAGAGGACAATTTATGTTTAAATCCATTTTTTTACTCACGTTTAGACGGCTTCGACTTCTCGATCTGAAAACTTCTTCAATTATGGCTAGATGGCCATTCACAGCATGCAATCAAAGGCCATCTCTTAGATAATCATATCAACCGCCCCCGCCCCACACCCCACACACACACTGCATAATAATTAATCATAATGAAATGCAAAGATTTAAAGCTCGATACGTGTATAGAAAATGAGAAGACTTTCAATGATTGGTATAGCATAGGAACCTATAATAGTTAAAAACCCTTTTGGAATCCCAACTCACCTTGAAACTGCTATTCACATTCCTGAGAAGGTTAAAACTGCACATTTGAATAGCAGCTATTTTTGGGGGGTAGTTAAAACTTTCCACGTGTTTTTTCTTCTTCATTCATAACATGATACCTGAGAGGTTTCTGAACATACAAACCAAGTGTGATATGTAATGAATCGAATACAATTTTGATCTGAATACAGCATACTGTAGTGACACATATTATGGTTTTTAAATGGAAAAATTAGAAATATGACCTGAAAATAAGGGATAATTTTTGAAACAATTGCCAAATAGTAATTACGTTTCCTGCAGAATACCTGACCCCCTACATGTTTGGTGGCCCTCCAACCCGGTTGCTACTCAACATTTACTACTCTATCATTGTCTATTGGGAGTGTTTACCCATACATACTTGGGTTCTTTTTGGAGGCAGGGCTATCGAGCCCGCCTCCTTTAGGGGTAGGAAATGGGAAAACGACATCTTACGTACAGTTTACATGTGACAATAAATCCCTTACGTTTTACCATGTCACAATACATAATAACAGATCCCCTCTGTTGTAGCGAACACCTATCAACAACGAGAGTCGCTGACCTTTTTCAATTAAAACCCGTTTAGCGAGTTTCATAAACGGGGTTTGTATCATATTCTTGGAATTGGGCTACATTTTGGCTTTGGATGAGGTGTTTTAGGCGACATTTGTGATGTGATGTGGCAACACTGCATATCTGATCAAATATCAGTTATATCAGTTGTTTACACAGCTGCGACTAATTCATGACCAGCAATAATCACATCTTGACTGACTGTGGGTAAGACGAAATGCATTAAAAGATTAAACGGTTTTTATTGTTTTAGGAAAGTTTATATACAAAATATGAAAAGAACGTGGCTTTATTGATATAGTTTCCCGTTTGAATGGTGGAAATCGGTTGGCTAGAAGTTACCGAATTCCGATTTTAAAAGATGTTGAATTAATTAAACGGTATATTTTGCGGCGTTATTTGTTCACGATTTTGTCCCATGGAAATATTGCTGTACAAATTCACTGTGTATCAAATATTCATTGGACTGTATTCAAATATTCATTTGAATTTAAAAAGTGTATGGTTTAAAATTTGGTGAGGTTAAAATGCCATGGTGTCTATATTGTCAACATAGTGTATACTTAAAACCGGGACTTAAAATGGTTGTAAGATATTGTGTTTAATGTTCAAGTAATACAATTATTCAAGTATTTCTCTGCTTCTGCTTATGTTTGTTCTTTAAATGCAATAAATTTAGTATGTTTTCTGCAAATCAGTCTCATCAGGTGTCCACAAGTTCCGTCTTTATTCAGCCACTTCATAGACTATACAATTGGTTTATCAAGTGTTAATGATATAATATTTGAATAGTGGATTTCCCAGAAGGGCCAGATTGCAATTCAAAAGAACTGTAATCAAAAACACATCAGTCAATGAATAAAACAAACAAGTCAATAGACATGGAGGAAGGACAGACTTCAAAAGTATAGCTAGATGAGTGTTTCTTGCCCTTCCCTTTCACAAGTACCATATAAAACTGTAAACATGGTAAAGAGAAACTCTTTAGCCAATATACAAACAGACAATCAACAGACAGACAAAGTAACAGAGTATCAAACGATCCCATAAAGTGTTATGAACAATACATTTATAGCCAGGTCAGTGTAATGCATTATTTTAACAGTAACAATAAGTACATTACAGTTGTTCATATAACTTTGCCTTAATTAACTTTACTGAAAAAGTCAATTTTTTTTGTTAACTTGGTTGTAGAATATCTTTAACAAAGGCACTTCATTTGATGTTCAGAGTTAAAAACCATAAAAACACACATTTTTCAAGTATAATGCTCATATATATAATTTGTCTAGAATATATTCACGCTTTTTGATCAGCAATGTAAATCGGCAAGACAATCCATTTCCTTTAAAAACAAAATATGCTTATAAGATCACATACTATACCTTTAAGCAAATCAAAAAGTACCTTTTAAAGGCAAGCTACCACTTTGGGTTTCTAGCCACACCCAGTTCTCTTGGGGAATTGACAAAGCTACAATTTCTCCATTAGACTGTCAGTCACCAAGTAACAGGTTATGACCAATTTATCTGTGGTAAAATGCCAACGTGATCAACCAGCTCTAAAATGTAACATACTTGATTCCAAAAGCCTTTAATGTTTCTACTCATCACATTGTCCTGACTTTTTATAGTATTATTAACATTAGCTAGAGATTTCCATTCATGTTATATTGATAAATAAAACTTATGACATAACCATTTTTTGTGTTACTACCTATATCACACTCTGCTGTCTGTTTCTTTAAATTTATATGACTGCCTCCTTTCCTTTTTAAAGGAATTTTTATTTGTATATATTATGTGTATTGTACATGTTTTAATGGGTTTCCTATTTAATATTAATATAGGCCTGTGTGTCAGCTTATTTATTAAAAATAACTCCAGGTAAGTTCGTCGAATTATACGTAGTATAACTATTAACAATATTAACAGTTACTTTTATCTTTACTATGTAAACTTAACATATTATGGCAAACCAAATTAAGATGTACCCTTAACTGTAGAGGATTAAAGGATAAAAGAAAGCGTACAGGTGTGTTTAACTATATAAGAGACAAAGGGCTTTCAGTGTATTGTTTGCAAGATGCTCATTGGGGTAATACCGGGGGAAATGCATAAGATCAGAATGGGGTTATGATAGTTGCTGGTTATAATACAAGTTCAAGAGGAGTAGCAATTTTATTTAACAATAGGTCACATTTATTAAGTTGGGACCCTATTGCGTCACATGCATACATTTGACAAAAAGTACATGTGAAACCTTATATTCCCACGGCTAACCTTCGCTCTGGCTCCCGTGAGTTTCTTGTTGTTCCAAAAAGCAAAATGAAGTCTTTCGGTGATAGAGCTTTCTCCATCGCGGGCCCTAAATTATGGAACACTCTCCCAATGGACATACGTCAGGCAGGTTCAGTTCAGGAGTTCAAGTCGCGACTTAAGACCTACTTATTTAACTTGGAAATCTAATTGATGTGTTTTTGTTCATGATCTTTCATTTCATTCATAATGCATTTTTCATGTCATACACATTCATATCTCTTGTTTAAATATGCATTTGACTCTGTGTATGTTTATCTCTGTAGTTTTATGATCATTGTTGTATTTTTGCTTTAATCTTGTATTTATATGTTGTACAGCGCTTTGAGTTTAGATCTCACTAAAGTAAAGCGCTCTATAAGTGTGTGTTATTATTATTATTATGATAATGCTCTAATCTAAGCCTAATAACTCAAAAAGTGTACATCCAAAGTGTGCAAAAGTATACATTGTTAGAAAGCTGAGATATCTAGAAATGTGAATATTTAGTGTTTGTTCCAGTATACAGGGTGACTTAGGAAATATATAGGGTGTAACAAAAGAAATATTACTATGAAATATAATTTACTGTATGCCTCCTAATTTAAACATAGTGCATTGAAATAAATATTGAACCCCAGATTTGAGAAGCCAAAGGCAAGGCCCTTCCGGTCATATATTATTTGTAGGGGTTAATTATTACTGTCAAACGAAAATACAGGGTGATCAAAATGTGTCAATTTTCACATAAAAAACTATATATTCTGTGTGGACGGTGTGACAAAAATGTATATAAATGTTGTTTGTTCAAAAGAAACACTTAAATGAAGTTTATAAACATACCTTTCTGGTAGAAAGGTACAATTCATTCAAATTTGATTATACAGGGTGTCCAAAAATGAAGAAAACAAATTCGGCTGATTACTTACAACCTCATTTCTGTATTATAAATTGATTACAATGTTATGCCTGGCATTAATTGCACTGACATCTTGCTGACATACATAGTTAAGTCTGTTGATCTATAGAAATTAGCATTGGATATTGAACAATTTGAAAATGATATACTAGTAGGGTGACGGAGATGGATGTTAATCCTAAACACTAAAAAGTGATATTATTGTGCGGATTTGGTGGATAAAATAAGCACTTTCTAGGTAATTAGTATCAATATAATTAACAAAGATTATCTAAAATATTAAGACACATTCAACATTAGGTCCAACTTCATTAAAACACTGCAGAGATATTGCCCCCCCCCCCCCCCCCCCACCCAGTTACCATTTTAAATTGGTAATAATCTGCCATTAATACATTTTCAGATGTTATTTGTTGTATGTAATTAATTAGTAATATTAATTAATTGTGAATGTCATTAACACTAATTAAGGTTTGGTAATTACAATAATGATTACACAAAATAGTAATTCAATGAACTAATATACACAAGATTTAATCATTTATTTTGCCCATCACATTGGAAATACATAGCATGCATCCTCACCCGCATGCATCCTCACCGCCTCCACCCTGACTAATTGTAGTTAACGAGTTATAGTAATTAATCTCAACTTGATTTATACATTTTTCTTATAGATACTATTAAAGCAATAAATTATCTTCCAAATGAGACTAAATATACTCAATTGTGATGTATGGTTTGAAAAATATAAGCATTTGAATGGCAAATGAGCGAAAAAATGTTGCCCATCCCATTGGAAATACATAGTGTGCATCCTCACCCGCGTGCATCCTCACCCGCTTCCACCCTGACTAATTGTAATTAACGAGTTATAGTAAATAATCTCAACTTGATTTATACATTTTTCTTATAGATACTATTAAAGAAATAAATTATCTTCCAAATGAGACTAAATATACTCAATTGTGATGTATGGTTTGAAAAATATAAGCATTTGAATGGCAAATAAGCGAAAAAATGTGACAAGTCCACCCTTTTTAGGGTCCCAACTTAAGAAATGTGACCAATACTTTTGAGTTGAAAGTAAATAGAATTATAAAAGCGAGATGACAATGGTAACTGGATAGCAATAGACATACATATTAAACAGTTGGAGATCACTATGATATGCCTATATGGACCCAACAAGGATACAACCGAAGTCTATGCCAATGTACAAGATGTGGTCAATGATTTTAACAATCCTCTATGTATTCTTATGTGGTGACAACTTGGTCCAAGATCCAATAAATGATACATACAACTATGATCATGTTAATAATCCTAAAGCAAGAGAATATGTATTACAAATGATGCAGGAATTAAACATGTGTGACCCATGGAGGGTTCATTTTCCAGGTATTACCAGGTATACATGGTGTCATGAGTAAAATAAAAGTTTTTCCCTCCAGAAATACTTTTGACCAATGGGGACAAACCTTATTGATTTTCTAATGGATCAGGCAATGATCAGTGTTATGTCACAGCACAACACTGTCATTGTTGGTAAGATTCAGTGGTGCAGGAAAAGCTATATTGATATTTAGATTAGCTGGAGCTCTTCTGTGTGAATAGAGAGTTTCTCTGTGCAGATGAATCTAAGACCTGGTAGATTACACATGTATGATAAATAACAGTGTAGTTCCTATCCCGCCCGTTTGTGTGGCTAAGTTTATGCGCCACCAAACGTACATTACGGTATGTCAAATAGTCTATAAAGTCAAGTCTACCTACAAGCCACCTTCTTCCATGAGAGAAATACATTCCGCAGGGCGATTTTAGGCATTTTTCAGTTGAAGTCAATTCAGGACTTCTTATGTGCTGCTGTAACCAAAAGAGGGAAGACAAAAGGATGACTTAAACAGCTTACGACATGGTGCATTTTTATTTGAGTTTTCGTGTAAGTAAATGTGTGGTGGCATGGGAAAACCCTTCACATGGTCATTTTCTAGCAACTTGGTTTTTTTCTTTGGCAGAGAGCCTCATACTCTACTGAGTATAGGACTGTTTACATTTTTCAGAAATTCCATCTAGAACTACAGTTATAGTATTTTCAAGTCGACAAGTTTAAACGCAACACTCAAAATTGAAACTGACAATTCAAAGGTGTACACAACATCTTTTAAATGCTCTAATAATAATAAAACTACATTGTTATATCACAGAGAATAGCTTGTCATATGAAAAGGACTTTTGATATGAACCTAGTTTTTTGCGATATTATTAACAATTGTAAGTTCTTCACTTTCAAAATCTTTACAATGCATTGTCGCAATTCACAAGTGGTTACCATAGTAACAACGTCATTTTACGTAAACATAGCATTTTACACATAAAATTTGATAAACAAGGTTCAGAAAAGTACTAAAATAAACTTCACATCTGGAATTTTGCATAAAAAACTCCTGAAGACTAAAGTTCAAGGTATAATCTCTATCTTGGGACCAAAGTTGGAAAATTGACTTGGACCTCATTTGTTAGGAATATTTTAGTATGACCCAGATATCTCAATTTTAACACTAGCGACTTCCGACGGG
The DNA here is from genome assembly GCA_035610835.1 of Ophiura sarsii. NCBI lineage: Eukaryota > Metazoa > Echinodermata > Ophiuroidea > Amphilepidida > Ophiuridae > Ophiura > Ophiura sarsii. The sequence continues at coordinate 155,378,991 of CM069441.1, read as the reverse complement.
TTTTCCCATACCACCACACAAATATCTTTATTCTGAGTGTATAATAATATGATTAGATATTATTTTAGATAATATTTGGTGAAATTTAAGTCAATTTCAGTATCATATTATATACACCAAATTTTGTTTCTGGAAAATTATTAGTTATTAATTTTCAGCAGAGTGATGTTATTTAAAGCAAGAGATGAAACACTCTTGTATTGGTTAATTTAATGTTGTGTTGATAATGTATTGAAAACTAGTAAGATTTTGGCAGCATATCCAAAACCGATTCATTTTGGAGTAGCATTTAGTATACATTATTCAATCTGATTGTGGTATCGTTCATCATTAGGTTAAACTCTTGTGAGTTGAGAAATATTCAATTTGTCAATGCGTTTATAATAAAAGGCCATGTGGATACATCAAAGAAATGGTTAAATTTACATTACAATGGACAGTAAATAATGTAGATATACAAACTATTCGTCAGTGGATTATGTTATGCCAATGCATATAAATGTGAACATTTAGTTCAAGCGAACTGGTATTTGTGAATGTTCCCGTCTTGTAAATTATACAGCCGTGTTGGAGAGAGTTTTATTTTCGAGTTTTGACATCGACGACGACGACGTATTTTTCACGACACTGAGAACAACGAGAAACAACAAAGGCCATATGATCAAGACATCGACGCAAGACAAGACGCAAGACAACTACAAGTCCGTGAGCTAAACAATAAACATTTTGATATCCTGATTTCACGGGAAACACAGGTTGCCCACGACTACGATTGCCGGCTCGCGTTCATTAATTTTCTTGTATTGCAGTACTTGTTGTATATACAATTGTTTTTGTTTTTTCTTCAATATTTAATAAATCTATGTTATAATTTGATCAAAATAACATCTTGATTGTTGTGACCGTCTGAGTATCCATTGATTATTAGTCACTGTGTGGTAGGTTCTAAGGATATTATTTGTGTGAACCGTGGTATAAAGAGGATCCGAGGTCTTCTTTTGACACATGGCGTAGACAGAATGCACTAAAACAAGCCAGACTAGATTCCTTTTTTATTTCAACCGAACTTCTTACTCGTGCGTGGTATTACATTTAAGAAATGATTATATTAAACATGAAAAGGGTACATGGAAATTCATGTTGAAACTTTGCTCAATCTCTTTTAAAATCAAGTGAGTTCCGTGGTTGGTTACCAAGATCTAGAAGTGAACAAGTGCATATGACTCTCCGTAGTGCTCACAAATTAACTGTACCTAAAGCACGTACAATGTACCATGCATTACGCACGAAGCTCAATTCCATACATGGTCAAACTCTTGCATCAAACATTATAGATCTTTCTCAACAAATTATCAACATTTTATACAAAAATCGAATATCGTATAATAGAATAATTCACTTTTTTCCCAATTTTTCTATTATACGATTTTTGTCATGAATCAACATGATCAATATCAATTAATTAACCAGACGACGATGGACACGCGAAAACCTAAATTTTGAATTCGTATTGGAATAACACGTAATCGCGAATGTTGATCTAATCATTTTGAAAAATTCATCATAGGTTAGAAGAAAAAATGTCCAATCCAAAAGCGTTGTGGGTGGCTAACCACCCGCAGTGTCAGTATCATTTTTTGAATCGAAACCGTTGTTAAACGTTCGTCCCATTCACTTGATATTCCTATATAATTTATAAAGACTTCAACAAAAGATAGTCATACGCTTTGTTTAGGTCCTATGGAGTGAACTCCGGTTATTTTTATAAGCCATAATTATAGTAGATTCATAAAATTGGCCGATCGGTTATTGATTTGGACCTATTCCTTTTAACGTAAGATGAACCCAATGGACCAATCACGACTATATCGGCATTGTTTAGACATATTAGATGCTCATTGGTTTACCCCAAATATCATGCGTCCATGCATGAATTACAATTATTACACCTCATACATATTTATAAGGGTATCCTGTTATTTGATTTGTTTATTTTTAACACAATCCGATAAATAAGAATGCCTGCCGAATGCTTGTTTGTCTGAAAGGAAATCCTTGCCATGGAACTTGCGCTCAGATATGTAACATTATTATTATACAGACCACATCCGTAGGCAAAAGTTTTTAAAAGTGCCTCGTTCAGACAAAATCGGCTTTAGAAGAAAAAGAAGTCACCTGTATGGATGTCGCCATATTGATCGAAGCTATCACAACCGGTGGCGAATTTCAAATAATCACAGGTTTGGGATGTGCAGTTTAAATTCGTTTTATTGGATATTATAGTTCTTAAAGGGGCATTGAGAGATGTATTGATATACTAAATGAGCAAATAACTTAAAGATAATCATCAACATAGCCCAAATCTTAAATGTCATACAATTCCGACATCGCCTTCATGCCAAATAAGCAAATAACGGCACTTCCGGGTTGAGATTTGCCGCGAAAGGCCGCATGTAAAACGATAGCATAACTTCCAAATTCAGCACCTAGTTTCGATATGATCATATCGATCGAAACTAAGAAAATCATGAAATTTTATATGATAAACGGCGAATGTTGGTAGAGTTTTGACTACTTCCTTCAAATCACCATAGTCCCTAAACAATTCTCGATTATGAATATGACGTAAATATTGAACGGCGACGCCAAGTACATGAAGTACGAGATTGAAAATCGCTCGCGAAACTCAACGAGCTAAACGTGACAACAACAAAAATGGCGTCTTCTGCTATTATGCCGACGGAATACGCGCAACTAACAGACGCAGATTTGGGACTTCTTTTGGATAATCAAAATGTTGCAACGACAAAGGCATGTAGGCCTAGGCTAATAATAGGTATAGCACCCAAAAAATGCAAATGCACTGAAAGTGTACACAATTAGTCTCATGTTGTAGATAATTGCAAAAGTAGAAATTTGGCAAAAAAATCATGCAAAAAGGTTGTACGGTTCTCAAGATGTTGTCCATTGATTATTGGAAAATATGACCGGAAATCTGCCAAAAAGTGCCATTTATGGTCAAAACTGACATTTTAGCAAGTTTACACCCTTCTAATAATAAAACTATGTACATACAGTAGCTACAAAACACAGATGCAAGGTACTGGCCATAGGTTTATCCATTTCTATTAAAATCAGACATGATATTTATTTCATATTTGTACAGCAGACTCCAGAATATGCCATTTTATTCAAAATTCATAATCGCAACTCTGAAAATCGTCAAAAAATGACTAAGTCCAGCTAATTAATATGCGTAACGTGAATATCTGAAGTTCTACAAGCAGTAGAGAGATGAGCTTTGGTATACTGTTTACCTGTGACAAGACGTATATTAAAATGTAAAATTTAGTTAATTATCTCATTAAATATGCAAATGAGCTCATTATGTATTCAAATTTTGCATATATGCAAATTATGTCAGTTTGCCTCGCATTTTGTTTACATAAGTTTATTCCTGAACATATTCTCTAGCCATTTCCAGTATGTTGCTATAGATCAGTGCAATTGCTGTGGAGAGGTCTGCAGTAAGCTACCATAATATGCTTATTCTGTGTTTTGGGGTCTTTTTCTGGTGTGATGCATTCAATGGATATACAAACTAAGCATATCAGCCAAAAGTAGAGAGTTTTTACTAGCATCTGGTACCTTCTACCTTTCAAATTGGGCCTTCAAATTTTCAAATCGGGCAATTATATCAAAATTTAGAGCAAATTCCCAAACATTATGTAACTAGCCACAACTCAGCCGAATAACATTCGATTGATATGTATGACCCAGGGTCATGTACAGAGAGGTCATAGCTACCATATATAGCAAGCTCAGTGCCAAACAAGGAGTGCATCATAACAGAATGGTCAATTATTGGTATGGGTGTTTTTCAATGCTGAGCTGCATTGCTTAGTGTGGGCTGTCAATGGGACCCAAGTGTGTGACTTTCAGGCAAGGCATAAAAAGTACTTGCACAGATTTTTTAATAAAAATACTTCCAGTTGTAGAATAATCACCAAACTTCAGATTCAGATAGAGAAGGGATCAATCTAATTAATGGTGAAGAGTGTACATTCATAAATTATGAAGTTTTTTCAAACCAGTCCATTAAGTTTTGCCTGAAAACAAGTAAATTCACCTGAGTGTGCACACACTCTGTGTGGCAGACCCTAGTGTAGCGAATGTGCTATACCTACTAATAATACAAAAATCCGTGAAGGTCTTCCGCAATTTGTGAAGAATAATATAATCAATGGTTTTCGATGATATTGTTCTCCCTGAGACTAATATACCTAAAGAGATAAGAAGCACGGTACTACAGCTATTCATCACACTGTGCACAAGGTCCGATGCGATATTGTTTAGTCAATCGCCAATCGATTATTATCATTCAGTTTAATTTGTAGCACGACCTCATTATTTGAGTAAGCGCGCTATTTGAATCCAGTATTATCCACACGTTTATTACACTTTTTAAATAACCTGAACGCACTTTAGCATGGGATGGCTACCGACATACAGATCATGATAGATTTCTAAAATTAATATACATTTATATCGCTATATTTTTGCCATTTCAGAAGAGATATGACAATTAAAACCTATTGGGTACATTCTTGGGCATATACACAATGTATTATGATAACAAATTTCATGGTAATATGTTTATATTTAACACGAATTGAGAAACAAATGTTATACTTTAATTCATGAACAAGTTCTTCAAAACATCACTTTTTTTTAGTTTAATTCATAATGAACCTAAATACAAACTATGACATTTGGATATCACAATACATTGTTTATATGTTCAAGAATGTACCCAATAGGTTTTTATTGGCATATCTCTTCTGAAATGCCATAATTTTAGCGATATAAATGCATATTATTTCAGAAATATATCAAGGTATGCGAGTCGGTCGCCATCCTATACTAAAGTGCGTTCAGGAAATTAAGAAAAGTGTAATACACGTGTGGATAACACTGGATTCAAAATAGCGCGCTACTACTCAAAGGATGAGTTCGTGATACAGATTAAATTGAATGACGATAATCGATGGGCCATCAACTATAACAATGTCGCATCGGACCATGGATCGCTGCACATGGCAGGTATCAATGGCGCTTCTTATCTCTTTAGGTATATTAGTCTCAGGTTCTCCTACCAGATGAATTGAGTCCGCCTTGCTCGCTACATGTAGGCCTACTAATTTTTACTTTAGTTTTAACAATGAAATATGTATAAGGGGTAATAAAACAAATACAACATGGTTTATTTCGGGGCAGTAGTTAACAAATACAACATGGTTTGAGGGCAAGTAGTGCAAACTACTGGTCCCGCGGTGTTGGATGAATGGTAACTACCTCCCGACGCGGATGCGAGTCCCCCGAAACAATTCTAGAGTCTATGAATATTACGTACATATTAAACAGTGACGCCAAGTACGAGGTTGACAACAACTAACATGGCCGTCGTCTGCTAAACATCTGCCAAAGAAATTCGCGAACTACGCAGACGCAGATTTGAGGCTTCTTTTGTATAATTATGCTGCATCTACCAAGCATGGAATAATACAACAAATTCGTGAGGTATGCAACAATTATTGTGAAGAATAGGAAACGATTTCGATGATATTGTTCTTCTTGCAGGGGAATTGAGTCCGCCGTTTCTTGCTCGCTATGTGTACTGTGTAGTCTGTAATGACTAGTGTAGGCCTTTACGAGCCTACGCGGCAGCAACGTAATCTTTTTTCGATTTTTAATTCATTTTAGACAATGAAATATGTATGAGGTGTAATAAAACAAATACAACATGGTTTATTTCGGGAAAGTAGTGCAAACTAATATTCCCTTGGTGTTGGATGACTGGTGACTACCTCCCTTAAATCCTCTTTTTTGATTGGTTGATTTCCAACTAAGCCGGATAAATTAAAAAGCCTGCCTAATGCTTGTTTGTTTTACTTCCTCTATCAATCACAATCCGCCGAAACTCTTCTAAAGCCTAAGAATATTACGTAAACATTAAACGCCAAGTACGAGGTTGTAAACAACGAACAACACGGCGTCGTCTGCTAAAGATCTGCCGACTAGCGAACTAACCACAGACTTGAGGTTTATTTTGGATAACTATAAGATGCTGCATTTACCAAGCATGTAATAATACAAAAATCCAAGGTCTGCCACAACTACGTGAAGAATAGGAAACAGGTTTCGATGATATTGTTCTTCTGCCAGGGGAATTGAGTCCGTCTTCTTGCTCACTGTGTCAGTATGTGGGAGCACTGCACCAAATCAATGCGCAATTCGTGTAATCCTATAGTAGTTCCGGAAAAGCACGAAGACTAGGCTTGTAAATGTGAGGTTTTCGGGCAATTTGTTTCTCCGGGGATGGTATGTTTGTATTTAAATGAACGAATGGGACCTATCCGTTGCACCTACAATGATAAAATACGATATTTTTAATTTATCAACCTAAATAGTGCCCAGGGCGTAAGCACCTGCCTAAATGGTTAACAGGCATGCCAGAAAACGTGAAAAAGTGAGGGCGCTGTGTGCAGGTCCGTAGCGTAAAATTTAGGTTAATAACCCCTCATGAAACAAGGCTTAAATTAAAGTTGAGATGTTACCAAAAATGGTCATAGGTGACAAGTATGCCATAAATGTAACCGGAGGGTAGAAAAGGTGTCTTGAAATATGGCACTTTTACACGTATTTCAATGAGAAAGATATTTGGTGTGGTGCTCCCATGTGATTTGTGTAGCATAGGCCTACTAATACTAAGCTGGAGCAACGTAAACTTTTTCAATTTTCAATTTTTTAGACAATGAAATGTATGAGGTGTAATAAACAAATACAACATGTTTCATTTCGGGAAAGCAGTGAAAACTACCGGTCCCTTGGTGTTGGATTATTGGTTACTACCTCCCTCTGCTACGCGTCGTCCAATACCGCAGGACCAGTAGTTTGCAATACTTTCCCTCAAACCATGTTGTGTTTGTTTACACTTTCCAAACGGCAAAACAATTGAATGTCTTCAGCATATTTGGAATCAGCATGAGAAATGCATTAAAGTGCAGTACAAACATGCCTAGTATTGGTTCAATAATCCTTGAGATAGACCGTGAAAGTTGGGAAAGGTTTCTGAAAAATATTTTTTGTGTAATGGGAAAACCAATAGCCGCGTGGAAAGGGGGTTTTTCGGGGTTTTTCGGGGTTTTTCTCCCAGCAAGAGTTTTATTCAGTAACTTTTCTTTACAGCGAATTATACATTCTTATAAATCCAAATATTTAACATTCCCAATATTTAACATTCCCAATACAGGAGTTTAAATATTGTTGGTAATTTGTATCAAAATATAATCATTCAAATTGAATTGTGAATTAACACAATCCGATGTACATATATCTTTACTGACCAGCCTAGACAAATAACTACGTGATCATCAAAAATGTGCCAAATCTCTGCCAGATTGTAGCAGATTGTATTGTTTGGTGTTATAATATTTGTATTTTAATGTATTCTTAAATCTGTCAATAATGTACAATTTGGCCGTTTGGCCACGACACATTATCAATAAAAATTAAATCAAATGAAATGAAAAAAATGAAAAAATATAAACATTGACATGAGAAGCAAACCCTAATGTTATGAGAAAGTTTCTGGTCCGGTAAAAGAAACTGTGTCCGGTTTCGGTCAGAAAAGATCTACGGTTACCTATATATGAAACATTAAGCACATTGCAGAAAAGATTTTACGGGTTTAGATAGACATAATTAGTACAGATATGCATTATTACAAACGTAGATGAGATTTAGAAACGGCTAAATCCAAATATAATACAGAATGATGATATTCTTCTTTAACATTCAAGCGAATACCCAATTCCAGTTAGCCCATTTGTTATATTGATCAAATGTATTTGTGCTTTTTGTTGCAGATTTCTCAGCGTTAAGATGACAAATTAGTTCATACTTAAAAGCTATTAAATCTGGGGGGGTTTGTACTCTCGCCCTATACAGTCATCACAATAAGTAACTGACCAGGTAATACATGTGCTGATAACTCTAAAAGTATAACTCCTACACAGAAAGAAAAAAAGTGAGTCATCATCGAAAAATGAGTCATTTTGTCCGTGTAGTGACACACTATGCCTCAAAATGAGTCATTTTGTCCATGTAGTGACTCATTTTACGATGGTGACTCACTTTTTTCTTTCTGTGTACATAAACATATTAAATTATAAACATGTTGAGAAATTTCTCTTCTTGAATTTGAGATATTATAAGGTTTGTACTAAAGCTTACACCTAACAAGTTTCTAAAACACCATTTAATTTCCAAGCTAGATTTAGATGTGGACAAATTTGTACTGTATTGGTTCTGCTACTTCCAATCCATACAGCTGATGTTTTCTGATTGTTAATCTTTAAACCACACATTTTTCGAAATGTATCTAAAGTGGTTATTACAGTTTCTAGTGATTTTTGTGTACCATCTAGAATTACTATTGTGTCGTCCGCATATTGTAAAAAACACTACCATCTACCCGAAAGCCGTTGATATTTTCATTTTTCTAATCATTATTGCTAAAACTTCGACACATAGAACAAAAAGGTACGGAGAGTGACTATCATCCTGTCTACAATCTCGATCAATGGGAAAAGAAAAGAAAAATTTCAAAGTTCGCAAGATAAAATCATGGGATAGGGTGTCAAAGGCTTTTTCAAAATCTATAAGCAGTAACATTCCTGGTATATTTCTTTGTTCTGCATAATGCACAAGATCATATATTTACATAATATTTTCACCTATATATAAAGCGGCCGGGGACAAACCCGTCTGGGGTTCATGTATTACAAAAGGTAACATGTTTTTAATTGTAGCAATTGAGGCGGAAGCCATTTTATACGAGACATTTAGCAAATATTGGGCGCCAATTCCGAATGAATTTCCTGGGTTTGTTGCCCTTAGGTAATAAAATTATATTTCCTTCTGTTCTTGGTTTCAAAAAAGCTCCAGTTGTGAAAGCCGTATTTACAGCGCGCAAAAGAAATTGACATAAATCTGACCAAAAGGCTTTGTAGAATTCTACGGTGAAACCATCCGGGTCTGGTGATTTATCATTCTTCGTGTTGTTTAATGAAACTGCTAATTCTTCTAAAGTAAGTGTACCCTCTATTGATTGTGATTGTTGATTTGTCAACTGTATTCCATCTAAAGTATGTAGGGTTTCCGTATCCATATTATCAACCATAGAGTATAGTTGTTTATAGAAACTTGTTATTTCCGCGTTAATACCCTCTTGATTACGTACTATATTTCCATTATCCGTTTCAATGACTCCGATTGTCTTATTAGCAAATCTTTGTTTCTTAAGGTTTAAGAAATATTTTGTAGGTTTCTCTCCGTGTTCTATCCATTTTGCTTTGGACCTCACAAAGCTTCCGTTTAGTTTTTGTCTTCACATATTATCTAATTCTAATTGCTTTGTTTTCAAAATCGAAGATATCTCTATACACTTGGTCATATCATTTGTAAATTTAGACAACTAAAGTTCATCACATATATGTTTTTGCAATTAATTTTCTACATACTTCATATTCTTACTTCGTTCAGAGGCATATGCAATTGTTTCGCTTCTTAATTCTAGTCAAAGCATTTCGAAAAACATCAGGTCATCTATCATTATATTTAAAGATTCAGACGGGATATTAGTAACCATGTCTGGGTTATAGGGCGTTGATGCGTAAATTGACTTCACCTTATCTATTGATTTTCGAATGGAAGATATATTAAAAGAGAGTTATTCAATTCAATTCAAGGTTTAATAAACATATCATTATCGCAGCATAAATGCTGAATTACAACAATATTTACAATATGTAATATATAATACAATTGAAACAATATATATTCATAGATATAACTAAGCATGCATAACACAACCACCCACCCCTACGCGTACAGATCTATAATGTTTGATTCAAGAGTTTGACCATGTATGGAATTATGCTTCGTGCGTAACGCATGGTACGTGCTTAAAGGCCCCTCACATGTATCCGTGTGAGCTGGGCGGCCCCTTACCTTGTGAACAATGGGTGCTGACGGCGGCTCACACGGTGGGCCGTTTCCCGTCCGTTGAACACGTTCAGGGGACTTTGCCGGCCACCGGAGTTTTGAGCATGCTCAAAACTCCTGGCGGGTGAATAAAAGCGGCGGCGAACGATGAGAGCCCGGTATAAGGACGGTATAATAATAAGAAATGTTATGTATGTATACGTAGCTTAGGTATACGGACGGCGCACCCGTTTCGCACCAGTTTCGCACGGGCGGTGATGGACGGTAATGGACGTCGACCATCTCAGCGCCAGGCTGCGAACGGCCGCATGCAGCCTGGTTAACCGTTCGCGGAAGGGACACTCATTAGGCATGTCGTATTATAGATGTTGGTCATACGAATTCCAGAATGCAAATGAAACGGCGAGCCTGAGCGCTCAGCTTAAAAAGGGCGGTTTGATGACATAATTAATACGGTTCGGCCGGTACCCAGGCGTTCCGACTGGTGAGGGCCCGGCATAGAGGTGGTATGCACACGGTGAGGACACGGTGAGAACGGTAAGCTAGAACTGGTAGCAGACCGGTGAGAACCCGGTACAGACTCGGTGTAGAACGGTATGGACCGAGGACCCGGTGAGGAGGTGTTATGCACCTGGTGAGAGCGGTAAGCTAGAAACGTATGAGGACGGTGAGTCAGGTACCAGGCCAGTGAGGACCCGGTATATAACGGTACGGACCCGGTGACCACCAAAAAAAAATCAATGCGCCCGTTGACCTTTTTTACTGATTGTTTGGACTCTGTTGTTTTTCTATTAGACGGTAAGGTGGGGTTCGGCCGGTACCCAGGCGTGCCGGCTGGTGAGGATCTGGTGAGGAGGTGGTATGAGCCCGGTTCCAGGCCGATAAGGACCCGGTATAGAACGATATGAACCCGGCGACAACACAAAAATCAATGCGGCCGTTGACAATTTTTACTGATCGTTCACCGTGTTGGACTCTGTTGTTTTTCTATAAGACGATAAGGGGCCGCTCAGCTCACACGGATACATGTGAGGGGCCCATTAGGTACAGTTAATTTGGGAGCACTACGAAGAGTCATATGCACTTGTTCACTTCTAGATCTTGGTAACCAACCACGGAACTCACTTGATTTTAAAAGAGATTGAGCAAAGTCTAAACATGTACCCTTTCCATGTTTAATATAATCATTTCTTAAATGTAATACCACGCACGAGTGATCTGTGCTATATATCATGTATATAGCCGGGATACAAAAAATTCAACAAATTAAGAAGTTCGGATGAAATTAAAAAAAGAATTCTAGTCTGGCTTGTTTTAGACAAGAAAAAGACGCAGAATAAAATTATGCACTTGGTTATTAGCTTCGATTAATGCATACCCTTTCGAGCCGTTATACATTGGATCATTTTTAAGTGTTTCGATACTTTTTGTGAGGAGTTTATGAATAATGAAAGGCTTATACCATGTATACTGTACATAGAATATCAATATTAAAAGAAGACTAAAGGAATTAAGCCAGTCAGACATGATACTGAATTTATGACAGAGCAATACAATACATCAGAATACGATTACAAGAAAAGAGTATAGGAACCAAGTCGTTCACACTGTAGAGTAGCTTACGATGATTGTGATTAAAATTATCAGATCAATATAATACAATACATCAATACAAGATAACAAAATAGATATACACTGCCGCGCAAACACCATTCTGGTCCCATTTTAAAGGATATTTAGTGGTCTTTAAGTATGTGGTTCAACAGACTTGTCAACTATTTGTAACAACTAATTAATTATGGATAAGACCATGATCATCAGCTTTCTTCCTATTCGCTACACAGTCAACTTGAATACTCAGCCTCAATTTACCGGATTTATAAAAATGACTAAAACAGAAAAAGTTTTCATCCTATGATAGCAAAAGTATACATTTATGGAAAGCTTGTAACTAGAGGAATTCAGAAATGCAGTTTATCAGGATCAGGGAAGGGGTCGTCCTTAAAGGAAAGCGGTCATGGTGAGGAAAAGAACCGCTGACGACGATTGTTGGTCCAGCTAAACCTTAGCTAATAACTAATACATTACTTATATCACACGATAGAAAATGCGTTCAATCAAATGAAGGATGGTTGATTGAGCGCCGCGCCGTTCACATTGGGTTAAGAGATTGTTGTAGAGTCGCACACAATACCGCTTGCATGTAAACATACGTAGAACAATTACAGACTGCGCCAATGTCAAACTTGTTTAGATTCAAATAGTCGCCGCGCGCTGTTCAATTTTCGTTAGAATCCTCACCATGACCGCTTCCCTTTAACAAATATTTCTAAAATTTCTAAAAATATATAAAATAAAAATTGGAGATATTCACTAGCCGGTATAATTACCATACCGACGTAGTAACCTTTGACAATTATATATCATCTGATGGGTAATTTCATGAGGAATTTAAATATGTAAAGTAAATAATGATAGGGGTAGGTATAAAAAATATATGGATCTCAAATTAAAAATTAAAAAACTCTGATATTTTTCCGAACATTTCCGATCATACCATTTTAGTCCTTGGTCGTGCTATAATTTCAATGACATATTTGGTTTCCTCATGCAATTTCCCTTCAGAAAATGTATACTTTTACTACCTCGGTGGCGTATACAAGCACATATAAATGTGTAAAGTTAAAATAATGTCGCGAAAGCCAAAATCTGTGTGTAACGCGAAAGGAGGCGAGCTTAAAACACATGACCATACAGCCAGCAGGGAGGTCACGCTGCGTGTCAGATTTTGTTATACGCAAGAAAACAATGGAGTCTCAGTGACTACAATATTTGCTAGAAATAGCTTCGGAAAATGGTCTATTTGGGCATCTCAAAAATTGAGAAACGTGTTAAAAATCATGTAGAATTTTAGAGGAGGGTCATTAGCATATGCAGAACGGTAAAATGTATAGTATTAAACACGTTTTGTGACCAAATTTATGTCGTAAAATGTTGGAAAATTCACGTTTTGAAAATCTGTGGTCTTCGAAATTACAGGAATCCTAACTCATTCTAAACCTCACCAAATCATGAAATGAACCCTCGTCTACAAAAAAGTCCATGTACGTATTGCTCTATCTGCTTGGAGATAGCGAAGACCACGCAAACATCATAGCTTCATACAACGGAATGAAATCCGTCATAGAGATTACATAGCGAAAATCGTAGAGATTTGCACTGCAGTCCTCTGTCATGTCTGTGTAGGGAGTGTTGACAAAAGCAAGGTCGTTTGGCTATTGTGTTTGAGCATGTTTGTGACGACTGACCCCGTTTAACAATCTTCATAGCTTTCATATAGGGTTTGGGTGACCTAACTATTGACTGCATATAGAAGCGAGGATCAATGGTAGGCAGAATCAAAACATGTACAAGATGCAATTTAATGCAATAAAATCAAAACATGACCGATGAGGAGCACTCAATTGGGACGATGTCATCATGTAATACAGTAGAACTGTAGGATATATCTAGGAATATGGATATATTATACAGCTACCATCATTAATGAGAAGTGGTGAGAGTGTTGCGAAAACTTGCAAAAAGTCGCAGACCAATGATACAAAAGCTCGGGGAAAGTTATAAGCCTCAACGGAAGAGCCCAGAGTGAGTAAATGATAATATAGAACTAGTAGGACTAATTAAAATGGTTACTTAGTAACAATTTGATAAGAGAACAGTCTACAGTTTGAGCTACCTCAGTCTTGTCTTTGATGGTGATGACAGTGTTAGATTCGTTTTTAGTAGAGAAAATGCGTCCATCCCAAGACCAGGCATTGGATATGTTTGAGTTGTCTTTGACAGCCTTCAAGAGATGTAGGTTGTTCACAGTCAAGTCTTCTTTGATGACTGTACGCGACCCTTTGAGTTTGCGTCGAGCCCTCAGGATCGTGGACTTAGTGTCATGGCGGGCAAATTTGACAATGATGGCTCGCGGGTTATCACCATTTGCTTTACCGACTCTGTGTGTTCTGCCCAAGTCTTCATTGGTCAGTTTGATATCCAGTTTATTGGCAGCAAGTTGGATTATTTTGTCATTGGTGTCTTCTCTGGATGATTCGTCAATGCCGAACACTCGGATACTGTTCCATCTTGTATATTGTTCAAGGTCATTGAGTTTATTCGTTGTAGCTTGCTTCAGCTCTGTAAGGCCATTCATTTGGTGTTGGATAGACTCCATGGTGTTGGTTGACTCATCCAAACGTTTATTCAGATCAAAAATTTCCGACTGGTTGATATCTACTTGTTTAGTAATTTTTGCCAGGCTCTTTTCAATCTGCCGTTGAAGAAGGTTTAAGAATTCATCATTAGTAAGGACGCTACTAATTACCTCTTTGATGAGATCTGCCACGGAGCTGGAATCGATGGCATCATCACCATTGCTGGACTTGGACTTTGATCTTGGTTTCGTCTGCATTATAGAGAATCGAGTGAACGAGTACGAAGTATATAGCGAATTTGGTACGGTGACGAATTTGGCACCTTGGTAACAAAGGAGTACAACCGCGAAATTGATTAGGGTACAAAAATCCAAGAATTCACCAAAGAAAGATGATGCACTGTTCACGAATGTGTTGGATCACCTGGTGTTTGTTATAGAGTTATATCACACGAGTCATCCCTGGACGTCATCGGCCCAGTAGTGCTATATTCAGTGTATTTTAGAGGAGCATGTCAAACACACGTCCTCGTATCGCAATATCGTATAGTGGCACAATTTATCTCCTCCTAGATGTTATCATCTTGCAAGTGATCGTTTACTGTTTTACGTGGTAAGTCTTGTTTTCAGTTCTAGTTGCAGTACTATGATGATAGATACGACTTCTAGTGCTCCGAGTGTAATAAAGGATATAACGTATGCTCCAGTTGCGTCATAAATATAGCCTGCAAAATTAGAAATATAACACTTTTGTTCTAATCTTATATATATATTTACGATGCATGCATATTGTTGAGATTTATCATGATAATACCTGTATTTATCCCATGTTTACATACATAAGTACACAAGGCGTATGGACTGATGTAGGTCAAACACCCTTTAACCTTTGTCAGTTATCAAGAGACTAGGAGCGTGTTTCTACTGGGGCACCGCAAAGTTAACGATAAGATTATTAAAACGGTAAGATTTACCGGTAAGTTTTTAATCCCCCCTGTTTCTACTCGCGAAAAGTTAACGCTATGTTTATCGATCTTAGTCGATGGGACACGACATTTGACCTTTTGTTATACCAAACAATGCCGGCCCACCTAAAAAAGATTGCCTCACAATGTGTATAATCCAGCATGACACGGTTCACGGCACATAACGGTAAGATTAATCGGCTGGCCGTTTCTACTGGGAAACTTGCCGTTTCTTACCGGTACCAAACCTGGTTTGTGAAGGTTTTTTCGGTTACAAAAAATACCGATTCTTAACGGTATCTGGCTGTTTCTACTGAGCAAACTTACCGGTAATTAACGGTATGCTCCCCAGTACACACACGCTATAGGAAGGATGACAATTCTATTGTATACTTCCTCCCATATTCCTCCTATAACATGTATAATCTCTACCCACAAATCTCTCATAATCCCTCATATTACGTCATTCATTCAGTCATGTGACCTGTCTTAATCATTGTTAAGTCACCTTCTTATTGTGATCGGCCCAATGTTTCATGATGTCAGTCATGTATTACCTCATTTCATTTTCCATCCCTATGTGTAATGATGTTGAGTTGGTTGTGCCATAGATTTTAGTTGGTGAATGTTAACAATATCAAATAATCTCAACGAACACTGTACTAGTATTATAGACTGGTCCAGGACTTTTCGTTATGGTATTCTCTATTTCAAAACACCAGTATTGCTATTCATCGGGTTTTCTTTCTATTCTATGGACTTGTTTGTCACCTTTCACGATTGAGACAATCAGAATTGATATTTTTAGATACGTGTAGAAGCCACAACAGTAACGCGTATGTATGGGTAGGAAAAGTTTCATCTCTTTTACATTTGAACAATCTTTAATAGTCGCAAACATGAAGCAATTCTTGGCAATAAATATGTTATATCTCGCTACATATATCATACATACAAACAAGTATACATACATCAACAAGTGTATGTGATGCGCCATTTCCCCGAGGCTCAAAGCGCTTACAAATGCAAAATAGCATAAGAATAATACATTTACAAAATAATGATATACGAAGCAAACAATTAGTTTGGACACAAAAATGTGTCTAAAGTGCATTGACGTAAAATTATACAATGATAATCATAATAACTTCTTGTCTTGCTCGGATGTTTGCTTATAATTACCAAAGAAGTACTTCCCCATCCATGAACTTACCTACAATTGGACCTCCGCACAATTTCCCAATTCCAATGAATAGATGAGTCCAACTTAGTGCTGCTAAGAGCAGACCTCTTTCTGTCACTAGTCTTTTAGTCATTGATAATGCAACAGTGTACTGCACACCCGTTGCAAAACCAACGTTAAACGCAGAAATAGCTAGAAGTCCATATCCAGTGATCCATGGGTCTACCAGAAAGCTGATAGCGCATGTAAGGGACATTGCACCAAACAGTTGCAAATCAGTTATTAGCCCCCAGTCTATTAGTAGTCCTTGAATAAGTCTTCCAAAAACGTGTCCTACACCACCAATAGTAGAGAGATAAGCTGCAGCACCAGAGGAGACCCCCTTGTTTATAGATTCAGGAACTAAAAATAACATCCATGCGGTAAGATTCGTACCGAGGATCAGAAACATGAACATATATTCCACGAATGAAGGGTATATTTGGAAAATGCATGCCTTGACAACATCTGATACATATGACCATATCTCTTTCACCGTATGTCTTTCGATCTGCGGTGATACTGTGTCAGAAGAGTGATCACGAACAGTTCTAGATGGTGACTCGTATACCGAATGTATTGGTTTTATCAAAGCCCCAGCTAGTACACAATGAAGATCGAGAGCGGCTAGCAACGCCATAGTGCCACGCCAACCATACAATTCTACTAACATTTCTGTGATTGGAGGTAACAGCATCATCCCAACTGCTGCTCCTGATGAAGATATACCGTTAGCTAATGCGAATTTGTCGGGGAAATACGACGCTATTGAGATAATACTCGCAAGCATACACAATCCGTTGCAAAAACCTGTATTTATAATAATAACACATAACTAAACAATTACACTATGTTGATGACCATCATTGTGAACTATGCACTGTAAAACTTTTGGACGCCTCAAAAGATGTTCTGGTTATTAACACCAAAGGTATTCTTTGATTTTAAACTTTTATATTGGACATATTTACACATATTTTCAGTTTTTCTCTTATTTAAACAGTATCCTATATCCACAAATATTTGAAAAACATCAAAATCTATATTATCATTACAGGATTTAGTCAGCTGAAAATTGAACGTGTTCTATTTTGAACACCGTGTTATAAACAAAAGAACACATTTCTTACACCTTTCTTAACACCTTATTTTTAACAGTTTGGGAATAAATAATAACACGCTTTTTTCAAGAAAGTGCAAAACTCACCAGCAAGTGCCAAACTTATGCCAAGTTGAATTTCCGTTGTACTCATCGCAGCGGAAAAGAAAAAACCGGAGGAGAGCAAACCACCTACCATCACCACGGCTCTCGATCCATATTTATTAACCAGTACAGTAGTGAGGGGTCCTTAAATTAACAATGAACAAATGACATCTTTGTTATTAAAATAGAAGCACGATATTGTGTTTATACCATTGTGCACATTGGTTCATGCATGCTTAAAATACGGAATCTTTTAACAACATGGACGCACTTACCAGCAAAATGTGGCATTCCTGCAAATAAACCGGTACACAAGCCAATAACGCCCTCTGTTGACATAAACTGTTGCACTAAGTGCGGTATTAAAACTCCAAGTGCCTTGCTACTTCCCATGTACACAAAGCTGCTTATAAATCGCCCGGTAACGGACATCCATCCCCAAAAGTTACTCTATAAATGGTATCAAAAGGAAACGTAAGAATAAACAGTTTACTATCACATTAATACTTTACATGTAGCTATATAACTTATGAAACAAAATGTACAGTGGCTTTTTCCAAAAAAATGCTATGGTCATTTGAAATTTTCCAAAAGTAGTCGAAAACCTGCCACGAAATGCCATTTTGAGCCAAAAATGTTTTTTGCCAACATTGAACCTCTTTATTTTAATAACCATGTTTTTAAAATGACTAAAACACGCATTAATCACGTGTTTATCAGCTGATGGAAAATCAAAAGTGTATTTTATTCCATATTTGTACATCAGATTCCTGAAACTGTACTATGATCGCAAAAATTCAATCCGCAATGTGGAATTCCTCCAAAAATGACTAAATCAAGCTAATTAAAAGTATGCGTTACTAATAATAATATAATAATAATAATAATAATAATAATCAGTATTTATATAGCGCCTTTTCCAAATGGCTCAAAGCGCTGTGATTTTGCTGCTGGTGAATCATCAGAATCATGTCGCATCAACTAGGGTGCTGCCAATTTCTAGCGCAAACCTATCCGCAGTTAGATTGTAACATCCACCATTTTTTAACGCAGCTCCCCAAATACCTTTGGGTCAAGGAAGTTTTTGATAACCGAAACAACTGATCACAGATTTTGAAAGCAGGAGGAAACCGGAGTACCCGGAGAAAACCTGCGAAGCGTGTCCTGGATCGTAATAAACCAAATGCACATAAAGCCCGCGGTCGTGCACAGAATTGACCCGGGTTTCATTGGTGCAAGGCGAGAGAACTAACCGCTGCGCCAACACGCTCCCCAAAAATACGCTCCCCTAAAATATGTCATGTTCTGTATCAAGTAAACTAATGACATTTGGTAGTTACCTGTGATGAGATGTATCCTTTAATATGTACAGTGGCTTTTTCCAAAAATGTTTGACCCATGCACTTGATATTTATTTGGTGGAAATGTTGATCAAACTCGGCATACCCAGAAATAAACATGACCATAATCACAGCGGTTGCCGTAAAACGGGGTAAATGTGCCATTTGTCTCAACAATGTTGTAACATTTTTTAAGAACCTTATTTTCAGGGTAGATTAGAGTAATGTTTAAATGGGTACGTAGTATAGGCCTCTGTTTGTCTTTTCATTGGTCTACCTGATTTACCTGCAACATGTGGAAATCCTGCAAATAAGCTACTACACAGGCCAATTACGCCCTCTGTTGAGTTCAACTGTTCTACTAGATGTGGTATTAAAACACCATAAGTGCCTTGCTGGTTCCCATGTACACACAGCTACCTATAAATCGCCCTAAAACGGCTATCCATCCCCGAAAGTCACCTTGTAAATAAATCAAAAGAAAGACGAAAGATATATACAATTCGTTTAATATCACAATCAATAGGAATTTGCGCAATAATCAGTTTTATAAGATAAGCCGCCACATACGAACTAATTCTGATGTATTCTACAGCATATAGTAACGGTAAATTAAATATACATTGTACACGAATTCGCGCTTTTAAGCTTATGGTTAAGCGCTATATTAATACTGATATTTATTTATGGTTGAATTTGGTATAATCATGATAATTATGACCCTCACCATAATGTGTGAAATAAAAAAAACATGAAATCAGCATTAATGTTCAAAGTATTTCGAAAATGAGTATCGAATATGCATTTATCATAGGCTAGTGTTTATAAGTGGCATATTGGTCCATCGGGTCCATCAAATGTTATGACCATGACGAATCTAAGAACTGCGAAGTTTCAATTTCTTTGTTGAAATAAGCTGAAAACATGAGCAGATTTGATGAATTGTTATTTATTGCCCACTCGTATTTATTAGTATTACGCAAAATATGGTGTTGCAAATTCTGAAGTTGTTTTACTTTTTCAATATTTACAACTCACATTATCCGGGTTTCTTTTATCACGAAGGCCTTTGTTCGAAAAAAAGTATTATTAAACTTAGGAAATAAGGTCACACTTTTGTGACCAAAATAATGCCTGAATATCAAACATTTCAACTCGCTCACAATTGTATTTAAAACTTTAGTATATGTGTCAAGGTTTCAGATAGAGAGTTGAAATTTACCCACAAATTATTTCTCTATTAGAAACCATAAGACCTGTAAACTCCTTCTTGCCTGCAGTCTGATGGAGCCTGTCACTTGCTGGAGTATAGCCCAACACTCGCTTGCTCATGAAAGAACTAGCTATAAATGCCACACCAATGATGCCTCCTTTTTCATTGCCAGAAAAGTAGATGATTTAGCCATCATCAGTTGTAAAGCATAAACTGTCACTGTGTAAAGTAACCTTTCCCAGACCAGCGGATCTCAGATATTCCTAAGCAGTTGCAGGTTGCAGCGTGCAAATTCTCTTAGGGAGCACATCAAAACTCGACCGCGCGGCAACCGCCGGTTCCGCCCGGTTGGACCACATATCATTGTTTAGAACAATAGAAACCGGCTGCAACCGCACGGAACCCCACGGAACCGGCGGTTGCCGGGCGGTCGAGTTTTGATGTGCTCCCTTATCAGTAAATTAAGAGTGACTGGTTTAAGTAGTCTCCGGACATTCCATGTACCAATTCGGGTAATAGGTCCACGTTTATGTCTACGTTTGTAGCCCATTTCCTTTGCCTTCCCGTCAACTCTTGTTTGAGCGTCATCTTAAGGTGAGGAGCTGCACTGATTAGGGTGCCTGTTATATACTTTCCCCTCCAGGACCAGAGGTACCAACTTGGTTTGCTGGGCTGGTGGCTGCCCCATCATTGTGACTTGTCATCATTTTAATGTTCAAGGATAAAAATAATGATGTGGGTAACCCAGCTCAGCAATGCCATCTAACTTGGCAAGTACCACCAGCCGTTGTCCTAATATTGAGGGCTATTTGACCCATAGATGGGTAACATAAAACCAATTCAATATTCTATGATTGGGAGAAGAAAAAGTATAAAGGATAGTCACAGCACCAATTGGCACCCACACTAACACAAATCAACCCTTAACCATTGCATAAAGAGGTTAGGGATCACGTCAAAACTCGACCGCCCGGCAACCGCCGGTTACGGCCGGTTCCGTTCGGTTCTCACAAAACGTGTCGTCTGTTATAATATACACACATAATGAGGTCAAATAGTAACACTCTGGTGAACACGACCGGTTGAAAGTGCCTCGTCACACACGTGAGCAATAACATCTTGAAGTAATGGGCTCTTTTAAGACTTAAAAGTCTCAGTTGATAACCAGTACAATACAGCTATTGATTTTCGCTGGGATTGGCTTTTTCAATCTGTTTATAGCTCAATTAACTTTTTAAAATCAATACCGAAAGTCTATGAATGTTTTTTTTTTATAGAACGATTATAGAGAGAGCTATTATGACCGCAAAGTAACAGATTGATAGTGTACATTGGTCAGATTACAGCATTAAGTCAACAGGCGGTTGTTCAGTGTTGCATGCGCGAATATTCATATACCAGTAAAACA
Organism: Ophiura sarsii; assembly: GCA_035610835.1. Lineage (NCBI taxonomy): Eukaryota > Metazoa > Echinodermata > Ophiuroidea > Amphilepidida > Ophiuridae > Ophiura > Ophiura sarsii. The sequence continues at coordinate 155,357,373 of CM069441.1, read as the reverse complement.
TTTGACCTGAAAGAACCGGGCGGAACCGCCCGTAACCGGCAGTCAACGGGCGGTCGAGTTTTGACGTCTCCCCTTAACCGAAGGTGGAAAGCGAGTAATCTGCATTGAGGTCACAGTTGCAGCGGTAAAGTTATGCATTATCAACTGTTATAGGGGTAGTGGCAGCGAAGATGAATATTTGGAATCCTTGGATGAAGTTGCTGAGAGTTACCTAAAATACAGTCCCACTCATCGCATCATCTTCATGGGAGATCTAAATGCATCTTTGAACCATGAATCTCCAAACTCACGTGACAATCATCTAGTCAGATTCTGCAGGGACAATGATCTCAACGCAGACATGAAAAGTGAACCAACCTTCTTCCATGTCAACGGGATCGACCAGAACCAAATTGACTACATCCTTTTAAGAGAAAGAGATCAAAGTCTGATGTCATCATACAAAACGATCCCCTACGGTGATATGGCATCTAATACTTCTGACCACATCCCAGTTGTAGCTACATTGTGGTTGCCTACTATACATAAATATCAAAACAACAAGCCAACAACTACCTATCCGGTGAAAGTGAACTGGGAAAAGGTAAACAAATCCGACTATAAAGACACTGTTCATGTCACGACTCAACCAATTTATGACATTAACTCTCAAGACAATCTTCAGTGTGCCATTCAAGATCTAATTTACTCCCTGAAATCTGCATCTGATTCCTGCACCAATGGAAACCAAAAACCAAAAGCATCCAGAAGTGGCATCAAGATCTGGACACCAACAATTGCTAAAGCCGTGGCAGGCAGTAAGCAAGCCCACTGGAACTGGAAAGTATCCGGCTCTCCTAGTGATCCAAAGGTGTCAACCTCCGTAAAAAGAAAGACCCCAAGGCAAAACTACGCTCTACTCTACGGTCTCATGCAAGGGATCAACGCGTTGTGAAATATAATAATATTGCAGCTGCTAGATCAGAGGACACGAAGCTCTTCTTTAACCTTATTAATCAGCAAAGAAAGAAACAGCGTGATACTACTGAAGAGCTAATAGTTGATGGAAAGGTATACAGCACCCCAGATCAAATTTCTGAGGCATTTAGAGACCACTTTAGTGCTCTTGCTGATCCTGAATCCAATTCAAACTTCGCCCAGTACTACAAAGATGATGCGACTTCCTTTAGAGTTCAGATACAAGAAATCTGCTCTGCTTCTGAAGATACCATAGTTCCCATCACCTGTGAGGAGATGCATGTCATCATTCAATCTCTATCTAACGGTAAAGCGACTGACCTTCATGAATTAACGGCAGAGCATCTAAAACATGGTGGCACAATCATCATTGATCACCTGGTCAATTTTGTTAACTATACCTTCAAGACTGGTTGTGTACCGGATATCCTTAAATCTGGATTTCTGACTCCAGTTCTGAAAAAAGGGAAGGACACAACCAGTACAACAAATTATCGTGAGATCACGGTGACATCTATTATAATGAAGGTGATGGAGAAAGCATGGCTTCTTATAATTACACCCACGTTGAAAGAACAGCAAAACCCAATGCAGAGAGGTTGTACTCAAGCTTCATCTTCCATCAATGCTGCGTTACTAGTCTCTGAGGCTCTAAATGATGCGGCTGATAACAAAAAACCTGTCCACATCACCCTTTTAGACGCATCAAAAGCTTTTGATGTAGTTGACCATTATATCCTACTCGACGAACTCTATGATATTGGTGTGAGAGGAATTGAAGCTGTGGTTAGTTCTACAGTCAATGTATGAGAATACCTCGTCTGCCGTTAAATGCAGTGGTAACCTCTCTTCCAAATTTCCTATAAAACAAGGAGTAAGACAAGGAGGAATCACCTCGGCACCAGGATACAAGATTTATACCAACAGCTTACTTAACCAACTTCAAGCACAGAAGATAGTATGCAGCATTGGTACTACAATGATCCCAGCACCTACTTGTGCAGACGATATTGCCATCATCTCTTCAGATCCAGTAGAAAGTCAAATACTCTTGGACCAGGTTCACCAATACACCAAATCACACAGGAACACCATCAGTGCGTCCAAAAGTGCTACCATTAAATATCGCTCCAATGATAAAATAACCTACTTTATCGCTGAAGAGTCAATCCCGTCTGTGCAAAAAGCTACTCACCTTGGTATAGAGAGAACTGCAGCAACAAACCTAATACTGATGATATGACGAAGATGGGCAGAAGAGTGACCTATGCTCTCATGGGTGCTGGCCTCCATGGTATGAATGGATTACCCCACACACAACATACCACCTACTGACCGTTTATGTCATCCCAAGGATGGTGTTTGGTGCTGAAGTTCAAAATTTTACCTCAATGAATCTGTCACAGATTTAACGCTTCCATCGAAAGCAACTCCGTCAGATACAATTTCTTCCGGATAAACCTCCTGCAGCAAACACTGCAGTTTATGCATTAATTGGTGCTAAACCTATTGAAGCACATTTAGATGCAGCCAGTCTTACCATGCTTGGTAACATCATAAGACAACCAGATAGCATTGAACATGTTGAATGTCAGATTGCCTTCAGACAATTTGCTATAAAGAACAATAACAGTAAGAGCTGGTTCATCAGGGTGAAAGCTCTCCTGGCTAAATATGGTCTTCCATCCCCAAATGATCTTATCCAGAAACCACCAACCAAAGCAGCCTGGAAGTATACAACTACTAAAGCAATTGTGTCCTTCTGGCAGTCTCAGTGGCAGGAAGATATTAAGGAGAAATCAACCCTGAAGTACCTGAACATCAATGCATGTAAGATTGGAACTCTTCACCATGTCTGGAACACCTTCCACCTGACTGCAGAGAAGTAAAGAAATCAGTCATAAAGGCTTGACTCATAACAGGAACATATGTCCTTCAGGCGAATCAAGCTAAATTCAACAAGTATACTGTTAGCTCAACTTGTACCCTTTGTAAAACTGCATCTGAGGATGTGACACACTTTTTAGTCAAATGCCCAGCCCTGGCAAGTCAGTGTGCTTATCACTATGCGACTCTGAAAAGATCCCTCTTGCAGTATTGTGCGGAAGCTGAAGTCTCCCTATTACTTTCTAATGACGATCTACTTGTCCAATTGATCATCGACTGCTCTCATTAGAGAATTCAACATTATCATCACATTGCCAAAAAAATGGGACGTCATCTTTGAGCCAATAACCCGACAATGGTGTTTCAGCTTGCATGTGAAAAGATCTAACTTGCTGAAACAGCTTGATGCATAGTAATATTTTGATCACAGCATATCTTATGTCGTCCGTTTGTCATCAGGCTATGTATGTGCTCACATTTGCGGGTAGCAATATGGACACACACCTACATGGCACTAGTAATTTGCCATCTCTAATTCATCTACCAGTACCTTTGTCCTACAATTGTTTGCATTAATTATACGAATGCTTTTTCTGCATTCCACCGCCTGTACTGCCCAAATGGACGCATACTATTTTGTCAAGCTGGTTTTTCAATCTTCTTCCACTGCTTGGCACTTCTGCTTTGATACATTTTGTACACACTTGTATATAACACCATCATGAGCATGAGCATATCTATTTTTTTATTTATATTTTTACATTATAATGAGCGATTTACATCTTTCTGCATGGAACTCTTATAGTTAACTTTATGTTGTATCTTCGTATGTTTCTGAGCATTCTGCTTTTTTAACTGTATGGACTCATACTTTTGTATCGTCGCTCCGTATATAGGACTTCAAGGACCCTTCAACAGCACGTCTGCAGCTGAAGGGGTGCGCCTGAAACAAGGCATTGCCTGAAATAAGAGGCGGGCTGTGTAATATATATAATATATATAATATATATCAGCAATGGACCATGTAATAACATATGTTATGCTCATTTATTGTCTGTATTGTACTAGTAATATTATGACGAAATGTGATCTATACTTTGTATTGAACGGTACGGTGTTGCCAGTTCAAGTAAATCATGGCCTACATGATATATAAATATTGAAATATCTAGAATTACAGTAAATTAAATCAGCGTCACAACATACACCCTTCCTAATAAAATTGACACCTGGCAATAACATAATTAACGCATACATTTATAGACAGCGTATAAAGACCTACAATTTGATAGGCCATAACTACATGTATTGTATACGGCGTACACTATTTTAAACACGCTTTGAACAAGTTTTGCTTGGCTTGACTTTACATAAAACCTTTCTGGGTATATAAAACAAATGTTAATAGACATAAACAAATTTCAGCGGTTTTAACTAACCAATGCCACCTGAATTCAACCCCTCTCGCCTCGCTGAGTTATAGCTGCCCGGGTATAGCTGCCCGATGCTGGATGTGTTGAACAACCAAATACATATACAACTTTATAGCTACGGTCCTAATTATTCAAAATGAAGGGGTGGGGGAGGGGGTAAATTTACCGGAATAATTTAAAAAAAGATATGGACATAGAAATATCAAAAAGAACGGATTCCACCAGATTGTATGACGTGCAAATTACTCGAATGGCGGAGAGGGGCACCAAAAAACACACAAAGAATAATTATAGAGGACAAAGCTTCTAAGGGAGCAGTTCCATTTATACGCGATAAATTTATCGCGACTGTATCGGGGCCTGATATGTTTTGGACCCGATGTTTTTCAAGTTGATTCGCGATAAAATAGTCATCAGGCCCCGATACGAGGCCTCTGCCATACCCTGTGGTATGTTTAGCAAATAGAGCGGGACATTGTTTAGCAAATACACGAGGATAATACAATTTACGTTAAACATCCATAATCAATAACATTATCTCTAAAAACATGAAATGCTGAATTTGTACCTTACAACTAGAATAAATAGCCCGAAGCTCTATTTACATACCGACCACTTATCTTTTGTTATATTTAAACAAGCGGTAATACGTAATCCTTTGCTTCTCGCAACTGTTCGCGCAACTGTTCGCGATAAAAAAAAACTCATCGGGGCCCGGAACATTCTCGCAATTTTTATCGCGTACAAATGGAACTGCTCCCTAAGTTAAATATATATGCATTATTATTTATTTATAACTGAATGTTCAACTTACTCATATATAGTATACAGCACCCAGCATCTTGACTAATCCTTTATTAAAATAACATGAAGCGTACCAATCTTGAGCTTCTATAAATCAGAAGCTCAGCTGTTGAGTAAATTATGACATGGCTTAAATTATTATGATGTCCTCTTAGGCCTAAAAAAAAAAAGTTTGATTGGCGTAACCCGACCGACCCTAAATACATCGCCGACCCTGAATATTTTTTATTATTTTGAGGGGGAAAAAAAAGAAATATATATATATATATATATATATATATTTATAAAAATTGAACAAAGTATTAAAGGTTTTGACTGTTTGCTTTCAATTTCGGCTATTTTAAGTCCCCATCGAAATGATATATTGTTGAACACAACGATACATTTTTGCCCGGCAATTAAATACGCTAGAGCTATGATTTGTGTGTACTGCTGTCTTTCAAGTGTTCAAAAGTAGGTGATTTGAAAAATAAAAATTTAAAATTTAAAAAAAAAAATCCCGACCGACCTACCCTATTTGTTTTGGTCATGTTACGCCAATCAAACTTCTTCTTTTTTTAGGCCTTAGCGTGGCGTGTCGACTTGAATTGGTCAATGTTTTGGTGTCCACGTGTTCGGAATTGGATTTCGAAGACGGCGGTATATACGGTGTTGCCAGTTCAAGTAAATCATGGCCTAATTGATAGATATTAGAATTACGGTAAATCAGCGTCACAACAGTAATCACATTAATATGAATTTAACCATGGAAGTAGTCCTTCTACTATTCCATGATTTAAAGGCATATTATGTGATCTTTTCCAGAGAGCGCCCTCTATTCATTATTTTTTTTAGAAAGTAGATTTTCTTGCAGATTTACATTTCTGATCATAAATCATACATACATTCCAAGTTACAGAGCGATACGATTCCTAATTACCTCAAAATCATGGTTTTAGAGTGAATTTAGAGTGAAAATATAAACTGTCGGTGTTATCCGACAGTTTATTTTTCACTCTAAAATCATGATTTTGAAGTAATTAAGAATCGTATCGCCCTGTAACTTGGAATGTATGTACGATTTATGATCAGAAATGTAAATCTGCAAGAAAGTCTTCTTTCAATTTTTTTTTCGATGTTGAGGGCGTTCCCTGGAAAGATCATATACTATACCTTTAACTAATACAAAATACAATTTTCAGCCAAGCATAATCCATCCTTCTTACCTAAGATATGCAATTACGGCATTCCGAAATCTGTTGATATAGAAACACAATAGATACAAGTTCCGAGAGGCTTCGACAAATTACCCATTCGTTGTGACTCGCCTCGCGCTATGATGTCATATCACGTATCACTACGGTATCACCAGCATATCACAGTCATTCTCATATCCATAGTGTTTTCCCTGATTTTCAATGATATGTTTGCCAGTATCCAATGATTATATGCATTGTTACGTATGCAACTATAATATATGTGAAAGAAATTGAGTGGTAACTGCATAATTAATGATTCAACACCATCGCAATTTTTTATCTCCCTATAAAATCACGTTTTGATGTATTAAAAAACAAGACTGTACACGTGCAGATTGATATTTCAACATTAATACAATATTTTCACATACCAGTAGTTACAAAAGTGCAAAACTACAACACTGAGAAAAGTGCCCTTTTGTACTCCTTTTGTACCTTTATTTTCTTTATATTTTAGTAGCAGCTATAATTGCGGATTATTCCTTAAATAAACATTAAACCAAGTCAAAGTGATTACTGGTGGATAGGACATGACGATATGAGTTACATTACATTACATTACATGTTTGAATGTAAATATGAGTTGCACCAACAAACACAAACATTGGTTTAATGCCCAAATATGGTCTTTTATGCTGAAAATGGCATACAAATCTATTTTTGTCATCCCCTTCATGGGAAACCTTATTTATTTATTTATAACAATAGGCTGAAGAGCCAGGACAAACCCAATAGTGACAAGCACTAAATTAAAGGGATGCCCGAACATCAAAAATAAATAAAAAGGGACAGACAAAAAATCCCAAAAGGGGAACAAGACAAATGAAAGGGAAAAACAAAAAGGGACCAGACGGATGAAACAAATGGAACTGGCTATAGGAGATGGTGGCAAACAGCAGTCTTGAAGGATGTTAAGGTAGTACTCTTGACAACAACATCAGGGAGATAGTTCCACAAAGTGGGAGCAAAAGGATAGAAAGACATTTTGGAGAGAGAAAGTCTGCAGAAAGGGGGATAAAGGGCACAGCTGTTATGGGGCCCTCACATGTATCCGTGTGAGCTGAGCGGCCCCTTACCGTGTGAAAAATGGGTGCGGACGGCGGCACACACGGTGGGCCGTTTCCCGTCCGTTGAACACGTTCAGGGGACTTCGCCGGCCACCGGAGTTTTGAACATGCTCAAAACTCCTGGCGGGTGAGTAAAAGCGGCGGCGAACGATGAGAGCCCGGTATGAAGACGGTATGAGGACGGCGCACCCGTTCGCACTCGTTTCGCACCCGTTTCGCGCCCATTCGCAGGGCGGTGATGGACAGTGGTGAACGTCGACCATCTTAGCGACGGGCTGCGAATGGCCGCATGCAGCCTAGTAACCGTTCGCGGAACGGACTCTCAGCAGGCATGTTACAACTCTCTAAATGTAAAAGAGCTAAAACTCACTCTTTTGAGAGCTCTAGGAGGAACAGCTCTTTTTTTGGAGTGAAGTTCACTCTTAAAAAAGAGCAATTTTCACTCTAAAAAGAGTTAAACTCAATCTGAAAAGAGTGGAAATCACTCTGAAAAGAGTGGAAATCACTCTTAAAAGAGTGACAAATCACTCTGAAAAGAGTAAACTTCACTTCTTAGAAGAGCCGTCCCTCCTAAAGCTCTCGAAAGAGTGAGATGATTTAGCACTTTTACATTTAGAGAGTATTATAGATGTTGGTCGTACGAATTCCGGAATGCAAATGAAGCGGCGAGCTTGAGCGCTTAGCTTGAAAAGGGCGGTTTGATGATGTAATCAAGACGTTTCGGCCGGTACCCAGGCGTTTCGACCGGTTAGGAACCGGTATGGAGGTGGTATGCACACGGTGAGGACACGGTGAGAACGGTAAGCTAGAACTGTATGAGGCCGGTGATCCCGGGACAAGGCCGGTGAGAACCCGGGACAGACCCGGTGTAGAACGGTATGGACCGAGGACCCGGTGAGGAGGTGTTCTGCACCCGGTGAGAACGGTAAGCTAGAAATGTATGAGGACGGTGAGCCCGGTACACGGCCGGTGAGGACCCGGTAAAGACCCTGTATATAACGTTATGGACCCGGTGGCCACAACAAAAAATTAATGCGCCCGTTGACATTTTTAGTGATTGTTTGGACTCTGTTGTTTTTCTATTTAGACGGTAAGGTGGCCGCCTACCATTACCGCCCTGCGAACGGGCGCGAAACGGGTGTGCCGTCTTTATACCGTCCTCAAACCGGGCTCTCACCGTTTGCCGCCGCTTTTGCTCACCCGGCAGGACCCGGCAGGAATTTTGAACATGCTCAAAACTCCTGCCGGGTCCTGCCGGGCGCGGATGGCCGTCAATGTCCCCGGCAACGTGTTCAACGGACGGGAAACGGCCCACCGTGTGACATCACCGTGTGCCGCCGTCTGCACTAATTTGTCACACGGTAATGGGCCGGCCAGCTCACACGGATACATGTGAGGGCAAATGAATTTTACAGAGATTCCCGGAATGAGAGCGAAGCGGCGAGCTTGAGCGCTCAGCTTATACAGGGTAGTTTGATGACGTTATCAAGGCGGTTCGGTCTGTACCCAAGCGTTTCGGCCGGTGAGGACCTGGTGAGGAGGTGGTATGAGCCCGGTTCCAGGCCGATAAGGACCCGGTATAGAACAGTATGAACCCGGTGACAAAAAAAATAAAAATGCGGCCGTTGACATTTTTTGCTGATGGGTCACCGTGTTGGACTCTGTTGTTTTTCTATAAGACGGTAAGGGGCCGCCCAGCTCACACGGATACAGGTGAGGGCCCCATTAAGCTTGCGAAGATTGGGTCTGGGATGGGGCTTGTACGGATTAGGAGACGAACAAAGGTGGTTGAAGATCTTGAAAAGATGGCAAAGAACAGCAGTAACACGACGCCTTGACAGGGGAGGGAGTTTAGAGTCCAGAAGGAGATCTTTGTGGGAAAGATTCCAGGATTGGAGGATAACTCTAGAAGCATCTAAGAACATAATTTAGCCCATGTCAAGCTGTAACAAAAAACGCCGTGATACATTTTTGAAGCACATTTATTGCCTTTGGATGGTCTACATGCAGTGTGTACATACGCGGACTTTTTAAAGATTTATGTGTCTACACCAGCTGGACTGGAACACTACATTTGATGTTTTATATTACTGCGTGCTTTTTAAAATGTGTAATTTTTTATTGTATACTAGTTAAATAGTTTTTTAAGGTTTGTATAGTATTTTCCATTTGATTCTTTTTTTCTCATACTGTTGTTTTTGTGTTGTTGTTTTTTGGGTTTTTTTGTAAAGCGCCTTGAGGACAGTTTACTGTCATAGGGCGCTTAACAAACACCTTATTATTATTATTATTATTATTATTATTATTATTACTGTATATTCGCTAAAAAGGACTACATGTAGCTACAATCTTAGCGGGATACGGACACTGTCTACATGGGTATTGTTTACAAAAAGAGTGAATTCTTGACGATTTAAATCATTAAATGTCTTTACTGTTTACATCATATCAATGTTTCATAACATAGATGCAAAGAATAATGCATGATAATTGTAAGTAGGCTATATAAACTTTCACCGTTGCAAATTTTCTTAGTTTTGTATCGTAAAACAGCCACTAAAAGCGACATTCTGTCGTGGGATGTTATGTTGTCAAAATTGTTATTATTTTCCACACAATTACCAACACGGTGAGTTAAAGAACATGTGCTTAACTTTGAGATATAAAATATGCAACAATTTCTCAATTTATTTATTCTGGCAAAGAGGCTGTCTCGTTAGCTTTCAAAAGAATTTCAGTTGGTTAAAGGAAAACGTGTTTGTGACCATTTAGTTAAGAGTGAACATTTTAAAAACCGAACAAGATTTTTGATAAGCTCTTTTGAATTTCACTTGAATAACGGTGCACCATCTAACCCGATCATCCAAAAAGCCCGATTTATCTTTGCTCAGCTGAATTCACGAAATAATTATAATTGTTTTGTCATTATTTTGCAATTAATCTATGAAAATAATATCTGAGCAAGTTTGTTTTGTCTTGTTAAAGTAGCTATTGTGTCTCATGCATGATCCACTTATTCATAAATAGCATGCGTCATTGAGTACAATATTTTGAACTATAGCCGAAGCTTGAAATGTACGCGTAGGCCATTATTTCAGCGTCACTGAGTTGCCAACAACACATCCTGAGTATCGTGTCCGACACTCTGGTATCAAAACACGATACATGTACAATCAATGTATATATATAAATGAGATTCAGATGGACCATTTCAAATGGTTTGATTATATTTTAGCGAAGTATGAGGGGGAAGGTAGTGCTTATTGAGTAACTGTCGTTTATAAATGATGCAACTTTTTTGTTGTTATCTTCAGTAGATAGCAAGCGTATACGTTGTAACTGTTTGTTAGATGTATACCCAAATGATGCGCTATTCTTGTTTCAACTGCCACATTTTCTTCAATTACCTTTACTTTACTATTAGGCTACAATACCACTTGGTATATGACCCAATGTTCCCTGCACTAGAATGTTGTCACCCTGTCCAGTCGTTTAATGCTCCCGCAGCACTAATTTGGGCAGATATAATTGTTAATTTACACTCGATTGCCCGGGCTTCATGCAAACTGCAATTAAGTTCTTCACGTTTATGTCAATGTCGGGAAATCACTGACCCAAGGAAAAATACAGCGCCCTTTTGTAATCGAGCTATCTAAATTTGGCTTGAATTAAATTACCAGGTTCCCTATAATTATACAGCTAGTCAAGTTCTTTAGGCGCGGTACAACTTAACCTACTTACTTGGCAGTATCGTATAGCTCGCGTCCGTCCGGGAATTTCCCTTTCATTGGAGTAAAGGGTTTTCTCCAGTACAAGGACTCGGTCATAAGGCATGTAGGGTCTACCGTTTGCCTTTTCTTGATCTTGCGATCTCATATTCCGTTATCATATCTATTCGTGTTGTTTAGTCTAGGGGGAAAACGTGGATTCGTCTAATGAATTGAACAGGAACTATCGTCTATCCGTCAGCATGTTATCAAGTAATATTCAGTGGTTGTTGGCTATAGCTGTGTTAATATCATTCACACAGTCAAATGCAGGTAACGTATTATTTGTAGGAGAGTTTTATCAACTTACGTGCTCTTTTATTTACTTTATTTATATTTGTATTGCTTTGTGTTTATGAATTTAAAAACAATGAAAAATGTATGTATATAGGAATCATAATAGTTTAATCTATAACATTGAAAGAAATCCACAACACTCAAGATTGACCCCTCTTGAGAATTTCCTGAATGGTTGATAAAGTGTAGGCCTATATGAATTCATAAGTCATTATAGCATTTGAGGAAATGAGGTACCATTGACAAAAATAATGAAGAACTTGTTCCTGTTTCGTTATTACTTGTATGTCATGTTATATTATTATTAGGGCATTGTTGGCACTATGTTGGCGTATGGTTGGCACTATGACACGAAGGCGAGCGAGCTGGCAGCAATGATAATAAAATATAGTCACTCACTCTCACTCTCATAACAAAACCACTAAAATACAAAATATGTCTCTAAATGTAGTGCAAAAGCTCCCATTAGCTCTGTTACTGTATCAAAAGTGTCTTTCTCGGGTATCTATATTCTTTAAACCAATTTCACTTGGGGTAGGCCTAAAAATAATTCAAAAAGGATAAAGAAACAACATGAGCCTGAATCTCATCAATCTCACAAAATGAATTTAACTTGTTCCCATACAACAACTTGACATTGGAGACGAGATAATATGTGTTTGTTTGTTGTCTAAACAAAAGGTCAATCAAAACTATCGAGTACAGTATTTTGATTTGTTATTTGTTATTTGTTTGTGTTGTTTCATTGTAATGCTTCCTGTTAGAAACATGCTTGATTAGACTTGAGATATAAACAAGTTAATTTTCTGGAACGGTCTCAATCATATTTACTATAGAACAATAATGCTGAAGACT